>VBSM01000529.1:72293672-72346794 GCA_008086735.1 Cheirogaleus medius
CACATTAGGTTTCTTCACATAATCCCACATCTCTTGTAGGCTTTGCTCTTTTCCTTTTTTCTCTGTTCTATCTCTGTGACTGATTTATTTAATTTGAAGGTGTTATCTTCAATCTCTGAGATTCTTTCTTCTGTTTGATCTACCCTGTTCTTGAGGATTTCCACTGTGTTTTGTAGTTCCCTGAATTGATTTTTCATTTCCAGGACTTCGGTTAGAGTATTCTTCATTGTTTGAATTTCTTTAGTGAATTTTTGTTCCATGTCCTGGAATCTTTTTTCATTTTCTTTGTGTTGGTTATGCAGTTGTTCTTTCAAGTCGTTGAATTTTCTTACGATCCATGCTTGAAATTCTTCTTCTGTCATTTTAGTTGTCTGATTTTGGTTGTTGTCCATTTCTAAGGGGCTGGGGTTCCTCTTTGGTGGTGTGCTTTCTGTTTGGGTCTTCATATTTCCAGAGTTCCTTCGCTGGTTTCTTCCCATCTGGATCAGTTGTTGCTTCTTACTTTTAGGTTTTTGTTCGGATAATGACACGCCCTGTTTAGTCTCTGAGCCAGTAGGTGGTGTTTGTGGGTGAGATTCGACCACTCCTTGTATGATGAGATAGTAGATGCCATAAAAGGGTGGGCAGAATGTCCTCCCTGTCAGTAGGTGGAGCTTGCTCAGAGGAGCAGGCTACACTGGTGTTTTTGGGTCCTGTAACCAGCTCTTGTTCCTCTGGAGAGGCAATCCAGTGCCTCAGGTGGTAGGTGGGGCCCTGGGACTTCCAGGGGTGTCCTTATTCTCCACTTCAGTGAGGGCTGGTCTGGGAATGAGTCTTGGTGGAGCTGGGTTGGGTAAGCCTGACCTCAAGCACCACAAATGCTGTTAGCAGGGGTCAAAGTTCTGTTCTCTGCTTCCAGGAAAAGCTGTCAGCGAGTGGGTGGGATGGCCCCACTCAGTCAGAAAGCCTGAGTGTGGGGGTGGAGCTGTCTGAGACCTGCAGTCTGTAGCAGGCCTCGCTCCTTTCCACCCTCCCCAACTCCACAGCTTCTCCTGGGCCTCTGCCAGCAGGTCAGACTTCATGCCACTGGGTCTCCCATGGCTGTGATGCAGGCTGGGAGGTTCCCTGTGTTGGGTCGCAGCCTGGGCTGGGCACACGGCCCCCCTTTGGGTGCAGGGTTGCTCTCAAGCACGCTGATCTGCCCCTGAAGGCACACACACCTTAGTAGGCTCCTTCCAAATATCCCTTCTGTGCCCTGGGCAATGCGAGACCTGGGTGTGCCGGACTCCGTAGGTCTGACTTCTGTGCCCTGAAGTTCAATCCCTGACCCCACCAGGGAGAGGAGTGCCAGTCGTAATTCTCCCATGTGGAGCCCAAGCTGGGTCAATGTCTCTCAGCCTTAGGGTTTGCTCCGTTCTCCTGGAATGACCAGGCCAGCAGCACCTAGGAGGGCTGGCGGGTAGGGAGCTCCCTGTCTGACTACCCCTCAGTCAGCTGTAGGGCCCCAAAAGGGAAGGTCCCGTTTCCTGGAGATGCCTCCGGCTGGTGGCTATATGTCTCTCTCGGTAGCTGCAGATAGGGACGGGGTAGGGGAGAGTGTAGCAATATGGCGCCTGCCGCGCAGTCGGGTCTGTGCACACGGAGGAGCCCTGAGGGAGTTGGGAGCCTGGTGCTGTGTCCGCTACAGGCTTACCACTCACTGTTGGTGGCCGTCTCTGGGCTGGTGTCTGCAGGTCTCTCCAACCGCTGGGGAGCCCACCAACAGTCTGAGATGCAAGGGAGCGGGGAAGTTAACTGCTCCACCTACCCTTGCCGCTGGTCTGCAAACTGCTCGCTCAGGAGGTCTCTCCTTCCAGTTCTCCTCCGCAACCTCCTCCCGTGGAGTCTCCCGTAGTCTCCGGTACCCCTCCTTCCAATCCCGTCCAATGTATAGTCAGTCGTCTGCTTGCTTCTGTCTTCTAATATCTTCTAGAAGCTGTCTTTTCTGCAGAGACACTCTGTCTGGCGGTGTTTCTCGTCTGCCATCTTGCTCCGCCCTCTCCTCCAATGACTTTAATCCAATGACTGTTTTCTCTATAAAAGTGGAAATCTGGACACAGAGCCACTCACTGAGGGAAGACGTTGTGAAGAGACACAGGGAAAGGAAGGCCATCCAAAAGCCAAGGAGGGAGGCCTGGAACACATCCTTCCCTCACAGCCTCCTGAGGAACTGACCCTGCTGACACCATGATTTCAGACTTCCAGCCTCCAGAACTGTGTGAGACAACACATTTCTGTTGTTGAAGCCACCCAGTCTGTGGTGCTGTGTTACAGCAGCCCTAGCAAACGAGTACAGTGAGTGTGTGTGACGGTGGGTGTCCAGGTGTCTGTGTCAATGTGTGTAGATGGGGAGGTGGCTCTGGTCACAGACCTGGAGATGTCCACAATGCCCCAATGCCCCTCCTTTTCTTTGCTTATCAATACACTCACATTCCAAGGCCCAGCACACGTCCCCCTCCTTGACAGCTTTCACGGGTTCTCAGTGCTCCAGGTGCAATCTTTGCTGCCACCAGTTAATCGTGTGATTCATGGTGACCTTGAGGGGAAGAACCTTCCTCATTAATCTTGGGATCCCCAGTATTTGTCATGTGGTCCAGCATGTAGTAGGCATTTGAATAATATTTGTTTTGTTCACTTAACTATTTATTTAAATTTTCTTTACTGTGAAATAGAGCAAATGTAGAAAAGTGTGCAAAACAAGACTTTACAGCCAGTACATTATTACAAAGTGAACACCTGTGTAACTGCCACACAGAGCAAAAAACACAGTGTTTCGGGCGTTCAGAAGGTTCTTCCCCTCTGTGTGTCCTTCCACGCCCCTCAAGGGTAACCACTCCCCTGATTTTTGTGGTAACCACTTCCTTGGCTTCCTTTATAGTGTAACTACCTAAGCTTTCATCCCTAAATATCATAGTTCAGTTTGCTTGACTAATAATGAAAAGGTGTTCAATTTCACCAATAATCAAGAAAATGCAAATTAAAAACATGATGTAATAATACCACACACAGGAGAATGATGAAAATTAAAATGACTAGTGGCGGTGACAAGGATGTTAACAATAGGAAATCGCAAACACTGCTGAGAATATATAAACGCTTTGGAAAAGTTTGGCTTTATCTCAAGTTGAAAGTCTGTAGGCCCTATGGCCTTTAATTCCCAATAAAGTGTGTACAGTGTGTACTGAAGATACATGTGTGAATATTCATAGCAACATAATTAGTAATAATGATGTGATAGGAAAATCACATTGTACAATTGGTAGTCAAATTAAATCATTTTTAAAAACCCCAAACACATTGTACTTTTGTTTGCCGTGACCTGATTACTAGTGAAGTTGAGCACCTTATCTGGTTATTAGCCATCGATGGCAGGATTCTGTGCATGTTTGGAAGTTCACCTGTGGAGATTTCTATTAATCATCCAAGGGAAGATGTCATGAAGGGAGTTGGATATATATGGAGTTGATGGGAGAAGTCAAGGCATTGAAGATATAAATTTGGGGCCATCAGCTCATTGTTAGTGTGGAAAGCACTGGAAGGGACCCTGCTTTTGGGACCTACTTGAGGTTTCTGTGGGATGAGAAGGTGATGTATTCAGAGCAATTGAGTATATAGGTGGTTTTATTTCTAACAAACGATGACTTCCGGAGGACCCTGGGGAAGGATTGGGAGGGCAGTAAAGGGAAAGGAGATGGGATTCGATGGAGGGGGAGTGGGGGAGTGTAGAGAAAATTAAATGGGCTGCAAAGGTGACGGGAATAAAAGGCATTGAAACTGGTTGCTAAGTCCCATAAGGAAGGGATGAAAGGGATGGATAACTGGTTTTAAGCAGACCTCGGACGGGTATCTGCCGGGAGTAGTGATCTGAAAGGAGATGTTGAGCGAGCATGATCATGAGTGCCCCAGGAACATGGGAAACTCTGTGTGACTCCCTTCAATTCTGCTGTGAGTACGTCCAGGACGGGGGAAGGGCCAATCTTGCTAACATGAAGCAATCTGTTACTGACACAGTTCTGGAGAAATAAGATCATTTAGGTAAAGAAGGCTCTGGGTCAGCACACTTCCTGATTTTTGTTTGCTGATCTCAGAAGAAAATACTGGGGTAAGATCTTCTGCTGAAAGAAAAAATTTGTTTAAATCGTAAGCAGATGAAAATGCTTTGGTACTCACAGAATATTCTTGTCCTAGATGTTTTTAGCGGCTTATATTTAACCAGCTATAATTCTTCTTAAGCACCATTTTGTTCAATCTTTTGAAACTGGAGATTAGTCTTTCAATGAGAAATCTGCATTTTATTGTAAAGATGGAACACAATGCCTTCGGCTCACTTATTCTGTGGAGGAGCAAGCTTATTTTGGTAATATATCTTTAGCATATTGTAAAAGCAGTGATCGTAGCAAATTTATTTCAGGCAAGACAGACTGAGACGTGCACATGTGTGACTCAAGGGGCATGAATGATATACCCTCCATTTCCCATACTGCAAGTAATGAAAATTTTGGAGGTGACGTCAGTTATCTTTGATTTCAAATTGGGCATCTGTGATGAAAGAGCCAGTGAGGAAAAAAGAGTAATTTCGGAATGAGAGATTATTATAATTAGAGTCAGCAGCAGATCTCTGTGCTATGAAAATGTTTCTTTATGTCCCACTTCTTTTGGGAAGCTATATAATCTTAAGAATTTTGACCAGTGGTCATTTCTGCCTCCAATTCTAAATATTGTAGCTAGTGGAAATTTTAGGGGAAAGGGTTCATGATCCCTCCACGGCCGGACCCGGGCTCCCAAACAATTTTCTGGCAGGAGGCATCCGTAAAAACATCCACTGTCAATGCCCAAGCCCTTACCATTTGACTACCATTATGGGTTTTGCATCAGTTCTCTCTTGGGCATCCTGTTGCCACTGCCCCAGTTCAGACCCTCAGCATCTTTCAGCTGTGTGATTGTTGTAATTTGTAAAAAGGTCAGTGCGATGACTTCGGTCTGGATCAGTTAAGGCTTTTTTGAAAGGGCTGAGGTTTGAGTTAGGTATTAAAAGCTAGTTAGAATTCTGAAGGGTGTTGTAGGTGGGGAGGATGTTTCAAGTGAAGAAATCAGGGCGAGAAAGCTCAGAGCCCATGTGGAAGGTGGTAAGCTGAGAGCTGACCAGAATTCCCTATGGAAGGAGATGAGATGTGAATGTTGTGTTAGGGCATGATTTAGTTGGATTCTGATTCCCCAGGGAAGCCTGAGCTGTGTTTGGAGAGTTAAGAACAATTCCCCTCCCTTTACTTTTGGTGCAAGGGAGCTAATTTTCAATTCTCTGATGTCTTGGATTACCTTGAGGAGAAAACTGGGGGATGGGTTATAGAGGATGGTAGTTACAGCACAGATCTCTCTTGGAAGGGAGTCCTGCAAACTGAGATGGTGGAGAGGGAACAACAGCAGCAGAAGCTGCCATGGAGACCTACCAGCTAGTGTGGCATCTGATCACTGCCTGCAGAAGACATCCAGAAGCTCACTGAACACTGCCTGTGTACCTGCCATCATCAGGACTTTGGGATACTTTTTGTTATAATAAAATTTTTGTTGTAATTGAAATTGCTGTGGAAGGATCTGGCTTGAGGACTCAATTTTGCTCTAATAAAATATAATTTTTTTTAAAAAAAAAACCAAGTCTATTGGAAACCTAAGGGGAAATGCAGGCTCTCATGGAGTTCTAATTTTGCCAAGAAATAAGACAACAAAACAATCTCCACAAAAAAACTTTATATTAACAAAGGAGATTATTTCACAAGGCAAAGATGGCCAGAGATACGTTCAAAATGCAGAAATTTCAAAATCCATCATGTGTCCATTTTACAGTTTCCAAACAGAGCCTAGTACCATGCCTGACAGCAAGTAGGTTTCAAGGAATGTCTCTCTAATGAAAGTGTGTGAAATGTTCTAGGCTTGGGAAATGGTGCTTGTAATATTTACTTGGCTTAAATTGTCAAATTCTTAAATTGTCACATACTAAGGTTACAGGGTAGATACAAAGCAGAAAGACACTCCACCATTTCTCCCAACTTTTAAGATTCTGTACACCAGGGTGAAAAATAATTTTAGTAAAGAATCCATAAATAGATTCTGGACACCCGATTCTGGCAAAACTATTACAAACTTGGTGAAGGCATCATAGCTGGAAGCAAAGAGAATATTAACTAATAATTTAGTGTTTTGAGGTCATGGGAGAGTATACATTCAATTCACCAAATATCTTGATTTGATTTTAAAATGCAAATATTACAGCAGAGTGATCAAATATTCCTGTTAGTCTTCCTTGGAACTTACATTTTCAGGGCCAGAGCCTTTCTGCTTCGGCAATGTCTGTGGGAGTCTAATGCCCATCCTTTGACCAATTGTTTGACAGTGGGTAGGGATTAAACCAGGGAGGAATTATATATATCAGCAGCTACAGGAGTTTGGGGCTTAAGGGTCTCACTCTAAAGTCACAATCCACACACAAAGGATCGGAGTTTGGGGTCTTGTTCGGAACTCTCACGTGGTCCTAGTTAACCAGCTTTCTCAGAAGCGACTTTCCCCCTTTGGTCTGCGTCATATCAAAGATGAGTCTTGGCCACTGTGTGGCGTCTCCTGGCAGTGCTCTCACCAGGCAAATAGCGGGAGCAGGCCGGTGGCGTGGGGCGGACACACTGAGGGGTCAGATGACCGCTCTGTCTGGCTATTCTTCTCAGAGTTTGGGAGATTCTTTCACCCTTTATTATACCTGTATTCAGTCCAGGTGAGTTACTAGGTGTTTCTTTCATAAAGGGAGGTTAAGCTATTCTTGTAAGGGTAAACTTTGCTTTAAGGTTCATGACGGTTGCATCTGTGCTGAGGTGGCCTTGTCTCTAGGGAAACCAGGGTTTTTAGGTCCTGTTGTCATAGATACCTGATAATCCCTGTGCCAGGGTTGGAGCTCTCCAGCCCAGGTTAGATCACTGCTAAGCGACACCGAGTACAGGCCCTGAGAAATGTTTGAGTGGGCCTTGTGGCTAAGAGCCATGGTATGTCTCTTACAGTATACTACATTTTGGAGGAGGAATCAAATTGTGGATGGCTCAGGCTAGAAATACTGTGGTGCTTGCAAGGACTGTGGTATTATGACAACAGCCAGCAAAGCCAAAGGGCTGTGCAAAAAGGTTTGGTTTGACAGGGGAGTGAACAGAGGCACCTCTTTAGCAGGCTCAACTTGAACCTGCTAAAGTCTGATTGAAAGAGAAAAGACGAAAGGGCTAAGGTGGGAGAATTTCCTCCCTTTGGCGTTTGGGAGAGAAAAGTACTAGTGCCCTCCAGCATATTGGAGAATGGAATTTTTTTTTTAAATCGAATTTTTAGTTGTTATTTTAAAAAAAGTTGAAAATACATTGTCATAGAAGGTGCATTGGGATTCTTCTCCTGGGAGAGAATGCTCCTACTTAGGTGAGGGGTGTACCTGGGATTACAGATTGAAGGTGAAAAATAAGAATAAACCTTTATCTGGTGGTTTCTTTATATCTCCTCCAGTGAATTCTGACTTTCGATCAGAAAGGGACGATGGATTTTCTTGCCTTACAGCTTCCGGGGAGACATGCTGTGGGAGTCTCACTGCTTCGAAATAATTCGTGGATGTTTTGTGAAACCTTTTGACCCGGCTGGGAGCCTGGGGCTTTTGAGCATTCAAGAATAATAGGCAGCATTGAAAAGGAGTGGATAGAATGTTTTATTAGCTGTAGCTATTTTTATTAACTGGAGTCAGGGGAATATCAGAAAGGATCAAAATTTAGGAATTCTTTGAAAAAGCCTTTATTTTACATTGGTTTTATTTTACATTGCTTCGATGCTTTACTCCATGGTATAACAGACACTGCATTTTTTTTTTGCCCTAACAAATGAGAGGGCCAAGATGAGGCTTTGAAATTCGTATTTGTTGTTAAAAGTGAGAAGGATGTGAGGGAGGAGAAAGAGAGGGAGAGAAAGAGGGGAAGAGGTAATGGTAACTTCTTTGAGCGATATTTCTTTGCTCCAAAATTTATACTATTCTCAATAGGGTTTCACCAACATCTCTCTCTCTCTCCTAGTCATGATCACTTTATAGTAAGTTTTATCTATGCTCAATTCAATAGGTGAGTTTGGAGTACCAACTAGGAATAAAGCGTGTGCTAAGGTGTGTAACGATCTAGAAATAAATAATATAGAGTCTTGGCTTATAGTCCTTTGGGTGGGATTGGTTAACTACAAATTATAAGCTTATTAACCTCTTCACCCTCCATCCCCCAATCCCAAGACTCCAAGCCTAACCTTTGTCCTTAGTAGATGAAACTGTTAGGAATTTTTGGTTATAAGCAATAGAAACTAATGCTGGCTAGGTTAAGCAAAAGAGATATTCATAGAAAGACATAGAAGCTGCCCTTGAGATTGAAGAACCAGGTTTGGAACAGACAGGAAACATTAGGTTCAGGAGGTCTTGACAAAAAGAACTAGCCAACCGTCTTGTCAGGGTCAAGGGCTGTTCCAGTAACAAGGAAATTTTAACTATTTTACTATTATTCTAGCAAGGGAGCATCTGATTGGTGAGTTTGGGTCACATGTCTGCCCCCTTGCCTGGGGATGATGGGCCATCTTGGGTTGATACACATAGCATACTGTGAGGTGAGAAGTAGTTGGGATATATTACTAAATTGGGATATATTACTGAATTAAGATGGAATAGATCATGGGTAGTCAGAAAACCAATAAACACACTTGAGTAAGATAGGCTGGAACTCTCTCCGCTAACTCCTAGCTGTGTTAGGTTATGACCTGGGTCCCAGAGGGCATAGGACATTGGGAGAGGATGATGCTGAACCAAAGGGTGAGGAGAGAGCTAGACCCATCTCTTCTACTTCCCTCCCTCATACGAAGGACCCATCTACACTCAGGGGAAAAAGCAGTAACTCGTGACATTGGAAGAAGGGACTCCTGGGTGTAGAATCATGTGGCCTCTGATATTGAAAAGCACACTCTGAGTCTGAGGCACCCTGTGTGGAGTAGGCTATACATTGGAGAGGCAACAAGCCACGCATGCTGGGCCTAACTCCAGATCAAAGGGATTTCTGCTATTCTGCAGTCAGACAGGTGCACTTAGAACTGTCCTTGGTGCTGACCAATGGAAGCACCCCATAAGTCTGTCCTTCTGGAGCATGTATGGCCTGGCTACTCGGGACCCAGGCATATCATATTTGTGGTGATATCTACTCATATGGCTCATATCTAGATATGGTCCCTGAGGTGGCGACTGTAACCTATTCTATCATGCCAATCTCACCTGGCTGAACAGACTAGACCCTCCCCTATCGCAGTCAATGGGCCTGATTACCATGTAGAGATCAAGACTGAGCCGGAAAGAAAACTATGAATGTTTACACTGTCTAAGCATTAAAAAAATCCACTGATGTTGTGATTCTAGGATTAAAAACCCAGGTTTTCCAGAGTGAGAGCTAGTGCCTGCTTTATTTCTCTGTGACTGAATCTGGGCTCCATAGAAACTGAATTTCTTGCTTGTCATTTCCAGGCATTTATGGGTGGTTTACTGATCCTTGTCAGGGAAACTCTTGAATGGATATAATCTACTTGCTTGGATCAGTTATTTGAATGTATTGCACATACATTTAGTGAGTACTTATAATGATAATGGATAAGCCCTCAGATGCGTGCTACAGGGTCACACAGTGAGTTAAGGGTGATAGGAAGCAGGGAGTAAAGATGGACAATCAAGCTTGTGGTCAGGCATCCACTGTTGCAAGGGAAAACATGAGCACAAAATGAGTAAGGACACATATGTGCATGATGTGTAGAGCTTAAGTGACAAAACATGTCCTGCTGAGATGAGCTCTTAAACTAAGAGGCAATTGTGTAGGCAATATGAAAATTGGGGCTCACCTCTGGTGCTGACGTTTGCTTACAACAGATGGGGTCTGGTTAGAGAAAGGATGAATGGGCTATTTATGAGGCAGCACAGTACAACCCACAGTGTTCATAAAGGTATTTTTGACTTATTTTTGCACCTTTCCTTTTGCTCTCTCTTTGCTGTGACATGGGTCATCATCTGTGGTGTATGTACCATGTTCTGTAAACCTGTATCTTGTTCTTGCCCTATAATCCTATCTTTCTCTTCTCAATAAACCTCATTTTCATGCTTGCCTTAAAAAAAAGACATTTTGACTATAACTTACAGTAAGAAATACATATTACATTGGGGTTCACATGACCCTCCACACTTCCCCTTTATACTCCTAGAACAAAACTTTTATAAAATAATACTTATCTTTTCTATGTGTGATACATGCCGATGTTTTTCTATTCAATTATATTCCATTCTATACCTGTCCATTCAATTTCCTAAAAAAAAAAAAATCTGATTGTGATCTACTAGGTTGAATTCAGGGCCCACTAAAGGACCACAATACATAGTTTGATAAATATTGCATAGCGGTTGGGTAAAGGTTCTGGAATCTGTGAATCTGCATTAAAATCTCAAGTTTTCCATTTCTTAATTGTGTTAAATAACAGAGGTGTGAGTCGTCTTGTGCTGTCATACAAAATGGCATAGATTAGATGGCTTTCAACAGATTTATTTCCCCACAGTTCTGGAGACTGTAAGTTCAAGATCAGGGTGCCAGCATGGTCGGATTCCGGCAGAGGCTGTCTTCCTGGCTGGCTTGCTGATGGCTGCCTTATCGCTGTGTGTTTACACGGCCTGTCTTTGGTGCATGCAGGTGGAGACAGATCTCTTTCTCTCTCCCTCTTTTCATGAGACCACCAAGAGAACCCTTGTGACTCATTTAACCTTAATTACCTTCCAAAAGCCCAATCTGCAAATACAGTGGCGTTGGTAGTTAGGGCTTTAACATATGAATTTTGGGGTGACACCATTCAGTCCATAGCCCTTGGGTAGATTGTTTAGTTTCTCTGTATCTCAGTTCTTTACCATAAAATGAAGGTAATAATAAACTACATATATTATTTATTCATTAACAATATTTATTACTCACCTAATATGTGCCAAGTCCTAGACAAGAGAACAAAAAAGTAGAATGAAATCCTTACCCAATGGGACTCTTGTGTATAGAAATAATGATTGTAAACAGCTTAGCAAAATATAGTGCTCAATAAACATTAGTTGTTATCATTGTTAATTGGTAAGAGACACACCTGGTTGAAATTGGGTCCTTCCCCTGGATGTCCAGGAGGTATCTCCTCCTGTCATGCAGTGGGTGAGATGCTGTTGTTACTGTGGGTTCCATTAGCCCATGCACATGGGTTGGCTGTGCCCGTTTGTGTATTCTTAACTCCACGCGAAGAGTCAGATCCAACACTGTGGGGAACTCAGCTGTATCAAGATAGATGGCATGATTTTCCATAACTGAGATGGATAGGAGTCATAGGGACTCATAATCGAGATGGATAGATAGACATAAACAGAGCTCTAATGGATCGCATCAGTGCTATAATAAAGTTATGAACAAAGAGCTGTGGGAGTACAGAAAGGGCAGTGAGTTCTGCTTGAGGGTGGGGAAGGCTTCTCAGAAAAGTCGGATTTGAGTTTTTCCCCCCTTAATTTTCAGGCAAAACCTAAGGGGTGGTGGTGAGAACATTTTAGGTAGAGGGAAAAACACACAGACAAAGATGTGTGCACATGCCCGGGGAAGGACAGGAAGCCCAGGTGGCTGGCACAAGGGCGGCAAGGAATGCTGAGAATGCTGGAGGTCAGTGCTGGGTGGGCAGGTGCAAGTGTAGTAAAAGGAACTCCCCAAAGTCTGAATTCTCTCCTGTGAGATACAGAAAAACAAACTAACAGGGGTTTTAAACAAGGAAGTGCCCTGCAGGTTGGAGGAGGGGTTAGATAGGCAGGCATTCCATTAGGAGGCTGTTAGAATTCAGGTGAGAGATGAGGAGGGCTTGGCACTTGGCAGTAGGAGAGAAATAGAATCACAGGAGAGACGTTTATGGAGTTGAGTTTATGGGGGTTAGTGGGAGATAAGGAAGTTGGAGGAGCCGAGATGATTTTAAGATCTTCCACTTTGGTAATCAAGGGGTCATTATCTGAATAGGAGATACAGATGTAAGAATGAGTTTGGAGAGGATGAGTTCATGTAAGACACGTCGAATTTGAGTTTTCTACATGGTTTGTGTAAGCAGTAACTTTGTGATAAAGAGAGAAGTAACTACAGACAGATTATGATATAATATTTCACCCAAATTAGCTGTTGGTAAACCTGTTAACCTAAATTCCCCAAAAACTCATATTTGAAAAAGTTGAGTTTGAAAACTAATTTGAATGTCTGGCTGTAACTGAGTTTCCAACAAACTGGGAGGATGGAGCCTGACGTGTTGCCTGTTTCTGATGGTGCACACACTGTTTCTTTATTTAGAACCTCTTACCAGTATCAATTAAACCCCAGTTAAGTTTGACATCTCTTAACCTTGCATTGGATCAAATTCATTGCTACAGCAGAACCCATATGGCACGGAGACAGTTGTAGGCATCAGTTCATTGCTTATGTAGAGCTACTGGCCCAGTGCCAACCAGTAATCACTGCTTTTTGTTAATAGACATGTTTGCTTTGCAGTCATTTCAATACACAGGGCTCTGGATTAATTAGATCGAAATCTGTCATCCATCTAAGAAACCACAAGAACTCACTCTCTGTGCTTCTGAGGGAAAGGGAACAGCAGATTTTGGCAAATTTTTAAAAATGTGTTTGCTTGTTTCCGTAAGAACTTAGCAGACTATCTAAATAACCAGGCATAAATGATTTCTGGTAATTAATAAAGATCATAGAGTGGGTTGGGAAATTGAATAGATGAGCCCTCAAAGGAATTAAGGTGAGATTTTTCTTGTGATATGAATTAGTTGAATTTTTTAAAAAGCACATTTTTTTTTTTTTTGGTATTTGTTTCCCTGGAAGTAGGCCAGGCGAATTTTGTTTGGGTGTGAAAATTTACAAAGAGAGCCCCTCTGACCATCAGGTCAAAGGTTTGTTCAAGCTGAAGAAATAGCCACCAGGTTTCTTTGCACACAGGTTTGAGTGGGCAGAGAAGTGACCTTCCAGGCAGTTCTGTAGCAGAGCTCTGCTGTAACTCTGCCTTTGGGGTCTGGAGCATTGAGCTGCCTCAGGCAGAGACCCTCCACCTTGAATACCTTCTGCTACATCACTAATGAAACCCCCTTGGACATGCCTTATGCTAAATCCTCTGAAGTCAGTATTTCCAGACAGAATTTCTCTTACAGTAATACAGATGATATTTATTGGTTTTTATATGGAAGCATGCAAAGATTTAAATAGTATCCCATAGTTTCCACCTTTTGTATATGGGCAGCTTAGTCTAGTGCATTATACATATTTGTTGAAAGAATAGAAGATGGAAGTAGAAAGCAGAGGAACTAAACTCACATCAGAGTAAGGATCCTTGATGCGTCTATATTTCTGCATTTAAAAAGGCCCCAATCTGCCATATACATTTGACCTCTTGATTAAAAAAACAAATCTATGCCATCTGGGGTTAGGGTAATGGTTGATTGCTCTATTATTTAAACCAGTGATCGCCAACCTTTTTGACACCAGGGACCAGTTTCATAGAAGACCATTTTTCCACTGATGGGGGTGGAGATGGTTTTGGGATGAATCAAGTGCATTACATTTATTGTGCAGTCAAACCTCTGCTAATGATAGTCTGTATTTGCAGCTGCTCCTTAGTGCTAGCATCACTGCCTCAGCTCCACCTCAGATCACCAGGCTTTTGATTCTCATAAGGAGCACACCACCTAGATCCTCACATGTACAGTTTGCACTAGGGTTCACACTCCTATGAGAATCTAATGCAGCTGATGATCTGATAGGAGGTGGAGCTTATGCAAGTGATGGGGAGGGGCTGCAAATACAGATGAAGCTTCGCTGGCTGGCCCACCACTCACCTCCTGCCATGTGACTCGGTTCCACTGCCTGGGGGTTGGGGACTGCAGATTTAAATCACTCATGTTGTTGCAAATATGAATCTTGCATTTTTAAATTTGTTTCTTTTTTTAAGTTTTATTTTATTTTTAATTGACAAATGGTAATTGTATATATTTATGGGGTACAGTGAGATGTTTTGATACAACAAATCAGGCTAGTTGATATATCATCATCTCAAATATTTATAATTTCTTTGTGGTGAGAACATTCAAAATCCTCTATTTTATTTATTTTGAAATATATAATATATTAACTATAGTCACCATGCTGTGCAATAGATCACCAGGACTTATTCCTCCTGTCCAGATGAAAGTCTGTATGCTTTGGCCAACATCTCCACTTTCCTCGTCCATCTTTCCCTCCCTCCAGCCTCTGGAAACCACCATTCTACTCTCTACTTCTATGCGTTGGTCTCTTTGGGATTTCACTTATAAGTGAGATCATAAGTATTTGTCTTTCTGTGCCTGCTGTATTTCACTTAGCATAATGTCCTCTCGTTCATCTGTGTTATCATAAATGAAAAAAATTCCTGCTTTTTAAAGGCTGAATAGTGTCTCACTGAGAATACATACCACATTTTAAAAGTCCATTCATCCACTGATGGACACTTAGGTTGATTCCATATCTTGGCTATTGTGAATAACGCTGCAGTGAACATGGGAGTGCAGACAACTCTTTGACATACTGATCTCAATTCCTTGAGAGATATATATACACAGATGTGGGATTGCAGGATTGTAGGGTGATTGTGCTTTTAGATTTTTGAGGAGCCTGCATACTGTTTTCCAAAACGGCCATGCTAATTCACAATACCACCAACAGTGTGCAGGAGTTTCTTTTTCTCCACATCCTCACCAACACTTGCAAACTTTTATCTTTTTGATAATAGCCAATCTTAACAAAATGCAAGGTGATATCTCATTGTAGTTTTAATTTGCATTTCTCTGATGATTAGAGATACTGAGCATTTTTAAATATATCTATTGCTCATTTGTATGTCTTCTTTTGAGAAATATCGTTTCAGATCTTTTGCTTATTTTTTAATGGGGTTATTTGTTTTCTTGTTACTGAGTAGTTTTGAGTTCCTTGTAGCTCCTTATCGGTTGTATGATTTATAGGTATTTTCTCCCATTCAGTCGGATGTTTCTTTACTTTGTTAATTGTATCCTTTACTGTGCAGAAGCTTTTTAGTTTGATGTAATCTCATTTGTCTATTTTTGCTTTTGTTACATGTGCTTTTGAGGTCATATAAAAGAAATTGCTGCCCAGACCAATGAATCTTGCATTTCTAACAATTTCCTATATCCTATATATAGTTGAAAAATATTCTATATTTTTTCAACTACTACTTTATATTCATTGATCATTCATTAACTGGTTCACTATCTTGCTATATTGGGTACTTAAAGGCTGGCAGGTTGAAGTTCATAGATTTTTTTCTTGCTTTTCATGGTAGTTGCCTTAAATAGCTATATTGTGATCACACAGTAGATAATCCGAGGTCAATATTGTTAGCTGTCTTTCAAGGGATTGTAGTCTCTTTACCTACCCTGATCATTGCTTTCCAACTTTCCCAGTGAACAAGGAGGACCTCAGTTTCCTGCTTAATACTAAATGAGACCTTAGTTGTAATTGGCCAGGGAAATGAAGTACTGGACATAGGATAGACTAGGCAGCTACAGTACAGATGGGAGAAAGGTGAGCAAAGACTTTTCTGCACCTAAAGTAGAGCAAAGAAGACATCAGGGCTGATCTCTAAGGAGATCTCCAGAGCTGTAAATGTTTGCAGTGTATCAGGGAAGGTAGGCAAGAGCCAGTAGGAGTAGAATCTACATAGTTCAATATCTGTATCATGTGTCTAATTAGTGGATTGTCACATAGACAAGGGCAAATGGCTAAGCAGTTCTTACAGAAACCCTGTTGGAATAGTGTTCATTGTAGGAAACTTTCTGAGGGTAATGTACGGTGTGGCACACAGAGATCTAGCAGGGCCAGACATGAGATCGAGGGCTGGGAGACTTAAAAACAGCACTACATGGATAGGGAAGCATCTGACCCTCCTTTGACAAGATCAGTGGTATGGATGTGATAGTAATATGACAGGGCAGGACCTTGGCTCCAGCCCCATCCTGCCAACTCAGTGTTAGTGGTAGATGGAGAAATAGGCTCTCCCCTGTGTCATTAGGAAGCTGAGTTCTAAGTCTTGTAGTTGAATCTGTATGTCAGGGAAATCTGGGAGAAGGATCCACCACATCAGCTTCCCTGATGCCAGCCATCCCTTGGCATACTGTTTTCCACGTAAGCATATGGAATTTAGAATAGTTTGATGGTCTTTGCCCTCCTAGTTTCCATGTTAATATTACCTCGTATTTAAATTCTGTTATGTTTTTAACTGTCTTAATAACAGTCATCATTTGCCTTTTTTTCCCCTCCAGTTTCAGTCAATGCTTATTTAGAATTACCTATACATTTACCAGTTTCTTTGGGCAATATTACTTCTTGCAACATACTCATTTCCTTTGGGTTTGATTTTCTTTTTCTTGGAGGATGCTCTGTAGTGTAATAGCTCATTCACCAAAGACTTTCTCTCGATCTTGGTCTGAAAGGTTTTCTTTAATCTTGATTCTTAATAATTAGTTAGCTAGATATAGAATTTTCTAAATTGACAGTTATTTTCTCTCCATACCTCTTGTTATTTGTATGATTTATCAATTTTAAATTCACTTATTTGTTCAACCTTGGGAAGTTTTCAGCCATTATGTCTTCAAGTATTACCATTCACCCATTATATCTCATCTTTTTTCCTGAATTTTTCTTGAGACATATGTTATACCTCCGCATTTCCCTTTCATATCATTTAATGATTCTTTTATACTTTTCACATCTTTAGCCATGTGAGCTGCCACTTGGATAATATCTTTGTATCTTTTTTTATAGTTCATTAATTTGCTTTCTGATGGAGTTGGTCAGGTTTGTAACTTATCATTTTTATTTTCATTTATTTATTTTTTATTTTTTGTGGTTTTATAACTTTATTTGGCATATTGGTTAATCAGTGGTTAGTTCTCATCCACATTGACTGGAGATTTTTGAAAGTGGTAACAAATACATAGGTCACTAAAGTACAGAGCGTGTTTGGTGAATCTTCAACCTCATTATGTTTTCTGGACAAACGCACACGGATATGGTATGAGACATTCCTTATTCCATTGACTCAGGTAGCTTTGTTGAGCCTATGTCAAAGCGCACATCTGGAGTTCCCATCTCCTTCACGGCAAACTTCTGGATCTCTTTGAGTGCCTGAGGGGCACATTTCTTGAAGCCCACTCCATGGATGCACTTGTGAATGTTGATGATGTATTCTCGGGTTGCCACTTCCTTGATGACAGAATGGCCCTTCTTCTTGCCACCCTTCTTTGCTGGGAGCCATTCTGCCCAGCCCAAGTTGGAAAGGAAAGAGTGCAAGGGATTGTCCATTAAGGTTTTAAATATGATGACTATGTTTTTCACTTTTAAAAATTCCACTTGGTACTTGTTCACATCTAGGTATTTTAAAATTTACTAACCTTAAAAAAAAATTATGGTTTCCATTCCTTTGATTATTTTTATAGCCTTGTCGAAGTTTAATTCATCTATAAAAACTGCACATATATAAGGTGTTCATTTTGATAGCATTTGACAAATGTGTACATCCATTAAGCCATCAGCACTCTAAAGATACTGGACATATTCTTTGCCTCCAAATATTTTCTTCTGCCCCTTTGTAATTCCTCCCTCTGCTCCTTACTCCTCCACACTCCCCCATCCCTAGGCAACTCTGATCTGTTTTCTGTCATTACAGGACACTTTCCATTTTCTAAAGTTTTATATAAGTAGATTTATATGAATACAATGTATTGTTTTTATCTGGCTTCTTTCAGCAAAATGATTTTGAGATCCACGTTTTTGAGTGTATCAATAGCTAATTACTTATTGTTGTTTAGTAGTATTTCATTGCATGAATATGCCACAATTTGTTTATCTATCCATTCACCTATTGAGCATCTAGGTTGTTTCCAATTTTTGGCCGTTACAAATAAAACTGCTATAAACATGTAAAAGTCTTTGTGTAGGTAGATGATTACATTTCTCTTGGGTAAATACCTAGAAGTGGAATGTCTGAGTCATATGGCATGTAATATTTTAAGAAACTGCTGTATCATTAGTATATAGAAATAAAATTGATTTTTCAGATTGATCTTTTCTCCTGCAACCTCATAAAAGCTCAGTATTAGTTTTGATAGCTTTCTTTTACAGTCTTTTGTCTATGTTCTAAAGAGAACATAGACAATCATGTTCTCTGAGAATACAGTTTTACTTTTTCCCTTTCAATCTCAATCCCTTTTATTTTTTATTTTTCTTGCTTTATTGAACTTATTAGAACCTTCAGTACTATGTCAAATAGGAGAGGTAAGAAAAGACATCCTTGCCTTGTTCCTGATCTTAGGAGGAAAACATTTGGCCTTTTACCATTAAGTATGATGTTAGCATTTCCTTTTTCCATAGATGCCTTTTATCAGGTTGAAAAAATTTCCCTCCTTCCTAATTTATTGTTTTTTAAAAATCAGTAATGGATATTGGATTTTGTCAAATGCATTTTCTGCATCTATTTGATTTTTTTTTCTTCTTCAGTCTGTTAATGTGATCAATTACATTGATTGATTTTAACATATTAAACCAATCTTGTGTACTTGGTCACAATTTATTATCTTTTCAATATATTGCTAGATTTAATTTTTAAAAATTTTGTTAAGAATTTCATCTACATTCATGAAAAAATGACTAGGGTTTTTTCCTTCTCTCTCATGAAGTCTTTGCCTGGTTTTGTAATCAGGATAATACCGATAAAATGAGATGGAAAGTGTTTCCTCCTCTTCAATTTTCTAGAAGAGTTTATGTAGAATGTGTATTATTTCCTCCTTAAATGCTTGGTATAATTCACCAATGAAAGCTGTTGGGCCTGAAGTTTTCATCGTGGAAGGTTTTTAACAACACATTCACTTTCTTTAACAGGCATAGGGCTATTCAGATTACCTATTTTTCTTCAATGAGCTTTGGTAGTTTGTGTCTCTCACAAAATAAATTCATTTTATCTAAGCTTTAGAATTTATTGACATAGAAAGCATGCTTAAAATTGCAACTCTGTTTTTTTTTTTTAAGTGATTGCTTTGGGACTTACACTACACATCAATAACTTATAGAACTCATAGTCTACTTTTAAATGGTATTATACTAAATTGTGTGTAGTAAAAAATCCCTCACAACACTATACTTCCATATCTTTCCTCCAAGGCTTTGTGCTTTTATTATCATTTTTCTTCTACATGGAGGGATTAACTCTTGCTTAATGCTCTGATTTGTTTTCTCTTTAACATCTCATTTTATCTTATGGTCATGGATTTCTATTTCCCTTTTTTTGAGTTGGAATACATATTTAAAATTTAATCCAGCCATTCTGTAGTTTGTAGTCGGTGGGAATTGTCTATATCAGCTCAGTTGACCCTGTTGTTGGAAGTTCCTCAAAGAGCTAGCAGTTTAATGAGAGAAACCAATAATAAACATGATTATCATAATTATCCAACTACAATCATGATAAGTACTATGGAGGCACTATGGCAGCAGGGGTGCCTAATCTAGTTTTGGGAATCCCTAAAGAAAGAAATTTTAATCCGAGACCTGAAGGCTGAATGGTGGTTGGCCAGAAGAATCATAATTGGGGTGGAGAAGTTGTGTTTCAGGTATAGAAGGCAATGTGTGCACAGGTGTGTTCAGGGAGCTGAAAGAAAGCATGACTAAGCCATGTTGATAGAGAGGTGAAGAAGGACATTTTTAAGAATTTTGAAATTTTCAATTGATAAATGTTAGTGGAGAGAGGGTAGAGACTTGCAAAGAAAAAGATGAGGTAGAGGGACGAGATGTGAAGTGCGAAGAGAAACATACTGCCCAGGGGTGGATGCCATCAGCACCGACACGTGGGCGATGGCTCACGGAGCCAGCTATTCGTTTCCTTATGCTTTCTTTCACCTAAAATTTATTTCCTGTCTCAACAACAGGAACTGTGCCTTCAGTGTAATCTAAGAACATATTATTTAATTATTATTACAATACATTTGATAAGAAGAGAGAGGAAAAAGACAGCATTTATCAATTTATGTGTTAAATTAAGTTGATACTATGTAGAATATTTTTCCTTTGGATGTGTAGATTTTAGCCTTCAAGGGAGTGGTTCTGGGAGTTTATAGTATTAGAGGTGCATGTGATAGAGCCCCACTGTGAGTCCCACAAAAGAGAGGTTGGAAGGAGACAGTGAGGAGGATCATGTCCATGTTTGGGGATGTAGAACCCAGGGCAGAGCAAAAGGTATTCCCATTACCCTCATATTTTTTATATGGGTAAAATTTAGTTAAAATAAACACAAAAGACATGCTCAATAAACAGAAATAAGAGAATCGAGAAAAGCATTTGGTAGGTGGCAGAAGTGCCAGGAATAGGTCTTCCTAAGGATGAAGCACGGCCAGGGTTAGGAGATACTTTTGCATGCTGAGATCTTAAAGGCCACAAAGGAATTTGGCCTGAATGGGGCTGAATGTGTGTAACTAATGTGCTCAGACATGTAGGAACCAGCTTAAGACTATGTATATTTAATCATCAATTGCTCTAGTTAATCCTACTCTAATTCCTGGCTAGTTAACTTCTTGTGAATATGAAAGGTTGGTAACCCAATTGTTCACTATGACAGAAATAGCAGAAATCCAGACACTAGTTCTTCATCTCTGCCTCTTTCTGTTGTGGCTATGAATCTCTCCAAAATGCAGGAGCTGGAGCTGGGGAGTCATGCCAACAATCAGCTCCCAATGATAGCTCTGAATAGAGCAGTGGGAGCAAGAGGGTGGAATGGGGTATATGCGAAGCACAGGGGGAGGGTATGACCTTAGTGGCGGGATGTGGTCTTAGGTGGGATGAGTCTGGTTAAGGAACACATATTGGAGGGGACAATCATTCTTTCTTTAAATTTGTCCAAATGACTCCATATGACAACATGATATAGACTCATTGAGATAGATAAAACATAAAATGCACTTGGTGTTCATAATAAGAATAGTAGCTTTTTCCCTCTATTCTTCTGGAATTTGCACTTCATCTCCTATTTTCTTAGGGGTTGACTGCCATTAAACTCAGTAGTTTTTACTGATGTAGAAAAATGTGTATCCCTTTTTCCAAGGAAATTTTTTGTGTGTGTATGTGTGTGTGCGTGTGTGTGTGGTATGAGACAGGTGTATGTGCATGTGTTTGTGTGTGATTACATGTGATTTCCTCCTCTTACCATCTAGAAGGACATTCTGCATTGCATCTTGCAGAACCAGATGGGGAAACTGGGCTGATTATGTGTTTGGATACTTGTGCCTGGAATCTACAAACCAGAATTAATTAGCAACAGTTGGATTGGCTGTGATGGGAGCAAGCTTTATGGCCAGTGGACTTTAATTCCCAAAGTGCTACAGAGCTAAGAGAAAACTTGCAGACACAGCTCTGCCAGCTGGGAAATTGTGGGCATTTTTGCACACGGTATTTCTGTGGGGTGCTCACTAGATAGAACAGCGCCTCCCATCAACATTTTAAAACTGAATATTTCTCACATAAAACTTGACTTGTTGCTTGTCTTATTAAAGGCTAGAGGCCTGAAGGTTCCCATAGATTATGTTTGTGGCCTGCCCTGGTGATATATGTGTAAATTACTATGTTCCAAAGCTCATTTTCTGACCTGTTGTCCTATGGAGGTTTTTAGTTTCTGCCACAAATAAAAAATCTATGGCTCACACAGGATGCAGTGCTCCCGAGAGTGATAGCCATGTCCCAGAATCTATGCATGGCCAGTGGTGTCCAAGGTATGCAAATATGTTCCAAGAGGTTTCCACCATGACACTGGATATATAATATTTATGTAAAGGCAAGGTTTAATAGACATTTTCAGGCACCACTTAAAGGCCACAAAGGAATTTGGCCTGAATGGGGCTGAATGTACATAACTAATGTGCTCAGAGGCTGTGGCCAAGGACTCAGGTGTTTAGAGCACAGTGGTAACTAGCTTAAGCCGATATATATTTAATCACCAATTGCTGTAGTTAATCCTACTCTAATTCTTAGTTAGTGAACTGCTTGTGAATATAAAAGCTTGGTAACCAGATTGTTCACTATGATGGAAACAGTAGAAATCTGTCATCATGTCTGGGAAAAATGATGCAACATCTCTCTCTCTCTCTGTATATATGTATACACATGCACATACATATGTACACATGCACACATATACACATGTCTATATCTATATCCTCTATGTCTATATCTATGGAGGTAGGGATGGGAGGAAAAAGTGCTAGTGGATTTAAAAATTGTAAGGATTTCCTCTGGCTACCAATAGCATAACCTTTCACATGTGTGGACACAAGATTATGATTCCACCCAAAAGAAAGAGGTATTTAAAATTTGAGAATAGAAAATGCCATAGAGAAGGGCTGTGCTGTTTTAGCAGCACAATGCCTGAAATCTGTCTTTTCTTGCACAGAGTCATGGGGCAGGATAAGCAACTGAGCAAACAGAACCCAGAGATCTGCAGTGTGTGGGATACCTTAAAGAGCTCAGATTTCTGGCTCAGCAATTGATCTGAGGCCAGCACTGGCCTGAGGTCAGTCTGGGTAAAGGAGTGAGAGTCACCAAAAATATCAGCAAGGCCCAAAAGGCCTTTGTGACCAGTGGGAATGTGACTAAACATTGTGTTCCTTAAAGCTAGAAGTTAGTTTGCTATCAGAAGGTCATTTAAAAAAATCATCTCTACATGATATATATATATATATATATATATTTTTATCATCTCTTACACAACTCGTCCCCAGTGACTATGTTTATGACTCAGTTCTTCCCTCCATCTTCTTTTCATCTGAGATCCAAGATACAGAATGCTGAGAAGTCAGCTTTCAACAGTAAACATTCAACTGGGAGACATTGCTTAGTGGGCTTAGAGACCTAAGGCTTATCTTTAGAGGACCAAAGAGAAAGATCCTCTCTAGAGCAGACTGCAGCCTGGTTTCCTAGAAAGGTCCCTCTACCATCCTCCATGGTTGGCTTTTGTCATGTTAACCACCTTCCCAAACCCCTACCTCGTCCCTGGCCCATTTCCATCAATGATGGCACAACTTTGGGGAGAAAAGGGAGCCACCAGGCATAAAGTCTCATGGTCTCACTGCCCCTTGTTCTAACTCCATCTTTCCTCGTCTTCCCTCTTGACTTGGGTTAGTGAGACCGAGGTCCCTCCTCCCCATGTCCTCTTGATCCTCTCCCTTTTTCTCCTGAAACGGCTACAGCCACTCTACTGAAGCTGTTTTGCCAAGGTCATCACTGACAGTGTAGCTGCAAAACCCAATGGTTATTCTTTATTTTATGTTGCAACATTTTACACAATTGATTGCATCATCAATTTCCCATTTCAAAATTTTCAAGAATTTCAGAATTTCCCAATGACATTGGATTTCATGGCACCATTTTCTGCTATTTCACTTATCTATTATTATTTATTAATCTATTTGTTCTTCACTTGACTGACCTTAAATATCAGTATATTCTAGGCCTCCTTTTCTCCCATTACATATATCTTTCCTGAATAGTTTCATTTATTACTATGACTTTGACTATCACTTATGTGTCTATAACTCACAAATCTTAATCTTTAACCAGACCTCTCTCCTGATGTACATGATTATATACATAACTGTTCATCACAGAACCCTTGAATTCAAATTAAATTAATTTTCTACCTCATGCAGACTAGCTTAATTTTCATAAAGATTGAGCTTTCTATTAGTGGGGCATACTTCTAGAAGGAGAAGCAGAATTTCAGTAGGGACAACTGAAAAACTTACCTTTTATGCAGACAATATTAAAATATACATTTGAACTGAAGTATGAAATGGAAGAATGAGGAGAAATAAAAAAACATGGATGAAAATTTAACCCACGACTACTCTTCTTCCCTTCCCAAATCCTTTCCCTTTCATTCTTTTCCTATCTCTTCCTGAATATGTGATTCTTAAGGCCAATGGGTGGGTGGAACAAGGCAGGTGTCCACATGTGGAGGGGTAGCCTGATGAGCAGTGTTGGAGCTCAAGCAGAGTGAAGAGGGTGTCCCAGGTCGGGGAGGCCTAGAATGTGGTGTCAGGGCCCACACAGAGTGAAGGCGGCATGAACCTGGAAAGGTGGGGTGTCGGCGACTGAGCTGGGTGAGGAGTGATTCCTGTAGGGGAGGTGGTAGTGCCAGAGACGGTGGAATGGTTACATCTAGGGTGAGAAATCAAAACAATAAAAATATATTAAAGTTAATGGGATCCAAGTTTCTCATTTTTGGAGAAGAGAGATTTTATACATATGGAATGGAGAAAACCAGAATAAAACCTGTGGTAGTGAAATTTGAGATATTAGTGTGAACTCGTGATTATAAATAGATGTAGAAATATAGAAATAATATAAACACAAATGTGTTTGTGCGTGTGTGTGTGTATGTACATTCATGTATTCCCTAGCTCTGTCCATTGAAAGGATCTTGAAGCAGCAGCCCTGCCAATATCGGTGACCATACCTAGTAGCCAGATTTTGGTTTCTAAGTACCATTTCATAGTAAAAGGAACCAGAGCTCCTTGGAGAAATGGTTAATTTTAGGGCTGGAGCAGGGAAAATATAAGATGAGCTGGAACATATTGTTGTCCTAGAAAATGAGAAGTGATCAAAGAATGATGGAGACATATCAAAAACACAGATATCAGTTCAATGATGATTTTTGTTTGTTTGCCTGATTTCCTCTTGGATAATGAAGGCATCTTTAGTCACTACCTCTTCTGAGACACTTGTAAAAAAAAAACAAAAAACCCAAAACACAGATATCAGCTTGTAGGGGCTCTCAATGACCAATCTGAGGGCAATGTAAGCATTAAAATAAATTATGGTGGAAACAGATTATAACTTATTGATTGAAATAGGAAACCACGGGGCCACACATGTACAAATAAGCAAAATAGTAATTTAAATTTGATAAGGAAATGGTAGTTATATAGTCTCAAAATACCTCTCCACAGAATATTTATTAATTACAACGGGAGAAAGAAGTGGAGAAGCCTAACAGATAGCACCTTAATCGAGTGATCAAAGTCAACATTATTAATGAGACAAATCAAGATTGTATGCCACCTGGTAGGATGCAATGAGAACACCGTATCATTTCTGTGATGTTCCTGCCAAAGATGCATAACCTGTACCAAGAGAAACACCAGAGAAATCCAAATGTAGGAGCATTCTACCAAATAACTAGCCCGTAATCTTTAAAAATGTTGAGGTCTTAAGCATCAGGAAAAGACTGAGTAAATTCTCCAACTGAAGGAGACAAGTGAGACATGACAACTAAATGCCACGTGTGATTCTCTATTACTCTCTTCTGATGTAAAGGATATTATTGGGACAATTGGTAGAACTTGAAGGGGATTCTGAGGATTAAACAGTAGTGATGTATCAGTGTTAATGTTCTTATTTTGTGGTCATGTAGGGGAGTGTGATTTTAGGAAGCACATACTATAAAGTTCTCTGGGGTGATGAAGCATTAAGTCAGTACCTTACTCTAAAGTTATTCAAGGAAAAAGTTCTTTTTACTTGCAACTTCTCTGTGTGTTTCAGGCTTTTTCCTTTCAAAATAAAAAAAAATTATATGAAAAATAGAAGCTATGACTTGGATCAGGGCATTTAGATCTGAAAACAGAGTGGGAAGGGGTGATTTGTAGTGTCAGACATGTAGGAGGGGGCAAGGCTGTTTAAATGGGTTGTACAGGGCTGGACAGATTCTAGGTCAACAAGTTGTAATAATTACACACTGAGAAAAGTACAAAAGGAATCTCAGCACCTCTGTATCCAACCATGGAGAATTAACAGCAAATCAAAGAGGAAGAAGAAGGAATAAATCAGTACAAAGCATGATCAAATGAGAATGCCAGAAATGAGATTGTACTTTCCACTGGCAATGACTAGAGAAAGACATTTGTATCTCTATCTCCTCTTGTCTCTGTCTCTACCTCTCTGTCTGTCCCCATCTCCATCTCTGTATTCCCTCTCCCCAACCTTTGTTTTCTTTCTAAAATCTGATGTAAGAAAAAAACCCAATAAAATTCTTGAGTATGTATGTAAAACCACATTGTTGAACTGGGAAGATTTGACTAATTATCCAATTGATCTTTAAGTGTCTAAGTGGATACTCTTATTTTTGGATGCTGGAAGGTCATGGATTACTTAAACATGTTACCTAATGGGGCCCAAATAGAGATAGTTTCCCATTTGAGTCTTTCCAAGGAAGTAAGTCTTTTTAATTGTGACCATCAGGGACTGTTCCTGTTTGTGTCAGTCAGGTAGGACTTATCCTTGTCTTGTGGAGTGTGGGCTGTAGTCTCCTTGCCTTATGAAGGACAAGGTGTTACTGAAAAAAAGGGTACAACTTTCTTTTATCATGAGGCCTTTAGGTCACATTTACTCATTTCTGCTGAATGGGTTTCTGCACATGTGTACATGCACATACACATGATATCCAGTTATCATGTATCTGTGCATTCATTTAAATTTCACAAATGGTAAATGGCTATAGTAAACAACAACAACAATAGACAAAGCAAAAACAAACCAAATTACCTCAAATCTCATCCAGAGAGAGTCACTATGACACTTTGTTAGAGACCTTTCCCTGGGCAAATATACACATGCATATACACACATATATTTGTGCACATATGTATATTTATGTGTTAACAAAACAAAACTTTACCAAAAATACTGCTCTGTAATCTGTTCTTTTCATTTAATAACATTTTATGGTTATGCCCCCATGTCAGTCATTGTAGTCCTACATCTTCTTTTTGAATGTCTGCATAGTACTTCATTATGCATCATCGCCACACCAATAAATGCTTTTATTTTTTATTTATTTCAACATATTATGGGGGTACAAATATTACGGTTACGTATATTGCCCATGCCCCCCCTCCCCCCTCGAGGCAGAGCTTCAAGCGTGATCATCCCCCAAACATTGCACATCTCATTCATTATGTTTGTATATACCCATCCCCTCCTTAAGTGCTTTTATTATTTTCAATTTTTCTATTAGAAACATTAAGTCGATAAATACCTTTGCACATATATCTTTGTTCAATGATTTTCTTTGGATAAATTCCTGGAAGTGGGATTTCTGAGTCAATGGTTTGGGATGCTTTTGACATATATTGCCAGACAACACTCCAGAAAGCTGGTACCAATTTACATGCCTGCCAGCAATCTTACTGCAGTTCTTTTGGAGGAATAATTTATGCAAAGTAAAGCACACAAACCTGAAGTATACTGCTCAATGAATTTTTGCAAATGTATGTACCTGTGTAACCACAATCCAGATTGAAATATAGAACATTTATTTCTGTCACCCCAGAAAGTTTCCTCTTAAGGTAACCACTATTCTGACTTTTACCACCATAGGTTAGCTTCGTTCTTGAACTTCATATAAATGGAATCATGTAAAACGTACAGGCTTCTCTTGATCACATAATATTTTGGGGATTCATCCCTATTTTTATTTTATATCAGTATTTTTTTTTTAAATTTTGGGATAGTATTTTATTGTCTAAATGTGCCACAAACATTTTTAATCCAGTCTCCTGCTGATGGATATTTATATTGTTTTAAATTTGAGGCCATTATGAATCAAGTTTCTGTGAATATTGTTCTACATGTCTTTTTGTGGATATATTCATTCATTTCTACTGAGTTTATGTTAAATAGTGGAATTGCTGGGTCATAGAGTAGGTATAGATGTAGCTTTATTAGATATTGCTAAACAGTTTTCCATAATTATTGAGGCAATTAATACCCTCATCAGCAATATATTAAAAATTTCTATTGTTCTACATCCTTAACACTTGAAAGTCCTTTTCTGACCATTCATAGCCATTTCACTATCTTTATGGTGGAAAACATTTATCTCCTCCCCATTTTGGTTTATATGCTTAATCCAGTGCCTCCAGCTCTTGCTGAATTTATTCATTCATTAATTCTTGTATTTAGTTAATAAATATTTATTAAGCAATTATTATGTGCCTGGTACTGTATTAAGCCTTGTAAATACAAAGATGAGCTTTTAAGGAACTTATAGTCTAGTAGAAAAGACAAATATAAGCACAAAATTAAGATATGTGATGAATGCAACAGCATAAGCATGCACTTATGCTGAAGGATGTGGTAATAAAGAAAAAGAATAATTAATATTAAGGTGAGAGAGGGAGAAAGAAAGAGAGAGAAAGGAAGACAGAGAGAGAGAGGATGGCAAACAAGATCCTTGGGAATCCACAATAGAGATGATAATATTAGCTAACATTTATTGAGCACGTGCTATACCAGATACAGTGTTTCACATGCCTTATGCTAGTCAATCTTTGGTGTAGGATATATTATTACTATGTTACAGTTTAGTAAATTGAGGCATAGAAATTAAGCAACTTGTTTACGGCCACAACACTAGTAAGTAAGGAAGCTGGGATTCGAACCTAGGCAATCAGGCTCCTGCCTAGAAGATGTGTGAGCCTAAGGGTCTAGGGAAAGGCATTCTAGGCAGTTGTACACAGGAGGGAAGATAAGATGCAATCTGCTGAAAGTTTGAGGCTCCTCCAGCAAGAGGCCTGAGGGAATATGGTAATCAGAGCCAGCCAGAGGAGGTAGGGGATGAGAGCTGGCAGGGGCCAGATCTGCAGTGGAGGGAAGTTAGAATTCCTATGACGGCTTTTCACTGGAGGGCGCCTCTCCCTCTGCCCATCATCACCAAACACCAAACAATATTTAAATGTTTCATCATGTCGTTGAACGAGCCATTCGGGCACACTTGCCAAATAACTGAGCATCCAGATTTCCTCGAATGGAGCAGGAAAAATTACTTGAAAGTATGTGAGCAGACTCTGGCTTCAGATAGGACAGTTCCCAGAGCGCCTGCTTGCCCGGTGCATCCTGTTTAACACATCCGTCTGCTGGGGAGACGTTCAGATTAGCCGAGGACAGTGTTCTCCAGCCTTCTGAAAGGGTCCAGTCATAAAAGGATAAGACCCATGCAATGTTCTGATGTGTAGTGTAATAGGCGATGCCAGTTTTTGCTAAAATAGCATTAAGTTAAAAAACACACACTGTGAAGCATTTGTCTGGTTTAAATAATTTAACAGGTCTTGCATTCCTGCTTCAGTCAGTTTCAACAGAAATGCTTCTCCGGGGGTTCTCCTTGTGAACATCATCAGGCTAATCATGTGGAAGCCCGCCCGGTGCCAGTTGGATTGGGAGAGAGGGGTGGGTGCCTGGTGGTCCTGGGGAGGATGGGAAAGGCAGCCATGCAAAGTATACCTTTGGGGAAAATGCAAACTTTTCTTGCCTGTGGAGTGTGTGTGTTAGTATTCAGAGACTGTTGGCCCATTGTTTTCCACTCCAGCCTTCTCAGCAGAATGCGTGGCAGATGGCTTACATTTGCATTAGCCTTCTGGAGAAGGAATTTGCTACCAACAACATAAGCTGCAGCTTTTCTTTTCAGAATTTACAACAAATTGGCCAGAATGGCAATTTAAAAAAAAACATTAGCATCACTATTTCCACATTCCCTTTCTGAATAGGGTAAATGATTCCCTCTCCAACTGTGTCATTTGCACTCCCCCCTCCCCAAATGTTTATTAAAATGATTTAGGTATTTCATTATGCAAAATGACTTTTATAAAAAGACCTTTCTTTTTGCCCCACAGTCACACATAATTTCTTTTGTCACTTGTTATAGAGTGGAGTTATGTGAAGCTAGGACATATTATTTGTTCTAGTCTGTATTGGATAATTTATTACATTAAGGAACCAATAATTTTCAAATATAATCAGATTTAAGTTTTTAATAAGATTCATCTTCCCATTCACACTTGCTTAATTTAAGGATATTAAATCTGCTCAGGAACGAGCTGCCTCTCAAAGCCTGTGTGCCCATTAAAGGTCTTTATTCCTGATGTGTTAATAGGATTTAATTACATTACCGTCTTCATGCAGAGTCACAGTGCAATAGTTAACTGTGATAAGCCAAGCAAACAACAGCCTGAAAAGGAAGTGGTGTATAGTAGTTGGTTTATCGGCTTAGAAAATCAAGACGATTATTATTTTAAAATTGATGGTTGCATGCATTTGCATCATGTTTAGTTCAAATGCTGGAGAGAACAAACTTTCTCTTTTCCTTTAAAAAGAAAATCACTTAAAAGGCCACCCACATAAAAGGTGAACAATAAACACTTAACAGAAACTACTTAATTGCCATTTATCTTTTGAATTGCAATGAGATTTTTACTACAAAGAGATTTGTTTCAACAATTTACTCTGCTATTCTTTTGGTTTTTTGAGTATTACATCCCCGATTTTGGGTTTAGAATAATAGCTGTGTTCATAGTCAAAAAGTAATGATTTTTAAATTGCTCTTTTATCCTGTCTTAAGCTTAAAAAAAGTTTTTTTTTCTGCTCCTGCTCTTGCTCCCTCACCCTGCCCTCTCCTGAAGTCCTCCAGTTGGTTTAATGACAGATAGCAGAGCTTCAGCCTCCTACCCTGACAAGAGAGAGTCAGGATGCTGCCCTCAGTAAATCTTGTCAATTTCTCCATCAGGATCATTTGCATCGATTGCAAGTGTTGACTTCTGTGAATTTCTGTTTCATGTGAACTTGACAGAACTTTTGCTCCACCGCAGATGCCTGTGAAATAAAAGAATGATTTTTAGAGCATTCCAATGAATTTAAAAAAAAAAGAAAAGGAAAGGAAAAAGAAAGAAAAGGAAAAAAGAAAAAGAACCCGGCAGTATGCTATCTGGTTGAACTTTTCACTTCTAAAGTGATTGACAACTTCTGACACATTTCTGTGAGAGATCGCAGACCTGGCAAACAAAATTTGAGATGATACACAGTCATGCTTTGCTTTGTTAAAAGTTGTTACCGAGGTAGGAAAAAAAGCATGAAAAAGCATTCAAGCTAATTTTTTTTTTTTTTTAATAGTCGCTTTCTATAATACCTGGTCTGTCAGAAAAATGTGACTGATGTCATTTTCTCCCAAGCCAAGATGGTGGAAGGTGGAAGGAATGGGAAGACATCTATGCCCACACTGTTGTTCTGGTTGCCTCGGAGCCACTCTACTTTCATCTCTTCTATGTGTTGGGATTTTGTATATGTTTTAAAAGTGGACTGACTTTTCAAGAAAAGTTTGAAAATCAAAGAACACCATTTACTGTTCATCCCTTAGCCTGCTGTTTATGGTGACCGCTAAGATTCCAGTGTGGATTCTTCAAGAATGGCTCTGAGGACAGTAGGGGGACTGGCCTCTCCTATGCTGCGCCCCTGTGTCCTCTTCCTGCCCTGCTATCCCTCCTCTGTCCCAGGGCCATGCGACTTATGTCTATGCTGCTGACTCTGTTTGGGTGGGTAGCCATTGTGTTTGTTCTGTCTTCAGTTCTGCTAAAGAATACCCTCTTCCATGAAGTAGTCTTTTTATCCTCCAAGCTGGAATTGATTTCTCTTCTTCCATGCTCCTTTAGGGGAGGAAAAATAATAATTTTCTTTCCATCCTTGGTAGTTCTTAGCTGGGAAAGATCCCTTTTACAAGAGAAAAAACAAACAAACAGAAGTTTAACATGTATATTTCATACACACATGGAAGATACCCAGGGAATGAGTAAATCTCAAAGAGGTGGATTTGAATTCAGGCTTATAGCATCTTCAACAAAAAACAGTAAATTTTTTGAGAAGTGATAAGACAAAGGAAAAAACACACTTTGAGTCTCTTGAGGGTGGCACATTATGGGAATGAAACTGCCCTTCATAAAATTAATAAAGGGCCATAAGGTAGGGACTATCGGAGGGGAAATATATATATAACCAGCCACTGTTTCCTTGCTTGCTTTCCTATAATTGCTTACTACTCAGGAGTCATAAAGATTATTAGCTTTCTTCATTGCTCCCATAGATAATATCACCCTTGTGAAACCTAAGGCTAGTTTTTGAGATATCTTTCAGATTCTGCATTCTGGTGGAATGGCTGATCCACCCAGACCAGTGGCCCATACTGAGGAACTGATGCAACTGATATTGCAACCCTCAACCAGAAACTGACTCAGCAAAGAAGACAATTTCTATTCCCCTATGGTTCCTCCTAAACCCAGCCCATTAGCAGACCCAATTGCCTAGCCTTTTGCCCACCAAACTGTGTTTAAAAACTCTTTCTCCCAAATTTTCAGGGAGATGGATTTGATAAATTCCCTCCATCTCCTTGCATGGTGCCTGCGATATTAAACTTTCTCTGCTGTCTCTCTTCCTCTTGAGCAGCTGGCAATGAACCTGGTTGGGTTGTAAGAGGAAGGCAAATAAATAGTAGCTAAAAACAGGTTAGTCAAGGTTGTCATGTAGGGGTCTAAAGTTGTCTTCAGTGAGCAACCATTGAAAGGTGAGGAGGGAGGGACACCTTTGCCTTTGGAAATTTATGTCCTGCTTTTAGGTCAGTGGGGAGGGCAGAGAGCTGTTCTGCTTCTTATCAATTGCTTTCAGCCCCCAATAATCCTTATCCCAAAGAGGCATATTTTTTGGTGGCATATTCTGGTCTCTACATTCCCATATCCTTATTCTATACTTAACTCTTTCTGCCTTCTACCTGTGGTCAGATCTGTCTCCTCTACTGACTGTCTAGCTCTACAATCCAGACATTGGGTCTTATTTATATTTAAATAAACTAGCAAATAAGAAATAACCCAGCTCAATTCTAGCATGTGAATACTTAATATTAGTTTTCCTTTTACTGTAATAACTCATCCAGCATCCAGCAAATTTCTTTGTATTAATATATAGGATGTGCTTAATAAACGTTTGGAAAATCAAATATTCTGTTTTTCTTCTAGGTATCTGGAATTTGATTAAGAAATTTTGTTGTGTTCTTTGGTACTTATATGTTTGTGATTTTTGTTTTTTTCAGGTCTCTTATATGTCACCGCCATGACGTTGTGTATATTATATGCTATTACCATCCTTGACTTACACTGACATCAGTTTTCCTTCTTTACCACCTTTGTTTCCTCTTCTCTTATTTCCTGCTGTTTCCCAACTATAGCATATTTCTATCAATATGTAAGGCAACTTAACATTATGATAAATAGGTGTGATTTCCTAGACTCTCCTGTTTATCCTGTTTATTTAACATTGCTTCAACTGTTAATTGTTGCATGTTCCTACTATGTGCCAGACCTCATGGGCCACAGTGGGAATACAAAAGTGACTAAGAAATCTCTGTATCCTCAATCTTGTATAACTAGATTATAACCTAGTGGGGGAGACAGATAACATGCATGCAGAAAGCAGTAAGATTCCCAGCTAAACAAAGTATAATTTCTGCCATTTTAGCAGATCTAACCAGTCCTTAATGAAACATTAATGCACATTATTTACATACTTAATTGTAAACACAGTTAACATTTTTTTTTTCAGAGTTCATACTTAACGAATCCAATTTGAATGAACCCATAAGAGGGCAATGATAGTCTGCTCTCATAGTTTCCAGAAGCTATAAGCAAATGCTGTCAGAAGGCTGCCCCTGTGACTTGGTACTTACTGAAAAGGCAACCAAATAGAAGACTATCATCTCATAGTTAGGAAAGTCGGAGATGGGTCATGTGGAACAAAGGCCATGGGAATATGAGGCCAATGTACACATCCACTGCTTTTCTTATCCTATCTTCCTCCAGGTTGACTAAAGCCTGTTGATTATTCACATCTTACACATGTATTTGAATTATTACCATGTATTATTTTTTTTACCTCCCCCTGCCATTTTAATCATTCTTTTATTTCTTCTGTCCATATTCATCTTTGTGGAACTTCATTTCAGTCTTATAGTCTGCTTGGTCACTCCTCTAATGTCGATTAGCATTTCTTCTAGAGTTTCTTGTAGTCAGAGGGTACACATACACACACACACACACACACACACCAGCTTGCACTAAGGCAGAGAGGTAAAGAGAGGCCATGGCATGTGTGGGCTGTGCAAAGTGTGGTTAAAGTGCAGGGGCAATGGGGGAGAAAAGGGCGGAAGTTAGGCAGCGGCTAGTGCTGGTGACGGAGACCCACAGGAGCTGGACCTAGGCAAAGGGATTCTGGATTCACAGTATGGGGACAAGGACCTTAACTTTAAGAATAGATGTAGTTCTAAAAAGGTAAGAGTGAATTTCTAAATCTCTTTCAATTGCTGTTCATGAAAAATATTAGAGTCAGTTCTTTGGAGAAAAATTTTGTCTTACTGTATTAGAAAATAATACAGTCTACTGGCGTTTGCTTATCCTTTTCTTGTTTCAAGGCCCAATTCCATGTGAATCTGCAAATTTCCCGAGTGATCTATATTTCCCTGAAATTTTGTAGTACTAGTCAGATGCCATCTTTGTATTATAATTCAAAAAAGTTGAGAAAAATTATCTGTTGGGGCTCAGAAAATGATACCCCAAAGTATGGTGCTTGATGTGCTGAGTACTTTGAACTGAAGGACATTGGAAGGGCCTCAGGAGCAAGCTCTCTCTCTGCCCTTCTGCCCTTCTCTCTCCTGCTTTCCTTTCTCCCCCAAGGAAGGCCATAGAAACTAGAAATATTACTCTAACTTTCCCCCACCTTTCTGTGTAGGAGCTGACCATAAAGAAATTCTCTAACCTACCTTGTCCAATGGTAGGTTATAAGACCCCCATTCCAGAAGGGTCCAGCCCTATACCAGGGGGAAGGAGTCCTACACAGAGAGGCCAGGAAGAATCTGGGCAGACAGGCCTTGCTGGTTTAGATCATATCCTTTTTGTCCAATCACATTTCTACACACTTCATTATTGAACCTAAGCATAAAAATAGACAGTTTTCCCTATGTTTTTGGGTCTTCATTTCTGAAGGCTTCTGTGTCATGTAAAACCTTGATTAAATAAATCTGTTACGTTTTTCTCTTGTTAACCTGTTTTCTATTGTAGGCGTGTCAGCCATGAGCCTTATGATTGGTGAATAAAGGTATCACACCTTTCTGTCCTACATATTCAAAATCTGTAAATTAGACTAAGAAGATAACTGCATGTCTGCTCAGGGATTATTTACTTTTCTGGAAGAATTTACCATTCATTGACTTTGTTATCTACTATTAACTGAAAGATTGGGCTATGTGAAGTTGTACGATATTAACTTGTAGATTTTTAACCAGTTTTGATGGAAATTATTTCTGTACAGCAGAAGATAAAGTCACCCCAGTGCCTTATAGGACATTAACCAGTTTTGTGTGTATATATATATATTTTTTAAAAATTTAAATTTATTTTTTATTTTTTTAAGCCAGTCAAATTTAGCAGTGGGGAGTTGTATAGTAAGTTTTGTATATATTTAACAATAGTATTTTAACATTCCTTTATTACATTTCCTATTAATACCCAGATCCTCAAATGCTCTTTAAATAACTTTTTTAAATAAAAATCTTACTGTTTTCCTCATTAATTTATGTGTTCAATAAATTATTTCTCATGGGTTCATTCTATTTTGTATAAGCCATGTTTTTGCCTTTCTTTTCAACAGTATACTTTGATAATATAATCATAAATTCTTTATAGGCTTTAAAAAACCAAAATATCAGAACTTATATACCTATGGTGTCATCAGAGCCATACACATTTGATATTTCTGAGTCACTTTGATCTAAAATAATACTTTATGGCTTAATCATCCTTCTTGGTGAGTAGGTCTCTTTGTATAGTATTTGTCCATCCCACCCCACAAAATCCAAACTTTTTAAAAGGGTGGGAATTTGTTTCCACTGAGGATAGGTAGAAAACCAGCAGTGATGTAGGATCTGAGGAAAGTCATAAAATAAGACTTTCTTAAATGCTTTCTGTAAAGGTAGCATTTGGGGAATACATCTATAGCTTTCCAGGCAACTACTCTGGGTTTAGTTCAATTCAGCTAACTTTTATTGAGCACTCACCCTGGGCCAGGCGCTGTGATCAGGCCTGGGGATATAAAGATGAATGGGTTGTAGTTGTTGGATTCAGATATTTACAGCGGAATGTGATGAGAACAACAATATATATATTTTTTCAAGTTCCACTACAGAGGAGAGAATGGTTGGTTTCATTTTTTGGTATTAAGGAGTGACATCCGGGATTAAATTGGTGTTCCTTAGGCTGACAAGTTTGGGGGAGGAAAATATCCAAGTGTGGTATGAAGGAGCTTGACATATTTGGGGAATTGAATGTGGTTCAGCATTACTGGAGCATAAAATTCAAGGTGGAGAGATGAGAGGGATGAGGGTGTGAACTAAGCAGGAGTTGGCTCATGGAGGGCCTACTAAGGACTTTGACCACTGTATGAGCTTCCTATTGCTGCTGTAACAAATTACCACACATTTAGTGACTTAAAGCAACAAATATATTCTCTTAGTCTGGAGGTAAGAAGTCTAAAATGGGTCTGCAGGGCTGTGTTCCTTCTGGAGGCTCTCGGGAACTCTGTTTCCTTGCCTTTTCCTGCTTCTGGAGGCCACCTGCAGCTCTTGGCCCCTGGACCCCCATCATGCTGACACCTGCTTGCCCTGTCTCATCACCTCTTCACCACCTGACTCTGATGCTGCTGCTTCCCTCTTAGAATGAACTTTGTGGTTACATTGGGCCCACCTGGATAATTCAGGATAATTTCATCTCAAGATTCTTAACTTAAACCATATTCCCAGAGATTAGAATATGGACATCTTGGGGTGGGAGGCATGGTGTTTAGCCTACCACCTATAGTATCTCATAGTTTTAGGTAAGGCATCTGAGGATTATAAACAGATGATATATTGATGTAGTGGCTCTCACATTTTAGCGTGCATGAACATTAACTGGTTTGCTTATTAAATATGCCAGTGGTTCTGATTCAGTATCTCCGGGGTTGGTCTGGGAACTGCAGTCTTAACAAGCAGCTGGGCGATTCTGATATAGGTGGTTTGGCAATCACTCCTCGGGAGACAGTATCCTGGTGGCTGAATAGAAAATGAGCTTGACAAGGAAGAACTGGAGGCAACAAGACCTGTTGTTATACTAATGCAGTAGCACTTAGTAGGAGGTAAAATATATTTGTTGATTATTAACAAATAGCCTTTCAAAGGCCCAGGGAAACAGTATGTACATTTAATAAGGGCATATGTGATGAAGTCAGGATCTGGTCTTAATTCTCTTAGACTTTGGGCAAGTTATTTCATTTCTTTAAGTCACAGTTTCCTTATCTGAAAATGGCAATAATAATCTCTGTCTTGTGTGCTGATGTTGAGGATTAATAAGGTATGTAAGAAGACCACTTAGCACAGTCCCCTGCACACTGTAAGCACTCACAAATAATGGCTATTGTTTTTTGTATCATTATAGCTAAAGGACAGCTATTATTTTCTAAGAAAATTCTCAAGTTAATTCTAAAATGAATGCAGGATAACTGGATTATTCTTCTGCTTGCCATGCACTTACCTAAAGCTCTGCAGAAAACAAGACAACAACAAAACTCAGTGAGAGCCCTTTTGAACACAGAGTCAGCCCATCTTGCTTCTTAAATTTATAAGGCATTTCTGAGGACACATTTCTGTTTGGTTATTCAGACCCTGTTTCCTAACACTGTGGAGGCCCGAAGGTGATGATCCTGGCTAAAGGCAGAGGATGTAGAAACAGTAGAGGCAAAGCATCAAGTGGACAGCGAGTGCACAAGTAACCCTTAGGAGAGAACACTTGTCAGAGCACACATGTGGACATAATTTGAAATCTCATCTTCCAAAATATTAGAAGCAAGAGAATTTGATAAAACAGGACTCTGAGTTCAGAAACTTCTCGACTTACAAACTACAGAGATTTCTATGAACTTTCAGAAAAGTGAATGAGAACAAAATTCGTCTTACAGAAAGATGTTCCTATAAGAGGCCGGCTGACTTCAGTGGCCTCATGAGAGCATTCACAGAAATGAGACGTAGAGTCTTTTTGTGTTTATGAACAAATGGATTTAGGAATAGCCTTTTAGCACTAATCTGTGATCAGGTAAAGGAACTTCTGTTTTGTGATTTGAATGGATTCCATGTTTTATTAATTAAGTAATGAAAAACTGTTCATAAGAGAATTTCTGTATAATGAGGTAAACATACTTGCCTGCTTAAGAAGGTGGTTTGGGGCAGAGATTGTGCCGGGGAGTGGGAGGTGATAGGAGCAGAGCACAACTGCTGGTGGCAGGTGGTACCAGTCCTGTCCCTTTATTACCGCAGTCACCCTACAGATCATGAATACTGGGCATCAAAGAGCAGAATGGGTAAGAACGGGAAAGTGTGCATGAAACCCTGTAGGCATGTGTGTGCCTAGATTAGGATAATATTAGTAGCCCAGTTGGTAGAACATTATTTGTTAGAAAAGCAAAGGGATCATCTATACCAAATTCCAAGGGGAATGTTTAACTTACTTAAAATAAGAAATTGCTTTTAGGTATGAAATATCTATTTACATTAAAATAAATGTTATATATTGCTTATTAACACCCACGCTTAACTAGTCATTAAAGTTAGTCCCTAAGGGGCCTATACTTGTCAACTTTTTTTTTTTTTTTGAGCAACAGTGGTCTTGCTATATCACCCAAGTTGGTCTCCATCTCCTGGGCTCAAGCAATCCTCCCACCTCAGCCTCTGGAGTAGTGGGGACTACAGGCATAGGCCACTGTGCCCCCGTCAACTTTTTATTAATCCAGTTTGTGAGACTGTATTTTGAACCAAATCAAAACTGTACTTTTGGGAAAATGTTTCACAGTTCATCTTGAAATACTGTGGTTGTACTGAATGAACCCATTTTACAGATGAAGAAATTGAGGAGCAGACAAATTAACATATTCCAGATCCTACTGAGACTAGTAGCACTGTCCTAGACATGGGCAGGGAGGCAATCCAGGCAACATGTGACACTTGATATATCAGAACTTCAGGAGTTCATGAATTAACATCATGAAACCATAGCAGAAAAGTGGCTCTACATAATTAAGAAATACTCTTCAAAGTCTTTAAGATACATTTGTGATGCTGAATTTATGCAAGAAATCTAGAAAGAGATCCTTCAGCAAAATGTGTCCTCAGAGAGAGGAGGGTATATTTTACTTTGACAAATTTGACCAAGTGGCTCATCAGAATTTCTATTTCTGCTGAGTGGGTTATCCCAGCCTGTAACCCCCCCTCCCCTCTCCACTGCAGATGTTGCTTCCTGACATTTCTCTGTGTATTTACATCTTGCCACAGGGTGGAGGAGGAAGATAAGGTGGAGACCAGTATTGGCCATAGGTTAAATCACTAATTGCAGCTTTTAGAGGGATTGGAGGAGGGGGGACGAAATGAGGTCTGGGTGTTATTTGCTGTTTTGTGTCTCTGCTCCAACCTCTAGTGTGATCCACTGTTCATGGGTTGGCCTGGAGGAGCCTTGGAGGGGATCTGGGCTGCTCAGAAGGCAAGTCAATCACACAAACATGAGACATCACTCTTCTGCTTAAAAGTATGTACCACTGGGACACTGATCATATTGTGAAGAAAAAAGTAGAATATTTTAAATAGATGTAGTAATATTGTTTTATCTTGGAAAAATTCTTGTGTTATGTGTATATATATGGACACACTTGTAACATATTCTCTAAATATACTTTTTAGTGATATATGGGAGCAGATGGAGGGGTGATCCACACAGTCTTCTGTCTGGATAGATTGATTCTAAGACTTCAATTCTGGCCACATTGCCCAGTGCTACTTTTCTCTCTGATTAGCAGGAATGTGGAAGTTAAGAGTTAGATGAATGATATTCCTACTTACAGAATTAGGTGATAGCTGCTGATCTTGATTTCAATAAAGTCTCACCTGTTTGTGTTATTACATGTGGACAGAAGATGCCAAACGAAGTTAGTTAACAGTTTAAGTTGTCTGACAGTGCTGTTTCAAGGAGTTTGATGGGAAAACCAACTTGTTCTTATTGCCTAGAATGCTTGGAACATGGCCCTTTTTCCTTTCCTTCCTTCTTTCCCCCTTTTCCTCTCTTCCTTCCTTCCTTCCTTCCACATATATGTCTTAAATACTTACTAAATAACAGTGACATAGTAATAAATAAGATAAATATGATTTATACCACCCTTCTGGCACTTACAGAAATTAATTATATTAAGTACATAGGTAATTAGTTAAATAAAATGTGGTACCTGTTATCAGGAGGGTTTAGAGTGCTAGGGGAATATAACAGGAGCCTCATGCCTAGTCTTTGGGAGTCCTGAGGAAGTAGCTTTTAAACTGAGCCTTAAAGAAATAAAAGGAAGCTAGATAAAGGGCTGGCTGGGAATGGGACGGGTGAAGAGGATGTGTGTGAAGAAGAGAGGGCCAGGGATGAAGAAAGGCAAATGCAAAGTCTCTGAGGTAGGAGAAAGACCAGTGTGTCCAGGGAACAGAAAGAGTGGCGGAAGCAAGGGGGAGAAGAGTGCTGTTGGACAGGGTGGTGGGGGGCCGCTGGATCGCGCTGATGCTCTTTGCCGGGGCCCTGTGTGGAGTGGCACACTATCTCAAGAGCACTAGGGACTCGCAAGGGTTTTACATGGAAGAGTGACAGGACCAGGTTGGTACTTTGCAAAGATGAACCCACTGCAATGTGAAGAATGAATGAGAGGAAGGCCAGGAATCAATTTGGGGGACCACATGGCAGGTTCTTTAATTGGCTAAGGTGAGTGTGATGGTAAATTTTGTAGGGCAACTTGATGGAATGCCCAGATAATCTGCTTAAATGTCATTTCTGGGTGTGTCTGTGTGGGTGTTTCTGGAAGAGATTAGCATGTGAATTGGCAGACTGAGTAAAGCAGATGGCCCTACCTGATGTTGGTGAGCATCTTCCAATCCGCTGAGGGCATGGACAGAACAAAGAGACAGAAGAAAGCTGAAGTCACTCTCTGCCTGACTGCTCAAACGTCCATCTTCCCTTCATGCTCCTAGTTCTCAAACCTTCAGTCTCAGACTGGAATCTATATCATCAGCTCTCTCGGGCTCAGTCCTTCAAACTCCACCACTGGCTTTCTTGGGTGTCCAGCTTGCAAGCAGCAGACCTCAGCCTCCATAATTGCATGAGCCAATTCCTTATGATACATCTGATTCTAGATATACAGGTAGAACCAATATATACATATTCCTATTTGTTCTGTTTCTCTGGAGAATCCTGACTAATACAGCAAGAAATAAACTAGGCAAGGAGGCCTATGGTGAAGGTGGAGGAAAAGTGGATGGATGGATACAAAATCCAGTTGGCTCCTGTGACTGACTGGCTGGGAGGAGAGGCTGAGGGGAGTGTCCAGGCTAACTCCTAGCTTCGTCAACTGTTCTATCTTTGGATCTGAATGATTGCTGTAAAAATCTGTTCTGTTGTTTCACATCTTACCCACATAGCTCTTTGTGGAGTAAAGATGGTCCTCAACTTACAGTAATTTGACTTTACAAAGGGTTTATTGGACTATTAAATGCATTTCAACTTAAGATATTTTTGACTTAGTATAGGTTTGTTGGGACGTGATCCCACTGCAAGTCAAGAAGCACTTGTATAAGGAGTGGGATGCCTTAGAGTTCTCTGGACTCTCTGTGTTGGCAGCCTTCCTCACTTTCACAATTGGGAGAAAGATGCCATCCATGGCTTCTTCACCCGGGGTTTCTAGCTTCCACTGACCAGCTTCCCTGGCATCGGACCACCAGTCACGCCTGAGAGTCCCCTTCCTTCTTTATTATCAGCCCTTCCCTGTCCTGAGTCCCTTTTCTCAGTCCAGGAGATGTCTGCACTCATCTTCCTCATCTTGGTCCATTTAAGTTGCAGATCTCCCAGGTGTCACTTCCAGGTGCTCACTTGAGTCCTTGCCTTGGGTCGGCCGTTAAAATTTTCTCCTCCCATTTCTCCATGTTTTCTCCACAGGGACACACCTTGCCCTCCAAAGAAGTGTGTTTGTGTGCATTTCACTGTGGGAAACAGGAGTGCAAAATATTCCTGTCAATAAAACTATTTTAGAAACATGTATTTTTGAGAAATCCTTGTAAGGAATCATTTCATGAAATGAGCGCTCCTTTTGCCCTAGTTGTTTGGTTTCCTGTCCTCCTCTTCTTTGTCCTCCCTGTCTGGAGGGTGGAGGCTCTGCTCCATGCCATGGCTGTGTGGTGGACTCATTCATGGTCTGTGTCTTCAAGGAGCTTAGGGTCAAGTGTGGCTTTGGCAGAGCAGCCCTGCCACGTCCTGCATCTCTGGCAGGCTTGGCCCAGCATCAGAGGCACTGGGGCAGGTACCGTCCCCTAGAAGTTTTTGGTGGCGTAGTTGTCACCTTTGGTGTTGGCAGAGAAAGGAGACGGCCACAGAATGAGGCGGGAGGAAAATAGTGGATGCCAGACTCCAGGACACATTTGAGACGCATGCAGGGGAACCCCAGAACTATCCGGTGGGAGCTTAGAGGTAAAGAAGAGCAGGTGGGGGCCTCACCAGGGAGGCATGTTGCCTGCCTGATTCTGCCGTGTTAATGTTGGGCTAATGAGATCAGGAAACATGGTTTGTGGAAGACAAATTTACTAGAGGAATGGCAAGAGAAGATGCTGAAAACGTGAGCTGAGACTGGATCATGCCTGAAAGTCTTGAACGCTCTTAGGGCGGTGGTTCTTAAACTGGGGATTCTGCATTGTTAAAAGATGCAGATTTTGACTCCGACGGGCTGGAGTGGGGCCTGAGATTCTGCATTTCTGACAAGCTGCCTATTGTTGCCAGGGCTGCTGGTCTTTGGGGCTCACTTTGAGTAGCCAGGACCTCTACGTTAAAGAATATAAATGGTGTGGGGAGATTTGGTGGAAATCTTTGATCAAAAACTTTGAGATAATATGAACTTTAAGATTTGAGAGAGTGTTTCTCAATTTGTGGTTCTGTGAGACATAAAAACATGTTTAGCTTTGGAGTCAGTGTCCCTGTTTTGAACTTTGGCTCTACCATTTAGTAGCCGTGTGTCCTTCAGGAGCTATCTAACCTCGCATGGCCTCAGTTTCCTCATCTGTAAGATGGCAATAATCATAGTGCCTACCTTACGGGGTTGTCAGCTGTAACTATTCAGTTCGAAGAACCGGTTAAATAAGGTTAGGCAGATATCTTCACTTCAGGACTTCTCAGGACCTTTAATTTGCTAAAATGATGCTTTAAGAAGGAGATAAGGTAAGTGGCATTTCCTACTCTGACTTTTCTGGTGTGTCTGGTGAGCCTATTATTTTTTGCAACCCCTTTTCTGAGAGAACTGATCTTGCATTAGAGAGGAAGGTGAGTTGATTTGGGAAGAGATTGCAGGCTGGAGAATTCTCTAGCACTTGAGCCTGGAAGGAAGGAGTGTGGCAAAATGTCCAGGTGTTTAATCTTCGAGGCAGTGGCGTATGATGGAGCAGAAGGTGTGGCCATAATGAACTCTCCAAGGCTGGATCAGGCAGGGGACTAATTAGATGTGAGGGTTAGAAAGAAGGAGGAGTCTTGTAAGATTCTTTCCCACCCAGAGAGAAACAGAAGGCCAGGGGAGAGTGCCATGTGTTTAATTTTCCATTCTGATTTAAATTCTGCTGCGTGTTGCCCACAAACTAACAGCATGCCTCTTGAGTCTCTAGGGCATTTTACAGTAAAGCCACATATTTTCTGAAGTTAGGTCAAGACTGAGCATATGAAATTCCTCAAGTGTGAAATTCCACTTAACCCCATTAATGCTTATAACCCTGAGTAGGTATTGTTTATAATTCACTTCTAGTTACCAGTAGATATTTGCATTAGCCAAATCTTTTCAATTCTATCTCAAACTAAGTTTATTTTAGGAAAGAGAATTTGCCTTCCTGTCAAAAAGCTGAGAAGAACCAGCCTCCCCCTCCCATTCCTATGGTTTGCACATTTGGCTGTAGCTCTGGGCGTGTGTATGCGAGTGTGTGCAATGGTATTCTGGATTTCATAACACTTATGATAGGAAAACCTTACATGTATAAGGGCATTTACAGTTCACCAAAGGTTTTGAAGTGGGTATTATTTAGCACATCTATTTTTTCCCTTACACATGGCAAAGGATGTGGGGATGGTGTACAGATTTATGTGAGATCTATAGATACTTTCTGTCCCCTGAGAAATTTCTACAGCTTTTACACAGAGCTTTCATACATGGTTGATGCTGAAAATATTAAAGCAATTATTTGAATTACAAGGATAAACTCGTTTACGTGTAAGTGCAGTTACTGAAGCATGCTCACAGTGCAAAGGGCCTGGTTGAGATGCAGCCAGAGTACTTTTAGCCTCCTCATTCCTGCTCCCAGATTGAATCGTATACTATAGCTTGATTTAAACATGCACACACACATACTAACAATCAGCATTTGCTTTAGGTTTAAATTGTTTTTAACGGCCCTTTGACTTTCCCTAAAGTAATTACTCTAGTTAATATCTCAGAATCATTTGACAGAAGTCCAAGATTTAAATTTTTTTGAGTGGCAGTTCAAGTATAATCGAGGATGAATATGAATCTCTGCAATTTCTGCAGATGGGGCCCTGTGTTTCTGGCTACTACCTAGATTTTAATTAGTGAAAGTCTCTCATTGCACGTTACAGTGCTGACTGGTATAGAGACCATGCTTTCAGATGATGTTCGACATTCTCCATAAAAGCCATCACTCATGGAACATTTATTTTGTGCTGGCTACTTTGCAGACATTAATATGTTCAACCCTCCTATCCATTCTGTGAGGCCAGGATTTGGGCCCCGTTTTCAGAAGACTGAGCGGCAGTGGGGGTCCAGATCTGCCCCCCCCCCCACCCTGCGCTTATGTCTTCACTAGCTAGAAGGCGTTGCTTGTGAGGCTGACAAATGTTGATTGAGAATTTTTAGAGAGTTTAGGTGACCTAGAAACTTGGAAATATAGCAAAACCTCTAATTTAACTTTTACTCGTTGTAATCTCTCTTCTTTTTGTCTTATGAAAAGGGGACAAAAATAGGTCATGGGGGAAAAAAATCAAGTGATGAATGATCGATGATAATTTAAACTTTTAGGTTGAACTTTTAGATTTAAACTTTTAGCTTTTGAGCAGGAAACATATTAGGCAAATATTCCAATATGACAGCCAGGATGTGGAACTGAAGGGTAGCCTGTCACTCGGGGTCTGTGGTGGACACTATGGTGTGCGGTGTAGGTCCCTCTTCTGGTGAGCATCTGGCTTCTGAGTGTGGGCTTCTAATGCTCAAAGCTTTCCCTCTCACAGTAAGCTCTCTCTGCCTCACCCTGACGTCTCCTCACCCCTAGGTTGGAGCCAGTACAAATTGTGTTGTAAGTGACCAAACATCCTGGTTTGCCTGGGACTGTCCCAGTTTAGTACTGGGCAAACCAAGATGGTTAGTCACCCTCTTGTCCCAAAGAGGGGCCCGACTCCGTGGTGCAGGGACTGTGCCAGACAGAGCTCTCTCCGTGGGGCCGGGCTGAAGCTGGTCTCCAGCCAGGACACATCCTTGCTCAGCTTCCTTCTCTGCCTTGTGCTGCTCCCCTCAGACACCATCTCCTGAGAGCACTCCCTCAGTACATCCCCTGGTTCTGCTTCTAAGACAGGGTCCTCAGACCTCAGACAGGGTCCAGCCAGGAAAATACAAACACTGAGAATGTAAACCAGTGGGATTTTAATGCAAGGACCTAGATACACAGATGACAGAAGAGGCTGAAACGTCAATTAGGGGACAGTGAGAAAATCCGAGATTAGTGACAACAGGAAGCTGCTACCTCCCCAGGCTGGGGGACAAAAGACAGAAGCCTAGGACTTGGCCAGAGTAAGCTGACGCCACACAAACTGCTGCAGGGGAGCCGACACATGGAATAGATGCAGCAGTGTGGAAGCAGAAAGGGAGGAAAGAAAGACATCTTGATTCTTTTCATTCTCCCAGAGTTCCACCACCAGCCTCCTGGTAGCCAAACCCAGGCAGAAACCAGCAATCAAAGACTGGGCCAAGCCTCCTGCCTGCACCAGCCCTCAAGCGACACAGTGCAGAGGAGGGCAGGGTAAGGGATGGATCTGAGGCCACGTGCAGGAGCAGCACCGTCACTGTCACTATTGTACCGGTAGTGAACCTGGATTTCTGCCTCTGAATCAGCCCCCAATTCCTTTACCGGGATCTATTAATTATTTTGGCTTAAATAAATTATTGTTTGTTTATAGATCACTTGTTTTCCATACTGGTGATGTGGAGCTTCTTTTTCGCAGGCTTGTGCAGCTGATTATCTTGCATAGCGGATATTTTATCTACCCAGATAGACAGCAACTCCTTTGAGGCAGGTATTGTGCCTTCCAACTCTTGGTGACAGTCCCAGTGCATTGTACATAGTATGTGCCCAATAATGTGTTCCTGATTTTGGAATAGCAAACTTAATTTTTAGCAGTCAGAGCTAAAATTAAAAATTAAAAATCAACCCCAAGTTCCCTGTCTTTAAGAAACCATTTAAGAAAATTCGTGTCATTTTGCACCCATAGAGTGCTCTCTTCTGTAGGGGGTTCCATTTCTCCTCTTGTACATGATTGTGGAATCGTGGTATTTTTCCGCCTCTATTTAGTATGTCAAACCAGTAACATCCTTATTTGAATTCTTCTCTACCGATGCTCAAGTGTGAAGTGAAAAATGGATGTGTGCCTCCAGATATTTTCAAACCTGGCTCAGCTTTATAATCAATGTAATTAAAACACATTTAGTGTTGAGGAGTATTTGTGACTTGCAGGATGTATTGTACACTCTCAGTGTGTATGTGATTGTGTGCTGTGTGTGTATATTTGTGTGTGTGTGATCAGGGTAAGGCTCCTTTTGTGCCCCAAAGAGGAGCAGGATAATTCTTCACCCTGGAAAACAAAGTATCTCCAGACTTACAGAGGCAGTGCTAAATGGGGTAATTCCATGGCTGGGAATCAGACATACTTGTGTCCAAATCCAGATGTGGCCCTATAGAGCTGCAGGACCTTGGGAAAGTTGTTTCACTTTTTGGAACCTATTGGCTCATCTGTAAAATGGGACTAAACATAGCGTTCAGATTTGTTGTGAGGATTAAATATGCTGATGTGGAGTGCCATGCTTGATAGTAAGAACTTGTGATAAACATTTGCTGTCCTAATTTTTCTGGAGTTATGGTGGTTTGGCTGAATCATGTAGTTGTAAGCCTGATTTTGAAGCATTTTATGTAGACAACTTTGACAAACATACCACCACTTCTCCTACCTTATGCTTGTACAGGGCTTTTTCTTTTTTCTTTTTGCAGCAGACTTTAAATGAGTTATCACATCCGATTTTTACAACCACTCTGTAAGGTCATCAGGAAGGCATTTTAAATCCCTGGTCAAGGCTACGGAGATGCATTTGAAGTCCACATCTCCTTCTCCTCACTGGTGTTGCTCCCCAATTTGAGAGGGGCTCAACTAAAAGAAGGGCTATTTCCTTTTCATCAGAAGACTATGAGTACAGCAGTTTCTCAGGTGTTCTTTTCAGAACCTTCTGAACCAAATTAATCCACACTATTCCTCTGAAAGAAACAAAGGGGAAAAAAGACATGCTCTCTTGTTCATAAGAATTGCCAGAGCTTTTTTTTTTTTTTTTTTAATTAAGTGAGGATGGATACCTTCACTCATCCATCCTCTTTTTAATTTCCTATGTTCAATTTGATTAAGATGTGTTTCTTGAAGATATGTGCTATCTGGTTCTTGTTGTATAAAAAGTTTAATATCTTTCCCCCTTTTATTGGACTAGTAAGGCATTTGACATTAAAAATAATAGCTTTGAATTTTCCTGGTGCTGTCTGCATTCAGTTGGGAGAATATTAAGAATAGATGGGAAAATTCATTTAGTTCTTTCTCTGAAGGGTCCTTTCAAAGCATTATACTTAACATGATCTACTCTATAATCCACATATGCATAGAATAAATAAAATAGAATGATAACGTAAGTTCCTTAGTGTCTAATCCAGGAAATGAATGTCTATTAAAGAAATATGGCTACTAATCACTAAAAACTTATTTCTTTTCTTTGTTTAGCTGAACTTATTTCTTTTCTTTTCACTTTTATTTTTATTATTTTTTTAAACATTATTTATTTATTTGTTTTTTTATTTCAGCATATTATGGGGGTACAAATATTACAGTTATGTATATTGCCCATGCCTCCCTTCCCCCTCGAGGCAGAGCCTCAAGCATGACCATCCCCCAAATGTTGCACATCTCACTCATTATGTTTGTATATATCCATCCCCTCCTCCCCCCTCCCACCCGCCCAACATCCGACAAATATTATTCCTATATGTCCACTTAGGTGTTGATCCGTTAATACCAATTTGCTGGTGAGTACATGTGGTGCTTGTTTTTCCATTCTTGAGATACTTCACTTAGTAGAATGGGTTCCAGCTGTATCCAGGAATATACAAGAATGAACTTATTTCTTTTGAGTGTTTAGCTGAAGACAGCATATGAATTTATTCTCAACGAATGGCAGTTGCAAAGGACCTTAAGAAAATAATATTTTGTTTTGCTATTTAAATCTGCCAAGTTAATACAGGCTCTGAGTTATGTCCTTTGCTCCAGTCCAAGCCTTTGTTTTTGGACAGAAACTTGGATTTGGACAGAACTCCTAGCATCCTGACAGCAGTGGAAAGATGAAGAGTGAGCCAACAGGCTGAGGATCCCACATGGAAGTGTGCAGGTGTCCCGACGAGACTGCCAGCCCTGCCGGAGGTGCAAGGAGTAGGATCTTTCTGCCTTAAGCCATTCCGGGTTGGGCTTTCAAACTAGAGGGTGGTCCACTAGATTTACAGGTTTAACTTTTCCTCAGTTTACCCCATCTTGGCTCCATAAGGGGTGGGGAGCCTGCAGCCTTGGAGCCACATAGGGCCTTCTGGATCCTTGAGTGTGGCCTTCTGACCGAATCCAAATTTCACAGAACAAATCCTTTTAATAAAGTCAGGATGTCTATGTTGATTTCCCTAGTACTGATTGTGCTTAGCAAGTTAGTACCTCTATATGCCTCAGTTTTTGTGGTAGCCAGTTTCCACGACAGCCCCACTGATTCCTGCCTTCTGATACTGACACCCTCATGTAATCACCCCCCACATTTACCAGTTGGTTTGTGTGAGCAATGGAATATGCACAAATGATGATATGTCACTCCTGAGACTAGGTTATGGGAACCTGAGACTTCCATCTTGATAGATCTCTCACTTTTAGGTCACTTATTCTGGGGAAAGCCATCAACTATGTTGTGAGCCCTACTGAGAGAATTATGTGGCAAAGATCGGAGGTCTCCTGCTAAAATCCACAAGAGTGAACTTGGAAGTGGATCCTCCAGCCCCAGTCAAACCCTCATATGACGGTGGCTCCATCTGTTATCTAGACTGTAACCTGATGAGATCCTAGCCCAGGGCTACTACCTAAGTTGCTCCCGAATTTCCAACCCTCAGAAACTGTGAGATGGGACATTTGTTTTAAGCTGCTAAATTTTGAGAGTAATTTGTTGCACAAAAGTAGAAAACAAATGCAGTCTGCCCTTGACAAAATGAGAGTAATAATAATAATAATAATAGTACGAATTTGTCTCCTCCAAGATGATGGTGTTAGAAGGTGAGGCCTTTGGGTGGGTCCCTCATGAATGGGATTCATGCCTTTATAGAAGAGATTCTGGAGAGCTAGCTAGTCCTTTCCCTCACCTAAGGACAGAGAGGAGGTGGCAATCTGCAACCCAGGACAGGGCCCTCACCAGAATCCAACCATGCTAGCATCCTAATCTTGGACTTCCCAGCCTTCAGAACTGTGAGAAATAAATTTCTGTTGGTTACAAGCTACTCAGTTTCGTGTATTTTGTTATAGCTGAATGGACTAAAACAGGTACCTTCCTAGGTACTAAGATAGTGTATGTAAATGGTATAGAGTTAATAGTTCAATAAGTAGTGGCTACTACTGTTATTATCTCTCTTGAGTTGGTCAGTTGACTCTTCTCTCAGATCTAGAGATAGCTTACGTATCAGTTTAATGATGGGACTTTGGCCAATGTCATTGTGTGGCTGTGTCCCAGTGTCTACATCTCCATTTAGCAAACACTCTCCTTTTCTCTCTTTTCGCCAGTCCTGTCCTGCCTCACCACTGGTTCTGGTAGAGGGACAAGATTCAGCTGATTTATCAAATAGTGTTTGTTCAGCCCTTGCCTTGGTCTGTCCTAGACAACGCATTAAATCAGTTTGGCAGATCAGCCCTGAGTACAAGAAGAATGCTTTGGAATTGAACTTTTGCAATTACTTTTTCTTTTTTGAGGAATTTTTCCTTTTTGAGAGATGACAGAGAGTAGATCAGACAGTGGAAGGGATAAAAGTCTTGGGGAGAGTCAGGGAGTGAATCTAAATTTGTTTCTTAGTAAAAAAGGAAGAACGCTCTTTGACCCTTTTCTACTTTATTCTAATTCGTTGTAGTGTGAGCTATGAGTATATATTTAAAACACAGTGGTCATATAGTGTTGATTTTTTTCTCTCGGAGAAGGAAAATGCAGCTACTCTCAAATATTTATCAGAGAGGCACTCTTGCTCTTTTGGGAAAGTCTTCTTGGGTCTACTTCACAGCTCCAGGAATTGTAGGAGAGGAAAGCGACACCTACCTACGTGGCCAGTGTGAGAGAATCGACTTTGACAATCTGTGGGAGAAACGTGTCACGTGTGGATGTCGTCGCAGATTGTTCTCGCAGCCTGGCATCTTTCAGCATGCCCAGCTGTGCATGCTATGGCTAGCATCAATACCCTTTGATACGTGTGCTATTTCCCTCCTTAGTTGAAGGCTTTGGTCAATAATAGTCTTTTCTGTGAGAGGTATGTAGGATAAACAAAATAACATCTTTCACAGTGGGATAAACTAAAGCACTGAACAATTATGATACTTACCTCAGAATAGTCAGAACTAAAAGCCAGGTACTTAACTTCCACACTAGTCTATACATTGATACTGTTTCATTGTTATCAGTGCTATTATTTTAAGATCAATGCAACAAGCACATGACAAATGCCATAGATTGTGGAGGTACTGAATTTGTTTTTTGTGAAAGTGGTACCATTTTAAATTTATTTACTACAATTGAGTACATTGGATTAATCGCTCAGATGTTTATGAATCTCCCTTTAGTCTCCAAATTTTGGATACTAAAGATGTTCAGAATTTATAGGTGAAAGAAAGCAGCAGATTTATCAAGGATGTACCTAGAGACAAGAGATACAAAATAGCGACCCCAGGAAGCCAGAGTTGTTTTCTAACCTTTGCTTGGAGTTGTTGATGGTCTTAGGGCTCCATTGTTTGTTCTTAGAACAGTCTCAGTTGTGTTATAGCACAGCCTGAAGGTTCCTGTTTCCTTTCTCTTTCTCTGAGCCACTGCCTTGTCAGTAGCAGGGAGGTATTTGCCCTGGGGCCTAGGGCATTCAGGGATGAGGAGTATGAACCTTTCCCTTACATTAAGCAGAGTAGAATAAATGTAATCATTCCTAAATCATGCTGGGATATAGTGTATTCGTTTTCTGACCATAAGTTGAATGTTACTTCAGAAACAGTATGCAGCTTTTTGTTCTGTTTCTATCAGTCAATTCCCCAGTTATTTGAATTAATAATTTCTTCCATTTAATGCAATGGAATACACTTTTTAAGAGCATATTTGCATATATTGTTTCACTGAATCCCACATAACATCTCTGTCCACATAGCTGTGTATCCTAATACCTTAGGATATTCTTGAAAAATCCTCTGTCATTGTGATGATGCATTAAGATTTCTCATTCAGGGCCTTTGATGTGAAATGATCTAGGAAACAGGCTTATACTCTTGAATAAATCACCAAGATCTACCTCAGTGGTTCTTAGGGCAGCTTTAGGGCAAGTCTGTCATATAGAATAACCAGCAATTTCTAGATATAAATTATGGAGAAAGACACCACTAAAGAGTAAAAAGTTAAAATATCTTTTCTTCCAATTGGGGAAATAATGTTGAAGTTTAGAGGAAATGGGGGAATAGTAAGTTTTAACAATAAATTCTTAATAGTTTGTTCTAGTTTTTTCAGCCCCAGAGACTATATTCTGTTTCTGGAAGCTGGATGATGTGTTGGAAAGAGAAAGGGCTTTAAAGCCAGAGAGACCTGAGTTGGAATCTTGGTTTGGCACTGTGACAACACAGGCAAGAAAACGAGTGGCACAGGCTGAAGGAACAGTGCTGAGCAGTAGAGCCCACTGCTGTTCTCTCGGAGAGAATCTAGAACTCTCTTGATATTAAAAGTTTGGCTCAAATAATTTTATGTTTTAACAGTGTGTAAGCCAAATGAAACATGTCTGTGGGCAAGACCCAGCCCACAGGGCTTTACTTTGACACTGCTACCCCTTACTTTTGTATAACTCGAAACAAAACATTTAACAATTTGGATCTCAGGTTTTTGACATTTCCTTTTGGAACCTATAATTAATCCTTTTCAGAGATACCCTCTTCTGAGCCTCCAGAATGGTATTCCTTTTGATCTGTAGTATATGTTCATCAAGTAACTCAATCACAGTGGTGTGGATTTTCTTGCTTTCTACCTGTTCTCTGCGTAGGTAATTGCTAAATCCCCTTCTGTGATTTTATTAGGTCAATAGATATGAAATGTCTGATATATAATCAAAAGTGTAGTTTATTATAGCTCAAACCAGAAGCAGTACAATAATCAAAGTCTGCACCTAAACTGTGGACACACTTTTGCCATCTTAATGGTAGCTTGTTTATGCCAGCAGCAAGGAAGCCTGGACAGCAAGTGGCAATGAAATCACGAAAAGCGTTTTCCACAGCCTGTTGCGAATTAAATATTTTTCCTTACAAGAAGTGGTTCAAAGCCTGGAAGAAGTGGTAGTCAGTTGGTGCAAAGTCTGG
>VBSM01000529.1:72346894-72363303 GCA_008086735.1 Cheirogaleus medius
TCCAGCTTCTTTACCTTGCTGATTTGTTTCAAATGGTTCAATATTGTTGGAATAATAACGTCAAACTTTGCTGCTAATTCACGTCTAGCAGGAGCCCCTCTGTGTTTCTTTCTCTTGACTATCATTCTTGGTTTTTGTTAGGTTAGTTGTGTCTGGCCTTCCTATGTCCCTCAATGTTTTTGATTGAGTGCCGAACATTGTTTATAACAAACATAAAAACAACTGAGGCCTAGGCTGATATTATCCTCCTCCAGTGGCATTTATTTCTTGCAGAGGTTGGGATGGTGATGGTCCTGGTAATGTCAAGGTTTGCTCCTTGACACCTAACTTTAGGAACTGAGACGATTGAAACTTGACTTCAATTCATGAAACGGCCTATTTTTGTTGTTATTATTGACACATTTGGTAAAGGGAAGAGAAAGCTAGGGCAGTATTCTAATAAAGTTGAAGCTCTTTATTTATTGTTATTTACTTTTAGGTAAGGGTTTCATGCATCTTACTATTATATTCTTTACAACATTATTTATTGTTTTAAGGCATAGATCATATCTTTTATGATTTTTTGGTGCTTGCAGTGGCCTGAGTGCTTGTGCTCCCCACTCCCCATTCATAGGTTGAAACCCTGATCCCAAAGTGTTCAGATTAGGAGGTGGGACCTGGGGAGGTGATTAGGTCATGAAGGTGGAGCCCCCAGGAATGGGATTAGTGCCCTTATAAGAGTGGCCAGAAAGCTCGCTAGCTCTCTTTCCAACATGTGAGAGTACAGTGGTTTTGCTTTATCTGTGGTTTTGCTTTCTGTAGTTTCAGTTACCCGTGGCCAACCGTGGTCTGAAAACATTAAGTGGAAAATTCCAGAAATAAACAAATTCCTGTGTTCTAAACTGTGCACACTCTGAGTAGCAGGATGAAATCTTGCATGGTCCTGCTCCGTCCAGGATGTGAATCATCCTTTTGTGCAGCCCATCCACGCCGCAGGCCCTGCCCGCCTGTCAGTCACTTAGGAGCCCTCTCTGTCATCAGATTAACTGTTGTCCTCTTACAGTGCTTGGGTTCAAGTAACCCTTATTTTACTTAATAATGACCCAGAGTGCAAGAGCAGGGATGCTGGTAATTCAGATATGCCGAAGAGAAGCTGTCAAGTGCTTCCTATAAGTGAAAAGGTGAACGTTCTTGACTTAAGGAAAGAAACAAAGTCATATGCTGAGGCTGCCTAGTTCTATGGTAAGCATGAATCTTCTATCAATGGAATTGTGAGCAGTATATGGTTATAATTGTTCTGTCTTATAGTTATGGCTGTTAATCTTTTAATGTGCCTAATTTGTAAATTAAACTTTATCAAAGTTATGTATGTATAGGAAAAACCATAGTATTATAGGGTTTGGTACTATCTGCAGTTTCAGGCATCTCTGGGGGTCTTGGAATGTGGCCTCTGAGGTTAAGGGGCACTGCTGTACGTGAAAAGTCGGCATCTGCAACCAGGAATGCAGCCCTCACCAGACCCCGACCATGCTGCACCCTGATCTCGGACTTTCAGCCTCCAGAACTGTGAGGAATAAATGTCTGATATTCGTAAGCCACCCCGTCTCTGGTACTCTGTCACGGCATCCCGAACTGAGACAGTCTTCATAGTCTCTTCTTCCATTTGCAGCTCTCACTCACCTTTTTCCTAGTTGTTTTTTCTAGATATCTCAGAATCAAAGAATAGGACGTTTATAGAAATAGCTGTTGAAGTGAAATCTAAGAATTGTAGCTTTGGTTAATGACTTTAGTCTCTATTCCCAGGGTCCCTGGACTCCTACTTGTTACAATTTGAGCCTCAGGTAGCTCCTCTGGAAGGCAGACTCAGAATGAGCCCCACAGGAGTTAACTGGGCTCTCTAAGTCCCTTTCACCTTTAATAATCTATGACTATTTAGTTACTGGCTCGGGGTTCATCCAGACATGTGGGCTAAGGGTATGTTGTGTGAATTGGATTTGCCATCAGATATTTCCTATCAGGTACTCTAAGTCCTGTTCTGTTCTTCTCTTGTGTTTAAAACTCCAAAATTTTTCATTGAAATGGAAAAAGGAATGCTGACATGGAAAGCATAGTAAAAATCTAACCTGGGCATGTAGCTCCTGGGACATAGTTCTGCTTTCTTTGTGCACCTCTTAAATGCTGAACAGCAGGGGAGATAATATGGAAGCCCACGTGCTCCGCGGGGGATGGGTGAGCATGAGTGGCTCCCCATTGCCACCTGCTGGACTCTTGCTCCCTGTGAATGAGCTTAGCCCTTGCAAAGCACCACCACCCTCACCCCTGCAGGGGCCCTGTCTCAACGATGACAGCTGGTCTTCTTTTCTCTGCTGTCCTGTCCCATCCTCCTCTGTTAAGGTAATATTTCCAATAAGGGCGTACTGAATTATGATGATTTTTTCTTTACAACTTCCGACAAAGATTTCACTCTTCTGACTTTTTCTCACAATATGCCATTGGTGTAGCCCTGCATCTTTGCCTTTCACTTTTGAAAATGGTAATTTATTATTATAAATGTTCCCCAAAGGTATAAAATGCCCTCAGGTGTTGAAGTGCGCTCTTAGAGGACGAGTCGCCAACAGTCCTCACGCCCGTTCAGTCATGGATATATTTTATTTGGCTCACAGAATATTTCAACATATTACTTGAGTGTTTATGTCTCTAAGTGATCCACATATTCTCCATAAGCCGACCCCTATCCTAGTGATACACCTCTCTGGTCCTGATGTGTGGCAACATGTCTTATAAGAAATTAGCCTCGCTTTGCAACGAGAGATTTGTCCGTTGAGCGCGGCTAGAACTAACTTAAAACACTCTGAAAGGGAGAATTTGATTCTCTGTGATATTTTCTTAAAAAGAGCCTGGAGGTATATTATTGCAACGCCATTTCTCGCACTCTCTTTTCTCAGTTTGACGCTGTTCATCTTTGCTCACATTGATGTAAGCGTCCACTGGGGACTCTAATAGAGCCGCTAATGCCACCTCCTCAGAGAGGCCTTTTCTAATCATGTTCTGCAGAGTAGTTTCCCTTCCCATTCTGTTTCTCAGCTCCCAGTTTCTCTCATTCTTGCCACTTAGTGGTTATTTTGTTCAATTATTTGCTCACTTGCTTGCCCATCTCTCCTGGACCGCACGCTCCATGAGAGAGTAAACTATTGCATTCTTAGTATGTAGTGCGCCGCTTTGCACGAGGAGACACCCAGTACGTTTTGGTTCAGTTAAGGAAAGGAGCTGTGGAAATTCAAAAACGGTTTTTCTTGCTTCCCTTTTAGCTGCTTGTGTTCAGTGCATGCTGGGGGTTTACACACAACACCCTCGCTCTCCTTCTGCCCTTGTATTTAGCCCTGCAGTAATTTCTCCACAGGGGGTGATGAGAGAAAGAGTGAGAAATCTCTTGAAAAGGAATGCTGATATCTTTCTTGTGGACGGTATGGGTGCACCTTTTGTGTGGGCCAAACAATAAGAAAATTTGTTGGGGTACACGCCTGGAAGTAGAGAGGTAAGGGGGTGATTTCAGTGGCATTAATTGATGATGTGATAAGAATCCATCTTCCTGTATCTCTGCTCTGTATTCTTGTGCTGGCTTTACCCTAGGGCAGAATTTCCTTGTGTTCCTTGTGGTTGTGGCAGGTAGTTTTGGGGGCTGTGTGCTTCATCTTTCACATTTGGGGTGAGAGAGAGAGAGAGAGAGAGAGAGAGAGAGAAGGAGAGAGAGAGAGACATCCCAACCACTTAACAGAAAGACCTTTCTTTTCCTTTTAATCTGATTGGGCCAAATTGGATTGGTGACATGCCTATCTCTGGACCAGTAATTCCCTCTGGCCTTTATTCAAATGTCATCTCAGTAAGGCTTTCCTTGGTGACTGTGTCTAAAATCACAACCCCAACTTTGTGGCGTTGTTTCTGTCTAGTTCACTTACTATCGTCTGGTTCCTCTGTTTGTTTGCTTATTTTTCACAATCTCTTTAAGTACAGAGATTTTATCTGTTTTGTTTCCTGCTGTATCTCCAGTCCTAGGAACAAATGCTTGACTTTCAAGTCACCTACTAAATATTTATTGATCGAATAGATGCATGAATGTGGCCAGGGGGATTTCACGAAACTACTGGCTTTGACCTTTTTAAAACATAGCTTTATTGAAATATAATTCGCATACCATACAACTCACCCATTTGAAGTATGCAACTCGGTGGCTTTTAGTATATTCACAGAGTTGTGCACCCATCACCACAATCACTTTTAAAATATTTTCTTTACTTTCAGAAGATGCCTCCCACTATTTAGCCATCACTCTCCAACTCCCCCATCCTCCTCAGCCCTCGGCAGCCACCACTCTACTTTCTGCCTGTATAGATTTGTCTGTTCTTGGCATTTCATATAAATGGAATCATGCAATACGTGGTCCTTAGTGAATGGCTACTTTCACTTAGCATAATGTTTTCAAGGTTCATCCATGTTGTTGCATTGTCAGTTCAGTTCCTTATATTTTTATTGCTGAATAATATTCCAGTGTATGGATATACCACATTTTATTTATTCTTTCATTAGTTGATGGACTAACCTTGGTTTTTAAAGCAATCACTGTCAAGGGGGATGGGTTTGCCGTGATTGGCTTATGGTAATCCTGGCCCGTCCTTGCAGTTCCGTGTCAGTTCCCTCAGCTGAGGCACTGACCCACACAGAGGGAGAGGCCCAGTGAATGCTGACGCCAACCACTGCGTCCACAGTGATCTGCACACCAGTGGATCAGCATCCTGTCCCAGAAATGTCCTTCTTTCTTCCTCTTACCTTTTTATTGTCATATTTGCCTTCCTTCCAGTCATAATCATTATTACTATTTTTTATATTGGAGGGTCAATGGTTTGTAGCATGAAAACTGTAGCAAGACAGAAGGCAGGTCAGCAACAGAGTGAATCATATTGGCTCTTTTTTCAGTTTAATTTTTTCTGTAAAATATCTCTTGTTTTTCAATGGACACTGAGGTGTTACTCTGACGGACTGCAATAAAAAGAAATCATCATTCACCTAGGATGTTAAATACTTTCCCAAGGCGATCTCTTCTTAATTTCCTGTGTTCCGTCTGTTGGAAGGCTCTTTGGTGCAAAGCCAACATGAACTATGCTATATTTCAAACAAATGCCTTTTTGTTCTGGAGGACTGTGTATTCTTTTCTCTTTTCCAAGTAATTAAGTCAGTCAGGGGAAAATATCAAATGTCATTTTTGTCTATTTTTGTTTCTTCCCTCCCGGAGATGAGAACCTTTTTCTCATCAAGAGTATTTCCAAAGACAACTTTATGTGGTGACATTGTCCACACTTTTTAATTCAGTGGCAGAGGCTTTGGGAAAGCAGCTTGCTACTTGTAGTCCAAGCAAAAATGTGTAAATGGCTTTATTGAAAATCAATATGCTCTTGCGAAGTGCTGTTCATTTCTGAGTTCTTCTCAATTTGTCCTTTTGCACCAACGAGAGTTGCAGGTAGGTTTACAGCTCTGGATCTTTGAGGTTTTATTTTTTCCCTGTGTTTTCTACCATGAGCATAGGGTTAAAGGATCATTTGGTGCTTTGTTTTGTTTACTCTTTGGAAGAAAAGCTGTGTGGCTTCTTTTTCTTCTTCTTTTTGATGACAGGAGTTGAACTGCCACTGAGGAGTGCAGTTGTCATCCACAACGTAGTCTCATAAGTGAGGTCAAATTTGTGCAGACTCCCTGGGTGTTTGTGGCTTCCTACAAGTTCCCTTGGAAAGCTCAAGACAACTGTCCCCTAATCCCAGAGAGTGCAGAGTTAGGGCACTTGCACGTTATGCTCTGTTGGTGCGCGAGGGTAGATGTCTTCATTCCGTAGAAAAAATGCCTGGGCTACCAAAATGAAGTTTAGTTCTCACCATTATTGTAAGAACACAGACGGATTTCTAATTGGTCACGGTTTTGGTGAACGATTAGCTCTGAGATTGGATTCGTCAAAATTTATGTGCTAGTTACTGCTAATGTGGCAGCATGTGAGGAAGATCGGGGTCATTTGTAATGACTTCATTTGATTTGTACAGATGAATTACAGCATTTTTCCTGTGCTGAGAAACTAGATATTTTCTCATAAATTTCCATCAACTCTTTAAAATGTTTAACCTTCATGTTAAGCCTAGAGATGGCATAAATCAGAACAGTGAGGTCTGGGCGATGGTAGTGGTGTCACAGCAAGGTCTTAATGAAATAGAGCCTAAGAGGGGACTGTAGAAGAGAGAAGACTGAGAAATGTGCCCTTGGACAATTTTTTTAATTAATCAATGTCCAAGGATCATTTATTTATCAATAATAATAATAATTATTAGCAGTGCCCTGCAGATATATAGCATTCAATGCAGTTAGTTGAACTAAATTGAGTTGGATTTACAGAGAGAATGAGACTTGACCCCAAAATGATTTTAATTTTTGACTGAGAACAAAGTATTTTATATGTCAGTGTTTTGTGTAAGTAGGGAGGCTAGGGCAAGCCCAGAGGTAGTTGAACAGTCCTATTTCTTAGCTTTACTTTTTCTAAAAAAATAAAATTGTCACCCTACATACCCTTAAGTGAAAAATATTCACACCTTTGCCTCATTTTTCACATCCTTTACCTGGACTGGTGCCTTAGTTTCTTTTCAGGAACTCCTAACCCTGTCCTGAGGGCTTTAAATAACCCCAACAAGCCTTGCTAAGTCCCTAGAGAGGGGCTATTATTACAAAGTATTGCTAGTACTCCATACTGTAGCTTAAACATTGCCTACTGTACAATTTGATTACTAGTTAATTAGGATTCTGTTTAATTTGATCAGAACCTCTGGAATTAAATCTTTTTATATTAAAAAAATTACAAAATTTGATTGTTCCAAGAAAAGATTATTAGAGTGCCAATCAGGTAGTTAGAAAAAATTGTCATCAAATAATAAGACTAATCTTATAAACTAATTGGAAAACAGCCAGAAAAACATAGCAGTCTAAGATTGTTCTCAAAGTACGCCTCCAGAGAACCGAAAGCCTTTGAAAACCTTCTTAATGGTTCCTTGGACCTCTTATAGCTCAGATATTTGTAATAAAACACTGGCTACCTATTTATTGTTGGTATGAATTGAAAATTTACTTATGATACTTAATAAAATAAAACCTAGACATAATTACCATTGTTTTGGCTCATTCAATGATACTATTTATTCACTTATTTGTGCATGCATGCCTTTATTTATTTTTGGGCAGGCAGCATCAGATGAGAGATGCTAGGTCAGTCCTGAAAGGCTTTCTGGAATCTACTCTGTTGTGCACAATTGAATCATTCATCTGCTAGTGTTTGGGCAACCAGATCATCCATTTCTTTTCTTCTTTTATATGTCACTATATATAAGATTGTAGGTTAGAATTGATGCCATTCATTTAGAGTACATTGAGAGGAAATGGCATTGGAAGCAACTATTAGTGAGTTTTAAAGTTGTTTCTTAGGAAATCTGTCTCACCTCAATCTGGCTGGAGCAGTTGAGCAACGGGGAGAGGACTGCTGGCCCCAGCTAGAGGGTTTGGTTGCCTCAGTCACTCATAACTGGGCAGCTCCACCATGAGATGACATGATCATGAATCTACCTTCTGTTTTCACAAAATATGACTGATTTGGGGCCATTTAAATACATATTACATGTTATTAAGTAAATGAGGAATGCCATATGGAGCGTTACAAAAATAATGAGAAAACCTCTAACGACTGCATAATATACTTGAGCACTTAATCTAATATGCTGTGTTCAGTTTTCTTGTGGGATTTCATAGACTTAACCAGTCTTGCTTCTTCTCTACCCTATTGTGTTTTTGCTTGTTTGCTTGGTTAGTCGTTCTCATGAAAAAATATTTTAGCTCAGATAAAGGCCTCTATTAATCTAACTAGTTCAGAAAGATATTTTCTTTTTAAAAGATTTTTATTGATACATAATAGTTATACATATTTTTGGGGTACCTGTGATATTTTGATAAAAGTATACAACGTGTAATGATCAAATCTGGGTAATTGGGATATCCATTATCTCAAATATTTATCATTTTTTTGTGTTGGGCACATTCTCGATCTTTTCTAGCTATTTAAAAATATGTAATAAATGATTATTACTTATAGTCACACTATTGTGCTAGTGAACACTAGATATGATTACTTCTAACTAACTGTATTTTTTGTACCCATTAACTAACTCTCCTTTATCTTCCCTGCACCCCCCAGTCACTACGGTTCCCAGCCTCTGGTAACCAACATTCTATTCACTATCTCCATGAGATCAATTATTTTAGCTCCCATATGAGTGAGCACATGGGATATTTGTCTTTTGGTGCCTGGTTTATTTTACTTAACATATGTCCCACAGTTCCAGTGATGTTGCTGAAAATTACAAGATTTCATTCTTTTTTATTGCTGAGTAATATTCCATTGTGTATATATACCATATTATCTCTGTCTATTCATCCACTGATGGGCACTTATATTGATTGCCTATCTTGGCTGATGTGAATAAAGCTGCAGTAAACATGTGAATGCAGATATCTCTTTGATATACTGAATTTTTTTCTTTTATCCAGCAGTGAGATGGTTGGATCATATGGTATTTCTATTTCATATGGTATTTAGTTTTTTGAGGACCCTCTAAAAAACTATTCCATAGTCTACCAACAGTGTAGAAGCAGTCCTCTTTCTCTATATCCTTGCCAGCATTTGTTATTTTCTGACTTTTTGATAGCAGCCATTTTATCTGGGGTGAGATGATGTCTCATTATGATTTTGATTTGCATTTCCCTAGCGATTATGATATTGAGCATTATTTTCATATACCTGTTGGCCATTTATATGTCTTCTTTTGAGAAATGTCAATTCAGATTTTTTGCCCATTTTAATTAAAAACATTTTTTTAATCAGCTGAATTTAAGATTCCTTTTGCCCATTTTTAAATCCAATTATTTGCTTTTTGCTATTGAGTTGTTAGAGTTCCTTATATATTCTGGTTATTAATCACTTGTTGGATGGATAGTTTGCAAGTATTTTCTCTTATTCTGTGGGTTGTCTCTTTACTTTGTTTATTGTTTCCTCTGCTGCGCAGAAGCTTTTTAGCTTGATGTGATCCCATTTGCCAATTTTTGCTTTGATTGCCTGTGCTTTTGAGCTCTTACCCAAGAAATCTTTGCCCAGATCAATGTCCTGAAGTGTTTCCCCAATCTTTTCTTCTAATAGTTTAATAGTCTCAGTTCTTACATTTAGGTCTTCAATCCATTTTGGTTTTATTTGTGTATATGGTGAGAGTTAGGGGCCTAGTTTTATTCTTTTGCATATGGACATCCAGGTTTCCCAGAAGACACTGTCCTTTCCCCAATGTATGATCTTGGAATTTTTGTCAGAAATGAATTGACTGTATATGCGTGGATTTATTTCTCTATTCTGTTCCATTGGTCTATGTGTCTGTTATTATGTCAGTGGCATGCTGTTTTGATTTCTGTAGTTTTGTAGTATATTTTGAAGTCAGGTAATATAATGTGAAGTTTCCAGTTTTGTTCTTTTTGCTCAGGATTCCTTTGACTATTTGGGGTCTTTTGTGGTTCCGTATGAATTTTGGGATGATTTTTTCTATTTCTGTGAAAAATGTTATTGATATTTTGATAGGAGTTGTATTGAATCTATAGATTGCTTTGGGTCAGAGAGATATCTTCTATTGCTTCAATTTTGTTTCTCAGGTTGTGGGAAACCTAACAGGTTTCCCACACCTCTCAAAAACAATGTACTTTGTTTTATTCCCTTTTTTATTTCTCATCAAAATTTTACCTAAGAAAAAGAAAAAGAAAGTCGATATTTTTCATGGTTGTAGGATGATATCTTGGAACTTCTGTAGATTATTATTCTTAAGAAATTGGTATTTTTAATATTCCTACTAGACTGTAATATTATGGTTTTGGGGTGTATCTGTCCCACTGATCAGGTCTGGGAAATTACAAGAATAAACATTCATTACCTCAATAGTGGAAGATTAATAGAAGGATATATCAATAACTTGAGTATAAAAGAAAATTATCTCATGTATCAATTTTCCTGGACTCTGTGATGTACAATAAGCTTCTTAATTACTAATATATCAATAATAATAATCTTAAAGCTAACATTTATTGAATGCTTACTATGTGCTATGCACATTATAGGGCTTATACAATTTAATTTTCAAGGTGATTCTGTAAGATAGATGAAATGGTGACTTGAAGAAGTTAAGTGATTGTCCAAGGTCATGCAGTTTTAAAGTGGGGATTGGAATCCAGGAGGATTAAATCCAGACCCTAAGCTATTTTGCACATCACATGCATATCAATCTTCAAATGGTTAATAAAATCTTCATTCCATCCCTACCTCCTCTGCATTCCCAACCCTTCCAAACTAGTTAAGCCCTCTTAGTTATTTCTTTATTATCTTCTGGAATTTTTAAAAAAATACACACACATGAAAAAATATGGGCATATACTCCCTCCTTTTTAAAGACACAATTTGTAGCATTTATATACACCAGACTGCACACTTTTATGTATTCTAGAGCCTGAACTTTTACCTGTCTCACTAACACTATCTTTCATAGATAGTCTTTGAACTGTTTGTCTCTCTGTTTGCATAGAACAACCACTCTGTTCGAATGGTTTAAGCAGAATTCAAAAATGGAAGGCCCCATAGAGCAGTGTTTATGGCAGCCTCTTTAAAGGTGGCTGTTTATCCTAATGCCCAGTCCTTATATAATTATCTTATGATGCATAGACTGGTTCCTGCAATGGTTAAGATTCTGGCTCCATTCAGCATGGGTGAATAGCAATGAGTTGGAAACCTTCTGCTCAGAAATTATCTGTGAATAAGGTGGACATAGACTTCCTTGATTTCTCTGTATATCCTTCTAGTAAAGATATATACATACACTCACATAATAATAAACTCTATTTTTTGAGCAGTTTAGGTTCACAGCAAAATTGAGTGCAGAGTACAGAGAGTCCCCATATACTCCCTGTCCACGGCATGCACAACTTCCCTCACTATTGATATTATGCACCACAGTAGTGCATTTGCCAGAATGTGTTATATTTTTTGTTTGCTTCTGTAATATACGAACTCCAAAACAGGACTCCTATTTAGCTGACACTACATTAAGGGCATCTAGTTTGTCCAGGTACCACACAGCCCAGGTGTTGTAGTGAGTGAGGGGAGCGTGAGGAGATGCTAAAGGAAAAGATGCAGTGTGCATGTCTCAGAGATCCAAGCCCTGCTGGGAAATCCGACCACACACATAAAATGACTGAAGAATTCTTTTTCTGAATAATAATATACTAATGAGAAGAAAGCAATGCACATAAAAGGCACATTTACTACTTCAGCAGTACATATTTTGAGACCATGTGGATGTGGAGTGGGTTGAAATGTACCTTCTGTACCATTTCAGATAATAAAAGGTAGTACAGCAGAGCATAAATCACTCCATGGAGGCCATACTTAATCTGTTTTAGGAAGCAAATAGTTTTCCAGTATTTCCTAAGACACTTTAGAATCAATTACTTAAAGAGGCAACAATGTGCTTATATATTATAGATTGTTCTTACTCACTTATTAAAGCAGGTCCATTGTAAGCTTTACTTAACAGTAGTTGACCTTTATTCAACACGTTTGAGCTGCTTCTCTGTGACCACAGGAGACAGCATGATGCCATGAAGAGAGACCTGGCTTTGGTGCTGGAGACAGGCATTTCATTGTACCTTTGCCGTATGCTAGCCTGTGACCTTGTACCTTGCCATATGCTAGCCTGTGACCTTGATCGTAAGGCTTTGCCTCTCAAAGTGTCAGCACTTAGTAATGTTGATGTGAGGATGGATGGGACAGCTCATATCAAATGCCTAACTTGGGCTGGGCATGGTGGCTCACAACTGACCTACTAACTCTTTGGGTGGCTGAGGTGGGAGGATTGCTTGAGGCTAGGAGTTTGAGACCAGCCTGAGCAACATAGCAAGAGCCTGTCTTTAAAAAAAAAAAAAAAAAATTATCCAGGCGTGGTGGCATGCACCTGTAGTCCTGGCTACTCGGGAGGCTGGGATAACAGGATCGCTTGAGCACAGGTGTTTGAAGTTGCAGTGAGCTATGATGACACCACTGTGCTATAGCCTCTGTAACAGAGTGAGATACTGTTTCAAAACAAACAAACAAAGAAACAAACAAGCAAACAAATAAACATGCCTAAAATGGTGACTGACACATGGTGGTTTCACCGTAAATATATGGCCATTTTCTTGAAAAGGATGGAGAAACGAGACTGTTTAGAGGGCAAGACTGCCAAATTGGAACCAATAGGAAACATAATAAGATGATTTAAAAAAATACACATTTTATAATTGTGGCTAACTTGCTCTTCAGTTATTCTAAATGGTTGTGATTTTGCTGAGGACTTGAGTTCTATGAAGTTGTGATTATGATTCCAGACTGGATGGCCATGTTGACACCTTGGACATTTAGGTAACAGGGTCTTAAGTACCTACCGCATATTGAAGTCCTCAGAAGCATATTCCCCATTCTGAGCTATTTGTCAACGGCTGAGATTTCTTGGACCTGCCAAGTAGCAGTGCCAGTTGGGATGTAACCTCTGGGTCACCTGGTTCTTGGTATGGTGTGGATTTCTTTCAGCAGGCAGGCAGTGGGGTCAGTTTGTTGATTGTCACCTCCAGTGAAGGACACTTGTCCAGAAGACAGCTGCCAAATTGCTAGACGGGCTTATCTACACTCTGGAGCATTTTATTCACACATAGCTTCCAATGTGGCCTATCTTCTAAAAAGGTTTCTGCCATTAGTTTTGGAGACAAAATTTCATTCTGCCCCATAGTACCATTTTTTGACGGGTAGCCTTAAGAGGGTTATTATTTTGTTGGCTAAAGAGTGCTAAAATTTTATGACATGCCATATGGAACTACAGAAATAAGAAGATGACCTCCTTTGCATGGTATCATTAGTCCTGAATATCACCTGTCTCCTGCCTTCAGCCATTTGCCTGGCCCCTAGATGAGGTCTGTACCAGTGGTCTGAATTAATATTGTTTTGGCTTCTAAAAGCTGTAATTTTCCTGAGGTAGCAGTTGTAGTAGAGCACTTTTTCCCTCTTTCCAATTTCCTGGATACGTCTACACATGGAATTGAAATGGCCTCTTTCTACCTGCTGTGTGCATGGGACCTCTACACCTGTTCAGTCATGAAACCACTAATGAGGCCTCTCCTGTCCTATTCAGGATTTTGACGGAATATGAAATCTCATTACCCAGAGTCAATGAATGACATCTGTTCCCCATCCCCCTCCTAAAGCCATCATTCCAGTTGCTCAGTGCTGTGAAAAAGATGTGCCACTCAGGGAGGAAATTAGAGTCCAGAAAAGAAGGTGGCCCTCCCTCGCCCAGCCAGACGGCAGCCATCGGGCTTTTCAATATTCCGGTCCTCATGCAGCCCTTTGCACTCAAAGAATTAGCACAAAGAAAACCTCATTATTTCAGACTTAAAAAAAGAATTCTGATTATTTGCCTCTGAAACAAATCAAAACCTTGGAAATGTGGGGTTTTATTGATAAGGAAGATAGGAAGATCTTAACCTGAAAACATTCAGCAAACAAAAACTCTTGCTAACCTGATTTGAAGTGGGTATGAATACAAAGGTTATTTATATAATTTGGCCCATCTCCAACTTTCTTTTGGAAAGAACAGGTATAAATAAATACACATGTATATAATAAATAAATATATTTCATAAAATGTTTGGGGAATATTCATGCATAGCAATATATATGCAATACAAAGTCAATATAAACCACCACAGAATTATGCAATTTATCTAAATTATTTAATTGTTTTTATTCATTCATTGACGAAAGTGTTCACTAAATAAGCATTTATTGAGCATCTAATATGCGTCAGGCACTATCATTGTTGCTGTGCATACAAGGATAAATAAATTCAATGTTTAGAAAAGGAAACATGATAAAGTCAATAATGACAGGCCATGTGGTAAGTCCTACAGCAGAGGGGTTGGAGAGGGTGAGATTGTCCCTCCATGGGACATGAGGGCCTCAGAAGCGAGAAAACACTTGCTAGGATTTTAGGATGGCCAGGAAGAAACAGGCAGGGGAGCACTCAAGTCAGAGGGAGAAGCCCATAGAAAGGCAGGCAGGAAACAGAATCTCAGGTTTAGAGAGTTAAAAGTACTTAGACTGGCCGGAGAAGAGAGAGAATGTGTACAGGTTCTTCAGGGTCAGATCATGCAGGGCCTTTTATGCCAACTTAAAAAGTTTGGACCTTTTGCTGCACGAGGCATTTTATTCTTCTTTGTTAGGAGTAGACTCTGGATAAAAGTTTATTGAGCAAAACTGAGTTACACAGAAGATTTTTTTAATTTTAATTTTTTTTGTAAAGGAGTTTTGTGCACATGCTAACAACTGAACTGTAATAGATTATGTGACCGTTAAAACAAGTCCCCGATTTTGTTCCTTCTCACCCAGAGGTGCTGTCACTCCCCAGAGGCAGGCCCTTGCACTGCAGCTCCTCCTGCGACCCTCTGTCCTCCCACTCTAGTCTGGACTCATCGCTGCCTAGGTCTGCTGCTCCACTGCCGGCCTGGCATCCCTCCTTACTGCTCTCCTACTTATACCACCGTCTCCTGGTTTTGATGTTGTCCTCCTTCTTTGTTTACACTTTGTTTTGCTGGAGTAGATCCTAAGAAAATTCTCCTTTATCTTTCTCTCCTTTATAAAACTCCCTTTAAATCTCTATTCTCTATTCCCATTCCACTCTTCTCTCTCATTCAAGCAACCGTTTTAATGTGTTCTTACAAAATGTATATTCATTCGTTTGCATACCTTTTTCATTTTAGTAAATGGCCTGTGTTTCTGTGTGGGCCATTTACCTGCTTCCTCTCATATCCAGTCCCTGCATCTCTCTCGCTCTGTTCTATTTTGCACATAAGGAGATGCCCCCTGCAGACTGGGGTTCCCGGACTTGCTTGCCTTCTGGTTAGGTTTGGCTAGTGGGAGGCACTGAGACCCAGGAAAGGAGGAAGGGGGAGAAAGGAGGTCAGGCATTCCCTCTACTCCAGCTGTGCTTCAGGTGGTGGCTTTGACAATGGCTACATCTCCATTGTGCTTGCAGCACCAGCCAGGAGGCCCTGGTTCCAGGCTCCAGGAATCTCCCTTTAGCACCTTTCCCCTTTATTTCTCCAGCACATGCGTTTCCAAGCATGTTGCCCCCAAGGAGGCTAAAACGGTTCTTGAGGGAGGTTAATCCTGCTTTTTATGTAGAAAGGATAGGTATATTAATACACACAGTGTATGATTGATATACAGCATATCATGGTGAGAGATGATTAGGAAAAGTATATCGAGAAAATCTTAGAGGAACAACAGTGAAAAAAAGTTAAAGGAACATGTCAGCAACAGTGGGCTTCTGTATTGCTTTATAGTTTTTTGTTTACTTTCAGTTCTTCTAAAATCCTTAAATGATTTTCTATATTAAATTTCTTATATTTAACTACCTGACATAAGTTTCATTTTCTTAGAAGACTCCTTACTGAAACAGACATGTTGGTTTTTACGTTTTCCCCTCTGTAAGCATTATATTTGTTGGATCAATCCCTGTTGCTAAGTTTACATCTTACCCATTGCTTCTAATTAATAGCTGCCCTACAGTGTAGGGGTGGAAGGGAAGCTTCCTCTCTGCCCATTCTGAAGGATCCCTGAAATGACTGACAATAGACAGAGTAATAGGAGAAAAAGGCATACAAATTAATTTAATGCGTATAAGCATGGGGGAACCACATGAGAATGATTGCCCAGTGAGGTCCATATGCTTTTATACCCTTCTTCATAAGGGAAGGAGAGATAGAGGGTGTAGAAATAAGTGATTTTTAGGGGAAATGGATGAGCCCAAAGAACAATAGCCTGGGACAAAGTTCCTCTGAGCTCCGGGGCTTATGGCCAGAAGGTGAGGGGTGGAACTTCACTGTGAACAAAAGTTGTCTCATTATGCAGATAAAGTCTCCCAGGTAATCTTTTGGAGCAGTCATCAGAAGAATGGATGAAAAATCTGTTGGGGTGTGATGACAACTCCCAATCTCTTCTCTTCTCCAGTGGTTAACTTTTCCTGGTTATTTGATGAGATTCATAGGGAGGGGTTCTTTTTTATTTTTTAAAAATATATTTATTTTTAAGAATTGTGGCAAAATATACACAAGATAAAATTTATCATCTTAGTGAATTTTAAGTGTATGCTTCAATGGAATTAAGTACATTAACATTGTTGTGCAACCATTACCATCATCCATCTGAGACGGATGATTGAGACACGCATTTCTTTTTTTTTTTT
>VBSM01000529.1:72365832-72432422 GCA_008086735.1 Cheirogaleus medius
ATTTCTTTGATTTTTTTTTCTCTAGTATTTCTGAGTGTTTTATTTCAGGAGTGATTTTAAATTTCTAATATCTTAATTTCCAATTTTCACCAATTAAGCCTTTGTTATAGCACCCTGATTTCATTTTATGAATGCAACAACTTTACCCTTTCTATCTATATTAATTTTATTTTTTTAAAAATTCTTTTTTTTACCTGACTTATTTTGAGGTTAGTGTTTCTATTTATTCTTCATACTTCTTATTCTCCCCATGTTTCTGGTCATCAGTGATTATCTCTTTCTTCATATCTAAGTAATAGGATTGGATACTGGTATGGGTTACCTGTGCTGTTGTAGAGGTAGGACTCTTTCCCCTGAGGTAATTTCTCTGAATGGGAATTTTAAGGGGAGTTCTGTGTGGTGTGGGTGGGGCAGAGCAGAACAGAGCTCGTCAGCATTTACTTTATGATGAGCCAGAGGAAACTAGCTCATAGGCTATGGGCCTATAAGTACCAGATTAAGAAGGCCTTTTCTCAGGTATACCAGAAAACATGCTGTAAGCATTTATTCTTATCTGCTTAATTTCTTTAAAGATCTGTTGGCTTTTGATGTGGGAGAAAATGTTCTCTGTATATATTCTACTTCAGAAAAGCAGATGATAACTTGTATTTTGATGGATAAAATTTATCTCGTATATGGTTTTAGAAGCTCCCCAATTGAGACTATGTGTTTATCCTACCTTCATAGGAAACAGATGGAACCCTCAACATAAAATAATTAGAGGAGGGTTATTTACAAAAGGACTGTTTGCAATGATATGCATAGACTCATAACTCAGTATTTGTTACCATGCTGAGATCCAAAGGGACCAAGAGGGGTGGGATTTTTGTAGAGTCATCCTCCTTGAACAAAGCAATAACTTTGAGTGGATGGATTTCATCTCTCAGTGACCTTGTAGGGAGGGAGCCACCATTATCTTTCCCTCAGTCTCCTATAAGTACTCCACCTCAGCTCAATCCAAGTGGAAGGCAGAGGGCATGGGAACCAGTTGATGTGGTCCATTTGGATGACCTCCCGGGACAGAGACCAGAGTGAAGGGGGATCTGGTGGGACAAATGAAAAATATCCAACATAATAGGTCTGCATTGTTTAAGGCTTACCTTATAGCTACCAGATATTTTGAGAAGGCTCGACACCTAAAGCTCCTTTGGCTTTGAAAACATCGGTGCACTGTAGTTAGAACCGAATCGAGGGGCCTGTCTATGTTCATTCAGGTTGCTATAACAAAATACCATAGACTGGGCAGCTTACAAATAGCAGAAATTTATTTCTGGAGGCTGGGAAGTCCAAGATCAAGGTACCAGGAGATTCTATGTCTGGCGAGGGCCAATTTCCTGATGGATAGGTGGCACCCTCTTATTGTGTCCTCACATGTGGAAGGGGCAAACAAGCTCCCTTGGACTTTTATAAGAATACTAATCCCATTCACGTGGCCTTCAACCTCATGACCTAATCACCTCCCAAAGGCCCCACCTCCTAATACCATCACATTAGAGATTAGGTTTTAACATAAGAATTCCAGGTGGATACAAACATTCAGACCATAGCAGGGTCTTCTAACTTTGGGTAAATCCAATGCCACTCTTGATTAATATGCCATAGAGGTCTTCTGTAGTGATAGTGTTGCAGGGCAAAACTCGTTGGACTTCACAAATCAAGTCCTGAGAGATTGGACATAAACAGTTATTTAACCTGATGAAATATGTGATGGAAGTTGGGATGGGTTCTTGGCAGACATCAACATAAAAATTTCTTGTGACTTTCTCTATTTCAATAACATTGGTAAAAGAATTTTAGAAGGTTGTAATAAGGAAAGATGTGGGCATTTGGAGTTTTTAGAGGTAAAAGCAGGCTCTGCTCTGGATTCTCTTGCTCAGCAAACTGAATTTCAGTTGATTTCCTTTGGCTTACCCCTAATCCTTATGCAAAACCCATGGATTTAGAGCCCATAGACTCTCTGAGATTGACACCCATACCTGACGTTTGCCTATACTACCTTTGGAATGTTTTTGGCCCAGTTCACCCTTCTTTTTAGTGGCAATGGAATCTTCTCAGATCAGCAGGAATCGGGACATTTCATGCAACATAACTCCTTGACCCTGGGAATGTGTGTTCTTGCAAGGCTGAAGTATGGAATCGTTTTGTACCTGGTCTTCCTACTTCTGTAATGTTCTGAAATGATGAAGTGCATAAAAACAAAAATATAAACACATACTCTTTTTTGCCTCCACACTGTCTAAAGGGCTTTGCATGGTAGAATGCAGTGAACCATTGCAACGACATGAATGGAACTGGAGAACATTATGTTAAGTGATATAAGCCAAGTACAGAAAGACAAATCTCACATGTTCTCACTCACGTGTGGGAGCTAAATACTAAAAACAATTGATCTCATGGAGACAGAGTAGAATCATGATTACCAGGGGCTGGGAATATTAGCGGGGAGGGGGAGGATAAAGAAGAGATGGTTAATGGGAGCAAAAATATAGTTAGTTATTTAGGTAGAATGACTAATATTTGAAAACACAACAAAGTGACTATAATCAAGTTACTTATATATAATATATAAAGTGTATTATATATATACATATATAATACATATATATACATATATACATATATATATAATACATATATATAATACACTTATATATAATATATAAAGTATACTTTAAAGTATATTTATATAAGTATACTTTAAAATAACTAAAAGAGTGGGATTGGAATGTTCCTAACACAAAGAAATGATAAATGCCTGAGATGATGGATACCCCAATTACCCTGATTTGATTAATTCTCATTGTATGCCTGTATTAAAACATCATATGTACCCTATAGAGATATACGACTATTAAGTACACATAGTAATTAAAAATAAAAAAATCACCCCCCCCAAAAAAGGGAATACAATGAATCAGTGCCACCTTTCTCCCCTTCAGTATCTTTAAAGAAATGTCATTTCCTTGAAGTTGTAGTTTACAAATAGATATAGAAAGAGAGACATGGCTCTGGCCACTCGGCATCTTTTGGCAGCACCTGACTTAGAGAGTCAGTGACTTCATTTTCGTGTTGACACAGACTCTCCATTTCTGGGCATAAGGGTAGTGTACAGTAGGGGAAAACTAAGCAACTTCCTAATTTCTTTCAGCCCATCAGGTATACTCTATTGGTAAGCCTTAGTAATCAATGTTTTTCCAGAAAATTTTCCATTTTGTGAAATTGAAAAAAAGTATATTATGATTCTTCAAATTTTCTTTGAATCTTGAGTTATTTTACCCTTCTGATTTCTTATTTTGTGTTTTGCTTTTCCCCCATTTTCCTTATTAGAATCAATAATGAATTATTTCCTTTTGATGTTTTAACCAGTTTTTAAATTTACTGTTTAGGACAATTTTTTCTTTATTTCTAAGTCATTCATTTCTCCTTATCCTTGTTAATTCCATCTTTTTGCTTTTTCTAGGCCTATATTAGAATTTTAAAGTTGGATGTCTAATTTGTGCATTTTCTTTTCTTTTTGTATTCAGAGAAGTATTTGAGGCTATTATTTTTCCTCTGAGTTCTGTTTTAGCTATTTTCCATAGGGTCTCATGTATTGTATTTTCATTATTGTTATTTTCTAGATATTATTGAGTTTCTGTTTGAATGTCCTCTTGTATGTTCAAGGATATTTTATTAGGAGATTGGGAAAGGCTACATTAAGAAATTATTTTAACTTATAATATTCTAAATGGTTGAACTTAAGAAGATCAAATTAGGATCTGAGTGATGAAAGTCAAAAAATGTATGAAAGAGTTAAAAAGATTTCTCTGAATCAGTAGCAAACTGCCTTTACATGTGGACTTAGAGCCAGCTAAGGCTGGAAGAATCTGTTGAGGAAGCTAAAAGTAGAACTAGAGGACAAGTTTTGGGAAAACTAAAAGGAAAAATGCTGTTGACGAGACAGCACCTGAAACACATCATCAAAGAACAGTATCCCCATCCTCTCAAGTCTTATTGAGTTCTTGATGTCTAAACCACACAGTGTCTCCCTTGACTGGATCTTGTGCTGAGTTATACCAATAATTAGACTGGAAGTTCCGTTAGGGCAGGGTCTGTTCATTATAGTCATATTTCCGGGTATTCAGCTTACCTAACTACTGTGGCTGATAATGGTGGGTAAGCTCAAAGTTTCACAGACACTCAGTAATTAAAATGCCATTAAGTGTATTTTAAAAGTAAGTAAAACTTTTAGAAGGCATCTGTTGCCAACACAAATGAGATGAGTTGGTGTAACAATCTACTCTGGATCAATCATTGGTTATAACTGTTTGGGCAATATTGCTGCCAGGTTAAATTTGCTGACACAGATTTTTCTCAAGTTTCATAACATTCAGAAAGGGACTCTTTAAAAAGTTTCAAAGTGTCTCTTACTTTGAAACCACATGTCTTTGCACTTGTATTCTCCTTTGTTTGGTTTTCTCATGTCTCAGCAAAATGCTTGTGTAACTGTCTGACCTTTTCACAAATTATGGCAGTGCTTAACAGTCCACTTTTCTGGGCTTGATCTTCTCTCTGTGTTTAGAGACTTGTATCACATCAGAGCCATTCCTGGATCTGCTCACTTGGGCCACAAAACTAGGGACAGTCATTGTTCTGGCTGTTTCTACGGATGCAGGTGGGACTGGTATCATGGGCACATAGGAAGATAATTGACTGAAAACTCATTTATACGAAGACAAAACTATGATATTTTAAATCTATACTTGGTAAAACTACTGTATTTGGTGACTATGATATCTCCCCTTGATAGATTACAACAAGAACAACAACAAAGAGCGGCAGTCAGCTGTCATTTGCTGAGTGCTTATTTCTTAGCACTTTCCATGGCTAACTCACTAAATCTTCATGACCAGAGTTACTGTGACTTTTCCCATTTTACAGGTAACTAATACACAGAGAGGTTAAATGTCCCAGGTCCCTGAGCTAGTCAGCGGCAAATCTGGAATTCAAACCCCAAGCAGTCTAGCTTTAGAACCCTCTCATGTTACCATTATATGCTGCTGCTTTTAATACAAAATATGATGGGATTTTAGCACATTGACTACCACACTGGAAAAAAGAAAGTTCCTTGGGGCCATGGTGTTATATTGCAAAAATAGAATAAAAACTTTGAAAACAAAACAATCGTTTCTAATTTAATGAAAAATGAAATTTATTGACTTCTATTCATTTAATCGTGTTTTTAAAATTAATTTGTCAATATTAATTGTAACAATAAGAACATCAATAAGTAAGATTTTCATGAATCAACTGCAGGGTTTTTCCCAGGTTTTGCTTCACAGGATCCCAGGCTCAAAACTAGCGTGAGTTAAATACAACTCACATGGCAGTCAATGTGTTAAATAAATATCTAGTCAGTGGCTTAGACATTATCAACAATAACAACTATTAGTGAAATCAGAGAATTTCAAAGCTGGAAGAAACCCTAGGGATCAACAATTCAGTCAGATTTCTTCAATTTTCTGATAAGAAGTTGGAAGCCCAGAGAGATGGGAGAGCGGAATCCTAGAGGTCAAAATGGACGGACCCAAGGGTTGAATTCAGGTCTTCTGCCTCTTAGGGCATTGTCTTTTTAACCATGTTATATCTTCTCTTCTCAGTTTTCATTATGCACCATCTTGTATAACAGTGGAAAATTATATATTTCCATTTTTAGTCTATAACTGTGCAAAAAAGGATCCCAGATGTAATATTTGTTGAGCATCTGCTGGCACTGGCTCCATAATAATTCCAGGATGTGGATGCTACTGTCATCTTCATACAACTGAGGAAGGAGGTTAAAAACTTGCCCCAGTCTTAGAGCTAGTAAGTGTTGGAACCCCACGTTGAATTCTTATTCATCTGGCTTTGAGGCCAAAAAGCTTTGTACTCCCTCGGCTGTCCCTGGTTAAGGCCTTCAGAGGATACAGAGACTTTATCAACCATGTATTCTTAGCTCTAGCTATTGGTTCATTTTTTTCTACTTGCATAGATCTTTGTGGATTCTGGAGACACGCTCTCCTCCAATATTGCAAATATGCCTGCTGCATCTATCAATGATGTGGGTTTTTTAAAAAAGAGGTTTTATAGATCTCTCTGCTTTTTGGTGAAAGAAACTTCCTGGTATAGTGCTTCTTGGAAAACAAAACAAAACAAAACAAAACAAAAACCTCCTCTACTGAGAAGCCCTTTCGTCTGTAATTGCTTCCTAGGTAAGACTATCAGAGATCCTCCCTAGCTACAGTAGCTGGGTTGTAAATTGTCTGCACTTTGTCTTGCTGGGATTTTGTGGTTTAATCGTTCCAAGTCACTTACATGGGGCTACATTTACAGACACAAATTGGCGCTGGACTGATGTTGGGCTGTCTTGTACTAGCTTGCACCCCTGGATTATCTAGTATCCAGGAAAAGGGTTTGTATCCAAGATAATCCTTCCTCTGGACTTGTTTTCTTTCTGTATTTTGACCTCACCAGAAGCAAAAGAACCATCTTGTATCTCAGCAAAAGCAGAGAAGGGGAAGTATCTTTGAATTGCCGGGTAGGACAGCTTCTTTCACCCAGCGTTGCTGCTGTGCTCCACAAGAAAACCTTCCGTGGCAATATATATCTTCTGGTGGATCACAGACTTCAAACTCATGGGCTCTTATCTCTGATGCTCTGAAAATAGATCCAGTGTATTAGATGGTTTACTCAAAATTAGGGAGAGGGGCTGTGAAATGTCTGTACACATTTGGTAAGAAATTTTGTCCCTTTTGTTGTTGTTTCCCCAGTTGTTATTAAAATTCCTGGTTGGGGATACTAGTGTTTGCTTTTAGTCTTTAAAGATACTGTCTCTTTGGCTCTTTGTGAAATCTATTCCAGAAATCAGACACAAAGAAGCACAAGGACGTTTGTTTTTGCTCCAGTGGTTGTGGTGACCATGGTGGTATTGGGCGGGGGGGGGGGGGGGGGGGGGGGGGGGGGGGGGGGGGTTAATTGATGAGGTAAAGGATAAAAGTTTAGATATAGCCCATTTATTTCCTTGTTTCCTTCATTTGCTTGAATCCATAAGGCCAGTGGAAGTTGATCAGGCAACAAGAGGGGGCCCCACTCTCTCTCCTGGCCGTCCTTGTGAAGGCAGTCACAGGAATCGGGCAGGTAGCACAGCCCATTACATTGTCCTGGGTTCTGCCCCGTCCCCCGGTCTCACCACTGTAAGGCCATCTCCACCCGAAGGATCCAAGCGGCTCTTCACAATGTACCATTGCAGCAGAATTGCCTCCCTACCTGGATGGCAATTTGAATTAACATAACAGTACCCTAACGGGCCATGCCACTTTCAACTTGCCAAATATTTGTAGAGTGCATTTCTCAACAGCGGTGTCATACCCAGCCAATCAGATAATCCATTTACCCACTGGTTTCTGGCTGAAGGAAAGGTCATAGGTCTATCCTGTAAAACAAAAGAGAATTGTCACAAGACTGAGGCCAATTGTAGCATGTTTTAATGCCTCTGGCTACCTGAATGGCCAAACTTGACTAATCTCATGGTAGAAGTGAGAGCTACAGAGCCAATTCTAATGTAAAACAACAGACAAAAAAACAAACCAACAAACCGACTTTCCACCGATTACGGGCATTACTTCAATGGCTGATTGTCACCCACATTCAGGAAGCCCCTGTGAGTTGTTCAAACGTGACATGGCAATAATCAAGAATGCCACGTGAAGGAATATTGGAAAAGTAATTAGATTTTCCTCAGTTCATCATCTAATTAGAGGGCAGGTTAAAGTCCAAAGTAATGAAATTAAAATCTAACTGCCGTTGAGCCTGTGATGTTTGTTGCTGGTGCCAGAGTGCTCTGCATGGCAGGGGGCGTAGGAGGACGCAGAGGCCCTGGAGGCTGAGTAGTACAAGGCTTTCGGTAGGATTTGACAAAGTTTGATTTGAAACAGGAAAGATGAGAACAAATTGGCAAGATGTCGGAACATAAATATGATTCTTTGTAGAAAAAATAATAATACTAAAATACAGAAGTCTCAGTTTGCTCAGCTTCCAGGATTTTCAAATTATGTTGCTAGGCTTAAGGTGTGTTTGTTTGCTTTTCCTTTGTTAATATATTTTTGTGGGAGATGGACTCATTCATAGGAAATACGGATTTTTCAGCCATAACAGTGTTTATTGCACCATTGGCATATAATGAAATGTTTGTGCGTTAGAGACAACTACAGGGTCAGCATGACAACCCACAAAAGCACCAGGACTGAGACCATTACATTCTTAACAGGAGAGGAGTACACAGCAGAAACACACTCAAATGAACACACACACACACACACACACACACAAATATACCACAGAATGCAAAGCAATTGATCATTGGCCTCTTTTTTGCCTAGTTTCAAAGAAAAGGCTTCGTTAAAGAGCAAAACATCCCAGGCCACCTGCCCACTTCTCCCCTGGGTGGGCCCCTCCCTCTGGCAGTGGCCGGCCTATGCTGGGGAGGCCTGAGCCGTGCTTTTCTCTCCTTGGGAAAAAGTGAGCTTACATATTTGGCTCATAACCAGAGAAGACCTATATACAAAAGGAATAGCCACACTAGCCTAGGAGGGCCACAGTGGATAGCAAGTACGGTTATATGTTTCAAATGTGAGCATGGGGTTGTATTAAATGCTCACCCCTTCTCCTATAGGGGTCTCTCCCTCTGAAGAGTCAGGAAAGAAGAGAGGTTGTCTCACATCTGCTCCAAATTGTGCGCCCCATCTTCATGTGCTCTTCCCCATCCCTTCCAAGCCCCCATGCGCACTCACCGTGGTGGCTGCCCCTGCAGGAATTCCTGCTCATGGGCCTCATGATACCTCCACAGCATGCAGCCGCTCTAAGCAGCCATGGAGGAGTAAGGATGTGGGTCATCCACACTTCCCTGTTTGCCCATCTCCTGTCCTCACAGTCCCTCTCACAGGGCTGTACTATTATTGACTAAAAAGAATTTTAGGGTAGAGCAGGGGTATTTAAACTTTTCTGTAATTATGACTTACCCCATAATACCCATAGAAAAGTTATTTGAGAAGGTAAACTTTAAGCCGGGGTCCTCTTGTAGTTGGCCTAGTTATTAATTTTGCATTCTTCTTCTAAGTTAGTCCTTTCAGTGAGTTAAATACAACTCATATGGCAGTCCATGTGTTAAATAAATATCTAGTCGTGGCTTAGACATTATCAACAATAACAACTTGTGTCCTTTTTTCTGATCTCCACCATGTGACCCTACTATGCACCTTCTATTCACAGAGGTAGATCTCTCCATCCCCAATTTTTAAATCAGAGTTACTCAGTCTGGACCAACATCTCCTGGAAAGCTCCCTTGAGTTCCCACACCTGGCTCTGTATCCGCAGAAGAAATCTGAGTCTGTGTTGAGTAACCCAGGGTGGGCCTGGGCTCCAATCTGGTCATCTAAAGGGCTGTCCCATGGTGTGAGATATAAACATACTGCTTGGTTTTTGGAACACACACACAGATACATGTACACGCACACTCTTTCCAAGGCTGCTATTAATTCTCAGAGACAGTGCAGTTGAAACTCAGAGCAAGAAACACTTTCCCAGCTGGCTGGGAAACACTTTCCCAGTTGAAATTCATAGCAAGAAACACCTGTCTGTTCCCGTGGTGGTGCTCTCAGTGGCGCCCCTCACTCTATATGTAGCATAACAGTAGTTTAACTCGTCTCCCTCTTCCTTTCCTCCCACCTTCAAATTGTGTTTTTTAGGCCCCAAAGGCCTAAACAGGGCTACCCCTGAATCACACATCTGTGAATGCTCCCCTGGCCAGGTGAAGTACAAAGCCCTTGCTGGAGTCTCACAGGGCTCTTAAATTCCTGGGCCCACATAATCCCCCATTCTGGTCTGTGCCTTGGGGGTGGAGGAGGAGAAGTGTGTGCATGTGGAGGGTCACTGGGTAAATGTTGAGTAAATGTACATCATTTCATAATGTGCATGTGACAGAAAGTGTATCACATTTTAAACTTTGTCAACCCTCTTCCCATTTAAATTGCATTTTGCAAGATCAGTGGCATATCTGATATTTTATTTTTTTAAAGTCCCCTTATTGGTATAGCTGGCTTGCCCCTTACCACACTTTAGTTCTATCTCATCTGCTTGACTGTCACGTCCTCGGAGAGATCTCCTCTTGACTACTTTCCTAAAAGTAGTCCTTGCTTGTGCTTTCCACCATAGCACCCTGTTTATTTCTTTCATCACTCTTGTATATATTTGTTTTCTTGTTTATTATTTGTTTTTCCTTTCTAGAATGTAAACACCTTAGAGGAAGGGCAATGTCTGGCTTGCCCATTGTTGAATACATAGCGTAAAGCACGTAGTAGGCATCGATGAATGTTTGCTAATTTGAGGGGGCAGAAGAGCATGGAGGCCAATGTTGCCTCTGCAGAGCCAGGCTGTCTGGGTCTGAGTCCTAGCTCTCCTCATTACTAGCTGTGTTCTGTTCCTTCTGAAGCTCAATGTCTAGTGCAGCTTCCAATTCATAGATCCTATTTCTGAGGCACTTCTCTGTACCTATTTCTCTATTTATAAAAACAAAGATAAGAGTAGTACCTATATCACTGGGCTCTTGCAGGCATTAAATGAAGCAAAAAACTATATGAAAAGTTACATGTATTAAATACTATATGAATTAGCTGGTATTTTAAAATTATTTTATTTACATTGATCAAAAGTGTATTGAATGCTCCATGTGGCAGGCCCTATACTAGCATGACAAATGCCCTGAACAAGCATGGCTTGTGAGATGTAATCAGTATGCCCCAGTAGTTTTCCTGTTACTATCCCTTTAATTTTTTTTTTGGATAAGAATATTCCTCTTTTGCAACAGGATGAGAACTCTGGCAGACTCTATGACTTTTCTAATCTCAGTTCTATAACTAGAATGCTCACTCCTACATAAAACCTACTTGATTTTAAGTCAAACGTTCTCCTCTCTCCCAGCTTCTGGTGGGCCAGTAGCTGCCTTGGTAAGAGTAATGGTCACCTCTTTCTTTTTGCCTATTCTTTCCCACGATGCTAGTCATAGCTTCTGACCATTCACTTTTAGAGTGCAAAGGATCAGGTGGAAAAAGGCAGACATTAGTATTGTCATAAGATGGTTTTGCATTTTTTGGGCTCAGCAGATATTCAAAGCTACCTCCCTTGCACAGGCTTCCATGGATTCTTAGGAGGCTCTCTGCTGGGACCCTCCAACCATAAACTTGAGAAGTACACTTTTTTTTTTTCCTGGTGGCCAACATCTCCCTTTGTCCCTAGTTTTCCAGGGATCCACTATAGACACATTGGCATTCTTCACTCTTCCAAGTAGTCTTCCAATTCCCTTTTGGCATCTATCACTCTTCCAATTCCCTATTGGCATTCGTCACTCTTCCAATTCCCTATTGGCATTCTTCACTCTTCCAAGTAGTCTTCTTGAGCAACACTTAAAATGACCCCAGGCTGTATCTCTCCCATGGTGGGAAATACTCATGTATCATTTGCCCTGCTGACGGTGTAAGCAAAGTTACTTCCCACACAGTCATCTACTTTACCTTAGCACCACCTGACACTGAGAAGCACAGCGTCTCATTTCCAGATTCTTCAGACATGCATCAGGACCAGTCTTCTGGGCCCTGCACCAGAAATATAGGGAATGCACACAAGGTCTCCACCTTTCAGTGGTCCAGTTGCAGCCCCTCTCATTAGACTAGAGCCAACAGGTCAGATAGCCTTGCTGCTACCCTTGGAGGCAGAGAACAAGAGATTAGCTGCAGAGTTTTTATCAAAGAATACCTCCTTACAAGTCTTCTTTTCAATTGCACTTTCTTAAAGCATTTTTATACTCCTTGAGAGTTTTGAAGCCCTGTAACTGGTTATTGGTCCTTCTTTGAAATTTCTGTCTTGTGATCTGGTACTTCACTTTGGAATTTTCCATTGCATCATAGAAGCTCAGTCAAAACTTCTAATGTGACAATCTATTATACTAGGAATACAAAGTAATTCCTAGTATTGCACTGGGAATACAAAGAAAGTAGTATTCTGTGCCTTTGGAAAGCTCACAGTCTAGGGGCACTTCTGACTCAGGAGCCTGAGTTCTGTCTTCCTCCTGTCAGCCTTCATGATCATCCTGGTCTCCTCTTCCTCTCTGACTATTGATTCATATTTCTTCATTTTATTTTCTCTTTTGTCCTCTTCTCCATGTTACTCTTGTCTTCTCCCCTCTTCCTTCCATCTTTCTTTCTATTATTTATCCTTTTCTTTCTCTCTGCCTCTGTCCCTCTTTTCTTCCCTTTTTTCCTCTCACACATGCCCAGTTTGGAACCTTACCTTGCTCAAAGAAGATTCTATTACTTCTTTATCCTTCTCATATCTTCTCTTCTCAATTTCTAAAAAAATGGGTTACTTTGTTCTCATAGTAATTCCATTGTCCTATCATAATTACCTTCTGATTATTCCGGTGTGGCTTGTATCATCATCATTCTTCTAAAACTGACTGCTTTCAGCTCTGTAAATACCCACAGGTAATTACTTGATGTCACAAATACAAAGATCTATACACTTCACTTCTAGTTAATCAGCCTCTCTTTGGTATTCGTGGTAAATTTAGTCTTGAGGAGGCTGGGACATACTTGCCTATGTTTGCTTCCAAATTAAACATCACAACACAGCATCGGATAAATGTTAAGTGAATGGCTGCAAAGCTTACACTTAATGTGTATTATTTGTGTCATTCATTCATTCATTTACTAATTCTTTCAACAAATTTATGTTGGGTTCTTACTATGTGCCAAACACTGTTTTGGGTGGTGGGGACCTAAAATAGCCATGGTCCTTGTTCTCATAGAGCATATATTCTAATAGGGAGAGGGGAGGCAGAAAATAGTCAAATACATACAAATGTTAATTTCAGATAGTTATAAATATTAGGAGGGAATGAAAATAGGAGGTTGTTACAGAAAGCGGCAAGAGGAGGTGGGATTGGTGGGCTATTTTAGGTAGGAGTTCAGAGGAGTTACTCTGAGGTGGTTACATTGGACCCGAGGCCTGTTGTGATCAGAAGAAACCAGCCATGGGAAGATTCAAAAGTAGAATCTTTCAGGTAGAACATAAATTTTGTGCAAACATTTGAAATGAGATAAAGCTCAGTGTGTTCAAGAAACAGAAAGAAAGCCAGTGTGCCTGGATCATGATAGGTGAGAGAGGTGAGCCCTACATGTCAGGGGGCCAAATTAGACAGGGCTTCGAAGGCAGCACAAGGAGAGACAGGGAACCACTGGAAAGTTTTAAACAAGGGAAGAGCATGATCTGATTATTATTTTAAAAGATTTCCTTGGCAGCCAAAGAGAGCAATTAGGAGGCTATTGCATAAGGTCAGGTGTGAGATGAAGGTGTCATGGCCTTGGGTGGAGGGAGTGGTGATGGAGATAATTGGATTTGAGATATTCTTTAGAGTTGGACTTGATAATTCAGTATAGGGGGTGGTGAGAGAAAATGGTTAAGAATGAATCTAGGTTTCGGCCATTGCTGAAAAGGGGGAGGACAGGATTGGGGATGGAAAATTAAGAGCTCTGTTTGGATGTGTTAAATTTGAGATTTCTATTAGACCTGCATGTAAAAATGTCAACTAGGCAGTTGAATAGCCAACTAGAGTTTAAGGGTGAGATTCGTGCTGGAGGTCTCCCTTGGTAGTCATCAGTATACAAATGGTATTTGAAGCCAGGGAACTGGAGAAGATCCCAAGGGAGTGAGCGAAGATAGAAAGGAGGAGTCTTTAGACCCAGTGTGGGATGTGTCAGAGTTTAGAAGGGAAGCAAGGATGATGAGCTGGCAAATGAGACCAACAAGGAGACACCTGTGTTTAGTAGAAAAATCAGGATGCTTTGGTGTCATACATGACAAGAGAGGAGCATATTTCAATGAGATAATTGTTGAGAAGTTGAGTTCAATGAGGTCAGAAAAATGACCATTATATTTGTTGTCATGTAATTCACTTGTGACCTTGAAAAGAGCAGTTACTGTGCAACGTGGGAAGAGATGAATGATTAGGTCAGGATGAAGAGAGATTGGGAAGTGAGGAAGTGGAGATGGTGACTAGTGATAGTGTTGTAGATGTTTTGCTGTGAAATGAGTGCAGTAGCTGTACAGAAACATGGAATCAATGGGAGGTTGTTTTTGTTATGCATCGTGGAAGATTTGCATGCTTCCTGGTGAGATTTATCTATTTCTTGGAGCCAGAAAAAGATTGGTTGTAGGAGAAAAGTTCTTGAGATGGTACCTGATCCATTTATTTTTCTTTTCTTCTAGATATTTTTTCCTTGTATAAGTAAGTGGTTACATATTTTTATAAAGATAACTATGACATATGCCTCTTCTTTTTGTTCTAGAATTGCCTAAGACTTTTTCTACCTCTCATAACAAGCTACATGGCTTTTCAAGGAAATATTTTCCTGCAGTGTTGGAATATCTCTGCATAGCCAGCTCTGGAGCCATCGAGCTTTGGGCACGGAGTGATGGTTGCATGTGTCATTGAGACTAAGCTAAAGTTAGAGGTTGGAAGATTATTTTGGTAGTTGAATGTTACTGGTTTCTGTCTATAAAACCCTGTTAGGCTAGTAGTTACTGAGCCTGGCAACTTTGGGATTCAAACTGGAGAATGTTGCACTAATTTAATGAAATGTAGGGGTGTACAAAGAATGAAATGGGATAGTGTGATTTTTCACAGCATCCAATGCTTTAAATAATAGAAGTGTCTTAAAAGTTCATTTTAAAAAGAGAAATCTATTTTTAAGTGGAATTAGGATTGATGAATTTTTCATATATTTGGAATAAGAGAAATGTACTCATGGGCTGTTGAGTAATACCATGGTTTATCCTGAACAAGCCAAGGTGAACAGGTACTAATCTGTTCTCTGCAGAGCTGGGTTTTGTGCAGCAAATTGGAATTACTCAAGTTCCTCTATGCAGTCTGTGCAACATGTGCAAAAGTCAATATGGAAAATCCTTATTGACTTGATGATGTGGCTGTGTGATGAAAGCAGTAATCATGTTTAGACCAACTATGAAACAAAATGCAATCCTCACGCCGCACGCTGCCTGTGATAGGATTATATTCCGATTGACTGAAAATGTGGCCAGCAGGAGGATCGTTTGGCAGCAGAAGAGGCCGATTTTTCTGATGATCCGGAAATCAGATTTTGATTCTGATGATTAGATACTTGGCTTATAGTCTTCTCACTCCTAAAGAATGCTGCCAAGGTCAGTCTGTCTTTTATACTTTGGAGAATGAATGAATAATGGTTTATTATAACAACAAATAAGTCAACTAAAGCCTCACAACTCAATGCTGTTATCCTTCACCAAGGAAATTCAGCCCTCCCGTCTGGGTGGGGAGTGTGAGATTTACGGATGCTGGAGAGCTGCTATTTAGTTTTATTATCTGAGGAAAGACTATAGACATTTATTCTGGGGGAATTTAACTTAGAGAATATGACAAATATTGAAATACTCATGGAAGAGTCTTTTCAAATCAATTTCTGATATGATTCTTTAAGTCTAAACTGAGAATTTTTTATTGTAAAAAATAATATCTGTGAGTTGACAATAAAACAGCATTAATAAGCATACAATAAAAGTCCTACGCAAGATCTAAACCCAGTTCCACTTTCCAGAGATAACCACTGTGAGTAGTTGCTTGTGTATAATGTTTACTATGAGTCAGGCACTGTACTAAGTGCTTCATAAGACAACTTTATTTAGTCCTAATGACAACCCTGTGATGTATATACTGTTATTATTCCCATTTTAAATGTGGGGAAACCAAGACACAGAGCAGTTAAGTATCTGATTTAAGGTATGTAGTTCATTAGTAGGGGAACTGGTTGCAAACTGGGGAAGTCTGCTTTCAGATACCATGTCTTTAATCTAGAAGTATATATCCTGAAATTAACTGTCTTGACCATTTAGTATTTCTTAATCATTCCTCCATAGAAGTACATGTAGATTCACCTTGTTCTTTTTCCTGGTTGCATAATAATTTATGGTATGGATGTGTGATAATGCATTTACTTAATTCTCCACTGGAGGTTGCCTTTAGATTTTTGCCATTACAAATATCCTTTTACAGATACCTTTACACACAGAATCAAACATTTTTGTAGGATAAATTTCAACACATACAGGGGATGCATTGGTCAAAGGGCATAGCATTTCTCACTTAAGTTAATATTGACAGATTGCCCCAAAAAGTTTATACCAATTTGTACAAACCCACAGTGCATGGGATTTAAGATGAAGTATTGTATTAAGAAACTATTCAAGTCATTGCTAATCTGTGAAGATAATATTCATTTTTGTTTTAATTTGCAATTATTAATCATGAGTAATATTGAATATCTTTTCATATATTTACAGGCCATTTATAGTTCTTTTAATATAAATTGCTGGCTTTTACTCTTTCCCCATTTTTCTGTTGGGTTATTCTCTTTTTTGTATTGATATTAATCTGTTTCATGTGTTGCAAATTTTTTTCCAATTTAAAAATTTCTATTCTGAATTTTGTTAAAAAAATTTTAGGTTTTATATACTCAAATTTAGCAATCTCTTTCTTTATGGCTACTAAGTTTTATTTCATGTTTAGAAAGGCCTTTCCCATTCTTGGACAATTAAAAACAACTATTTACCTATGTATTATTTTAGTATTGTGCTTTCTTTGAATTTTTGCTACATCTGCAATGAATTGCTGTCTAAGCAGCAATTTATTTTTGCTAATGACTATTCAACTGGTTCAACACTATTAAATATTTTCTCAATATTTATTTATTTAATACATTTATTATTTTAAAATAATATTTATTATTTATTTTAAAATAGCAAATATTATATTTATTAGGTTTGATAATCCTTGCATCAGTAGCAAACTTTTTAATTATTGCAGCTTTATGCTATGTTTTCATATCTGGTAAAGCTGTAATCCCCTTGGCTCTCCTCTGACTATTCTCACATGTTTATTTTTCCAGAAGAACTTAAGCGCCATTTTACCACCTAGAAAAAAGATATGTTTAGAATAACTTAGGAAAACTGATATCTTTATAATACTGTCTTCTTATTTAAGAGTAATATAAGCTTTCTATTTATTCAAATATTCCTCTAAGACTTTCAGTAGAGTTGTATGGTCCTTTCAAATAGGTCCTGGCTACTTAGTATTGCTCGAATCAGAATTCTCAGTGACAGCCACACAGATCATTGCTTTGTGGCAATGATCTGCTTCATTTCCCTTCTGCCCTTCCTTGTGTGTTCTCCACCTGGTCGCCCCTCCTCTGTACCATTTCCCCCCATGTCTGGGTCTCTCTTTCTTGGCCATCTTACCTGCTCTTTTGTATGGCTGGCTCTAGCTCGGAAGGAGAACATATCCAATGGTGGAGAGGTGGAATTAGAAGTTGATGATTGTTTTGCTTTGATCATCAGGTTCCTATGAGAAGAGGAAACTCTCCTTTTATGTGCTCCTTCCCATACTTCCTCAAAGACTCTGGAAAAATAAAATCTTGCTTTAACTAGCATTAAGGGAAATTTTTGTGTTTAAAATAAAATAAAATAGCATTTTGCAAAGTATGGTCTAGGAACTTCCTTACTAAAAATCACCAGATATGCTTAGTAAGAGTATAGATTCCTGAGCCCATCCTTGCACCTAAAGAATCTGAATCTTTAGAGGCAATGCTTAGGAACCTGCATTTTAAATAGCTACACCCAGTCAGTGCCTCTTAAGCTGTTACCTGCATGTGCATCACCCGGGCATGTTGTTACAATGCAGGTGCTGATTCAGCAGGTTTGGGGTGAAGCAAGATTCTGTGTTTCTAACCAGCTCTCAGGTGGCAATGATGCAGCTGGTCAGTGACCACACCTTGAGTGGCTTTAGAAATTGCTTTTTGCTCCCTGAATGTCAGAACCACTGCACTGTACTGGAATAGGACACTGAGGATAGAAAGGAGACTTTCCCTTAGAAAGAGTCTTATAGAAAGAGAATGTGTGCTTCCCTCTGTGGGGTATCTCAATATAGAACCCTGACCCATACCCCTGTTTTCATTACTTCCACATGATGGTTTGGTTACCCTAATTACTGAGTAAGCCCTGTCTCACAGAGGCAAGGGCTGTAGTAGCAGTCTCCTTCTGTAAGGGTCCCTGGCATCACTCCGGATGTGATGGATGTCAACAACGCCTTTTTATTGAGGTGTAATCTGAGATTGATGGTGGAAGTCTGGGCCCCGTTTCTCTTTCACTTGGACAGACCACAATGGTGCAGTAATTGCAGTGTGTTTGGGGGGACCCTGGCATTGGGATGTGAGTGGAATGTTGCATATTCTACTGCTAATGAGCAGAATCACAGAATAAAGACTAAGACTCCTGTCTGCACTATTATTGACCATGGGAATTAGAATCTGAGTGGCCCATTAAACTCTCTCTGCTTTGGCTTTTTCCAGCCTTCAATGCACTTCATCCTCCCACAGGGCTTGCCGGCACTGTTTTGCCACTGATACCCCACATTTGAGATGGCTGGCCCATGACACAAAGTCACTGAGTCACAGCACATAACTTTCCTTCCTTATACATCACACTGGTTCACTTGGGGACCACACCTGCCATTTTTCCATCCATAAACTTTACACTAACACTGCTAAGTGAGCAAGCCAGCCAAGCTCTCCTCAGCATCAAAAAATTGTTAATGGTCATCAGCAGGGCTGCTGAATATGACCATGTGTTGTGCAACTTAAGGGATGTGATTCACGTATATAAACGGCATCCCTAAGGCACTTGCAAAATCCTGGAGTTGACAGGCTGATCTGGGTTGTAAGGGAATGTTGGTCAGAGGAAAGACAGTGGGAAGAGAAGAAACGTATTGTGGCTACCCAAGTTTCTGTGTGAGACAGAAAACATATGCTCTCTTACAAATGTCCAAAAATTGAGGATGAATTATAAGATTTCTGTCATTTCTAGGTGGAAGCGACAGAAACCTAAATCAAACCAATTTAGACAAAAGGGGTTTATTGGCATAGGTAACCCAGAAAAGGATTGAACAATCAAACAAGGGGAGGACAATGATGTGGCTGGGCCCAGGGACTTCTGTAGTCAGAGATTCAGATGCTTTTGTCTGAGTGTTGGCTTCATTCTCTGTTTGAAGGCTGAGAACATGCCTACTGATAGCTTCCAAGTTGTACATTTTAAATCTTTTATTCCTAGATGCTAATGCTCTTTCTTTGTTCCAGGATGTGGAATCCTGAGAAAAGGATCTGGTTGGCCTGCCTTGGACCGATTAGGTGTGGACAGCGAGGCAGCGTTGGATGGGAAAATGGTAAGTTCCCCACAGGAATCACGTAGCTAGAGTGGAGTTAGGTTTAGAGAAATTCTTAGATGAAGGAAGGTCAGCTGGGTAGGACAAATAGTAGATGTCCACTCTGAGCTCATTTGTCCTTCCACGTGTACTGTAATCTCGGGGGATTGCCAGGCTGTGTGAAATCCCATCCGTATTCAGCAAGAATGCAGCTCTCTTCTGGCCTGTGGTTCCACTAATGGCTTTACCCTAATGCTGTTACATGGGGCAGCTGTATCACAGCAATAGTTGCTTATTTATTCACTGCAGTGACAGTTACATTTCATGGAGCAGCTGCCGAAGCCAAAAATGTTCAGCAAGGGCAAAATGTGATAAAAGCTCAATGCAATTTGCTTGCACATTATTAAGTTTTAATTTTTGGTCCAGGAATAAATTTTGTTTTCTGAAGCTATTTTTAACTTGTTTCTGCAGTTGAAAAAGAAACGAATTACTCTCACTCCATCAATTAAACTGGTTAGAAAACCCTCTTGGATTTAAGACCTGAAGTAATGCTTAGTTGAAACATGGACAAAGTAGGGTTTATTATGGGATGGAAGTAGGGTCCTGCTTGTGCTAGAAAATGCATTTTTAAAGAGAGTTTTGGAGAAATTTAAATGTTACCTTTTCTGTATCACTATTTCTTTACCAGTAAAATGAGAATAAAATTAACACCTTGTTGTGTGATCAGATGAGTTAATGAGTGCACAGCACTTAAAATGTACAGCATTAAAAGTTGGCTAATGTTATTATATTGCTAATACATTGATTTGTGTTCAATGAGTGATTAGTCAACATCTTTGATTGAGAGTAGCAGATACCTTCTCAAAAAGTAGGGTTTATTGTAAGGCTACATTAGATAATGCCAAAGGCAAATAAGGCCCGATATTGACAACAGGTGGGCCCCAAAGGGGCAGGAATCAGGAATGGAGATGACCTCTCTGTCCCCAGGGCCATGTGGTTTCTTATCCTGAAATAAGAAATACTCTGGGCTTCTGTTCCATGTTCCTCTTAGCAGGCCAGCTCCTTCTCCCTACTCATGCTTCCTGATGTCATGGCTATTATTAGAGCTTACTCATGGCTTTGATTTGGCACTAGCTCCAACCCCAAACCTACATGGATTTTAGTTCTAGAGTCTATCACAAAGTGGTACATTTTCTGTGTCTTAGGTGGATTCTTATTAGAGAATGTCTGGCTGGCCCTTAGATCAGATGTTCCACCCTGGGACATCCACTGAGCTATGATGACTAGAGAGGACAGGGGTCTTCTCAAAGCACTTGGGCCTTCCCCTTCAGCAGGGGATAAGGGCTGGGAAGCTGCCAGAGAGCATTTTGGAGGCAAGAAAGGCAGCTGAGACCCTGTCTGCTACAAATGGCTGTGAGTGAAAAGATGAAATGCCAAGGTCCTTCTAATAATAAATTCTGGGGATGGAATACTCCAGTGCCCAGGGCTTCCATGGCTCAGGGGTGCCAAACACAGGGCTCTAGAGTTTGGTGCCAAGCCAGTCTCTAGACATAGCATTCTAGGTAGTTATATGAAAACAGAACAGCTCTTTAACATGTTTGAGCCTCAGTTCCATCTATAGAAAGATAATATCAACCTTATCAGGTATTAGATTTAAGTGAGGAAAGGTATCTTATACCTCATCTAAGATACTTGGAACAGAGTAGGTGTTCAATAAATGTTATTGCCTTTATTTTCCCTCCTGCTCGTGCATTGCCTACTATGGAAACACATTCATTTTAAACAGGCAATTAAAATGATTTTCCTATTTTGTTGTACTTGAAAATAAATTCAATTATTTGTAGGTAATTGATTTAAGTGATGACTATCCAAACAGCTTACTAGATTTTTCCTGTTCCTGGTGGTAAAAGGAAAATCAGAGCCACTTAATACTTTTTATTGATTTCTCGAGGTAAATGCTGGTGTGACTTTGCAAATACTGTTTGTGTATTGAATTTGTAATAACAGACTATTTCAGGATCCTCTCCTAGCATACAACTGTCTTTTTGTAAAACAGTGGTGGTGCCTCTCAGATGGAGCCCACCTGGAGGGAAAAACATTTCCTGGACTGCTTCTTGACTTCATTCAATATTTAGAAAGGGACATCTAATTATTTCCCCTTTCTAGCTCCAAATGACACACACTGTCTTCCGGATGAAGCCTTCTCACATCTTTCTTCCAAGGCCCGCTCGTACGTCTCTGCTGCTAATCCTCTCTTCTTCCCTTTTCTTTTTGCTTTCTCCTTCAGCTGTGTCCCTCCTCTCCTTAATCTTTAACCTCTGCCTACAACAATTTCTTCCCCTTAGTCCCCAGAGAAGTTACACTTTGCCTTATCTTAGAAATGCCTTTTCAAACCTGCTTCCTTTTTAAGCTGACCTCCTGCTTCTCTCCTTCCCGTTGCTAACATGAAAAAATAGAGACAAATCTCTAGGCAAAAAGGATTTATTTGGGAATAATATGCATGAAGTAGGATTACAATCCAGGAGATAGATTCAGACCAGCGTGGCCTCTGGTATGTACGGAGAACAAAGGGAAAAGGTTAGGGTTTTATTGGGGAAAGAGGAGGTTACACAAGTTGTTTTGAAAGAAAGTTCATTGACACTTGGCAGTGTCTTCTTCTAAGTGCTGGCGAGTTTTCATTGGCGAGTGTCAGTAGTTGCGAGGTGGGACCTGCGTGTCATCTTGGAGTCCCAGTTAGGGCCTTGTGGTTTTGGATTGGACTTGTGAGACAGTGTGTCAGGCAAGTGTCCTTGTACAAGTGGCTAGCTGTCTTTTGTGCTGCTAGCTGTCCTTGGGTGACTCATGTAGTAAGCTGGGGTTTGGAAAAATTTCTTGTAATAGGTCCTGTCATCAGGCAAATTGTGTGGGAGAACCCTCTCTTCCTGGCCTTTCCCAGCTCTATCTTGCCAGGGTTTGACACAAGTGACTCCATTTCGAATCTTACAACTCTCACGCCTTCCACACTTTCAAAAGGGCTGGTGTGGGTTGATTTTCACAGCTTTCTCATGTCTCATTCACTCCTGAGCCAGCTGACTACAGTTTTCTATCCCAACCACTTTACAGACTCTGTTTTCCACAGCTATTAGTAGCCATCTAATGCGAAATCACATGACCTATTAGTGTCTGATATTGTTTGCCATCCTCTTCTTATTGAAACTTGCTGCTTCCTTGGCTTCTGTGACACAAGACCCTACTGTGTATTTTCCTACTTCCAAGTAGACCCGCTTTCTTCCTCTCCACCTCATATTCTCTGATTGGTTTCTTTGGTAGAACTTGACAGATTTTGTTAGCTTACTTTTTAATTTATTATGTGTCTCCTCTTAAGCTGCAGTAAGGCAAAGTCCATTTCTGTCTTGTTCACCACTATAACCTGGGGATATTACCGTTCCCCTGTCTCCCCATCTACCTGCTCTGAGGGTGCCTGTGTCTCCTCCCTCCCTCGCCCTGTTCCCCTAACCAGGCACACAGGCCAGTTCTACCTCCAGACTATCTCTCGGCTCCATCTCAACGTTCCCACTCCCACTGCTCAGCGCGAGGCCCTCGCAATGGCCAGGCAGCGCCGGGGCCGGGCAGAGTTGGTAAAGTGATATCCCTGCTTCCAGTCTGTCCCCAGGCCAGTTTTTCCCATGCAGTGTTGATAAATTGTCCTTCCTAAAACACAGCTTGGATCACCTAACACCCTGCTTACAAACTTGTGATTCTTCACAAGAGTTACTCAGTCAGCTCTGTTCTCTTCCCTTCCTGTGCTGCCCTGCACTTCCCCTTCAGTCCTGCTCTCCTGGTCCCCACCCTGCTGCCTTGTGTGCCGGCAGGGAACAGCGGTGCCATTAGGCAGCCAGAAAGGAGCAGGCGTTGCTTTGTACTACTCTGGAGGGCTGTCCTGGTCTTTCTAGACTAAGCTCCAGGGCACACTGTTAAATTGGAAAGGTGAGGCAAATTTAAAAAACAATATCCATAGGACAAACTAAGGAAAAACAATAGCTTAGCACGAGCAATGTACTGTCTGTGTTATTTAACTTGGAATAGATATACCTTGGCTCTGATGGTAAGATTAAACCTAAATGTCTCAGGATAGAAAGAGTAAACAGCAGTATTCATGGTTGAGCTCACAGACTCTAGAGTCAAACTTCCTGGGTTTGAAAAGGAGTTCTGCCATGTACTAGCCCTGTACCTCTGAGCAGGTCACTTAATCTCTTGTGCTTCCATGTCCTAATCTATAAAATGGGGATGATGGAGTTGTGAATATTATAGGAGTGAATTCACATAAGATGTTTGGAAGAGTGCCTGGCACATAACAAGTGTTATATAGCTGTTAGCTACTACTGGTGTTGATTCTACAAATATTCATCAAATATATATAAATGGACAAGACACTGTGTAGCTATTGGGTAAGGTATGAGGGAGGTATGGAGAAAGGATAAGAAGAAAGTTAGAAAAGGGAAGTCTAGGATTACTCAATTTTCTGACTTGGACATTCAGTGAAATTGGTATCATTCACTAAAGGAAATACAGTAGGAGAGGCAGAGAGTAGAACCTTATATGTTTAAGCTGTATGTTATAATTTCCACCAGTTTATTTTTAGACCTTTTCAAGTAGCTGTTGTCTCTTAATATGTGGAGCCCACAAATGTGTATTATTTTTAAATAACTTTAAGGGCCAAGAAGAGCAGATCTTTAGGTAGATTAGAAAAAGATTTTAGGAATGGGAAAAGTAAGGGTTTGTGGGCCTATATTCCTATCCCAAATAATCCCTAAGAGAAACTATTGGTGGAATCAGAAGATGTTGCAGAAGACGATATGATAATGGGTTACTCGCTCTATTTCCTGACATAAGGTAAGGATGTCAGCACTTGCTTTTCCCTGTTTCTCTGTAGGCTCAATCTAGGTCAAGTTCTAGGTCTGAGCTGTGCAGTATTGCTTTTTCTCTATAGTAAAGCAGTCACTGTTCAAAGAATAATTGCTACAACAATAGTACCAGATTTGAGAAGTTTATATTACTAGTAGTAATAGCCATCATTTATTCAGCACTTATGTGCAAGACATTGCTTTAAGTACACATATTACTTAATTAGGTGGGATTTCATGTATCTATAGATTATTAGAGCAAGAAAGGGCCTCAGAGCTGATATGGTCCAACTCTTTCATTTTACAAATGAGAAAACTGGAGTCATGGAAAAAGATTAGATACTTGCCTAAGATCTCACAGTGAGTTATTGCTACTAACAAGCTGGCAACATGGCAAGCCTGACAGATATCCAAATGGACATTATGAAATCACTTGGGATCCTCAATCCTTTTTAGTTATTGACACAAACAGGTAATTTCTACACCTTGTATATTTGCCTCACAATTTAACTAACTCTGTATCTGACAATCTTTAAAAAAGACAAAGTATACTTTTTAGAAACAAAGAACCATGTCCTTTTGTGTTTTACGAATGCTACTCACTTAGGCTTTTGAAACACACGAATATTGCATTGAGCTGAATTTCCCTTTTTTTCCTATTTTTATCCTCATTTATGATCTCTTTTTAACATCTTATTTTTTAAAATTTAGATAAAAAAATTGTGATAGCATTTTATCTGTGCGTGTGTGTATTGAAAAAAGGCATTTGGCTAAACTTTCTAGCTCCTGAAATAAACTAATACATTTGCTCTGTTCTGTGAGCCTGCACCTCTTCTTCCCACTGGAGTTAAAGAAAGAATAATCGCACAATTTGGGGGGTTATTTTCCCTCTGGCTAAAAATGGTCTGGTGAATACCCTGAACAATCTCTCCCCTGTTCTCGCCAAGCCTCCTCACATGCTCTGCGTTCTGCTTCTTGAAAATCCAGATGCTCTGGGCTCCGGCTTGGTCTCTCTGCCTAACATCTGATTTGAAACACTGCACTGAAACCATCTGCTGTATTTGGGGAATAAAGGGCGGGGTGAGTAATGCTTTTTACAAATATGTCCAAATGGGGCAATCAAGAGAAGGATAATAAGACGCGAATGCCTGCTTGGTGCCGAGCCCTCCGGTCGGCTACTTGGTGGCTTTTTAGGGGATTTGCGTTCTTTGCCTCACACCAAGCTTGTCTCAGCTTGTGCATCTTTACTGTTCCTTGGCAGCAAGATATCTGTTATACGCTCTGACTAAACCCAACATTTTTAATGGCGAAGTGAGAATTCTGAAGTTCAAAAACAGCCTGCGATGGATTGAAAAGTTACTATTCTTGAAAGATGCGCTTGAGCTCCTCAGCATCTTTTGTAACTAACATGCATCTGGAGCAGCTATGATTCTTGTTTCTTTCCCTCACTATGGACCCATTTCCGACTGAGCTGGACGTGTGCCTCACAGCTCTGTTCAGGGATTTTGTGGGCTGTCTGCAGGTTTTATGCAACATCTGTAAATCCTCGGCTTGGGTATGCTTCCAGCTACCACTTTAATCTGTTCCTGGGATACAGTGCTCTAGGTTTTTATCATAGGGGGCTGGGGAGACATCTGTTTCACCGCTGCAAGCAGAGGATTGAATAGTAACCTCGGTTTCCCATGTGCTGTGGAACACGATGAGGAGTTCTTAGGAGACTGCGGTTACCTTCTTTAGCAAAATGTGCTCTCTTTTCTGGGAGAAGTAAAATCTCTGAGAGGCATATTTTTCACGTTAATGTAGATGAAGCATTCAAAGCTGCTTAGGGCAGGGAAGTTATACATAGTTTTCCCCAAATATTTGTTCTTTCTGAGAGAGGAGTATGAGAGTAGGGATGTATCTGTGGGGCTCAAATAGACGCTTAATGGAGACCTGTCGAATAGCTGAATAGTGAGAGGGTAGGAAGGCAGCTGCCAGGGACCCCGGGCAGAGGGTGCAGAAAGATTGGGATGGGCGGGCACAGTAGGAAACCATGCCTGACAAACATCTGTGCTGTGGTCTCTGTACCAATCCAGCTGCATCTGTGTCGGCCAAGATCTGTTAAATTGTTGGCCTGATGTATACTTTAGCCTCTGTGGTTACATTCAAGAGAAAAGTGACTCAAAGCCTCTCCTAGTGTTCTCTGGGAAGCCTTCTGTGTGTCTGGACTCCATGGGCGCTGTTGACTTCAACCACTTTCAGCGTGTTTCAGTCGGTCTCTCATGAGTGAGTCTGCTGAGATACCTCCCACCCATTCCACAGAAATATGAAATACTCCCACAATTTTTCACACAATCAAGGAAGTTCAAATATTCTTTTCTAATCTTTGAAGACACCGGTACTCAATTTAGAACTTTAAAATCCAAAAATCTCAAATCAATAGAAAAGTCTTTCATCTACTAAAAAAAAAAAACAAAAACAAACAAAAAAATTTATTGGATTCTGTGAACATTTTCACCTTTTTTCCCTCCTTTTTCTCATACCTTTTCCCCTCCTGAGGACACAGCAAGAGTAAGCTGAAGCTACTTTGTGGTGAGAACCCTGGAGTTTTCTTGCTATTATCAGAAAAATTTGAAAACTTTAAAAATATATATGTTAATGAATTTAAATCGAGGGCCTCCTCTTCTGGCCGAAGTGGCCTGAAGAATTGCCCTCTGTGCTAAGGAAAAAGTAATTCCTAGGAGGTAGTCTCCTTCAAAGAGCCCCAAGCTAACAGTTCAATAATAAATATAATATCCATAACAATAAAAAATGCCATTTAGTGACTACTGTGGCCAGGCCCTTTATGAATGCTGGCTTCAATCTCACAACATTCCTTGAAGCTATTATTATTACCCCCATTTTAATGGGTAATGAGGTTGGGATTTGAATCCAACTCTGTCTGAATTCCAATCTCATGATCCTTATTAAAGCTCTCTCTGGAGTTGATTATATTCTCTGAGAGGACTAAGAGTGTTGAGCAAATTGTAGTGGAGAGACACTGGTAACTAGGACAGTTGAGGTGGTAATCATCTGCTCAGTGGCTTAGGAATCACAAGAGCCTTTCTCTACATTCTTCATCTTACTTAGCTCTCACCACAAGCCAGGGACGTGTCTCCTCAACCTTTAATTCACCCTGACCAAGTGATTCACCCTGGAGTCACCGGTAAGTGTGGACAAGCCCAGGACACTGCCGAGTCATCTATTGCAATTGCCCAAGACCCCGGTGCCATGACACACATCCTTCGTTCTGACCTGCTTCTGCTTGGTTCCAGTTCCCCAGTCCCAACACCAAAGGGTACAGTTTTTCACTTTGAACACTACTTTTGTCTTTTTAATTTGTTAACTGCTATTGTTTGTCCCAGCTGGACGCACACTGCCAAAGGTTTTGGCTGCTGCTTTTCACCCTGATGCTATTTGGCTGATCTGGTAGGGTGACTCACCCAGAACCAAAGTGTTACTAAATTAGAAGCTCAGCTCAGGTAGGAATTTGCCGGGGAGGAAACCCTACCCAGACTCTGCTTAATTGGCAGATCAGCAGGGCCATTTCCTGGAGTGCCAATAATTCAAGGCTTTAGGATACCCTTGGGGTCTAAACTATCCCCAGGAATACAAAAAGATGTAGAAAAATGGTATTTCTGTAACTTCTCTCAGGAAGAATACTGTATATGGTGTAAGAAAAACACAAATAAACTGCTTTGGAGGGGCGAGTGACAAGACACCCAAGGTAAATTCTTGAATAGCAATAGCTGGCAAGAGTAAAACTGCTGAGAAGAGAGAGGAAAGGTAGAATCTGGTGGCCTATAGGCCAGTGTGCTCTTTCTCAATGTGGTCCTCAACAAATCCTGTAGATAATGTTGAACAGATATTTAAACGAAACAAAACAATAAACAGCACCTGCATAAGGCCCATCAGCCTGACAGAGAGTCTCAGTCTGACCCTGGCCTAGCAGCCTCAGACCCAGATGCTAACTATGCTCCTTGGTGATTTCCCAAGCATTAGCTCCTTCCTGCTCCTGTGAAGTGGGTTTAGAAAGGATGTAGGTGCCATTGTCATCATCATTATCATCAACATTATATTTTCAGATAAGAAGCTCTGAAAGGTTAAGTGAAATACTCAATTCCATTCATCAGGGAAGAAGCGATGGCTTCTAAAACTATGCTATGACCCCTCCGTAACAGCTCACTTTGAAAGGGAAACTAATACTATATGATAATAGAAGACCAGAACAGATCCTGTTATGTTTTCTGACAAATGAGCTTCTTTTGCATCTCTTTCTAGTATATGAGGAAGGCTTTTGTTTTTTCTTAGAAGTATCCTGACTTATGCCCGAAGTGAATAATATTAGTATTTTCCTCTTGCTCTATTAATAGAATGTGTTCTCAATGAATGTTAATAAGCACAGATGTGTCTTTAGTGACCACATCTGAAGGGTGCTTTCATCTCCTCTCTCATTAGGGCATTGCTATCCAGCCTCCAGCTGACCAAGAGCCGTGTCTTCCTAGTTGGGGAACATTTCCATTAAAGTGTCTGAAGAGTTCTTTTGCTTAGGACTTTACACACTCCTTAGAAGTTCAGGGGATAAGGAATCAAGATGACCTAGGAACTAAGCCATATATATTACCTCAAACATGAACTGTAATTTAAATATATTAAACATTTCAAACTATCTAAAGGCATGAGTGTGGTGTGAGGGTCCCGATCCATTTTCATCAGGGTGTTCTCGGAGTCCTAAGTCAGGAATGTCTTGGCAGTGGCATTGTCCAAGTCCTATTCTAGATACCTTCTTCCATCAGGCTGGTTTAGCGTTCCTGAACTGAATTGTCCACTTCTCCAGCCCAAGCTAGTTTTTGTTTTTTCCCCCCAAATCTCAACATCTAGTTCCTATGTAGTTGCTAAAATGTTAGGATTCAAGGCAGAGATATTTTCTGCTGTAACCAGCCACAATTTAACTATTATACAGCTATTGCTCTTATCATTTCTGTCTCTAAATCCTAGTGTACCGGTTTGTGGAGTGTGAGACCGTGATTTCCCTCAGACTACTATTTGTGATTTCCACTGTGCAGGGAAGGAAGGTTTGTTTATAGAGCTCCAGGGCTGAAAGAACAAAAAAGATTGTCCTCAGGATTCTGTCCCTCCCGAAAGACACTCCTTCAATCCCTCTCACATCTCTCCTCCTTGGCTGCATCTCATCCTTCACCTGGAACTGCATCGACTCTGAGACCTTCTCCTGGCCATTGGCTGAGTGCTGCCCACTGGGGATGGTGACGTGAGAAGTCTGTGTGGACTGCAGGGCTGGCTGGAAAGCCGTGGGCCCTCCAAAGGCGATGTGAATTCACCAGCTTGTCTTTCTGAACAAGAGGCAAGGCACATTTGACTCTGATAGAACTGGGGGGACAGATGTCTCTTCTTGTTCTACCTATTTAAAATGAGCAAAGAGTAATAGTCTAGGGAGGAATATAAAGAAAGAAAAGAAAAGAAAAGAAGAAAAAAATGAGGTGGAGGCTGAGAAAGAGGATCCAGACGTTCCACCGTCACTTCATCCGTATCTGCTCTGTCATTACCTTTTTCTATTCACTGGAGTGCTGAATATGGTCTTCATTCAGAAAAGGAGTCTGCTACAAAGATAAAAAATTGAAAACTATTCATCTTGTCCACTCCCTTCATTACAAAGATGGGTAAAATATGCTATTGGGAAGTTATTAATAGCTATGGAATATCAGAAATACTACATATGATATTTTCACTTTTTAGAATGAGTAAAATATGTTGTGGGGTATAATGCTGACCTGCTACTATTAGATACATTGAGGTCAGATATACTCTGCTTCATGCAGTCTCCAGAAAATATTATTTGCAACCTTTGGCAAAGGTGCTCAATCCACTTGAGACAGATGAGAAACATTCTTTGGGAATAATAGTGTCTTCTCCCTTAGAAATGTTTCATGTACGGCAAAGTTGCTGCCATATGGTTCCCATAAAGGTTCTGCCAAAATTTCCGTGGTTGTCACGAGTGCTCCTACCTCCTCTGTTCTTTTAATCTCCTGCTGCGGGTGGCAGACATGGGAGAGACAGGCAAGCTGCAAAGGGAAGTCCATGAAATAAAATTCACGCTCTGCAATTGTGTTCGTGTCAGTGTAGACGAATTACTTCCCCACCTTGTTTTGCTCAGAGACGGGTGTGAGATCCTACAGGACAATCTGGAAGACATCCCATGGCAGTCGCTTTGTTTTGTCCAGAAGCTGGAAGACAAGGAAAAGGCAAGTGTTGTGTCTCTTGGAAGGCCTGGGCAGGGGTCTGGGGGTGGTAGGGGTGGTGGGGGCTTAAGGTGAGAGGTCTTTAGGGACTTTTACTTTAAAAAGGAAAGAGAATGGTGCCTAGAAACTAGTCCGAATTTGTAAAACAGCCTAACAACATGTAAAAGGGGCAACACATAGAAAGACTACCACTGCTGATTATGTGTTTTGGCAGGCAGGGGAGAAACAGGCTCTGTGCCCATGTGGGAACTGGACTGGTTTCTTCTCTCCTTCACATAATTGTTTTGAGTTCCCTCTGTTTCTTGGTGAGCTGTATTATAGTCTCTCTCCCAAACCCCCGCCCTAAATTCTATGTATCAAGTGATTGACAACTTTCTTCTTTAGAAAAGCGCAGAATACTCTCGAAGGTAAATGGCGACATTAGGTGACGGGATCATAGAGTCTGTAGTTGTGGAACATATGCTACTGCTTGCTAATTTTTGACTGTGCATTTTGAAATAGATTCCTTGAGATTAATGAACAATTATTAGTTCTGGAACGGTGTTCGCTAAGTTGGGTGTGGATTCATTTTGTACACCTCGTTTTTACCTTTCGTAACAATTTAACGTGGATCACCTGTTTTTATTTTGCTGCTACTGTTTTAAGTAGGTAAGGCAAAAAGAGAACTGCAACTCATTCCAAAAATTATACTAAAGAAATAAAATCTCTCTTCTGGTCTTGCTGAACCTGGCAACCCCAATGGGCCTTATATTTCTGATCTAATGTCTCTTTCTCTCCAGCTGACCTGTTTGACTCATCAAGAGAAGCTTTATCACGTGTTGGAGAGTGGTGAGGTGAAATAGAGGTCACCAAGGAACAGTATCCATGCTGGTCCTCACTGTAGCCAGAGGTCCATTGGTGTAAATTCTCTGGGTGATCTTTCCCACCCAGGCAAATGTTTGCCACTGCATGAAGCTGTGATGCAGAGCTGGCACCTCTGCTCCCTCCACTCAGGGTCCTGCACCAGCCTGACGCATGCCTCTCACGTTGCAGGTGGGCTTGGGGCTTCTGCTCGGTGTGGCTGGGACACTGAATGGATCTCACCGCCCCCTGTCTCCCTCCCCCTCTACCCTATTTGAATTGTCTCTGCATGCTTGCAAATGAGGTAATTAAATATATCCTTGAAGGATATTGAAAATGGTAACACCCTCCTCCTTGCCTTACTCTGCAGGAGTACAATCCCTCAAACTACCAGGTTGTCTTGTCAAATGAGTTATTGTTTTTCAAAATATATCCTGAATGGCATTCTTTATAATTAAGGCTTCTGGCTTTCAGTTTAAACTGATATTTGCCAGTAAAAGCCTGCCAAAAAATAAATAAATAAAAGCAGGCTTACCGTTAAATATTGATTTAAGCTTGGAAACTGGCTCCAAATTTTGTTATACTAGTCTTGATCTCCACGGCCTCTGGGCATCTGTTTCAATTTGGTCAAATTGAAATGGGGAGGGACAGTGCCAGGCTAACAGCAAGGTGATCCAATATAGTAGGATGAGTTGTATTTGATGAAAAAGAGCCAGGCAAAGTCATCTACAGGTCCTGGGGATAGGTGAACTGGGCTCAGAGAAAATAAAAGCTGATGGGCATCTTAACCCACCCTACAGGCTGACCTGAGCCAGTGATTGTTTTTTTGAAACGTAAAAAAATGTTGGGTTTTCTTTGGAAGGCAGACTGTTTTGTCTTTTTTGCCTTTCTGCGTATCCTGCTGTATATAAGCGTTTCCTCCAAATGGTCTGGATGGACATTTTTCCTTATGATCTTTTCACAGTACTGCTAGGGATGTTAAAAAGCCCCAGTGCAAAACTTTCCCAAATTTCTCAATGCCTACTTCAAGCTTTTCTCCTCTCCAGGAAAAAGAATAAGGTTCTCAGAAGAATTTTCTCTTCCTGAGTATGTTTGGTATTGTTCTTACCCATTTCTGTCTCTGACAAGAGAAGGTGAATAGGAAGGGGAAGAGTTAAAAATTCCTCAAAAAAGGGCCCTTGATGAAACTGAATTCCATGGGCACAAAGTGCCTGAGATCTATTAGTTTTGACAACCCCAGTTTTTCCAGTGTCTCTCATCACCTGTAAAGTTAACAAGGGCTGATGAGCGATGATGAGGCAGGGTACTAGTTTGTATTTCCAGACTCATAAATATTTCACAATATCATTTTCTTACAATCAGATACATTAGTTTGCCAAGCGTGGATGCCACTGGATGTTCCTTCAGCGTGTGTTTAACAAAAACCTTGTTTTTTTAAAAATCAGCAGCTATGGGGGGGTGTGTGTCAAGGTGTGCATCTCGTGTTACTGTACCTGGCCTTTCAAATGCACGTTCTAATTCCCTGAGAGTTGGCATTTGACCTCTAGAAACTGCTGCTGTCTCCCTTGAAAAATATATTGTTATGTTCAGGCAAAAAAGCATCAATCTTAGCCACACTCTCACATTCTTCCTTGTTCTCTAGCCCCACCAATGTCGTTGTGTTTCTTTGTACTTCACACTGTGGACAGTAGAATCAGGCACCAAAGGGTGAATTTAATTTGGAGCAAACCTCTGTCTTGATAGAACTGCCTTTACCCAGGCTCAAGCACAGCAACCTACAATTTCCTGAGGCTGTGCCTCACTTAGCGCTATCACAGGCTCTACAAACTGAGTCCAGCCTCAGCATCTCTCATGGTTAACCCAACTACAACAACAAAAGGGGCATAGACACACACAGCATCCAAGCAGCAATGGTTTTCTCCCCGATGTAATCAAACAGAGTGCACGGATATCACTTGATTAACAGCTGCGGTATTAATTTCCCTTTTTGGTTGCTTGACTCACAGCAAGAATCATGTCAAGGCAGCAGAGAAGCAATTAAATTGATTTTAATCTTTGTCAGGGAAGATAACATGCCTCTTTCTCTTCTCATTTAAATAATTAAAGTTTCAGTAGGTATTATTTCTGGCTTTAAAGAAATTGGTATCTTAATGTAATAGAATCCTTGTAATTATATACTTAATGGTTCTTAATAAGTTAATCATGGTTTTTCATTTAACATGTATTTTTTACTTATTAAACTTTTATTTGTTATAGTATCTTTGCTTTCAGGAAGAAGGGGGAAAACACAAAGAATGATGGATATAAAACAGTCCTATCATTTCTCATTATTAATCCTTTAGACATTTATCTCCTTCTTTCATGGTGTCTTGGACTTAAGTTTGAAGTAATATTTTTACATTTCAGTGCATTTAAAAGAAGCCCACTTCTTTTAATAACAACATACTTAATTTTAATAATGGGGTTTTTGGCTTCTGTAAAAACTTCCTTATAGAATATCATATGGGCTTAAATTATGTGGAACTCTTTTCAGTTTAAAATTTTATATGGAAATACTGAAAAAATATTGCAAGCTGTTTTAGATATTTCACTCTTCACCCCAGCATTGCGAGATGCATTTCAGACAAAAGGAAATAGTGATAAAATTCATAAGTCAAGTGGCCTTCCTCATTAGATGCTGAATTTTAGCTGCAATACATGTGTAGCCTACAGAATGTTGAGCACTACATTGGTTGCTACCAAGGGGGTGAGTGACTTGTGAAACAGAGGAAGTGTTTTCCTGGAGAGAGACTAGCTCTCAATTCAGATTCCTATCAAGAAGTGAGCTTTTCACTATAAGGTTTCAAAAATGCTTCCTTTTCAGGATACTGAACACTGACTAAAAGGAGAGAGTACACATCACACAGAGACCCTGGGCCCTGGACCAGAAACACTGACAATAGAGAAAAGCAAAGCCAGCATCCTGGAGCCGGTCCTTATACCCAGGGTTTTGGAGGGGTGCAGTCTGCTATAGAAATAAACTGATAAAGACTGAGTTCTTCAGTTGGTATTTTGAAAAAAGGGTCATGGCAAGCTCATATACTGTGAATTGCAAAATGTCACTGCCTCTGGGTGGACAGATTACAAAAAGACACCTCTCTCCTAGCGTGACTAGCAAAGGGTGGGCTGGATTTCAACCCTTCCTTCCTCTCCTCCTGCTGAGTGCACAACCTGCACAACTGTATGTGGTTTGCAAACATGCATATGTAAAGACTAACAACTTCTGAAACAAACTCTGAAGCAAGGAGTGAACATATTAATGCAGATGGCAGACAAGGTAAGCAACATGGGCAGACAGAAGCATCACAGAGACTGCAAGAAGAATACTACAGACCAGCTCATAGTAAATACCTCTTGGCCACACTGATTAACAATTATTGCCAGTTCCTTAGGATTTGGAAACTTGGAAACACGTTGTATGTCCTTTACAGTTTGTTATAGACTATGTGTATGGGATTCTTTTTTTCTAAAAAACATGTTTTTTAAATTCGCATTTAAAATTATATGCATTTATCATGTGCAACATCATATTTTGAAGTACAGTCATGTGTCATGGATATGCATTCTGTGAAATGCTTCATTAGGTGATTTTGTCATTGTGCAAATATCACAGACTGTACTTAACACAAACCTAGATGGTATAACCTACTACACACCTAGGCTATATGGTATAGCCTATTGCTCCTAGGTTACAAACTTGTACAACATGTTACTGTACTGTAGGCAATTGTAATATAATGGTATTTGTATAACTAAACATAGAAGAGGTACAGTAAAAATATGGTATTACAATCTTATGGAACCACCGTCATGTGTGTGGTCCATTGTTGACCGTTGCGCAACACACAACTGTATATATACATTGTGAAATGGCTAAATCTAGCTAATAAACACATAGTTATCATTTCTGTGATAAGAACACTTAATATTCACTCTCTTAGAATTTTTCAAGAATACAGTATGCCATCATTAACTATACTTACCAAGCAAGTGGCTATAGAATACAATAGATCTCTTGAACTTATTTCGTCTAATTGTAATTATGTATCCTTTGACCAATATCTCCCCAATCCCACTCCCACTATAACCACCCCATAATAAAGCCTTTTCTAACCACGATTTTACCCTCTACTTCTGTGACAATGACTTTCTGTGTCCTTTTTTTACAGTTTTGACTTAAAGTCTATTTTATATGATATAAATACAGCTACTCTTGCTTTCTTTTGGTTTCTATTTGCATGTAATATCTTTTTCTATCCCTTCACTTTTAATCTATGTCTGTCCTTGCAGGTGAAGTGAGTCTCTTGTAGGCAGCAGATAGTTGGGTCTTGTTCTTTTTAATCCATTTAGCTACTCTGTGTTTTGATTGGAGAATCTAATCCTTTTATATTCAAGGTAATTATTGGTAAGTAAGGACTTACTGCTGCCATTTTGTTAATTGTTTTCTAGTTGTTTTGTAGATCCTTGTGTATGGTCCTTATTGTAGAATGTATTTGGTCATTCTCAGTTAATCTTGATGCTGTTTGGCCCTTCATGACTGTCAACATTGAGGATTCTGGAGCTCAGAGTATTCAAAACCAGCATTTTTCAGAGAGAAGGGATGTTTACACAAACATTGAGGCATGGAAGGGAGTCATTTGGGGACTTAAAAGGGGGGAAGGACATTCTAGGCAGAAGAAACCTTGAGGCAAAAGTGTGGAGGTACATAAGAACATGAGTTCTTTTAGGAACTATTCTGGCACCTGATTAAATATGGGTATCCCTGGAAATGATTAGTTGATTATGCTATCCTCTCTGCCCTGGAGAAACTGGAAGTATTTTTTTTATATCTACCTTAATTTATCCTCACACAGATTTTATAAATTAGGTAAAAACATCTTAACAACCAAAAGTCACTGGATAGAAAATTGGACCTGAAAAAAGTACACAGACTTAAGGTTACACAGGTAACTCTACGTACACTGTGACTGGAGCCCAGCTTCCTGGTGGCTACCCTAGGGTTTTCAGCTAGATCAGAAGAGGGTGCTAGTTTTCCTCTTCCTTCCTCCCCAGGCCAGAACAGCAAACTTAAAAAAAAAAAAAGCACTGTTGTTATGATGATGTGATGATTAGATAATGAAGGATGCAGGAAGAGAATATAGTATGCTCCATTCATTTCTCTCTACTAATAGTGAATACCCAAAAAATCCTTGCAAGGTAAGTCAGCAGGCATGAAATGCAATGAAAGGTGTATGTGAGCATAGTAAAGTCAATTAAGGGAATCTGAGTATTTGCAGAGCAAGTTTGTTCTTGTCTGTCTTAATGGTGTCTTTAAAGCAATTTATTTAAAAATAAACAGTTTAAAATGAATTCATTCTGCCAAATGAGTTTTCTATTAACAACCATAAATCTTCCCCAAGAACACTAACCACAATATATATTTCTAAAACAATCCCACCCTGCTTGAGGACCAGTTTGATTTACTCATTTGCTCCTAGTCATTAGCATAATGTCTGGGTTAGATGATTCATTCATTCACTTGACAAATATTTATTGAGAACCTACTATATGACAGGCACTATTCTAGGTACTTAGGCTATAACAATAAAGAAAATAGATGTGATTCATCCTCTAATACAGGTGTAATATTTTAGCATTTATACAAGTAAATAAACAACCAAGGTATGTCTTATTAAAGAAAATTAAACAAGGAATGGGATAATGATGAGATGGGGATGATTTGGGTGGGTGGCAAAGGAAGTCTGAGGCCTCCATCCTTGCCTCAGGCAGGTGGTTGGGAGGGGAAGAGGATTGTCTTTTGTTCTTTGTGTTACAGGAGATAGCTCAGCTGAACTGTAGGCTCCATCCCAGGCCCCATCCCGGCACCTGGCCAGAGGAGGTCTGGGTGGGCTTCCCAGGTGGGCGGAGATCATGGCTTTATCTTTAGCAGAGATTGGATGATTAGAATCATTAATGACAATAGCCTAGAACTGAGGGCCCTCCCTTTAAAAGCTCTGTATTTCTGCTTATGTACAGAAATTTGGATTTTGAGACAACAGTCTGCCATTTTCCTCCTTTGCCGGAAAAGTAATAAACTTCTTTTTCCTTCTCCTTAAACCATTTGTTCTCCTTCTTCTGATGCAGCCTCAAGGACAAGTGCCGACTTGGTAACAATCCCATTCATATTAAATTTCCAGAGCAGAAAGCAGATTAGTAGTTGCTTAGGGGTTGGGAAGATAGGGGGAGATAGTTAACATATACAGAGTTTCTTTCTGAGGTGATGAAAATGTTCTAAAATTGTGGAGATGGTTGCACAAATCTATAAATATACTAAAAAACATTGAATTGTATACTTGAAATGAATAAATTGTATGTGTGAATTATATCTCAATAAAGCTGCTAAAAAAAAAACAACACTAAAAAACCTCCCAAAGTCTAAAAGTAAACTTCACATTACCTGAGAGTTTCAGGCTTTTCAGATAAAATTTACTATGTCCAGATTAGAATATTTTTGTGTGGAAGGGAGAATCATCAATGAAGCTATTCTTAGAACACAAAGCTTTCCTTCCTAAAATACTGGAAAGGAGCAACACCTTGAACACCACAGGAAGCCCATAAATATCTAATTTGCACCACTGCATGATAAAAGCAGCTTGCTTTTTCCACTCATTAGCAACACTCAAAAATATATCCTAGCTCTTTGCTTGCTAATAAGGATATTTACATTTGCTCTTTGCACCAACTAAATAAGCCCTGTTTATGCCCACAGGTTTCCTGCAGCTCTGGTCCACCTGAACTGTGTTTAGAAAGCAGGTAGAGAGCTGTTCTGGGACAAACACGGTGGTGGAAGGTGTGAGTGTTGTATGAGAATTCATTTAAATTAATGGATGGAATCATGAATTTCTAAGTGAGTCTAGAATTCAAAATCTATTTCGGTTTCCTAGATGATAAGAAGTTAGCCATTGTATTCTACTACCAGTAACATGCTCTTTGTCATGCAGATGACAAAGATGTCTTAGTCATTGCAGAGGCAAATGTTAAGCCATATAAGATAGGAAAAATCTTATGTATCTTTTACTTTTTTTCTATATAACCCCTGTGCTCAATAATTTTTTTACATTGAATTTAAATTAATGGCCACCTTGAGAACAAGGTCAAGAAGTTTTTTCAATGATTGAAACTAATAATATCAAACACATGATGGATGGTATTAGCACCCACTCTGGGGGCTGCCTTGTAAATGTGATGCTGTCCGAACAAGGAAGTCTCCAGTTGCCAATCAGGAAGCCATAGAATTGATGGCACTGTTGTAAATTGATATAAAAAGGAAATGGAAAATAAGACTTTACAGATGCACCTTGACTTATGAAGGGGTTATGTCCCAATAAATCTATCATACATCAAAATGTCCTAAGTCGAAAATGCTTTTAATACCCCCAATAAGTCCTTAGGAAAGTCAAAAATTGCAAGTCAAACTATCCTAAGTTCAACTTACATAAGTTCAAGACTGAGTTTATTTTCTTAGCCCAGTCTAAGGAAGCAAGACACTGTATTTGGTGGACATAAGCGTTCAGTTCACTAGACCAAGGCTGTGTTTGGCAGCAGAATAGTTTAGTAGGCTTTTCCACAGTGTGCTTGAGATATCTAATTTCCTCCACTCTCATTAGCAGAAAAAGTTCCCAGGAGTTGGAATATATGGAACTGTGTCTTTGCTAATCACAGGGATCAAATTTGTCTCTTCCTTTCTGTTGGCCCCACAGTGACCAATCACAAGGTCCTGCCTGTGTATGTGAGGTCCTGTCTGGAAGAGCCTGTTGGCCTTCCTTTGGGAAAAAAAATTAAGAATGATTTTCATCAGTTTCTCCCTAGCAGGAGAGAAAAGCATGACCTGTTTTCCCCAGGCTTCCTTCTGTCCATCTAGATTACATGGATGAGTCTGAAATGTCCAAAGATCCTAAATGTATTTTTGAATGTGTGAGATATGTTTTGAAATCCAAGGTGTAGGATACTGACACCATCTTTACCACACATATTGCTTTTAGCACTTTACAGCTCAATTTTCTGCTTAAAAGGGTGCCGCTTATAAACCAGCAAATACAGCGAATGACTAATTAGCCAAATTAATGAGGGCTTGTTTACTTGCAGTCCCTAGTGCCCTTGGAACTTGGGATGTTTCATTATTAGAGTCTGCAAGTGGTTTCCTCCAATTAATTTTTAGCATACGGCTCTTGCCTTTTCTCAGTAATCTGTATTATAATATCCTAATATTTTAGAGGGTTTGCAAAATTTAACTCATTAATACTCATGGAGAACCACTGGAAAACTGAAATAAAAATGAATGATGGTGCTTTTTTTGGTCAATACTGATTTTGGCATACTTTACAAATTCTATAAGTCTAGAGGAATATTAATAAAGATTAAATATTAATATTAAGACCCATTCTGAGAAAAGTGTGTAAAGGAAGAAACACATATAGATGTCAAAGGAGTTGTTATTTGCCATATAATGAATGATAAAAAAAGTAATAAAAGTCAGACCTCTTACTAGCAGCCCCCGATAGGGTCACCTTATTGGAGACAAATCTAAATCTAACCAGGCACGTTGACACCACTATCAAAAGCTGAACACAAAGAGAGAATCTTGAAAGCAGCAAGAGAAAAGCAATTTTTCACACACAAGAGATCCTTAGTAAGATTAACAGCTGATTTCTCATCAGAAATCTTGGAGTTCAGAAGGCAGTGGGATGACATATTGAAAGTGCTGATAGGAAAAAAATGTCAACCAAGAATTGTATATCTGGCATAACTATCCTTCAGAAATAAAAGTGAACTGAAGACATTCCCAGATAAAGCAAAACTGAGGAAACGCACTGCTAGTGGACCTGCCCTACAACAAATGCTAAAGGGAGTCCTTCAAATTTAAAAAATTCAATAATTCTATTTTTGTATTTTGACAAAACTCTATCTCATCTATTTGGGGCTAAGCTTTGTCCATTTTGTGATGCCATAACAGAACACCTGAGACTGGGTAATTTATAAAGAACATAAATTTGTTCTTTCATTGCTCTGGGAACTGGGAAATCCAAGATCAAGGTGATGGCAACTGGTGGGGGCTTTCATCCTATGTCTTCACAGGACAGAAGAGCAGAAGAGAAAGAATGCACTCCCATAAGCCCTCTTTATAGTGACATTAAACTCTTATGAACAAAATGCCTCCCAAAAGGCCCCACCTCCAAACACTATTGTATTGGGGATTAAGTTCATAACACATGAATTTTGGAGTGGATACATTCATACCATAGCAAATACAATTCTAAAAAGAAAAAAGGGAAAAGGGTTTTTTTGAGGACTGTATGTATTTTTTAGCCCAGTCTAAGAAAGCAAGACACTGTATCTAGTGGACATTCAGTTCACTAGACTAAGGCTGTGTTTGGTGGCAGAATCATTTAGTAGGCTTTGCCATGGTGACAGTGGTGTGTTAGGCAGGTGACTCTAACACATGAGAGCTGCAGTGTGTGCTGTGTCTGGCAAAGCCATGGAGGCAGTGCTGCCCAGAGCCTTGGGGGCCCAACCCCTGAGCCACTGTGCCCAGTAGGCAAGACATAGAATCAAAGAAAGTTGTCCAACCTTAAGATTTAATGTTGTTTGTCTTGTTGGAACATTCAGGACATGTTACCTCTTTCTTTTTTTCCTATTTATCCCTTTTGATATGGGAATATCTAGCCTATGCCCATCCTACCATGGTATTTTGGAAGCACATAAGTTGTTTGATTTCACAAGTTCACAGTCAGAGAGTGATTTGCCTTAGGATGAATCATACCTTGAATTTTACTCATATCTGATTTAGGTGATATTTATATGAGACTCTGGACTTTGGAATTTTGAGTTTATGCTAGAATAAGTTAAGACTTTTGGGAATATTGGGATGGAATGAATGTATTTTGCATGTGAGAAGTACATAAATTTTGGAGGGTCAGGAGTAGAAAGCTATGATCTGAATGTTTGTGTCCTCCTCATCCCCCACAAATTCATATGTTGAAACTTAATCCCCATTGTGGTGGAAGTAAGAGGTGAGGCCTTTGGGAGATGATTATGTTATGAGGGTTCCACCCTCATGAGTGGCATTAGTGTTCTTACAAAAGAGGTCTGAGGGAGCTTGTTTGTCCCTCCTGACATGTGAGGACACAGTGAGAAGATTCCCTCTATGAGGCAGAGAGTGAGACTTCACCAGACATTGAATGTGACTTAATTTTGGACTTCGAGCCTCTAGAACTATAAGCAATAAATTTCTTGTTGTTTATAAATTACCCAGTCTAAGGTATTTTGTCATAGCAGCTCAAAATAGAGTAAGACAAGCTTCGTAGCTTGGATTCAAAGTCTTCCACAATCTAGTTCTTATCTGCCTTTCTACAATTTTTTTTTTGAGACAAGGTCTTGCTCTGTTGACCAGGCTAGAGTGCAGTGGTGTGATCATAGTTCACTGTAACCTCACATTCCTGGGCTCAATTGATCCTCCTGCCTCAGCCTCCCAAGTAGCCCATGTGCACCACCATGCCTGGCTAATTTTTCTATTTTTTGTAGAGACAGGGTCTTGCTCTTGTTCAGTTTGGTCTTGAACTCCCAACCTCAAGCAATCCTCCCACCTCAGCCTCCCAGAGTGCTAGGATTACAGGCATGAGCCACCATGCCCAGCCTCAAATTTTCTCTGTCTTTTTTTAATCTTTCAACTTCTCAGGAATGGGTTGATTAGAAGTCGCAGTTATACATATTTTTCACAAATCCACTTTAGAAGAGTAGGTATTTGGATATTATAATTATTTGAAGACAAAAATAACCTGAGTGTTCTGAGCCTTTCCCATCCCCTGATCTGCAAAATCAGGGTTTTAGCCTTGCCTGTATAGTTTCTTTGCCTTTCTTGTTCCCTGAGGTGTGTTCTGCTACTCCTGGCTAGATTTGTGGGGTTTGTGATGCAGAATAAAAAGGTAGGTGAAAAGGGTGGAATAACCACAGTGCTCAGACTTGGGTTAGAAGAGGGTTTTCGTTGGTGAGTTTTGATTAGAATTGCACTGGAAGAGTTCCAACATTTGAAGAAAATAAATAGGAGAAGTGAAAGGTTTTTTATTTTTTTTAAAACCTGCAACTGTGGACTATACATCTTCTTCAAATGCAATCCAAAGGGGTCAAATGATTTTGATATTACCCAGTTGCTGAACAGTGTTTTGTTGCCTGTGTGCTGCTGAGACCGAATCACATGTGTCCTGGCATTAATAGGCTTACATGTATGATAGTGAACTTCTGGGAACTACAGAAACATTGAGCAGAATTTGAATTTAAAGGCATCGACAGTAGTCTTTTTCCAGTCCCATTTTTGAGGCTTAAATTTTGGTTGTATTTAGTGTTCTTTAAAGTCATTTCTCAAGACTGAGCTCTAGAGTGATCTTCTCTGTGAAATCTTTCTCTTTTCCCTAGTGAATTGATTCTCCATACTTTGGGTCTCACTTCTCTCTTGCACAGATTTCTCTCATTACCCTGATGGCACATGACTGAATTTATTTTTCTGTCTCTCCAACTGACTGTGAGTTCTTTGAGGGCAGGAACCATCTTTGTATTCCCAGAGCCTAGCACCTGGCACACAGTAGGCACTTAACACACGTTTGTCGAAGAAACAGCTGCTTAGCCAGGGTTCCTGCTTATTGTTTCCCCCCTTTTCATCCCATGTCTACATGCCACTGTGTTTTCCAAAATGGAAGGAAGAACCTTATAAAATATCCCAGCCAGCCCCAGAATATGCACTTGTGAATTGTAGAGTAAGAAGACCGGGGCAAAGGAACAGAAGGCAAAACATCACACAGGAGGGTGTAAGTTCTTGTGAATGTTCTAATTTCTATGATAGGTAGTGGAATCGCTGCTATTTGTTATATTTTAAATAAGCAAACACATAAGTAAATGAGAGCTATGCATGGGCCAATGATGAAGGTGTACCATAAACCAAGGGTATGATTGATCCAGTTCTATGAACTTGAAGTAAATAAAAGAGTATCTGCGAGTTGTAGCGCAATGAGGGATATGACTACAAAGTAACCTACCTGGTACCTTGTCTCCCCCTCTCATGTCTGAGATCCTTGCTGCTTTCTCCCTACTGACTTGTTGGACAGTCATAAAAAATAGTGAGTAATATTTTGAAAATTTGTTTTTCATGCCTAGGTGCCCATATAGAAAAGGTACTCAGATTTCATGTTGAGGATTTCTCAATAATGGCTTTCTGCAGGTGGTCCTCAAGCTTTAGCTACCTAAGAATAACCTGGGGTATCTCCTTAATTTAACATTTTGAATTTCTGTAACCAGCTCTCAGTGATTCTGATTCATTAGATTTGGTTGTATGATCCAAGAATCTGATTTTAAATGATCATTCTTGGGGTATTTTGATGCAGGTGATGCAAGAAAAATATGTCATGATATGATTTTGGTCAGGCTCTTTTTGGAAGATCAAGGTGAGCTGCAGACTTGTTAGCGATGTAGAGATGTACAAAGACCCTGAAGATGCTCTCAGGAAGAGCATCAGACATAGAGTAATGGAAGGATTGATTTGAGGCATTTACTAGGTTTAAAGGCTCTAAGTGTACTTAATCCTTAAAGCCCAGCTCAGCAACAACTAATGGGAGGTGTGATAATGCTCTACAAATATTTGAATGGCATAAACATCAAAGACGGAGAGAAATTATTTAACTTGTTAGAAGACAGTATGATTAAGAGTAACTAAAAGTGACCTCTAGGCTGAATCTAGGATTAGCCTACTGAAAGGAAATGATTAGGTTTCAGGGTAGACTCTTAGCAGAAGTGATAAATCAATAGAGATAAAGGTAGAAAAAACATTGATCCCTGAATGAGTTGAATTCATTTATATTTAAAGGCCAAGGAATGACTGCCTCCAAATGTCTTTTATTGTCTGTTTTCTTTCTGCAGTGCAATACCCATCTGGACCTCCCTCCAGTTTGTTCTCATGATTGGCCTTGCTAGGTTTTTGTCTTGTCTCTGGAGGCATCACAATGCTGGCCAGCCTTGATTCTCCAAACTGGCAGTTGCTGATCTCCCTTTTTTCCTTCATCCAACAAATATTTATTAAGCATTTACTAATAAACACCTTTTAAGTATCTCTTAAGGTACTAGTCTAGGCACTGGGTAACAAAACAGAGGCTCTGTTTTAGGGAGTTTATATTCTAGAGGATTACTGATGGGACCCTACCTGCCATGTTTCTAACTGGAATTGGTTGAATTCTTTTGCAAGCTCTGTCCTACCAGGGAGAACACAATAGGCCTTGGTTGTGAGCCAACCCCAGGAGACAGGTGGCAGGAGAAATACCATTATGGTGAACCAAGCATGAGCCTTGTCCCAATCCTTCTTTCCAACTCTGCTGGACTCACCACCCTCACTGCCTTTCATCATTAACTCAGCTGAATTTGCACCACTTCCTCCAGCAAAGACTCCCTTTATTCTGCATGGCATCAGCACCAGGGAGGTGTTTGGGGCAAGCAAGCTGGGCCTGTCCCCAGTGCTGGGATTTCTGTGCTGCTCTCACAGCCAGCAGCTGTGGAGTAGACAGAGAGTAAGAGACGCCTCCAGGCAAAGTAAAAAGAAAAACATACCCACATGATCGGAGAGCTTAGTGCCATCTTCCGGCCAAAAAACCCAAACCAACAACAACAAAAATAACCTGTCCTTCCTATCTCCCAGGCTTCCCCTCCTTTTCATCTCATGCTGCAGGTTGTTTTTTTGTGATATGCTTTTCTAAGGCTGATGTTCACTTAAAAACACACAAACGAAAAACCAGGTTCATCCATATACAAATGTCCCAGGGAAGGAGTGAAGGGTGAGTGGATTAGGAGTTGGGGGGTGGTATGTGTGGCTGACTACCCCATACAGATGCACACTCAGAACTGCCCTGTGATGTAACCCAGGTTCAACTTCTTGAGTTCTGTTTGGGTTCTTCTAGTGTCATCATCTTTCCTGTCTACCCTGATCAAGGTAGACCAAGAACTTGAGGGTGGGGGACAGAACCTTCTCCTCTTTGGTAATGTCCCACTAGGACAACATTTGCAGACCCTTATGCTTTTCACACACTCTTTCCTTTAATGTTCACTACAACTGCGTGTAACCCCCTGCTCCCCAACTCCCACAGCTAGACACGACCATGGATTGCACCACCAAGAGGACTGCCACCTTTGATCACTGGGTATTTTTCAATCTTAGAGGGAGACAATTTAACTGAGGCAAGGTCTGGACTCTAGGATTTTTAAAGAAGTTTTGTTTTTTAAATATTTTTTCTGGGTTGAACTTAGAACTGTGATAATCTTGATCGAATGAAAGTACTCAGCTGCCCTCTGTGAAGAGTACACTTGCAGATGTTTCAGAGTGATTAACCACTCGGTGGAGACATTCCCAGGGTCATCTTCTCTGAATATTTTTATAAACTGCATGGGAAGGATTAACTGTAGTACTAAAAGTAACCAAGGGAAAAGTCTAGAGTGATGCTATTCATTATGATAGCCACTAGTTGTATGTGGCTATCAAGCACTTGAAATTTAGCTAGTCTGAATTGAGATGTGCTATAAGTATAAAATATACACCAGACTTAGAAAACTCAATAGGAAAAAAATGGTGAAATATCTCATTAATAAGTTTTTGTATTAGTTTCATGTTAAAATAATATTTGTAATACATTGGATTAAAATATATTAGTAAAATTAAGCTCACTCATTTCTTTTCTCATTTTAAAACTGTGGCTACCAAAAAATGTAAAATTGCATATATGCTTGCATATATTTCTATTGGACAGGACTGGTCTAGAAAAAAGATATCTAGAAATATGTGCTTCTAGTTAAGTATATCTTACATTTCTACAGCACCCTTATTTGTATTTTTCTGGGGCTTATGTCTACTGTTTAAACTAGCTTAGAATTAAACTGCTACCTTTGCTTTAAAAACATCTGGCATGTAACACCCAGGCATAATTATTTTTCTGCTACAGCCACGTTGCTATAGGAGCAAAGTTATGGTGTAATAAAGAACAACTTGAGCTAATAACTTGTATATGAAAATAGTTACATCTTCATTGTGGGAGCCAGGAGGCACCCATACTGTTTCATTACACACACAAATCCCTTTTATAATGATGCTTTTTCATTCACTTGGCATGCTTTTATTATTATTAATACAACAGCAAAAACTCCATATATATCAGGGTAAAAGCATCTATTTTGGATAATCAAACCTATAAATCTTGTGACTGTTCAGATATAGCCAATTAGCTCCCCTACCTCAGAACTGCAGTACACCATATGGTGCAAAAAGGGTGGCCACATACTTCTTGCCATGCTTTTGACTGAGTGACACAGTCACAAGAGCCTTGGAAACTAGCGGGGAGGTACAAGTGTTTTAGTTGCCAGAAATGCTCATTTTAAGTCCTAATAAGAAATGTTTCTGTTTCTTAAAATGCCAACTTCTTTATTAACTATGTCAAAAGGGCTCATCAGTACTTATTTAGCAGAATCCTTCACTGTACATTAGCAGAGACCTTCTATATACCCTAGATGCTCCATTGTTTGATAACAGAAGAGTTTTTTTTCCCTAAATGAATAAACCAGTGGTAATACTTTGTAAAGAACTTGAGTCACACTTCATACCTATTGTGATTTTGCTTTGTTTCTTTTCCTATAGCACCAAGCCACTGTTGTTGTTGTTGTCGGTGGTGGTGGTGGTCGTGTGTGTGTGTGTGTGTGTGTGTGAGAGAGAGAGAGAGAGAGAGAGAGAGAGAGAGAGAGAGAGATGAGCAATCTGTAGATAAAATGCAGTGCAGTCAATAAGCAAAGTGAAATTGACATGGGTGATGATCTTTTATTTTCATTCACTGTTTTTTTTTAAATCTTTATATGAAAATTCTTGGTTGCAATGTTTAAATAGTTTGATTGCCATTTATCAAATGAACTAGTTGTATCAGTAAGGCAAAATATACACTTTGAAATTTCTAAGGTCAGGAATTCACATTTTATGATCACATGAATTCTGACTTGATTGTGTGTATATCCCTTACACACAATGTCTATTGGACATCTGGGGTCTTTGTTTTATTGAATTAAAACTTGCCCCAGGATTCTAATTTTTTTCTTTAAGCTGTGTTTTTAGATAGTAGTTGTTTTGGAATTATTTCAAACTTAAAATGGCAAACTTATGAAGGCTTAGATATGGTTTAAAAACGTGAATAAAAATATACTGAGAAAACGTTCATATTTGTACACTTCTCATTCAATATTGTTTCTTGCCTCCAAATTGCCTCCATAAAATATTGCAGATTTCAATTTCTGTTTGAGTTGTTCATCATTCCCCCAAACTACAGCTGACCTTTCTGTAAATTTGTTTTTGGATAAAAATGATGACCCAGGAGATATTTCACCAAATATTTCACCCTGCCAGACTCTGATAAGTGGGGTTCAAAATATCCAATCATATAAAAAAAACAGGTTCACGATATTAGGAGGTTAATGCAATGAGGGGGCGAGCCAGTTCAGCTAGCAGCTACTGAATTCTGGGGGTCTGTGGGATCCACATCTGTCTCCTTTCCAGCTGCATTGTACGCCACCTAGTGATGGTTGTCTTCTCTGAGTTAAGTGTCACTGGCATTGATCCAGCATTGCATGGAAGCCTGGAAATTCTAGGACAGCAGTCCCAATTCCATGAATCTCCTGGTTAATTTGTGCCCATTTCATTAGCCTTATCTGGATGACCTGAGCCAGGAAAACTCTGGGGACCAGGAAGCCACTCTCTCTTCCTCCCAAGAAGAGGTTGTTCGCCATTTTCACCAAGCTTTACCTTCCCTGCCATGTTTCCACTCCATGTCTTCCCTCCCATAGAAAACTTCAGCTCACTAGATCAAATTTTTGTTATTGTGGAGCCTATTTGCTTGGGGGGTTGCTGCAATTTTGTGCCGTAATTTTGAATTTCCAATTCAATGGAATATCATTAGGAATGAATTTGGCAAAAAATGGTATCTTCCACATATGTAACTAGTTCTAGATCTCAATTCCCGTATATTTTCAGCTCATTTGCCTATTGATGATTTCTATATGTGTAGATTTTGCTTGTTTTCAAATTTTGGTTTATTTATTTAGTTGAGAAATCTTAACTTCATTAGGTCATCGATGATATTACTAAATTTGGAGGACAGGTAAATTCTGTTTTTATTTATTGTTTTGTCCCCCACATTAACTGTTTGAAAAAAAAAACCTAGCTTTGATTGGAAAAGTAAATTGAGGCAACTCATTTGCTGATCACAGATGGATTAGGTCAATCTCATGTGAAAGTGCTCTCCTTTTCCAAATACCTATAGCATTTGATTTGAAGCAATTGCACTATTTTAAAGTCATATTTCCCCTATAAGAATATAAAAATTATCATCAATGACAGATTAATTCATCTTTGCGTACCTCATAGTACACACAGTAGACATTTAGTAAATGTTTAAAAAGAAAGAATATCCACATACATGGATACATGCTTTTAAAATGTTCTGGAAAAAATAAAAAGCCAAGCTAAGCTATTAACCCTAATCATAGTTTCTCCATTTCCTCCAGTCTGAGTGTATAAGCAACTGTGAATGCAGGTTGCTAAAATATTATGTTCATAGTACACATGCTTCACTAAGAGTCAAAATGTTTTTCAATCTCCTTTGTCACTCAACTTATTTGAATATGTGATCGAAGCATTGGAGATTGAAAGCAGCTGGTTTCTTAGTGCTGTAAAAGAATTGGTACTATAGCCACAATCTTAACAAGCTTTCATTCCAGCTAAATGATCTTGTCTAAAGGGACAACTTTTTTTGAAGGCAAACTCACTTAATTCTCAGAAATTAAAACCTCCCATACTCCAATCATAGCTCTGGAAAATTCCCAAGAAAATTCAAAGATTTTGAGGTGTGGGGGGAATGTCACTTTATGTAGCAGGACATTTTAGGTATGTGAGTTCTTGTTGCTCAGCAAGAAACAAAAAAGCAGTAGGGGGTGACTTTGTTCAGTGTCTTCTACCAAGATTTAGGCTTCCATCATACAGTGCTCAACAAGGCAGAATCTTCTCTTGGAGCGAATGAAATTATTTCTCCAAGTCCCAATTGTATGAGAGTCATGAATTTAATTCTGTGCCTGGGTCCCTAGTTGAAAGTAATGGAATCAATATGCTCCTGGGTTGAGGGATGGGGTGGTTTGGGAAGAGTTTAGATGGAAATGTGGATACTAAGCCTAGGCCCAGAGATGGACTTTGGCAGATTTTTGAATCCATCCAAATATTATGCAAGATTACTGTGGATGTGCCTATATGCATGTTTTTAATTTTTTTTTTTGGCAGGGTGCACAGCATTTGTCAGATTCTTAAGGGAGATCAAGCTTACCAAAAGAATTAGAGCCTCTAACTCAGGGGACTCAGAAGTTACATTTTAATGGATTGATTGAAAAAAATGTAAGGGTAGCTTCCCTAGGATTTCTTATAGATGATTGTAACAAATTCCAGGTGGATATTTGTGAAGAATCTGGGAAAAAGGTAACCTCAGGGTCTTTGTGTGCAGCCATGCTCCTTATTGCTGTGCAGGGACAAATGACTGTCATAGGAAGACTTAAGGAGTAGACGTGCTAGGGAGCGAAGTTGGGTGGGCAGAGAGAGGAAATTTACCGGGAAGGTTAACAAAATGGAATCCAGTCAGAAGATTGTGATGGGAAGTGGTGGCTCTAGAAATTATGGAAGAGGGTAAATGTGAAAGAGCTGAGAACATTTAGAGATAAGAAGGCTTTGTCCTAGGGGATGGAACCCACGATGGCCACTTTTAAATATCATGTGGAAGGCTAGCTGGACTGGATTTTATTCTGAGTGTCTGAGAAGGGTAGAACCAGGGAGCACCACGAACGGCTCTAGTGTGGTGAGTCATAGCCGCGACGCCACCTGGAGACAAGGGTACGAGTCAAACACCTTATTTCGGAGGTGATCTTAAATAAGGACACACCATGAGGTAAGAGAGGAGAGCCAACAAAGGGCTGCTGCTGTCGGCAACCAGGGCTCAGTCCCACGGGGGACCTCAGGGAGACAGTGTAGAGCAAACATCAGAGCCCCCAGGGCTGAGGGAGCCAGTGTCGTTAGCCACTGAGAGTCGCTTGTGAGACACCCACCCTGCTCCGAGTCCGGACTGAGCATGCGTCCTCTGCCAGAGCACAGCCTCAGGCAGAGATGCAGGAAGTTGTGGGCCGGCATGGAGGCTGTTTGCAGGTGACCTCTGGGATGGGCTGAGGGAATCTGGTCATGACACCCTCTATGAAACCGAGTGAGGGAGAACCCCCACCACGCTGGCAAGCTCATGCTCACTTGCCTTCTGCCTCTTCATATCAATATGGGGCAGGAAAGCTGTCACTCTGCTGCTGACAGAGGTGCGTTGGGCCTTGCCTTGGACCTCAAGCTTTGTGGCAGGTGAGCAATGACTGAAGGAGCAGCAGGTAGAAGAACAGGTGGAATGACACTATCAGGAGATGCCAAAGCCAAGACAGTGAATGGAGACGGTGATTTGTCTTTCCAGCTCACAGCCACCCATACTGCTCTTAGGTACCAGTGCAGGGCTGGTGGCCTGGGGGTGACTCCCTGGCAATGGTGTCCCATCCTTTCCCACACATGCCCCTCAGGTTGTGCCTTTGTGACGTGGCTCTCTTTCCTTTCTCTGTCAATGTGGCCACCATGCTCCCTTTATCCAGATTCCCCGTGTTACCAGGGACAGAGGGAGCAAAGAATGGGCGATAAGGATAGAGGCTGCTTTGTGATTCCCCACTGGGCCTGCATCTGCCCTGCTGGGCATAGCCCGGCCCGGATTGTGTTCTCTGAAGTGGACTGAATTGGATTTTATCCAGGTAGTTCCAGGCAAGAAAACAGGCATATGCTCAGCAGGACTCTGGCTTATCCATGCAGTAGATCAGAGTTATCCAAGGTCTTTAATAAATTCGAACTAATCCTCCCCCCCAACTTTGGATCAGAAATCAAACAAATTTAGTGGTCATTGTCTGCAATTTCATTTTTCTTGCCATTTTAGGTAAAATGTGTAAGGTGAATCAAGGAAATGGGGCCGGTTATGCTTGTTTCAGTCACAGTGTTTCATCATAACCACCACTGATACTTTCTCCACTTTCCTACTCATGCCCTGTCTCCCTTCAGTTGCTTCCCTCCATTCCATCCTTCATTTAATGACTACTTAAAATAAGGTATTTATTTTAAATAACCATATTCTAGACACATAAAGCTGGAATTCCATGTCTCCTTCTTTCCCCCCACCAAAAATTAGACTGGTCAATTCTTTTTAAATATAACTCCTAGCCATCCAGCCTTTAGACATAATAACATAAAGCCATTTCTCAACCCAATTTTAATTCAGTTGCACAGTGCATAGCGGAATGAGGTTGAAACCAGACAAAAATCACAGTAATAAAAGCAGACAATGCTTTTGTGTATGTATTATGCCTTATAAATTTCAGTTCTTCTGATTGGCTTCATTTTAACTAGCTGAGAAAAATACAATCCGCCAAAGATGGTTAGTTACCAGTGTTCAAAGTTGACTGGGACCGAGGTGGTGTTCAGTAATTACAGCCTTGCAGTTTCTAGGCGATTCCATCCCCACCAGACCTGCTGTCTCATGTCCCCATTTGTAACATTGTTCATTATGTTCAACCTGCTGCCATCACTCTGGAGCTTTCAAAGGCATTCTGGGGGCTATCTTGCTGTAGGACATGGATAATGAAATAGTTAGATGTGACTTGTATTATAATCGCCTCACCTAACCCTCCATTTAGCTTGAAAAGTAGACTTAATAAAAGCAGAAGTGAAAGGCACTTTATGTCTTTAATAAGGAGTCTCATATGGCATTACCTGCTGTTTTTCATTGTGTGTCTCGTCTCCTGGTTTTCCTTTGAGATACATGACAGAAGAAAGCCAAGCACATCTCTTAATCTTAAAGCACTTTAAGAATCTATTGCAGTAATCTACCACAATCGATCAATAACTTCAAGCTAACAGGGCTGATTTCCAAAGTACATATATGTACTGAGAGAGACAGGAGATCCATTCACTGGCAAGCAAAGGCCATCTTATGTTCAAGAAACTAGAGGATTCCACTGTATAATAATATAATGTTCTGTTTGCAAAAGGTAATTATAAAACTCTCATCCCATCTCCTGCTCTGATGGGCTCAGGATGAATTTAAAATGGATTAAGAGGAAATGGATAAGACGTTCTGTATTGCTGAACTCTGCCCGGTGTCATGATATGCAAACAGTGAGCAGAGCGCTGAAACTACTAAATACACACTGAAGAGATGACAGGGCTCAAACACGAGAACGCCTGGATCTGCCAGAGAAAAGGGCTCCTAAAAATAGTGCTAACAATTTACAGAAGAGAAAATTTGACTGTGGTGTAAAAATCTTTGAAGGCAGAGCTGCTTGGAGCTGGATGCTATAAACATATTCATGATGTTATGTTTGGAGAGGCATCTATTCTCTATGCATTAATCTCAAATGAGGAAGGAAAACAGCATCTATGGACCTGTAATATGTGATGGAAAAAGATTAGCCTGGGAATTGGAAGGTCTCGTTTTATTCCAGCATTGACCACTGATTAGCTCTGTAACCTTTAGCAAGGCATGATACCTTGCTTTGGCCTTCTCTGTGAAATGGGTCTGTTAAACTGAATTTGGCCTCCATGTGCTAAAAGATGGGGGCAGGCTGAATATTCAGGATTTTACTTAAGTCTAGCCTGATTATGATGCAAAATTGTTAAAACTTAGGGACCACATTTCTTAAAGATGTTTGGCACCTCCCTTTTTCTTTTAGGTCATTAGATATTTTTTAAATGAAAAAGTAAAACATACTCATTGTATCAAGTCAAATAACACCGAGATACAGAAAGAAAAATGTTCAAAGCTAAAAATCTCTCTCCAGTATTCCTCTAAAATCACCCCAGCTGAGTAATCAGCAGTAGCAGCTTGGTGTATGTTATTTCACTGTTTTCACCATACTTTTAAGTATGTTTATGTGTAGACTGTTCCTTAAACAATTTCCTTGATAAAAATGGCATCATTTTTTATTTAATGATAAATCATAGACATAAGTCAAGGGTAGGCGAACCATTGCTCATGGACCAAATCTAGTCATGCTAAATGTACTGTCTATGGCTATTTTCGCACTACAAAGACAGAGTTGACTATTTCCAAAAGAGGCCTTTTGGTCACAAAGCCAAAAATATTTACTATCTGTCCCTTTATAAAAAAAAAGTTTGCCAACCCTTTGCAATATATGTAGCTCTATCTCCTTGTTTTTAAAAAGTTGCATAATGTATCATAGAATTGATATGCATCATTGATTCAGCTCTATTGGCTTAGGTAATTGAAAAGTCAAGAGGAATATGAGCTTCAGGTATGGTCAGATCCAGAAATTTAAATGATATTCTCAGGAGTCTGCCTCCCTTTGGATCTTTTTTTCAGCTTTTTTCTCTGCAAGCTTAATTCTCCAGTAGTTTTTCCTCTTTGACAAAATCGCTACCACCACCTCCAGTCTTAAATCTCATCTCATGGTGTTAAGAGAACTTTTCTTTCCCAGAAGTTTTATCAGAGGCCCTGGGTAGGATTTTTATTGTTCTGGTCACCCATCTTTGAACCAGTCACTGTAACCAGGAGATACAATACTCTATTGGCCAATTGTAGGCTACATGCTCCCCTCTGGACCCTGGAGCATGAGGCTGGCCTTACCAAAACTTTTGGATTGAAAGTAAAGAAAGTGTGGTTACCCAAAGACTAACTGTTATGCAGTTATTAAAAAGGCGGATGAATATTAGGAGCTTGAGACAACAGATGCCCACCATCAGCACAGATTTTCTCAAGTGCTTTGGTGGATTGGGTGTTTATACTATTAAATCTGTGAATATTGCTGGTGTACTTTATAAACAGTTTATTGTAGTTGATCATAGTTCATGTCATTAGCAAACCTTGAGAGTGTTGAGTTTTCTGCATTGTCACCAGCACTGGAGATTATAACAATTTTTAAAACTTGATCTGGTATTTGAAAAATGATATCTCATTGTTTAAATTAGGCTTCTAATGACTGCTAGTGAGATTGAGTATCTTTTCATAACGTTATCATTTGTAATATGTTTATTCTTCTATGAAATATCACTTTATATCATTTGCCAATTTTTCTATTGTGTCACTTATCTTCTTAGATTTGTAGAAGATTTGAGTATATTAGGCATACTGATCCACTGTCTACTCTATATGTTGGAAATCTTTTTTTGTCAGTTGGTTGTCTCTTAACTTTATTTATAGCATCATTTGCTATATTAAAAAAAAAGCATGTGTTAAGCTCTGTGAAGGAGTCTATCAAAATGTAGAAATAAATCCCAATCTCACTGACCTGAGAGAGTTGGGTGAAAGCATTATTGGAAATTATGTTCATCTTTATAGGTATATTTAAAATGCTCGTCTTTAAAAGTTACATGATTTAGGTGTATAACAGAACACCATCCAGGCTTCTCTATTGCTGTATGTTGTCCAAGAAGCGATCTGAGCTCAGACACACTCCAACCCAGTCCCCTTCATCCATGAGGGTCATCTGGCACAGGTCATCTCTACCTTTCTTTTTTCTAAAAAATGTGTTTTGATAGATTTAGGGGGTTCAAGTGTTTTTTGTTATGTGAATGAATTGTATAGTGGTGAAGTCAGGAGACTCTGTCACTTAGGTGAAATAATAGAAACCAAGATCCAGCAATCCCGCTCCTGAGTATAGCTCTAAATGAATTAAAATCAGGATCTTGCAGAGATATCCACACCTGCATGTTCCCTGAAGCATTATTCACAATAGCCAAGATATGAACACTGCCCCAATATTAACTGACAGATGAATGAATGCAAAAAATGTGGTAAATATATGCGATGGAATATTATTCAGCCTTAAAAAGGAAAGAAATCCATTTGTTACAATGTGGTTGGACCTGGAAGGCAGTATGCTAAGGGTAATAAGCCAGTCACAGAAAAGCAAACACTGCATGATCCCGCCTATATCAGGTATCTGAAATAGTCAAACTATTGGAAGCAGAAAATAGAATGGGGGTCTTCGGAGGGCCAGGAGAGGGATAAATGGAGATTTTCTGCTTGATGGGTATAAAGTTACATTTATACAAGATGAAGAAGTTCTAGATATCTGTTGTACAACATAGTGCCTTGAGTTAACAATACAAGTGCTGTGCACTTAAAATTTTGTTAAGAAGGTAGATCTCATGTGTTCTTCCCACAACAAACACAAAACAAAACAAAAAAAGAACAAAGGGACACAAGGAAACTTTTAGAGGTGATGGATGTGTTTATTATGTGTTTATTATCCTGATTGTGGTGATGGTACCAAGGATGTATGGATATGTCCAAACTCATCAAATTGTATATGTTATGTATGTGCAGTTTTTTTTTGTATATCAATTATACCTCAGTAAAGCCAAAAAGAAATCAAGGACTATTTTTGCATAAAATAAAGACCCTGCTCTTATTCAGATTGTCAGTGTATAGAAATTGCTTCTAATTATTCAACACTTTTGCTTTATCATATTATATCATATATATTCTTAAGCTAATTTTTCATGTAACCATAAAAAGGAAAATTGTATTAGAGAATTGTGAATATGTTTGTGCATGTGGAATAACTTCAAATCATTACCTTAAAGGTCCAAATAAAGCATTTCTATATGCAAAGTATGTTGACAATAAAACATGATTTATTTACTTTAAATCTACATAGAACAGCTGATATAGTTGCAAAGCAAACAGAAAAATGGAATTTAATTCATGTTATTTTTCTGTTCAAATGTCGAGAATCTTAAAGAAGTTTTAATTACCCAATGTAGTAATTTTGATTGTAATCTTTTAGATTATAATTGTTTAGAGGTGAGTCATGATATTGTTTGAGTTTTTTTTTTTTAAAAAAGCAGTGTCTACCTATTGCTTTTTAAATAAATACATTAAAAGATTTGGTTTTCTAAATCAATAGTCTTCTTTCGTATTGGGCATTGTTTTCCTTAACTGATTTTTGCAGTTTATTAAGCAACCTCGTCAAAATCACAAGCCAGCAAAGGGGACACAGAGGGTAGTTAGCTAAAGTTCTCTGGATCTGTAGACAGACTTTGATTAATTAATTAAGTGACATGTATTATGTATTAAGTTGTCTCCATTATGTATTATGACTGGAAATTAATGTGTTCTAGTTAATACAGTATTTTATAAAGAAATAATTATTGTATAAGATAAACATAGGTCACCCAGTCTTAAAGAATTAGGCAATGAAAAATTCTAAATATTTGATAAATGTGCATACATTTTGCATGATTCATACCTGAGGGTCTCATGGTGTCTACCTCAGAGTCATCACAAGCATAAGCATCTACATTTAGTGCATTTGTCGTGAATGCTGGTTAATAGATAATTCTGGACATTAGAATGCTGAAGCTAGATAAATTGATCCTCATCCAAAATACATTCCTCAACTCACAACTCTTCTGATTGAGGGATAATAACAACAAATATGTGAGCGCGCACACACACGCGCGCGTGCATAAACTCATCAATCCTCTCAACAACTCTATGAGGTAAGCACTATGATTTTCCCATTTTTTTCAGACAAGGAAATGGCAGAACAGATAGGTTAGGTACCTGACTAAGGACACCAGGCTAGTAAATGGAAGAGCCGGGATTCAAACCCAGGCAGCCAGCTCTGGGGCTATTCTAGTTTGCACATCCAACTGCCATTCAAGTCACTGCGTCCTGGTCTGGAAATGGGGACGTATGCTCAGTGCTTTTAGGACTATTTCGTCCCTCCTCCCAACACACACTCATTTATTTTAGCTTCTCGTGGCAGCGACCACGTTTGCCTCCACCGTCGCCCTACTTTACAGATTGTGTGGATTGGATTCTCTCAACTGGTTGCTTACACGCTGCTGCTCCTGACTTGCTAAACTGTTGGCAGCCTTAACCCTCATTTAGTCCCACCTGTTTTCTCTTATTCTGTTCACAGTGGGAACAAAAAGCAGCTGAGGTTCTATTTTTGTATTAATTGGTCCCATTACTCGGAAGCCTTTTTTAAATAGAGCTCCCTCCTTTTCCAAGTTTAGCAATCTGTTCACTTCTTTCTTGGTCCAGTCCAACCCTTTAATCATCTTCAGTGATCACCTCCCAACTCTCTCCAGCATCTCTATATTCCTGTAGATCCCATGATGAACAAATATTCAAATAAGGGTCTGACCCTAGAGAATGGAAAGGACTTTTGGCCCTCATGTACTATGTGATTCTTTGCAGTACCCAGGTTTCCAGTGGATATTCTTCTCCTGCCTCCGTCCTCTGTATCTATGGCATTATTCATCAGCAGCCCGTTAGTAATGAAATTATGCAAAGTTCACTGCATGGGCAGAGAAGTTGCTTGGCTCCTCAGTTCCCTGCACATACCAAACAGTGTCTAGATTATATTTTCAATCTTGTTAAAGAGGTTGTCAGCAGACCACATTTCAGAACAACTATTGGAAATACAACTATTCTAAAGTCACAATTGGGATGTTACTGAATTCAGAATCCCTGTTACTATTTCAGAGATTTTAAAATGTGAAATAGTTAATTTGAAAAATATGGACAAATTCCATGTGATTTTTGCTTAAATTATTTAGTTTGATAGACAATAGTTATTTAAAAGAACTAAAGTTTAAACTCATTTTATGATTATGAGATTTTGCTGTTAAGTTACTTATTTGGGGTGTTTTTGGTGGAGGAGGGTCCACGGTTTTGTGAAATTGATAAAACATGAGAATCTATCTTTGTGTATCTCAGACAAAATATATAGCTTCAAATCCTGTCAGAAAAATGCTCAGTGCAAATAAATCACTACTTGTCTTAATGAAGGTGGTTTTTTAACACCAGAGAAAGTTAAGAGCAGATATTCTTACAAATTTAGGAGAGAAGGTATGTAAAATTCTATGTCACAAACTGGGTCTATACCTGTGAATGGCAGAATGTCTTGGTAGAGAACTAAGACTGCACAGATTGAGGAGTAGGCATCAATCCACATAATTTAATATGATTCCCCATTTCTTGTCACTAATTTTCATTAATCACCTTATATTTCATTTAAGAAAGAAAATTATGTGTTTTCCTTCTCCTCACAGCCATATCCCTCTTGGTTGAAAGATCTGGAATTTACGATGTCAAGTATTCAGAGATTAATGAACAGTGTAAGATATATGGATCATTTAAAAATACTACAGATAATCTCTTAACAACTATATTGGTAAGGTGGCAGCTATTTTATAGATGACAGAATAGACTGTGAATTTTTTATAGAGCAAAATAATTTAGTAGTAATGATGACTATAATGTTTCATGTCTTTAGGACATTATTTATTTTGAAAAATTTGCCTATAGAGTTTGAAGATTCAATTAGATTAATCAATTGTTTTAGCCCAATTTAAAAACAGGATATTGAAACAAAGTTAAAATAATACATAGGCATAATTATGTAAAAAATAAAATTCCCCTTCTTGCCTTTTTAGTTTTAATTGTAAAAAAAAAAACCACTAAAAGCAGATTGATAATATCCATTGTAGGAAAAGATATGGAGGAAAGGATAGTGAACTACTGGTGAGAGTAAAAGTTGTTGAAAGCTTTTTTGGAGAAGAATTTGGCAAAAAGCCATCAAAACTTTGTATATACCATTTGACCTAGAAATTACATTACTAAGGCTATATCCTGCAGAAAGTTTCAAGGATGTTTATGATGGTATTATTTGTTATAGAAAAAACTGGAAGTGACTGCAATGCCTATCATTGTGGACTGTGACACAAATTATAATGCATTCCTATAAAGGACATACCATATGGCTTTTAAAAATATGGTAGGTGTATGTGTACAGATATGAAAAACTGCCAAGAGAAACAATTCAGAATGGTACAGAATGTTTACTATAGAAATTCAGAACCTAATTTCTATAGTATGGTATAATTATTTTTCCTTCTTTAATATAAAATTTTGTTTTTGCATTAACAATTTTTTTTTCTTAATTTGTTATGTATTTATCACTTATTGGGCTTTGATACCTCCCTCAATTGTCTCAACCTTCTCTCATACAATAAACATATCAGAATATCTGTCAATCTCACGTTCTTGGGGGCATCTTTCCTGGGGCTTACTAACCTGCTCAAATCTCAGTTGATGGCTGCCTGCTTGTCCTCTTGGAATCTCAATTTGCCATTATCTCTTTCTTCTGAATTGCAGTCTCCTGTATGTTGTATCTTACTATTTTCTGGTTTACTATGCCATTTCCATGAAGTACCTCCTTGTGTAACTTCTTGAGAAAGTGTTGTGAAACCTACAACAGATGTTGTTCGTGCCTTTCCAGAGTCCTTTGACATTCAAAATTCAACATATGTTGAGGGATATGACTATACACACTTCTGATTTTGCCTGATCATTTCTCTTGGTTTGTACATGGGAGCAGCTCTCAGACAATGATGGATCAGCCTTTTCATCCCTTGGCAAGAATGATTTGTGCAGCTTCTATTGTCTCTTGTAGTTTCTCAGGAGGATTGAACTCCAGCTTCCTATTGAGGTGATTTATTTAATAAAGCATCCTTTTTGGAGGTTCCTTCCCTTCCTTGTCTCAACTCTCCATTCCTCTACCAATGCTCCCTGGGATGACCTCCCAAATAAATTATGTGCACTAAAATCCTTGCCTTGGGGGTTACTTCTGGGGAAGTCCAAGTTGGAGACATCTTTTATGTCTGAAAAGGTCTTTAGATTTGACCCCTCATACTTAATTTCTAATTTAGCTGGATATAGAATTCTAGGTTGAATTAATAATCTGAAATCTGAAACCATTGCTCTATTATATTCCAGCTTCCACTGTTTTTGAAAAATAACACCATTCTAATTCCTGATCCTTTGCATATAACTTGATTTTTTTCTCTCCCGAACTTTTAGATCTTTTTCTTTGTCTCTGGTATTCCAAAACTTCATAAAAATATGTCCTAGTAAGTCCATTTCTGAAAATTGTGGTAGGCACTAGAAAAGCTCTTCTGATTTATTTGTTTGGTAATACTTCCCTCTTTATTCTCTCTGTTTTTTATCTGGAACTCCAATTATTTGATGTTGGACTTCCTGAACTATTATCTTCCAATTTTCTTAGTATTTCCTGCTCCTTTTCCATCTCTTTTTGTTTTACTTTTTTGGAGATTTTCTTATTTTTCTAACTATCCTGTTGAGTTTCTTAGTTCTTCTACCTTAGATTTGATTTCAAAATTTTTTAAACTCTGGTTTTTTTCCTTTAAAATTTTTAAAATAACATTTGTTCTTATTTCATGTATGTTACTATCTTTCCATATCTTACTAAGGATATAGAGGACAGTTTTTTTTTTATTTCAGCATATTATGAGGGTACAAATATTATGGTTATGTATATTACCCATGTCCCCGTCCCCCCTCGTGGACAGTTTTTATTTGAAGCTTTCTTCTTCTACAGTCTCTTTCTTCCAAATAGCCTTTCCTACTCCCCCACTTGTTTTGTGCTCTGCCTTTTCTTTTAGAAACTTTTCTCAATTATCTGGTGATCCTTGGTTGTCCCCTTACATTTGAGAGGAGGACACGCAAAAGCTGATTGAAAGCTCTATGGGCATGAACTGAGTTGTCACTTGAGTGTTTTGCTATCAAATCACATGATAAGGATGCTATATAATCTTTGTGTTTACCATTTTGATAACTGCAAAATTTATAGAGTAAATGTAACATAGTTAATGGTATCCTTACTGATTGATGTTTGAGTATGCATTGAAAATTCTACTAGAAATAATACTTGGATGGATTTTTTTAAACATATATTAAATTATTCTTTCCTTGGAAGAAAGTTCATTTCTGAGTTTGTCAGGATGATGCAGTGGGGCAAGAAATGGTACACTTGGGCCTCTGTGATGATAACATCATGGTAAAGTTGTTGCTTGTCCACAGAATAAACCTAGTTGTGAGCCCAGGTCAGGGGGTATAAATCTGAGTCTCTACAGAGTTTCTCAGATGCAAAGCCCAAGTTCATCTTAATTAGATACATTTAATTCTTTTGTTAAGCTTCAGAGAAGAAGATATTTTGCTAGAGATGATACATAAAAAGCCTAAGAATGTCACTGATAGAAAAATTTAAATGTAGACTTCTAAGGTTCCATCTTCCTGGAATTTAAAAATTTGGTGAATTTTTATGGTCATAAATGAGACAAGATGGGTAAACATGTAGATATTTTCTCTAATCAGCTTTACTGAGACAATAATGAGGTGAGCCTGCAAGAAAATGACTGTTGATACATTTGTCCCTAATGAACTAGACAGGCATTACCAACCTGCGTCTCTGAGCAACTCTGTGACAATGTGTCTCTGATTTGTCTCTGTTTTATCTTGTTACCTGGGACAGTTGATAGAGATAACATGTGAATGGATGGATTTGAAGCTATTCATTTACTCTCCCAAAGGGCTTGTTTTAACCATTATTAGGGGTCAAATTGTGTCTCTCCAAAAAACATATGTTGGCGTCCTAATCTCTAGTATTTTAGAATGTGACTTATTTGGAGGTAAGGTCTTTACAGAAGTAACCGAGTTAAAAAGAGCCATTAGGGCAGGCCCTAATCTAAAATCCTTATAAAAAGGGGAAATTTGGACACAGAGATAGAGGTGCACAGATGATGTGCAGAAGCACAGGGAGACAGTGGCCATCCACATGCCACGGAGAGAGGCCCACAACAGATCCTTCCCTCAGTCCGCAGAAGAAACCGACCCTGCTGACACCTTGACTTTGGACTTTCAGCTTTCATAACTGGAAGGTAATAAATTTCTGTTGTTTAAGCTACATAGTTTGTGTTTTTTTTTTTTTTTTTTGTTCTGCCAGCCCTAGCAAAGGAATACAACCATTTGCTCTATTTCGTGTTGTTAATCCAGCTCTTTGTGCCAGAGCCTCTAAGCGCTTTTTAACTGAATAAAAATCTTAGTTTCAGGAGAATGTCAAGTTGACTTATGCTAAATAGATAATGGTTTTCTACACCCCCAATATCAAGTGTTAAGATATTTTGAAATATAACTGTTGCTTTTTTTTCCTTTCATTATTTCTGAATTCAGAAAAAAAGAAAACAATCTCATTAGAGACGTTGTTTTAAAATATGTTAGCAAGCCAATTAAAATGCAGACACCAGGGCTTTGCCTGGATTGTAGTGGTGAAGCTCATTATGAGCCCAACGCTCCTGCTTTCTAAGAGTTTCCTCTTCTCTGTAGACCAAACTGGCAGGTCTATTATTGTAAAAAAAAACAAAAGAAAAAAAACCACTGAATGGTCATCACCAGTGTGAGACAAAATCATTGATGAATGTTTGACAGTTTATAAAGCATAGTACTTTTGACTCAGATGTTTTGCTTTCTCCTTGGATGACATGGGCAGGATGCTAATTATAACACATTGCAAATAATTGCTTACAGGGAAATGACTCATTCCACTATACAGTATTTAGTTGGGGCCCTAGCTATGGATAGAGACAAGTATCTTTCTGGTTATGGCTTTTCCTGAGTTATGAGCAAAGCAGACAGAGACTTAGGTTCTTTAGAAATTTTACAGGGTATTTTTCATTTTAATAAGATGACTGAGTAAATTCAAAACTAATACCTTACACTGACATTTGGTAGATACCACCATGTCATCATGTCATACACATGCTAGCCAGGACTTACAGGACAAAAACACCAGAGCTGTCCCAAGAGTCTCCGAATAGCTGTGGAATGAATATTATGCATGAATAGGTGGAGCCTCTTTGCTTGTGCATTTGCCATTTTTTACTGACCTTGTTTGGAGCTGAGCACTGCTACAAGCACCCTCAAATTGATACCTTCTGACAGGTTTTCAGCCGAGTAGGCAAACAGCCAAATTACTATAAGTTATTTTTCTATTCTTTCTGGCCCATTTGCCCAACTAATAATAGTTACTGGTTTTCCTCGACTCTACTGGTGACTGAACGGTCACTTTTTATCTAGTGTTTTTTTAATTTCAGTCAAAATTGTCCAATTTATGGGAAAAAAGATTGTGTGAAGAAAGGAGCTTAAATTTGACATATCTTTTTATTATTCTTTATGGTCAAAAGCCTATCCTCATTCATATCTTTATCAAGTGTTATTTATGATTAGAGCTGAAATCGATCATCTTGGGCTGGTCGGCTGCTATAGTTTTCAAGTTGGTCTCCCTTTCACCATCTTCTCCTTTTCAATTTTTCTAACACATGAATACATGCCAAGCATTCTGAAATCTGTGCGTGAGAGGATCTCCAGCTTCAGGCTATGGTGGTTCTCTTCTCAATCGTTTCTACCTCTGCCCATCCACATCTTAGATATAAGGTTTCCTGCAAGGTTTCCTCTTTCTCTTCTCGTCCTCCCTTATGTTCTGTCAGGGCAGTATTACCCATTCCCTTGGCTCTAATATATGTTGACAACTCTCACGACCATATCTCCAGTTCTCAACCTTCTTCCTAAACTCCAGACATAATTACAACAAACATTGTTGAGTATCTTCTGTGTCCCACAAGGATGTCACATTCAACACATCCAAACCAAATTTGTTATGTTTTCCCTGAAACTCCTCCTCACCTCCAAGAGCACCCCTCCACTGATAGACCTGCCTCTCCCCCGTCTCCTCAGTAGAACACCTGGCTCGTCATTAGCACCTCTCTTTCCCTTGACCCATCAAATGTAATTATCACCAAAAGCTACTTTAGATTCCTTCCTCGAAACTTTTATTCTTTCTCTTCTTCTTGAACCCCATCATGACTGCTTTCGCTTATGCCCTTATTATTATTGCTTGCCTGGACAATTGAAATAATGTCCTGTTTCATCTTTAGCCATGCCCTTATTATTATTGCTTGCCTGGACAATTGAAATAATGTCCTGTTTCATCTTTAGCCACTGTCTCTTTTAATCTTCCATCCACTCTGCCTTCGGAATTATCATTCTACACTAAATCAGATCACTTCAAGCTTCCACTCAGGGTCTGGCAGATTCTGCCATTCAAACAGCTACCTTAGCATCGACGTAGAAAGGCATTTACAATCTGCACTTAAACCAGATTTCATTTTCACCTCCCTCCAGGTAGAACTCTATTTCTTGCTAATATTGAGTAAATCTGGTTCCCTACACTTATGATTCTTTCTCATTCACAGTGATTTTGCAATTCCTTGTCCCCTGTCTCACCGAGGGCACCACTGTATGTGGAAGCCCAAATCCTCAGAGTGGTCCTCAGCTTCTCCCCCTTCGTACATAGGCCAAAGCCGGATTCCGTCACTACCCTAAATATTTCTCCAGCGCACTCAAACCTTTCTATCTCTGCTGTCACCAGCCTGGTAACCTCCCATTGCCTTTCCCCGGGGCTCCCACAAAAGCCTCTCATCTGGTCTCCTTGCTTCTGCGCCTGGGTCTTTCCTAGTCTGCTGTCATGCTGTCTTCTGGAATGCACAGTTTGTCGGGCCCTCCTCTTTAGAACATTTCAAAGGCTTCCCCCAGATTCTGGATAAAATCTACACTTCTAAGTTCTCTCCTGCCCTTTCCCAAGCTGCATGTCCCTCTGCTCTGCCTCTAGCCCTCCCTCCCCATGCTTCAGCCACACTGAACTTCTTCCAATTTCTGTAACATCATGCATTCTCTTTTCCTACAGATTGGTCCCTCACCCTGGAAACATCTTCCCCTTCCTCTTTGCCTCCATAACTCCCATTTAACTTTTAGGTCTGAACTAAAGGTGATTTCCTCTAAGCAGTCCCCCTTCTCACCCCTGGACTTTACGAGGTGCTCTTGCTATGTGCTGGCATAGCCAACCTGCTCTCCTCTGACAGAGCCTTGATCACAGTTTAGCATGAACATAATTACTGGTGTAATTAAGTATCTCATGTGTCCCCAGCTAGAGTGTGAGGTCAGAGAGACTGTCTCTCCTATTATTATATTCTAAGCCTAGCACAGTGCCTGGCAGGTGGTGTGTGTTTGATAAATGTACATTTATTAGCCTTGTAGTGGGACAAACACAGAGTACTTTAAGAAAACACCTATACAAAACATGTTGAAACAATGAATAATGAATCAATACTCTTCTCCATGACTGAAATGTCATTCTTTCTCTTACTTACATGATCAATAATCCTTTTTGAAGAATCTGTTCAAACATCATGTTTTGTTTTAAAGCCTTGCCAGATCCTTCATCTTTTTATTTATGTCCTTCTCTACACGTAAATTAACTCGTTTCTGGCTTTGTCTTTCTGGTACCACAAATGTCTGGTATGAAATACTCACGTATCGGGCTTATCTGTTTCTATGAACCCGACAAATGATGAGATCTAAGACTAGTGATGACAACTGATTGCTCTTTGGTTTCTAAGCATCTGGCTAGCAGAGTTCCTAGCTCATAATAGTTGTTGAATACATGAATGAATGAACGAATAAATAAATATCAATGCCTGAACACCTTTGTTTGGGATTGGCAGCCCTTCTCAACTGCCTTTTCTTCCCCCTCTCAAGCATTTCAGTTCCTAGTTTTTTTATCCACCAAAAAAGCAAATATGGCTTTACTGGTGCAACTTGTTTATTTCCTCCTCCGCCCTATTCACAGCCACTTCACCCATCCCTCCTAGTCCCATGCCTCCTGTACACTCCAGTGGAAATTCATGCCCACATTTAACCTCTGCTATGGCTATTCATTTAGTGATTTTTTTTTTGCTCCTCTATCTTCTGTTTACATAATTTAAATGTATTTATACTTTCCACTTATTTACATTTTTTCAGTGTGTTTTAAAATCTCTTAAGAGATTTTAATTTTGCCAGTGGTCAGTGGTTCCCTGACTGATACAATTCTCAAACCTCAGTGGCTTTAAGCAAAACTGTTTTTGTTTCTGTTTTTTCTTTTAAACCACTCAGACCACGTCCTCTCCCTCTTACTCCCCCCAAAAGGGAGAGAAGAACTGTCTTTGTTTTATTTATTTATTTATTTATATTTTTATTATTTTTTTTATTTCAGCATATTATGGGGGTACAAATATTAAGGTTACATATA
>VBSM01000529.1:72432522-72449246 GCA_008086735.1 Cheirogaleus medius
TCTAATATCTTCTAGAAGCTGTCTTTTCTGCAGAGACACTCTGTCTGGCCCTGTCTTTGTTTTAAATCCCTTACACCATATATGTGTCATGGGTGAGCTAGGGGTCCAGGCGGATGGAGCAGCTACCATTTGGACTGTTGCTTATGAGGATAGCAGAGTGACAGAGAGAGCACAGTAAACCATACACTGGCTCTTAAAACTTTACCTGAAGTGACTCTGCTCATCTGTGAAGCAAGTCATTTTGCCACACCTAACTCCGAGGAGTAGAGAATGTGACGTTATTGTACCCCTAGAAAGAGTAGACATCTTTGCCGAACAGCACTAATGATCACATAAGACTTCTATTCCTTTTGATGGTTCATATAGGTTCTAGTACAGAGCTTTGAACCTATGGAAATCGGTAAATGCTAACTCTTTGCCTGACCTAAGGTATATTCATTACATAATTCTGCCTTGACTAGATTTTGAGTGGAGGTTCTCTTAGAGATGAAACCCAAGCTCAGTAAAAGCAAGAAAATGAACTGCACCCAAAATACAAAGGCAAAAAAACACTTTGAATGCTTTAGCACTTTCTATACTTGGCAGTGATAAAGACCTCACTAATAGTGTAGATGAACTTGATATTGTGGCCCTATTTAAAAGCACTAAATCCTCCCAGTTGGAGATAATTGATGAAATGGCTATATCTCAAAGTTTCTCTGGCTGCCACTAACAATGTTAAATTAGATAACTAGCAGCAGCAGTTTTTGAGGAGATGGAAACCATCTGATAACAGAGAATAGAAAATAGAAATAGATAAAAGTGAGAGAATTCTGAAAGCTATTGTGAGAGTTTTCTGACGTTCAAACTGTACTACCTTAAGAAGTTAAGTTGCAAAGATAATGAACATGGAAATGTCTGGTTGACTAGAAAATGTGACATATATTGTGTAGTTTTAAAATTGTGCTTCATGTGTGAGGATAAACAGAGTGTGCATAGAAATCCCAAAGGTTTCAATCATGTCTTGCCCCCTTGTTGTGCCCACTAGTAACCAGCAAATTGTGATGAGGAAAGCCAGGTGGTAAGCGTAATACAGTGAACTGTTGATTAACACTCTCAATTCCATCGTTTGCAAAACGGGGAATGTACCTCGGGAAAATTACCTACTTCATTGGGTTGCTGGGATAATTAAATAAGATAATAAATGCAAAAAATTTAGCTCTATGCCCAGTGCTCTTTAAATGTTAGCTATTATGACTACTGTACAATTTTTTTTTATCTCATTCCAGTTATTGGTGTTCTTTTTTTAAAGATAGTGGTATTATTTGTTCTCTTTCAGAGACTGAAGAAATAAACATTCTACCTTTGATAGGGGGGAACAAAAAGAATAGGACAATTCCATATTGCTATTCAAAAATCAGCGTTTTCCAAACTGTTGTTTTTGAACAATTAGTGGGTCATGAAGTCAGTTTAATAGGTCATGACCAGCATTTGAAATAGGAAATAGAACAGACACATGATAGTGCATTTTACATCCGAAGAACAAACATTTTTTCATTACAATTTTATTTCATGTGTAGTGTGTATTCATTAATGTTTATGTATACTGGGTGAAAATGTAAAATGCATTTATTTCTTACTTTGGATTGTGATCATAAGGTCTGAAAGTCATAATTCTAAATAAATGCACATGGGCCTCACTTTATGAAAGACCTCATGCCACTAGGTATATCTGAGTGGAGTTTCTCTAGAAATATTCTTAAAACCACATTTGTCTTGTACAGGTACAAAATGGACCCTATGAAATCCAACAAATTGTTTCATAGGGTTTCTGGGGTCAAAAAAAAATAATAAATTGGAGAATTTTGTCCCTGTTCCCTTTCACATCTCCACATCTGGTAATGTTCTTTTCATAGCAGTGCAACCTATAACAAATTTCAAATATAAAAATGTGAGCGTCATCCTGAAGTCCTAATGCAATCTGCCTGATTTCATCCCTCAGTCCAGCCAGAGTGCTTATCTGTTCAGCTTTCATCATTCAATGGCCTAACTACTACTGGGGCCCCAAGATTCCATCTTAAAAGGCTAAGCATATGCCAAATATACAACAAAAGCACATGAAATTTAAAAAGTGATATGTCACAATTGGTCCCCGAAATGCTGTTTTCTTTCTCAGGGCTTACAAGCCTGAGTGTTCAGGCTTCCAATTTTACGAGGCTCCTCTTCTTTGGAGAATGAAAGAGCATGAGAAAAGGAGCCCCACACTTGTGTTTTGGTGTTTTAGCACTTTTGAATGCACTGCTCAGTCATTGAAGGCATCCCTCCAACTCAGTCTATTCAAGCAGAGAGAACACAGTAGTCCCTCATTAGCAAAACCTGCTGTGTCTGCCTAGCTTTTCCCTGAGGACATTGCTTACCCTACAGCCCTGTCACTTGGTATCTATTTTCTCTCACACACCTTTTCTACCTCCTTGTATTTTCATTGGTGTTTGCAAACCGTTCTCACTCCCACCCCCCACAAAGGAAAACTGAGCTTTGGCTGTCAGGTTATCAGACTCCACCTTCCGCATATCACCTCCTCTTGAGTTGTGGTTATCTACTGAGCCCTGGGTCCCTTGTGTCTGGAAGAGTTTAGTCACCAGCTCACTGTCAGTCTCTCAGCATCACTCCTGTCATCCTTGGCTATGGGATTATTCACATTCTCCCCTTCGACAGTCTAGTCCTCAATGGCATCTCGGCCACTCACCCCATAAGCACCTTGTCCTTACTGGTCACTGTGACCCTCCACCATCACAGTTTTCAACAGCCCACTCCCTGGCCCTCACTTTTGATATCTTCTTTACAATATTCATGTTTAAATAATCATTGTTTGATATTTGTATTTAAATAATCACTGTTTGATAAAGGGTGTTTCTTTTATGTAATTATCAAACATAATTTTTTGTACCCACATACTTCTTCACATAATCAGACTTAATCTCCTGATGTTCTTTGGTTATGCTCAATAGGTGCCATAATGGCTCATAATTAAGCTACAAAAAACAATGAATACCTTCTGGAATTGCTTTTCCATCTCTCTCTCCACCCCTACTCTACCCTCATTTGGTTTGCTTATTCACCAACTATGTCCATTAATTTATGCAATTCTTATCACTATATTTGAAATTTTATGTCTGTCAGTTACTATCTCTCTTTTGCCTTTTCACTGGACTCTGTGAATTTGAGATCAAGTGTGCCCTATAACAGTTGCTATATTTGAAGACTTATTTGTTTGGGTGATTTATGAGATTTGAGTCTACTACTTTAATGGTTTATTGCAGCATACACATGTAAACATCACCTGATAAATGCATCTTCTTTGATAGCAAATTAGGAAATTACCAATTCATTGTATCATTAAACATTTCCTGCATGATTTTGTTTCCTTAAGAAAAATGAGAAGATGCTTATATTTTGTAGTTTTTACCATTGCTTTTGCATTCAGTAATAAAACAAATATTGAAATTCACTAGTTCAGCTATTATTTGGAATAACCAATTATGGGTTCATTGTACTGTAGTTATTTTAATAAAAGTATAATCAGTTCAAAATACTTGGCTTGATCTTTTCATTGAGAAAGGAGAAAGGAGATTATTTTTCACTCTGGTAGCCACATTAATTTATCTCCGCTATTAGAATATAATTAAGCAAATTAATTCCTTCAAGATTTTCTCAAACACCTACTTGTGCAAGTGAAGGTGCTAGGAAAGCAAAGATGTTTAATCCATGTTTCCTGTTCTTCAGCTACTTACAGACTAATTGATGAGATGGGGCTGAGTCAATGGTTAGCCACATTGTAAGCATTTCAGATTTTTGTTAACACTTTCAATAGCACTCTCTGTGGCAAGCTGGCTAGCTGTTCACCAAATCAGTTTTCCCCATCCCCCTGGAAAATTAGCTAGAACATATTTCATGTTTTCCAAATTCCCTTGCAATGAGGTGTAGACATATGACTAAGTTCTGGCCAATATAATGTGAATAGAAGTGATGTATCCCATTTTTAGATCAGTGCCATAAAACCTCCATGCAATCCTCTGTTCTCTCTCTCTCAAACCATCTGTTGGCTGAATGTCTATGCCTAAGGCTATCTGAAAATCCTGTATTGAAGATGGCTGAGGCTCTGTAAGGGTAGGTCCCTGAATGACTGAGTGAAGTGGAAATGCTGCCCCATTACCCCCTGCTGAGCAAGAACTATATTATGTTAGGCCAATGAGATTTCAAGTTTATCTATTACAAATTCTAGGGTTACAGTAACTAATATTCCAATTTAACTTAAACAATTGACCCCTGTACTTTCATGATGTGAGAAAATGAGGCTTATAATATACTTGAGATTTATCATTGTGGAAGCTAAGTATGGACTTGGTTGTACAAATAAAGACTGCCATGAAATCTAGGAATCACAAATTATTTGTTATTGTATACTAAAGCAACTAGAGAAAAAGGATAAGGGAGTGAGGTTAAGGAAGAGCCTAGGGAGTGGATGGGAGCATTAGAGGTACAGTAAATTATTTCTGTAATGACATTTCTGGTTCTCTCTGTGTTTAAATTCCCATAGCTGGGGCTCCTTGGTGACTTGGATCTACTTTGGGCTGTCCTTATTCATTGCAAAAGAGGGTGAAATTAATCAACTTTAAATCAATAACTCAAAGAATGCTTAATTAAATAAACTTTGTTGTCAGACGCCAGCTGACCCTATTTCCCAGTTCTGATATCTGGACTTCAGTATTACTTTTATATTGTTAAGGTTTTAAAACATTTACCTTTTGGTCTTTAACTATCATTACATTTTCTATGTGCTATATATAAGTTGCTTTGAAAAGCTAAATACCCTTAAATAGCATTTACAACTTTATTAATATGTATGTATTATTTATTGAGGAGCTAAGTAGTTTGTACCCCAAAAGAGGAAAATTAAATAGGTGACATTTAATGGTGAATGCTTCAAGTATCAAGGAAAAGTGGCATCTCTCAAACTCAGTTAATAACTCATCATTTTATTCATAGTTGAATGAGTTTTTGATAAAGCATTTTGTTTCCATGTCTGAATTTCTAACTGTTCTCCTTTTTCTTTTTGTTACTGACAGAGGAGACATATGTTTTCATCATGGCATATTCTTTACAGAAATACATATGCAAGTAATTGTTTTTTAAAAAAGAGTATATGTAGAAAGTAAGTTTTTAATTTCTTGCATGTCAGAAAATGTCTTGATTTTGTCCTTACAGTTGATTCATAATTAACTTGTTACAAAAATGTAGGTTCAAATAAATTTTCCTAAGAACCTCAAAGAAATATTACATTGTTCTAACCATTTGAAGTTCATATGTAAAGAAACCTGTCTCACTTCCAAATCCCTGAATTTTAGATTTTCTTTTTGTATTTGAAGTTCTGAAACTTTGTCAGAATATTTCTAAGTATGGATCTCTTCGTGCTTGGCACTTCAGATGGCATTTTCAATATGGAAACTTAAGTGTGTACGTGTGTTTAAGCTCAGGAAAATTGTCTTCTCTTATTTCAACACCTTTTTCCTCCTCATTTATTTGAGTTGGTTTTCTCTTTTTGTAACTACTATCAAGTAGTTCTTGAATCTTCTGAGTTTCTCCTGCATATTTCTTAACTTATTTTTTCCTCATATTTTCCCATTTTGTCTTTTTGCTTAATGTTCTGGTAGATTTCTTTGTTTTTATTTTCTATGTTTGTTCATAACCATTCTATTTATTAAACACTTGTATTTAGTTTTTAATTTCAGCAAATGTATTTAATTTCTAGGCACTGTTTCTAGTTCTTGGCATGCTCCTTTGTTGTAATAGCTTATTCTTGCTTCATTAATGACAGAGCATCTTGAATCTTTTTGAGGTTAGAAGGAACCTTTTTGAGATTAGAATGAATCTTTTTGAGGTTAGAATGATTGGAGTTTCTTTCTTTTATTATGTCAGTTTTGTTTCATGTAGGACCAGTTCTTATGTTTGATCATCTTGACATTCTTTTTAATACTCTTGGTTTTCCATAAAAAACCATTATTTTTGGTTCCTTTATATTTGATAAAGGACTATGTTGACTTTACCAATAAAGGTAGCTAACATGTACTTCCTTTGCTCACTTTAGGTCTATTTACTCACAGTCCTCTACCATGAGTGCAAGGATTTGCCTGTAGACTCTGTTTATGTGGGTGGATTGTGTCAAAAGATAGTAGAGGACAGGGATAGGGTGACAGGCCAGAAACCTCCACAGTAGCCAAAGGAAGACTTTACTATGGAATGAAGTGCTTTAGTGTATTTCACTCTTTGGTAGTGTGACCACATTTCCTAGTTTATGCCCATCATTATATTATAAATATTAACAATGCACTCTTTTACTCTCTAAAGAAGACTGATTTGGATAATAATTTATACAATCACCTTATCCCTAAGTGGAGTGGTCTTCTCTTTCCCCTTTCCAAGTCTATGGTGAAAGCCAGGAGATACTGTGGCCTCTGCTATGTGTCTCTATTTTTAGTGCATCTTCTCGTGCCCTTTCTAAATAAAACCACCCTCTGTTAAGGACTACTTCTGAGGGTTCAACTGGGCAAACTGCTGCTACCAGCTGTCTTATATACACAGGGGATGAGGGAGGCTCAATCATTTTATAGAACTCTCCCTATTGCCCCTCCTGGTTTCTGCCTTGCAACTCCCTCTTGTTCTATATACCAACTGATTTCAAATTTGGAGCCTCTTGGGAGCTCTCCGGAAAAAGTTTTCTATCTCTCTGCAGTTATCTTCAGTGCCCTTTCTAGGTTTTGGCTATCTTTATTCTGTTTTTCCATCAATATAATCTCACAGGTTATATCTTGTATTAGTTTTCTGATGCTGCATCACAAATTACCAAAAATTTGGTATATTAAAACAAAATCCATTTATTATAACACAGTTGTTGTAGGTCAGAAGTCTGGGCTATCAATTAAAATTAGGGCTTTGTCCGGTTGTGTTCTCATCTGGAAGCCTGTCTGGGGAAGAATCCATTTCTGAGCTTGTTTAGGTTATTAGCAGAGTTCAGTCCCTGTGGCTGACTGCCCAGGACTGAGGCCCCTGCTGTCCTGGCTGTTGGTGGGGAGTTGCCCTTAACTTCTAGAGGCTGCTTTCACGTCCTAGCCCCCTGCCTCTCTCACAATACTACAGCTGTCTTTTCAAAGCCAGCATGAAAATGCCTCTTTTAAGGGCTCATCTGATTAGGTTAGGCCCACACGGAGCAATCCCTTCTTGTTAATTAAAAGTCAACTGACTAGAGGTCTTAATTGCATCTGCAAAAGCTCTTTACCTTTGCCATATAGTGTAGCCTAATCGTGACAGTGACAGCCCACCACGTTCACAAGCTCTTTCAGCACTCAAGGGGAGTGGATGACACAAGGCGTGTACACGAGGTGGCAGAAATCTTGGGGTCATCTCAGAATTCTACCAATCGACTCTGAGATGAGAGTCCATGCAGGAAGGTTGTTAGTGAGGGCCATGAAGATGAACAGTGTGGTTGAAGGGAAGGAAGTGGCATTGAGTTGAGGGGAAGTTGGGCTATCGCGTATTCACAGTTAGGTCTCAGTCAACTCCATGTGTGGCTCAGAAGCTGGCTGGCCCTTTAAAGTTGTACTGAGTCAGGGGAAGCAGTTGCATTTTTATACCCTGCCCTTTGCTAGTCATTGGATACAAGCTCTCCTTGGAAGCTGATCTTGTATAGCTGGAAGTTTTCAGTCTACAGCCTTCACAACAGCAGGGGGAATAAATTTTCAGTCCTAACATGAGGACCTGGACTGCATGGTTCTGTGGTCATGGTATAATTCCACCTGCTGTGTTATACCACTTTGTATCCAGGTACATGTTTTCCAGTGTAATTACTTCCAGTGTTAATCCAAGATCTCAGGCATTTGATAGAAATGGAGACATTCTAAAGCTCACAAATTACTGGGTTGCAATGAACAGTAGAGTAGTGCAGCAATAGATGTTAGCAGAACTTTTTATGAGAGCAGAGGTTTAACATATAAATTGTATCACATAAAATTAATCTTTTAGAAAATAAAGACAAATGGAGACTAATTTCAAAAGAGCCTCTTTTCCTTGCTCCACCCCCATGTAATGGAAATACATATTAATAAGAGTCTCAATTTGTCAAATTTGCTTGGTGCGGTGCTCTGGAGCTACAGCAGTATTACCAACATTCTGCAGAAGCTCATCTATCTATGTTGTTTTAATCTATTGGTTTTCTTTATAATAAATAGCTCTGAAGCAGTGACACTGTACTTTCTTGAGCTGAGGGATATCTGAATAAATTCTATAGAATTCGGGCACCAGTGGATTTGCTGTGGCCCAACAATTATTTTATTTGTGAAAATCTCAGCTGTTTTAAAAATGACCATTTCCTTTTCTCTTTTAAAAGTTAAAAAAATATTCTATGACCGGTAATGAGAGATTTAATGTAAATTTTTAAATACAATTTCATGATATCCTTTTCAGTGTCCTTTTACATTTGAACTAATTATTTAATACAGGAAATGACTGGGATAAACTGAAAGACACATTCAAGGGGGCATCTCTGTTTCTACAGTAAATTAATGTGATTGTTGTGGGAAAATAATCAATGTCCCTATCAGGAGTTTTATTTCATACCTCAAAAAATAATTAAATGGACACTGAACTTATAATTGAACATGATCAGCTTTTCATATTCCAGTAGATTTTAGTCCTACAATATGCCTTCTCACAGGGTAGAACATGATGCAAAATGTTTTTTTCTTGGAAGAGTAGCTTTCTCTGTCTTATTTACTTAGCATCATTGCATACAGAGTAATTCTCATGAAGTAATAAAAACTTAATTTGGAATCAAATCAAAAATACAAAGGTCTGGGAAAATATTAGCAATTAGCCAGAAAACATTAGATGTAAGTTAATACGTGGGACGTTGAAGTTGGTGTAGATTGAATCTGTTATCTTACTCATAGTCTCCACGTGGAAACAGGGATTCAGGATGCTGTTTTGGCACGTATTTAAGCTGGTACAAGCATGGCTCAAAAATGTAGTAAAAGTTGAAAAGGCATTTTGAAAAGATAACACAGGAAACCTAGAATTCTCTATTGGCAATATGATCTGGAAAAGATCCTGGGACCTGAGCAAACATTTCCACATTCTTGAGTTCCAAGATGCATGAAGATGTTCAGTACAGCTCTTTCAAATGTTGGAGTCGTGCTGTACTTGGCTGTCCAACCTTTCTCTATTTTCACATCAGCCAATAAATAAAAAGCTCCAATTTTTCTAAGAAAAATTTGAAAGAATAAAATGGCTACTGTTTTCTCCTTCGGTTTCTGGGCATCCATATTTTCATCACATGCCCGGCTAGTTTCTTTGGAGAGTGTGCAAGAATGTTCAGGCCTATGAAGAAGGTCATTCATAATGAGACCGTGCAGTGCCAGTGACTCAGGAAGATAAACATGCAAATTGTAACTGCCTGAGTAGCTACAGGGGGAGGAGATTTTATAGTAGACCTCACATTTATTTCAATTAAAGTTTTTATTGAATGTTTATTGACCAATTTAACAGATTCAAAATTTCTACCCAAACTCATTTACACACCTACTAAGTTTACGAACCTGTTCCTAAATCTGTACTTATGTCCCTTGGAAATCAGTTTCCATGGTTCTCCATGTGTGTCTCGTGGTAGAATGTGACAGACCTTTTACTCTTTTGATTTACACAGCAGAGGGTATTTTCTAATAACGCATATTTCTTCTGCTATAACTTACCATTTAAAGGAAACTTGCGTGTGGCTGTGGTTCATACCCCAGGGTGTGGCCACAGGAAACACATACTCACGTTTCCCCACAGGATTGAGTTGAGTTGTGCTCAGCCACAGCCCCTGGGGCAAGAGTAAGCCTGGCCATAGTTGTGATGACTGCTAATGTCTGATCTGCTAGTGGCAGCTTAGTTCCTTATCAATAATTTCCGTGGTGTAAATGGTTGAAGGAGCATAAGCACCACTCGTGACATGCCTCCCCCTTGGAAGGCGGAATGCTACAGATCTAAACAAGCTGGTACTTTGGAACTTTGATTTATATTTGTACAACATATATATTGTCCCTGTGAGGAAATAAGCCTGCAAAGTTTTTTAAAAGTAAAAAACAAAAACAAAGTCTGAATTCTAAATCTATGTTGCTGGCTCAGGCCTTGTTGACAACCAAAATTAGTTTTTTGAGGAGAAAGTAGCTAAAAGATTCTATTTGGAGTTATTAAAAATTGAATTATATATGAAGTGATTCACCTTGGAATCAAACTTTATTCCCAGGTCATCCAAGCAAGAATCTAAAATTGCCAAAGAAACATGATGATACCAGTTCTTGGAGAGTGTCATTTGGAAAACTGACCAATAAATGAAATGAAATTTCAGGAGTTTTGAGTAGTTATAAGGATATCAATATACTTTAGATTGTGTAAAATCTTGCCAGGAATTCTTACTGAACTGAAGCCAAAGCTAAGAACGAACCCTGACACCAGGCAGCATAGCAGCACAATGTCTTATAATGAACTGACTAACAAGAAAGCAGGACACTGTGTTAAGTTCCAAATGTTCTTTAAGAACTTCAATAATCCTGTTAATAATATAGAAGTATTTTCAGGATTCAAGGCAAACATAGGGTTTGTGAAGCATTCTTTTGAGGTTTCTGATGTGACATTGCTCATTCATTCACTGACTTCTTCCTTTATTAAATACCTACCATGTTTTGGGGACTGTGACAGGCGTTAGTGATACCTAGTCCTCGCAATCAAGGGGTTCACAGTATTGAACAAAAGACACATGAATTATATTTTTGGGGTGTTTTCTTGAGATATAAATTACATAAAATAAAAGTCACCAATTTTAAGCATACACTATAGGTTGGTAAATGTATTCATTTGTGTAACCAACAGTACAATCATGATATAGTCACATTGCCATCACCTCAAATGCTCCCTAGTTCCTCTTTGCAGGTGACGCCCCATCCACCCCATACCCATGGCAATCACTATTCAACTTTTTGTCACAAGAACTTTGTTTTTCTAGAGTTTCATATAAATGTGAAACCATCCTTTACACAAATCAATAATAGGGAGCAAGATGAGAACCGTGGTAAGGGCCTAGCTAAAAATAATGATAATTAGCCCCTGTCACTCTGTTTGCTTCTCTATAATTGCCACCCTAGAGCCACATAGCTGGTGGTCATAAAGATTCTTAGCTTTCTCCATAGACAACATCACCTTTTGAAACCTGGGGAGTGGTTTCTGAGATATCTTCCAGGTCCTGCATTCCAGTGGAAGGGCTGACCCACCCAGACCAGTGGCCCATACCCAGGAACTGACTCAACTGGTCTTGTGACCCCCTGACAAGAACCTGGTCAGCAAAGAAGACAATTTCTATAACACTATGGTTCCGCCCTGAACCCAGCCAATTAGTAGACTCTATTGCCTATGCCAAACTGTCTTTAAAAACCCTGTCTCCCAAATTCTGGGGGAGACAGATTTGAGAAATTTCTCCCGTCTTCCTGCTTAGCACTATGTGGAATAAACTCTTTCTCTGGTATAAACCCTACTGTCTCAGTATATTGGCTTCCACTTGGGCAGCGGGGAAATGAACTTGGTTAGGTGACAACAAATGGAATCATGTAGTACATAGTCTCTGTGTCTCTAAGTGCTTTTTGCACTTAGCATAATGTTTTTGAGATTCATCCATTTTAATGCAAATATCAGTAGGTTTTTTTTGTCATTTATTGAAAAGTATCATTACATTGTGTATCCATTCGTCAGTTGATGAACCTTAGGGTTGTTTCCAGTTTTGGACTATTATGAATAAAGCTGTTATGAACATTCACGTGAGTTTTTGTGTGAATATATATTTTCATTTCTCCTGGATAAATACCTAGGAGTAATAATTTCTAACAATTGGAATACATATTTAACTTTGTAAGACACTGCCAAACTGTTTCCTAAAGCAGTAATACTACTTTACATTCTCACCAGCAATATATGAGAATTCCAGCTGCTCCTTACTCTTGCCAATTCCTGGTATTGTCACGTTGAGTGGATGTGCATTGGTTTCTCATTGTTGTTTTACTTTGCATTTTCTTGCTGACTAATGATGTTGACCATTTTTTTTAATGTGTTTACTTGCAATTCAATATCTTCTTTGTGGAAATATTCTTTCAAATCTTTTGCTCATTTTTTTTTTAAAGTCAGGTTGTGTGTCTTCTTGCTATTGAATTATAATAATTCTTTATATATTCTGGATAAAAGTCCTTTATTGGATATACGTTTTGCAAATATATTCTCCTAGTATATGGCTTAACTTTTTACTTTCTTAATGGTGTCTTTTGAAGAGTAAATGCTTTTCATTTTGGTGAAGCCCATTTTATCCATTTTTTTATGGTTCATGCTTTTTGTACCTTTTGTAAGAATTTTTTTTCTAACTCTTGATCACAAAGATTTTTCTCTTTTTTATGTTTTAAATTAAAATTTTTAAAAAAAAATTTTTAGAGACAGGGCCTTGCTTTGTCACCCATTCTGGAGTGCAGTGGCATGATTATAGCTAACTATAATCTCTAACCCCTGGGTTCACACAATATCCCACCTCAGCCTCCCAGGCAGCTGGGACTACCAGCCACCACACTCAGCTATTTTTTTTTACAATTTTTTTGTAGAGACAGGGATCTTACTATGTTGCCCAGGCTGGTCTTGAACTCCTGGCCTCAAGTGATCCTCTGGCTTCAGCCTCCCAATGTGCTGGGATTACAAGCATGAGCCACTTTGCCTAGCCAGATTTTTCTCTTAAGTTGTTTTTATGAATATTACAGTTTTAACTCTTACATTTAGGTCTATTATCCATTTGTAGTTAATTTTTCTTTTGTATGATATACCTTATGGGTCAAGGTTTATTTATTTTTTCCTTACACATGCATATCTAATAGTTTTAGCATAATTTGTAGAAAAGACAGTCCTTTTCCCATTGAATTACTTTGTTACCTTTATCAAAAATCAATTGACCATATATGAATGAGTCTACTTCTGGACACTCTGGTTTCTTTTATCTATATGCCTATCTCTACCATTACTACGTTGCCTTGATTATTATATTAATAATTTTAAGTTAAATTTTGAAATCAAGTAGTATGAATCTTGCAACTTTCTTCTTCTTTTTAAAATTGTTCTCAGTTTTTTTATTTTCTGTATAAGTTTTAGAAAAAGCTTGTCAATTTCTACAAAAAAGCCTAGTGGAATTATGTGTGTGATTGCATTGAATCTATAGATTAGTTTGGAGAGAACTGACATCTTACTATTGAGTCTTCTGACCCATCAGTGTGATATCATTCTCTTTTTACTTAGGTCATTTTAATTTCTCTCTGGAAGGATTTATAATTTCCAGTGTATATTTCTTGAACATTTTGTTAAATTTATCCCCAAATAGTTCATATTTTTAAGCTATTGTAAGTGGCAGTGTTTTATTTCATTTCAATTTTCAATTATTTGCTGCTAGTATATAGAAATACAATAGATTTTTTATATGAATTTTTTTATCCTATGAACTTACTAAATCTACTTATTCATTCTATTTACTAGAATCTTCCACATGGATGATTATATTGTTAATGGTTAAAAGTGCCTCAAACTCATAACATAAAGAGGTTTATTCTGAGCCAAGTGTGTGTGACTGTAGCCCAGGGAAACATGCCTTCAAGTGGTCTTGAGAAAATGTGTCCAATGTAGTCTGGTTACAATCTGGTTTTATATATTCGTGGAAGCAGGAATTATGTATAAAATCATAAATCAATATGTGGAAGGTGTACATTGGTTTGGCCCAAAAAAGTGGGGCATCTCAAAGTGGGGGTGGGGCTTACAGGTTATAGGTAGGTTTAAAGATTCTTTGATTTGTAATTGGTTAAAGAAATGAAGCTTTGCCTAAAGGGTGTGAATGTTATAAATTAAGATAAGGAAGTTCATTAATCAGAGACGAGCCCCTTGACATATACAGAGACTGAAGTGATCTGTTAAATAAATTAATGATTTACAGGTGTGGTTTAACCTTTTGTCTTATAAAACCTTAGGCCTGTTAATGATTGTTTCTTTTTGTTACAAAGGGTAACTCCAAAATGGATGGGTGATAATGAAGATTGTCTGACTTCCCTTCTCCTCATGGCTGGCAATTCAGCTTTAAGGTTTTTTCTGGGGTACCCTTGGCCAAGAGGGGGTCTATTCAGTTGGCTGGGGCTTAAGAGTTTGTTAGGTAGACAGTGAGGGACCTCTGGCTCTTCCTGGGGACAAAGCAGGTGCCCCAAGCAATTGCCACACCTGAGTGAGGAGGGAACACCCGACTAATCTGCCAATAAGAACTTAGCACACCAACTGGTGACCTAGAACAACCTACGGCTAATTATCATGTCATTAGCTTAAATCTACATTGAAGTTCACTCCCCAAATGGACTTTCAAAGAGGCTCCAGGGAGCTCTGCCTGTGCAATAGGACTCAGGTCATATAACTCCCAACTGTCCATTAAAGTGGTTTAATGGTGATGTCTGAACCACTAAGAGGGCACAATCCAGACATTATAAAACAAGATCCCAGATCATAATCAAGGCCTTTTTGTTACAACAAGCATTCTGTCATCTGTGGTCAATGTGTCTTGTTCTTGCTCTGTAAACCTATCTTGTCATTCCTCAATAAACCTCATTTGATTTCTTTTTTTTAATCTCTGAGAGTTTATTTTCTTTTTCTAAACCTCATTTTCTTGCTTACCTTACTTTTGGTGTGTCTGGTCATTCTTTGGCCAAGAGCACACCAAGAACTGAGAACACAGAACAAACTATGGCCTGATAATTTTATTTTTGTTCACAATGTCATTTAGGTAACAATAGAGCTTTTATTTTTAATTTTTAATATTTTCTTTCTTTTTTTTTAATATTTTCTTTCTTTTTCTTGCCTTAATACACTATCTCTGACCTTCTGTACAATATAAGAATATAAGTGCTGAGATTGGACATATTTCTCTTGTTCCTAGGGAAATATTTAGTCTTTCACCATTAAACACAGTGTAACCTAAAGTTTTTCGTAGAAGCTCTTTATCAGATGACAGAGTCCATTCTATTTGTAGAATGCTGAGAATTTTTAACATGAATTTGCTGTTGACACCACACAAGGTTTCATTCTAGGTTTTGTTGCTCATTGCACTAAGATCCAATTATTGAGACAATGAGGACTGCCAAGGAAGAAATTTTTAATATGATAGAAGTCTTATCGGGAGAATAGGAGAAGCTGCCTTGAATCCATCTCTCCATGACTAATGGAGATCATGGGCTTTTGAAGGAGGGGCTACATGCCTTGGGGGAGGTCGTGGTGTCTCACAACGGCCTGGGTGCATTGGGAGCAGGTTATGGGGGATGGAGAATCTTGGCCACAGGAAGTCTGCTCAAGGGCCTTCAGAATCTCAGCTCCTTTGTCTTGCAGAAAATCTACCATTTCTGGGAAACAACTCAAAAGATCAAGTAGTTAGTTAAGAGAGAGGATTATAAAGGGCTCCTTGAAATTTGTTCAGTGGGGGAGGGGGCAGGTATAGGATTTTGTCGAAAACATTTCTTGCATCTATTGAGATGATTGATATTTGCCTTTTTTGGTTGGTAAATATGATGAATTACCTTAACTGATTGAATGGTAAAACAACCTTGCATTCTGGGATGAATCCCTCTTGGTCATGATGTGTTATCCTTTTAATATATTGCTGAATTTAATTTGTTAAAATTATGTTTAGGACTTTTGCATCTGTGTTTATTAGATGTCTTGTTCTGTAGTCTTCTTATAATGTCTTTGTCTGATTCTGGTATTAAAGATAATATTGGCCTCGTAGGAAACAAGGCCTTTGGCCCCCTAAAGGTTCACTGAAAAATCACTGACATGAGGAAGATTTATTAATAGGTGAAAAGGGCAGACAAATTTACTTAATGTGTATACACGGAAGCCTTCAGAATGAATACTTAACTTCCCAGTGAAGAACAGAAGTTTATAAAGAATAGGGGCTTGGATTGTGGCAAAACAGGTTTTGGTGGCAAGACAGGTTGAGAGAAAGAAAGAAAGAGGCTTGGCTAGCAAAGGTGGTCTTGTTATGTAAATGAAACCTTATAGACAGCAGCCCTTACAGAGAATAGAGAATAAATGTTTCCTTCCAGACTTTTAAAGGTCGCACACTATCAGTTAATTTTTCCTAGATCCTGTAAGGAAAGACCTGGCTGCATTAATGGAGATTATCTACAAATTTGCAAATTTGTAGATGCAAATTTCTCGCCACAAAAGACAGCTTTGCAGCTTTACTTTTGTCTGCTGGACTTGTGGCAGCCATCTTAAAAATTTTTCAAAGAAATACATTTTGGAGTACAATACTCAGATTTCCTTTAGTATTCCTTTCTATTATCTAGGAAAGTTTGTGTAAAAATTTTATTTCTTCCATAAATGATTGGTAGAATTCACCAGGTGAGCCATCTGGGCCTAGATATGTCCTTGTGGGAAAGGTTTTAACTATAAAATTTTAAAATGCATATTAGGCTATTCAGTTAATCTATTTCTTCTTGGTGAACTTTGGTATGTTGTGTCTTTCAAGGAATTTATCCATTTCATCTGATTGGTTAAATTTATTTGTTTTCATGTGTCTTTTTTTTTTTTATTTTTTTATTTTTTTT
>VBSM01000529.1:72459276-72488580 GCA_008086735.1 Cheirogaleus medius
TAACTGATCAACACATAAGTGGACATATAGGAATAACATCTATTGGGTGTCGGGTAGGTGAGGGGAGGAGGGAATGGGTATATACATACATAATGAGTGTGCTGTGCACCAACTGGGGGATGGTCACGCTCGAAGCTCTGACTTGAGGGGAGAGGAGGGCAAGGGCAATATACGTAACCTTAACATTTGTATCCCCATAATATGCTGAAAAAAATAAATTAATTAAAAAAATAAAAAATAAATAAAATTCCTCTTTTGATTTATGAGCTCTTATCTAGTCTGTCTTCCCTTTTCTTAGTCAAATTGTGAAGACAGAATTTGTCTTTGTCTTTGTCTTACTTTTCCTTTTAGAGATCTTCCTTCTTGCTTCCCAGGTGCTAGTTTATATCCCATTCTGATGGTGCTTTTGTGATTGGGTAACCTGACAGAAATCACAACTTCTTTGAGTAGTAGCCCCTTCCACATCTGCTTATTTGACTGACTAGTCACTGCCTCTCTTTGGATATCTAATAGGTATTTCACATTCAAAATGCCCCAAACTGAGCTCCTGATCATCACCACTCCCCCAAACTTGCTTTGTCCTCAGTTTTCCCATTTCAGCTGATAAAAACACCATCCTTCCAGTTGCTCAGGCCAAAAAAGCCTCAGAGCTATTCTTGTCTTTTCTTTTCTTTTCTTTTTCTTATTCCTCATAACCAGCCTGCTAGAAAATTCTATTGGCTCTACTGCTGAAATATGTCTAGAATATGGCCACCTCTCATCAACCCCTACCACCGCCTCCTATTCCACACCATTATCAACACTCACCTTGATCAATGCAATAACCTCTTGCTTGTTTTATCTGCCTCTAGCCTCCCCAACTTCAGTCTGTTCACCACATGGCAGCAGTGATCCTTTAAGACTGTAAGCAGAACATGTCATTCTTCTGCTCGAACCTTCCAATTGCTTCCCATCTCACTTACAGTCAAAATCTAGGGAGTTAGGGGTGGGTAAACTCACAACTAATGGATTCGATGAGTGTTGTAGGGGGGACAAGGTACACCTCAAATCATGGTTTGGGTGAGGCAAAGTCATAACATGTATCTAAAATGTTTGTACCCCCATAATATCTTGAAATAAATAAATAAATAAGTTGAAAAAAAATACTAATGTAACAAACTTTTAATAAATATCTGGAAACTTTCCAAGGTGGAAAAAAAATCTAAGTCTTTAAAATGGCTACAAGGGCTCTGTGATGATCTGGGCCCTCACTAATCCTCTAAACCTTATCTTCTACTTCTCTTTCCTTTGCTCACTCTATACTAGACACATGTCCTTGTTGTTCTTTTTTGTTGTTTTCTTTCTTTCTTTTTTTAAAAAAATCAGACAAATTCTTTATCTTTGTGCTTGCTTTTCTTTTCTTCCTAGAATACTCCTCTTGTTCAGATATTTGCACAGTTTTCTTCTTTCCCTCCTTCAAGTCTGCTTTTAAATGTCACCTTCTCAGTGAGGACCTCCCTGATCACTGATATTAAAACTGCTACCACTTCAACTTTCTTTCTAGCATGTTCTGTTTCTCTTCTTTATTAGAGTTTTATTCATTGCATTAATCATCATTTGACAAATCCAAGCAACCAGGTTAAAAAAAAATACATTTTCTTATGTATTGTTGATTGTCTATCCTTCCCCATTAGCATGTGAGCCATATGAAGGCTTAGATTTCACCTGCTTAGTTTATTCCTATGTCCCAAGTTCCTTGAGGAGTGTTTGGCACATAGCAGGTCTTTAGTAAATATTGGTTGAATGAATGAATGTGTAAATATATGCATGAACAAATGAATCTCTTAAATGTAATGTAGGAATAGAACTAGATGATCTATAAAGCCAAATCTATGAAGATGAGGCTCAAGGTGGAGTTCCTTCTGGGCTGCAGTAATAGGCTATATATTTAACATCTGGTAATAAACTAGCACTGAATAAGCAAAACCAGTGCCAGTCATAAACAACCACCCTGTCCTAATGGATCATGTATATAGGCCAGATACCAGCCCTGCTTCTGCCTAGGAGTATTTGCATTTTAAAAGGATTCTTTTAAAGACTGAGAAGCCAAAGGTTATCATATTCTAATAGAAATCTCAGCATTCTAGTGTGCCAGTAGTAGGAAATATTTGACACTTCATCCCACCTCTAGAACGTATGTCTATTAGGCACTTTTATAAGGTTAGCCCTGAATTTTATGTAAATCTCAGAAATCTAAACATACTGGAAATAGATTTTGTGTGATGTTTTCTCCCTGCGTTAGAATTTTTCCCTGCCTTGATTTAGTTGTTGTTCAGCAGATGAATGAAAAAATAAAGCAGTTTTTGAGTTTTGAGTCTTTAGGAGGGCATTTTAGAAGGTTGACACAAGAAGGAAGCTTCTAAGGAGCTTTCAGTGGTGAAACAATTATCCAGCAAGGATATCTCATATCTGTGTCAGCATTTGATAGTGGTAGAATACAGACTGCCTTACCCTGCTGTGGCCATTGTTATATTAGAGAAAATATATATAAAGAAAGATTACATTGAAAATAGTGAACAGATCTCTAGTTCACTGCCAAAGAATGAGAGGATTCATTTATTTATTCATTCAACAAATATTTGTTGAGACACTATTCTAGACATTTGAGACACATGAATCTCCTTTTCCTGGAATAGGCTGCATAATTCATTCATTCATTCAACATTGAGTACCAGATGTGTGCCCGATACTGTGCTAGGTTCTGGGTATATTAAATCAACTGGTGTGGACCTTGTCATTGAGAAACTTTCTCTCCAGGAGGAGGGAAACATGTTTTTGATATCTCGATAAAATGCAAGGGAGAGCGCAAAGGAAGGATTGGCCAATTCTATCTCAGGAGTCTGGTAAGATAAACAAAACATTTCTAGAGAAGGGGGTGTCTGGAATTGAGTCTTGGCAAATGAGTAGGTATTTGTTAGGACAGGAGGTTGGGGCTAGAAGGCAGCCTTTTCAGAAAAAGGGATCCAGTAAGAGCAAAGACAGGAAGTTATGAAACCATGTGGAAGAAGAGTCAGAGAGTTGTAAGAATTTTGAGGTCAAGACAACTGCTAGGCCAGATAATTTAGGGTCTTCTATGTCATTTTAAGAATTTTGCTCTTTCCTTTGTGAACTGTGGAAAGCCTTTGAAGGATTTTAAGAAGGAGGGTTGCATGATCTCTCTTGGCTTTTAAAGATCACTGTCACTTTGGTAGCATTTGGAAAATGAATTAGAGGAAGTGAGATTAGAGCTTGAGAGAGAGTTAGGTGGCTATTTCCGAGTTTAGATAAAAGGTGATGCAGGCTGAGCTCTGGCAATCAAAGGAGGAAGGAGAAGAGGGCGTAAGTATGACAGATGGTAAGGAAACGAAATTGACAAGGCTTAGTTAACGTGTCTGGGAGACAGAGGGGGGTAAGATAAAGGGAGGATTAAAGAATGACTTTTTGCTTTCTAGCTTGAGTAAAGGAGTAGGTGGTGGCGTCTTCTACAGAGATAAGGAAACACAGGAGGAGAGCGGATTTGCAGTCTTGGAAGTGAGCTTGGTTTTGGAGTTGGCTGTGTGATCTGGCTGGGGATCCATGTGTAGCATGCACTAGCAGGAGTGGTGGTAGTTAACCTCACAGGCACTGGTGAGCTCATTCAGAAGGTATCTGTAGATAAGAATAGTTTGGGGGTCATCAGCATATAAGGGTGAACTGAGGAAGACTGAGCTCAGATATCTCCCCTGAAGGACTTCCCAAACCTCTAAACTAGAAATTGGTTCATCATCTGAAGTGGATTTTTTTTTTTCAGTTAGTATGTTTGAATCAAGATCCAAAAAATGTAGCTGGAGAAAGGGGAATAGTGTAAAATGACTTAAAGTGCTTCTAACCAATCAATGGTTAAAAGCAGGAAGAGCCTGCCTTAGCTGAGGTGACCATCTCCCTGTGACTCAAAGGCACTGGACAAGAGCTGGCGAGGGCCTAATGGTTCTCGTTCACTTCTCCTCTTCACTGGTTAAGATTTAAAACTGAAGCACTAGAACTTCATTCCTTGAGCTTCAGAATTTGACTGCAGTGAAAATCCATATTCCCCTAGTAAGTGGTGGGACTTAATATTTTGTCCATTACGTATATTTTAATAATAACACAGTTGACATGACTTTCCTTCAAAATAATGAATTACTTCCATATCTGTGATCCCTCCACACTTAATTAATACCTCTGTTATAGTTCTACTCTAATGCTATTAATACTATTCTTTCTATGACATTCTCTAACAGACTATGTCTCCAAGGGCAGAGACCTCATCTTCATCACCATGTCCAGCATCAAACATAGTAGATGTTCAATGAAATTTTTGAGTGAATAAATAATCATTTGTGAAAATAGTACCTGATTGACCTTCTAAGTTTTAAAGCACTTTATTTTGTAACTGTAACATGTGTACCCTCCTTGGGAAATAAAACATGTTATTATCCCTGTTTAACACATGAGGATCTTGAGCTGATGGGTTTCTGTGGCTTGAACAAGGTCACACGGCCATATAGGGATGGGACTGCAATCTGGTATTTTTCTTCCTAATTCCTTCCCTTTTCTATCTGCACTGTTGAGCCTTCTCCCAAGAAAAGGCTCTAAAAGGGGAGAAGACTAAGAGCACTGGACTCTTCTAAGAAGTATGGAATAAATGAGATTTTTGTCTCAGAACATAGAAGCTGGGGATAGAGGTGAAAAACTACATCCACTGCCAATTTTGTCTAGAGTAGTCTTGAAAGCTAACATTTTATAAAGACACCACTGAGCTCAGATTTCCATGGAGGGCAGGTCAGCAGTAATCCTGGCATTATGTGCTCTCAGGCCTGTGACCACAGCATAAATGCCAGTGGAAGAAATCTTACAGTCAGTTTGTGAACGGCATTTGAAAATGCAGGTGTGGTTATAAAGAGCCAGGAATACAGGGAGCTCGAGTTACAAGGGCAGATGTTAAATATTCATCTTGAGAGAGGATCATTGGGGTTTATGAAAGTATTGACCGCACTCCAGTTTTATTTTCTTGGTTCAAAAAAGGCTTCTGTTGCTGTAAACTCCAAGTGCACATTTTAAAAATTCTGTGTTAAAGGAAAATAAATGTTATTCATACTGGCAGAATTCAGTAAGCTTTTGATAATGGGCAGGTAAAGTGGGTTTTTAGGAAGTAAATACCGTGATGGTGAAATGAGTCTAATTGGGGATGTGCCCGCTACCATTTTGGGCGCAAGAGCTCTTTCACTTTGGCTCTGTGGAATGGAGCATAAAGGTGGGGTTTAAAAAAGAAGGAAGAAGAGAAGAATGTAGTAGGGACAAGACTTCTGATTTCTATTAAATATTTCAAACTTTGCCTCTCCATCTCCCAGCTGCCGAGGTAGTTCCAGTTCAGTTGGTTGAGTGCCTTTGGGTTGTAACCTGGCCTCCTGGCCCTCTCCTATGCTGGTGCACATTGTATACTATAATGAGGGCTCAGATATGCTGGTGCTGCTTTCTCTTACAGCAACGAAGGAACTGGAGTGTGCCACTCTGCTTCCTGGTGTTTACATGTGTGGGGGGCTCTGACAAGGTCTCTGTGATTTCTCTATTTGGATGTGTAACAATTTATTGTAAAATCCTTGCATTCAGTTGTTCAGTTACACCTCCCAGAACAGACACTTTCTTTCAAAGATCCTTGGGAAAGGGAATGCCACTATGTGCAGTCATTATCCTCATAAAAGAAGTCACCAAACAGTGTCACCTCTTTTTTTTCTTCCCACTGTCCTTGCTTCATCTCTCTGACAATGATTCCTAAGCACGCATCTCCATTCTGTTCTTTCTTTTACTGGTTTTTCTCTTCCTTACTCATCAAAAAGAAACAACAACAAAAACAAAAGCTGGGAATTTAGCCAAATGACCTTTCCACTTGTCTTATCTTTTTGTCTGCGTCCATTCTATGATGACAGAATGGAAAATCCTTGAAGGCAGGTGCCTTACTTATCCATAATTTATATTCAAGACCAGGCATCTTTTAGATGTTTACTAAAGTTTGTATACAAAGCATTATAAAACTCCAATGGAATGACCCCAGAAATACTTCATCCTCTCTTTTTATTTTTATTTCTTTTTAGTGGCTGATGGAAATAGGAAAAGGGGTGGGGGTAGTCATTTAGATGGGGAAAGACATTTCTCTAAATGTCAATACTTATGAAACGCCATTTTAAACCTCTGTGAATGATTATCTTCCTCAGTACTGATGAGGCAGTTTCACATTGCTGCTCAATTTATTTACTCAGGAGACCAATTTATTTCACTACTTCTGTACTAACTGTTTGCATTGACATCTAGGTCTGCTTTGAGCAAGCAACTGTGACAAGTTGTTTATTGAACTGTAAACAGGTATTGTCTGAATTTAAACAATGGCTTTATCTAATTAGGAGACCCTGGGCATCATGTGAGCCCCATGTGGCCACCCTAACCCAGTCTAGCATCTCCCTCCGACTTCCCGTGCCTTCTAAAAGCTTCTTGCTCCCAGTAAAACCTTTCATCACAAAGTGAAGAATAATCCTTATTTTGTCCTGTTACTGTACATGCTTGTATTTTGTGCAAAAAAAGGACCGACTGCGATAAACTGAGCAAGGGTGGCTCAATTTAGAATGGTTGAATAAGAAAAGGAAAACATGAATGAGATATAAAAAGAATGGGAGGATGAATAAAGATGAGCCGAGTCTGTTGCGGAGGCTATAAAAACGCCTGGTATAAATTAGAAAACATTTTCCTACCGAAAGGGAACTCAATGAAATGATGGCGATATGAGTTTTCAAACAAAAATACAGGTATGATTATGGAAAGCATAATAGGAGAGTCGAGGGGGGAAAAGTTAATTTTCTGGACTCGGATTGAAATAGAACATGTACGGAAGCACTTGGGAATCCTCATCTTCCCCGCCATTGCTCTGTGTCTGAAGATGCTAATTGAGCGCAGCAATCAATGTCTTTTGTTTTTAGCTGTCAGCACTTTCCTGAAGGGCTTCGCCCAATACTAGAGGGAGGAAACTCTTAACGAAGCTTCAATTTTCAGTAGCTACTATTATTACATTTTCCTCTTGGAACAGAAGAATTAATTGCAGTGTTGAAAAAAAAATGTCACCACAGTGAAGTGTTCACACGTAAGGCCAAACATAGATATCTTTCTAAAAAAAAAAAAAAAGGAAAAATTGGCCAAGGGATAACCCCACTGCCACACATTAAAAAGGAAAAAGCTGTATAAAAAGTGGGTAGGGTGATGGGGCATTTTCTTTGGTCACTATATAGACAGTGTGTTTATTTTATTGTAAAGCCAGATTTTCGCATTCTTTCCCTCTCTCCCCAGGCGTCGAGAGTTGCTTTCTTGGTTGCTTCCTTAACGATTTGTGTAATTGGTTTCACTGACGGAGGCCCAATTGGTGGGTTCATTGTGAGTGCCTCATGAAATATGAATCTATTTAAAAATTAATAGTAAATCAATATTAATTCAATAAAATATTTTAATCTGAGGTATGAATATTTTATACCTTCACACAGACATGCAGATTTCAAAAGCCGTTTTCATGTCTCTGACAGGCTGTCCAGTTCTGCCACCGCAACACTGAAATTATTCCTCCCCGCGCCGTGTGTGCGCGCGGGCTCTGGGCTCTCTCAGCTAGAGCCGCCCAGGTCAGTGGTTGTGTTTATTCAAACTGCTGAAGGAATGCAAATGAGATGCATGCCACAGAAGAACACGGAAAAGTTTACCTTGTTTATTCGAGTTTATAGTTTCTCCCGTCTCTGCCTGCGACATACTTGAAGGGAGTCTCACGCAATCTTATAGGTTAATCCTTGTTCACACCAGGTTTGACTCATATCAAACCTGGCATGTTGCAGCACTTGAAGGCTTCCCTGACAAGGGACTCTAAAGAGACGGACTGCCACCGATCTCGTCGAAATGAGCCAGTTGCACCTAGCTGATAAAACCGGAGATTTACTGGAGCAGACAGGCCCGAGCTGAAACAGGCTTCTCTCTCTATTGAAACCCCTTCTGTCACTGGAATCAGTCATCTCCCCTGTCAGGCATCATCAGCTAAAACAATGGAGTGGCAGCTGAGTTTAGCTGAAAAGAGGGAGATGTCAGGTAACAGATAGGAATGTGTTATTCTGATCGGTGGGGTTGGGTCCACTCGCAGTTTCCCTGCCTGAATTCAGAGAGGGTGGTTGCTACTCCAGGTGCAGAATAAGGCCATAAAGACTTTTGAGCTAAGGTAAGGATAATGCATTAGGAGGGAAAAATAGTTTCAGTACTGATTCCATACAAGAAGTGCTAGGTAATGGCTAAAACAATAATTTTTCTCCTATTGGGGTTTCCACCTTCATTTGTCTTTAATATGTCTGTGCTACTTGATGCCTACGCTACATTGGTGGACAGAAATAAGCTCCCAAAGAAGAAAATGTAAGCTGAATGCATTAAAAATTCATTGGCTATGGTTTCTTCTTCAGGGAGCAATGGTAAATGAGGCAATTGAATTACTGAATGTTTTCTGTGCATGGCCCAAGCCCTGGAGAACAAGCCTACACAGGTTAGAATAGCCCCAAACTAGGAAGCGGATATTACCAACACAGTGGAGGATTTAAATAAGATGCCTAACAGACAGGGACTGAGTCCTTCACATCTCTGTGGGTCCCCAGAGACCCCCATAGAGTCTTGCATGTAGTAGGCCCTCAACATACATTTTGCTGAAGGAATGAATATTTATATATTCATCTTTGACAGTTATTTAATTTGCCTTTGCAGTGTTCTCTGGGCACAAAGTAGGTGTATTTCAAAATTGTGCCCTAGAATGATATATATGCTTAACTTCTTAGTAATTTATTATTGTGTTTTCATTTTAGAAGAGAAGGTTGCAGCTTTGTAAAAATGTATTGCTGCTGTATATTGAAGCTAAGGGAATGTCACTGCATCAATCAGGTCTCATGGCAGGGCTTTCTCCTCTGTGTGTGGGAGGGCTCTGCCAATAAATGTTTCTTCTGAGGTGTCCCCTGGCACCAATATTACTCTCCTCTTCCATTTTCCCTTATTTGATAAGTTGGTTTATTTCTGAGTGTACCTGAGTGGGTTCCCTGGTCTTCTTTTATAAGCCTGAGTGGGAGGTGTGGATCAGCATACACAGAAGGGGCCTGAGTCTGCTGCTAAATCAAGCGGTGACCTTGATAGGGTGACCAACTGTTCTGTGTTGCTCGAGACTGTCCTGGCTTTAGCACTGAAGTTTCCACGCCCTGGGAAAACCCTGAGTCGGGAGCAAACAGAGACAGTTGGCACTTGAGATGTCAGATCTTGGACTTGCATGTTGTTGTGGGTTTCAGGTGAATGCTGAACTTCTGGAAGTTACGTGGGTTTGAAGATTGAGAAGGCCTGATACGTTTTATGATTTTGCTAATGATAATATGCAAAATGACAATCATATAGTTTAGAAATCACCCACATGGTGGCTTTTTAAAGCTCCATTCGCTTAGGAACCACAGCTTGACCAGCAGAGTGGGCTAGCAGTTCTCTTCCGTGGGAGGACAGGACAGCTCCGAGGCAGAGCCAGGTTTCAAACCCAGTGTTTTTGCTTCTACCCACTCTGCTAAGGTGCACCCTGTTAACAGTGATGAAAGCAATTGGTTGGAGCATGCTCCCTCTTAGTAGAGTTGTTCATTCGTGTTTTCCCACTTGATCGTGGCTCCCTTAGGGGCAAGAATCTGGCCCTATTCAGCCTTGCATTCTCCCCCAGACCTTGTGGCTTTTGTGGGGTGGAGGAATCTTTTGGCTTTTGGGGGGATGGCTTGCCACCTGGCAGTGGGTGTTGGTATACAAGAGCCTCACAGTTGCAATGTGTTCCTCTTCACGTCCCCTCCAGTCTACCTTCTTCCTCCTACTGCCACCTTTGGAGTTTACTTTGGCTCTCTCCCATGGAAAGTAGGTGGAGGAAACCTCAGTTATTTACATGAAATCAGGTCTTCTTAATTTTTGTTGTTTGTATAGATTTTAGGTGTGTGTGTGTATGTGTGCACGTTTCTACATAGGTGAGAAGAGGGACATATGCGGCCTTATTCATGCAGACATATTTTAATCCTCAGGCACTTATCTATGTCTTCCAAACCACACAGATTTACTGGGAGGAGAAAAAAACCATTGTCCTGTTGCCTAAAAGCAGCTGTTCCAGATGTTTGGAGAGAGGGCATATGTAAACATCCCAAAAGTATGACACTTTAAAGGATGGCACTTTATTTAATAGTAAATATTTGGGGTTTCCGGGAATTTAATTTCTTTGGAAGTTGAAAGCAGTATGGCATATTAGGGAAAACCAGAGTGGTGCAAATGCCAACATTGCTCTGATCTTAGGGCATTTAAACTTCCTGAACTTTATTTGCCTTAACCAGGAAGTGGCAGAATGACTACTTTGAGGGTTTTTTGTGAGATTTGGTTAGAAGTGTTATATGAAGTAACAATATCTGACACACCATCATGGCTCTATAAATGGTAGCTATTAAAAGTAAAAGAGACAATTTGGTTCAGCCCAAGAAAGTGCTTTCAAATATCAGCCCTGCCTAGCAATGAAATGGGCTGGGAGTGAGTTGGCTCCACATCATTGGAGGTACGAAAACAAGGCTGGGTTGTTATTTCTCTGGGATGCAACAGAAGGAATTTCTACAAAGTATACAGATTCCCATTGTTTAACAGATCATAAGAAGAGTTGGGAAATTCTCACCTAAATTTCTTTTAACAAAAATCCAGGAATTAGGCTGGGCATGGTGGGCCACACCTGTAATCCCAGTGCTTTGGGAGGCCGAGGTGGGAGGATCCCTTGAACCCAGAAGCTGGATATTACAGTGAGCTATGAACAGGCCACTACACTCTAGCCTGGGCAACAGAGTGAGATCCAGTCTCTAAAAACCACTTTCTGATAGTTTTCACAGTAGATATATCAGATTGGAGGACTCAGCAGACAAGTGCAGACAAGAATCTGGTTCCTAGAGTGGGGAGACTAAGTAAGTGATGCTCCTTTTAGAATGAGACTCAGTATTTCCCCCTTATCCAGGCTATATTAGAAAGAATTGGAGAACAGGAAAGTAAGGAACTAGGATGCCTTTCTTCCACTTTGTCCTCATGGCCCCTAACTTCTTTGGTTCTATCCCTAGTATTCCTTCTGCTGTCAGAGGGCTTTCAGAGTGCAGTCATTTAGGTAACGGCCAGGAAGCACCCTGTGAATTGAGTGATTTTTCTGAGAAGGCTGAGAGACAGAAACCTAGAGTGGATGAAAAATAACTTTCAATGCTTGTGTGCATTGTGAGTTCCTTGCCTTAGCTTTGTTATGAAAGTATTTGAGGAGACCTCCAATAATTCTCCCCTTATATGGGCTCAAGGTGAATCCACATTTGATGCCTTTTGAGTGTTTGTATATGGCATGAAAAAAAAAGTGATCACTTCATTAAGTTTAGTTTGAAGAACATAGTTTTGCTAATTTCAGTAATCCACATCCCCTGGACTATAAGCTGTAGGGCTGTTGGCTTAATGCCAGTACTTTTCCTTGTGATTTTATACTAGAAAGTGTAAATTTCTTTTAAAATGTGCTGTTTTAAAGATTGTTAAGGAACTTAAGACCTCAAGTTATCTATAAGAAAGCTCAAAAAGTTTTAAACATAATTAAATTTGAAGCATAAAGGCATTTTATTTAAAACATATTTGGATTCTTCAATTTCCAAAAGAGTTTTTTTTGGGGGGAAAAAGATTTTTTTTGCTATTTTCCTGAATCCAAGGTATTTTAAAATTGCTTAGGACCATTGGTCAACACCTAATCACTTTCTACTTGAAATGATGTCTTAGTCTCCATGATAGAAGATGCAGTGGAGCTTTAAGTCTGGGATATCTGGTTTACCCTCAAATTCTCCTTCCAATTAATCCTGTGACTTCCATTTTAAGATTTCAAATTCAGTGGGATTTATATTAAAATATAAACTAGAACTGCTTTTATTTTATATTTTTAGCTGAAAAGATGTACAAAGATGGAATTCCAAATGAATACTGGGGCTTGGGGGAGGAGAAGATAAATTTAATTTCAGTGATTTACAGTTACATTGCATCAAGTGTTTAAGTTGTTTAAAATATTATTTACCCTAAAAAATTTCTTTTTCGTACATTTTGGATTTTTCTTGGTGAAGCAGTTAGGGTAGGCAGTAAGGGTCTAGTAAGGGAAAAAGAATCCACTCTAGGTATTTCAATGGAGAGAATTTAATATTGAAAATTTCTTCCACAGATGATGGAAGGGCTTTAAAGACTTAAATGTAAGGCATGAAACCATAAAAATTCTAGGAGAAAGCAGAGGAAAAATTTCTTCTAGACATAGCCCTACACAAAGAATTCATGACTAAGACCCCAAAGGCAAACACAGCAGCAAAATAAATAAATAAATAAATAAATAAATAAGACTTAATTAAATTAAAAAGTTTCTGCACAGCAAAGGAAATAATCAACAGAGTAAACAGGTAACCTACAGAATGGAAGAAAATATTATCAAATTATACCTCTGACAAAAGAACTAATATCCAGAATCTACAAAGAGCTCAAACAAATCAACAAGAAAAAAAAAGTGAGCAAAAGACATGAACAGAAATTTTTCAAAAGAAGACATACAAATGGCCAAGAAACACATGAAAAAAGGTTCAACATCAGTAATCATCAGGGAAATGCAAATTAAAACCACAATGAGATACCACCTTACCCCTGTCAGAATGACCATTATTTAAAAGTCAAAAAACAACGAATGCTGGCTTGGATGCAGAAAAAAAGGAACACTTATATCCTATTGGTGGGACTGCAAACTAGTACAACCCCTATGGAAAACAGTAGTAAGATTCCTCAAAGAGCTAAAAGTAAGCCTACCATTTGATCCAGCAATCCCACTACTGGGTATCTACCCAAAGAACAATAAATCATTTTATTAAAAAGACATCTGCATTGAAATGTTTATCCCAGGATAATTCATAATTTCAAAGATGTTGAATCAATTTACATGCCCATCATTTCATGAGTGAATAAAGAAAATGTGGTATATAGCATGGAATACTACTAGCCATAAAAAGGAAGGAAATAATGTCTTTTGCAGCAACTTGGATGGAACTGGAGACCATTATCCTAAGTGAAGTATCTCAGGAATAGAAAAACAAACATTACATGTTCTCACTAATAAGTGGGAGCTAATAAGGGGTACACATGGGCGTAGAGAGACATAAAGGTCATTGGAAACTGAGAAGGGGAGAGGTTGGGAAGGGGGTGAAGGATAAAAACTTACCTATTAGGTACAATGAACACTGTTCTGGTGACGGACACATTGAAAGCCCTGACTTCAGCTTTATACAGTGTATCCATGTAACAAAAACATTTGTATCCCCTTAATATTTTGAAATAAAAAAATGCAAAAAAACAAGTCACACAGGAGATGATGTGGCATCCCAGACTGTAATAAGAACAGGAAGCCACGACTGTTCCTACGGGTGGGACAACAGGGGTAGTTGGTGTTACCAGAACCCAGAAGCTGGGCTAGTTGGTGGGAGATGAACCACAGCAAGGAGTGACTATCTAGTAGAATCTAGCTTCTCTGGGGCCACAGAGAAGACTTGGTCCCTGATAGAGACTCCATCCAACAGAGTCTGAAAAATTGTGGTATATGGTGATTCTAATAAGAGGAGAGGAGGTAGTGAGTTTATCTGAGAACATGCAGGCAAATGACTGGGGCGATGAGAATCAGCATAGATGTTGTTCCATGCACTTTTTGGTACCAGAGATGAAACAGCTGGTCTATCATCAGTATGCACCTTGGATAGCATCTCCAGAATGGTGGCTGATTTGCACTGATTACTCCTTCCTTATGCCTTATTTTGTGAAGGTATAATGTAACCTATCTATTATGGGCATTAAATAAACAGCTTAAGCCCAGTAGTCTGAGGCCAGAGTGTGATGATTGAAAGTGTGAGACACTGAGCATGTGCTCAACCTAGATAATGTTATCTTTATTCCAATGATATGGGAACTGAAAAATCCACTGACTAGCAAGCATATTCATTCCTCAAAGATACAGACTAGATTCATTCAACAGAGAGGTAGAGAGGTGCGGCACAGTGAAAATGGACATACTCTATTCGTAGGCAAAAAGGAAACAGGTGTTCTGGAGAGAGACAGAAGGAGCAAAGTCTCATGCCTCAGCCCTGGGGTGGGTCTGAACAATACCTGGTAGGAAGAAGGAAGAGGATGAGCTAGAGCTGCAGAGAGGCAGTTACTGAAGATTTGAAACTTCACGTGTAAACTTCGAGCAGTTGCTGACAGGAGAGTTGAGAAGTCTTTGCAATTGGAATAAAAGCTCTGATGAAAGGAAACAGCTATTCCAATTTTTGGTGGTATAAGATGCATAAGAGGAATTGTGAATGATTTAGAAAAATTATGGAAGAAAAAGAAGATCTAGACAGAACCAGAACATTGACATTTTTCTTAATTCATCAGTTCCACAGTGGGAAGGTATAGGAAAGCAGTGTCTGATCAATGTTGACCATTTTGTTGTTTCTATTTTGAAAGACATTAATAATTTATTTAGTTCATTTATGCATCCAAGAAATATTTATTAAGTTTCCACTCTGTGCTGGGATAAAATGATAAACTGGATAAACATGGTCCATGCCCTCTGGCAGCTTGTAGTCTAGAGGAAGACATTACCTGGCGACCAAAAACTCCAGAAAAATCTAAGAGGTCCCATCATGGAAGAAGTAAACAGTTCTAGGGATGTACCTTGAAGGTTACCTAATCCAGGTGGGGTGAGAAGGGGAGAGGTGAAAGATTAGCAAAAAAAAAAAAAAAAAAGCTCACTAAATTGAGCCCTGAAGGATGAGTATGAATTGTTCAGGAGAAGAGTAATTGGGAAGAATATTCCAGGCAAGAGAGTAGCATACCATATACAAGAGAAGATCAAGGTAGTGGTGCTCTAAACACAGGAAAAAGCTTATATGTAAAGCTGGAAGCAAGAAGGAACACGCATCTTCTGAAGATGTGAAAGAATTTCTCTATGGCTAAAGAATAAAAGGTTTGGAAACTTTTAAGGAGTTTGGGTATATCCTGAGGGCAATGGGAAGAAACATTTAGAGGATTCAGTAAGATTACTGGACATAAACATGAAGAAATCAATAGATTTCTTGTACATTAGCAATGATCATTTAAATATAATTGAGAAAAAAAAGGTGTCAACAATAATAATGATGATAGTAGCAGTGAGCACACATGAAGTGCCAAGATTGGTACCCAAACCTCTACTCTGGGTCACTCTGCAGAAGAACCTAAGTCTCCTAGTCCTGGTCTATTTCAACTGCTTTATACTATTTCTAGAAAGTTCTCTCACTGTGCAATTCATAACTATTGAAACATTTTTCCTCCCTCTTGGATTCCTAGTTCATTTTCCCTCCACTTACGAAAGGGAGACAAGTGTTTAGCTCAGCTCCCACCAGCAGGCGGCCTGGCCGTGCATAGTATAGCAACATCTGTGGGGATGTGGGGAGCTCCGAGGGCCTTCTTATCACAACTTCTGGTTAAGGGCTGCCTGAGTCTGTGCCCACCTTTTTATTTTCTCCTGATAGCTCTGTTCTTAATCTTGCTGGCTTTATTTCCAGCATATTCTTCCTCTATTTGCCCTATTCTTGCCTTTTAAAGTTCTTCCTATTCAAATGCCTATTTGCTTCCCAGTGCTTCCGGGTCATTTCCATTCTGCACATACTGTATTGGATAACATATTGACACTTTAAAATGAAATTTTATGATTCTATAGACATGCACATTAGTTTCTCAGCATGCTGGCCACAACAAACACATTTCTATCAGCAAAGGCAAGGTGCGTGGACAGCCCAGATGTTAGCTAGTTGAAGAAACTCTCTAAACCTTAGTTAAATGACCTACCATGTGACTTAGGAATTACCATAATGCCTTTGGGAAAGACATTTATCTGGCTATGTTTAATTTTCTAAGGCAGTAGCTTCAAGGAAAAAAAAAAGACCCAAGGAGGATTTATTTGCTCAATACTTTCTGTGGTGATATTTTTATTTTGTATTAAACATACCTACTATATAAATTCAGTGCTTCCTCATTTTATCATAGTTTAGGTATATTTAAAATATCACATGCTATCAGCATAAGCGTGAAACTTGTTTACTGAATTTCTTCCTGAGCTGAGTCCAGACACTCTCTAACTTAGAACAAATCACACATACGAAATGAAGATAAAATGCCAACATCCAGAGCAAGGCAAGTAAATATTGTCACGAGTGCTACCAGAATAGAGGGAAGAGTGTTGGGCTTAGGGTGAGAAAAACTGGGTCTGCACCCCAACTTTTCTAATTAGGAGCAGTGAAACCACGGATAACCTTGAGCCTTGTTTTTCTCGTGCAAAACTAGCATAATGGATTCATGTCTTACTTTTATTCATTCATGAATTCACTCACTTATTAAACAAATATTTACTGAATGCCTGAAGTGGAGTAGGCATTTTGGTGGGCAAAGAAACACTCCCTGCCCTCATGGTTGTTGCAAAAATCAAATGAGGCAACCTAAGTGCTGTCATTGACTAAGTGCCTATTATGTGCCGTGGACTTTATATTTTTATCTCTATTATACATGTGCCATGGACTTACATACATTACCTCAGCAGGTCCTCCCATAAACCTGTCTGGGTAGTTCTCACCACCAGTGTACGTAGGAGGTAACTGAGGCACAGTTAAGAAATTTGTCTAGGGTCAGAGAACTTGTAAGGGACCTGATTGGCATTTGAACCAAGGTGGATCTGATTTTCCAAGAAAGCTTGTCATTATGAAAATTCTTTATAAACATAATGTGCCATATAAAAGGAAATAGTATTTATTATTATTGTTTTCTGTACCCATTTGTGGTGCTATAAACACAGACCAAAGCCAAAAACAAAACAGGAAACAGGAGTTTGGTCATGTTACTATGGATATTCTCATTATAATGCTTTTGATTTCTGATTTTGCGGTTTGAAAGTTCCATTCTCCTTTTCCTCTGTTGGGCCTTTGGTAAGCACGTTATATTTTTTAAATATTGAGACGGTTTCATTGCAGAATCCCTGTGTCAAGGAGGTTGTGTACCTCCTTGAGGATGAAAATGCCAATTTATCATAAAAAGGCAAAAACCCTCATTTCAAAAGGTTGAATATAATGTTACTTAACTAATTTCAAAGGGCTACTTTTAGGTCACTGAAAAAGTCCAAATATAAGAATAGTCTCTGGAGTCTGTAACATTTTCATTTGATTCAAGAATGGCTAAACTTTAATTCATTTTAACCTCTTGCCTTTTGATATTTGGCTCTTTTGACAGGAAGTGTCTTTCCACTGCAAGATTTGTCTTAGTACTATGGCCTGCTTAATCAGGAGTCTGTTTTCATTATATCCTGGAAAGCTAAAGAAGTGCCTAAGTTTTTTACACAAGCTATATACACTATTTCTGTATATTTATTGAAAATTTTATTGAAATGTAACATATCTAAAGTTACATATAAAGTCACAAAAATAAGCATATTTTAATAAAATACACCATTACCAGTACCCCCAAAGCCTCATTCATTCTCTCTTTCAAGTATTCCATCCCAAAATCTAACTGTTATTCAGATTTCTATTATGATAGATTAGTCTTGTCTGCTCTTGAACTTCATATGAATGAAAAAAGAATCCTGTGAAACATGAGGAGATGCAGGGACATCCAAAGGCCTCCCAGTCTGCAGGTGCAGCTCCAGGTAAGTGCTCCTTCTCTGGGCGTGTCTGCTTGTTGGTCTGACCAGAGGGAACCTCTGCTCCACTATGTCATCTCTGGCTTGTTTAACACTGACCCTGGGTCCCTAAGAGACCTCAACAGACTTTATGTCTGCAGGGGCCTCTTCAGGTCAGTTCCCTTCCCCTAATTCACTTGGGGAAGGGACTGACCACAGAATCAAGGAGAGGCTGGCTTGAGAGGGAGCTGCAGAGAAGGGAGGAGTGAGCTGTGTGTCCGACCCTGGGGGGGGAAAAATCCTATGATATGTGCCTTTGTGTGTCTGTATTTATTCACTCAACATTATGTTTATGAGATTCATTCATATTATTCTTGCATAGCAGACATCCACTCATCTTTATTCCTGCATAATATTCTATTGTATGACTATACCACAATTTATTTCTTATTCATTCTACTGTACATAGGCATTTGGAATGTTTCTACTTTGTGGCTATTAAAAATAATGCTGCTTTGAATATCTATAAATGTCATGTGGTAGGTACATCTATATAGAAAGAGAGTTCTCTTGGGTGTATACTTGGGAATGAATTATCCTAATAAATACTGAAGGCATTAAAACTTTATGCTTTACTGCTAGTTTTTCAAAGTGGTTGTACCAATTTAAAAATCCCAGCAGCGATGTATGAGAGTTTCTGTTACTCTGTATCCTCACCAGATTTTTAAATATTAGCCATTCTAGTGGAGTATAGTGGTATATCATCATGATTTTAATTTATATTTCCATAATGACTAATAAAGTTGAATACCTTTTAATATTCTTACTTGCTATTTGTATGTCTCTTTTGTGATGTTTTGTAGTATTTAGAAAAAATGTCTTCCTGAAGATGTCTCTGTCCTAATTCCTGGAATCTGAGAATACATCAGATTATATGGTAAAGGGGAATTAAAGGTTGCAGATGGAATAAGGATTGCTAATCAACTGCCATTAAAACAGAGATATCATCCTGGATTATCTAGGTGAGCCTAGTATAATCACAAGGGTTTTTAAGAATGAAGAGGATATCGAAAGAGAGAATCAGAGATGGCAGAGTGAGAAGGACTCAGCCTGGTATTGCTGGCTTTGAAGATCAAGGAATAGGACCACAAGCCCAGAAATGCAGGTAGCCTTACAGGATAGAGAAGGCGAGGAAGCACATTCTTCCCAGAGCCTCCAGAAGGAAAGCAATCCTGCTAACACTAATTTTAGCAGAGTGAAACTCATTTCCTACTTCTCAACTACAGAACTGTAAGAAAATAAATTTGTGTTGTTTTCATCCATTAAATGTGTGGTAGTTTGTTACGGAAGCAATAGGAAATTAAAACATATCTTCAAATCGTTCGCCCATATTTCAACTGGGTCCTTTTGATTTAAAGAGGTTCTTGATATATTATGGATATGAATGCTTTGTTGGGTTTGTTTAATATTTTGCAACATAGATGCAAACATCTATGTTCTTTTTTCCAGCTTAAGGTATAATTGACAAATAAAATGATGTATATTTAAGGTGTACATGATGTTAGATATATGTATACACTGTGAAATGATTGCCACAATCAAGTTAGTTAACATAGCTACCATTTTTTTGTGGTGAGAACATTTAAAATCTACTCTCTCAGCAAATTTCAAATTTCAAGTATATAATATAGTATTGTTAACTATAGCCTTCATGCTGTACATTAGATTCCTAGAATTTATTCCTCTTATAAGTGAAAATTGTAGCATTTCCTGATCCCCCAGCCCCTGGCAACCACTATTCTATCTATATCTATGAGTTCAACTTTTTAAGATTCACAGATAAGTGAGATCATACAGTATTTGTCTTTCTCTGTCTGACTTATTCCACTTAGCATAATGCCTTCAAGGTTCACCATGTTGTTGCAAATAGCAGAAATTCTTTTTTATGGCTGAATAGTATTCGTGTGTGTGTGTGTGCGTGTGTGTGTGTGTGTGTGTATCACCTTTTCTTTATCCATTCATCCATCAACAACACTTAGGTTGTTTCTGTGTCTTCATTAGAATAATGCTGCCATGAACATGGGAGTACAGATAATGTCTTCAAGGTACTGATTTCATTTCCTTTGGGTATATAACCAGAAGCAAAATTGCTGGATCATATGGGAGTCCTATTTTTAAATTTTTGAGGAACCTCCATGCTGTTTTCCATAATGACTGTACCAATTTACACGCCTACCAGTGGTGCACAAGGGTTCTCTTTTTTCCACATCCTCACCTACACATGCTACCTCTTGTCTTTTGCATGGCAGCCATCCTATCAGGTGTGAGGTAGTATCTCATTGTGGTTTTGATTTGCATTTCCCTGATGATTTGTGATATTGGGTGCCTTTTCATTTACCTGTTGGCCATTTGTATGTCTTCTTCTTTTTAATCAGATTGTTTATATTTCTGCTATGGAGTTATATGAGTTCCTGACATATTTGGGATATTAAATCCCCTACCAGATATATGGTTTGCAAATATTTTCTACCATTCCATAGGTTTGTTTTTCATTTTGCTAATTGTTTCCTTTGCTGTGCAGAAGGTTTTTAGTTTGATGTGGTCTTATAGTTTATTTTCACTTTTGTTGCCAGTGCTTTTGGTATCAAATCCAAAAAAATCACTGCCAAAATCAAGGTCAAAGAACTTTCCCCCTATGTTTTCTCCTGAGAGTATTACTGTTTCAGATCTTGCCTTTGTCTTCATCCATTTCAAGTTAATTTTTGTGACTGTTGTAAGATAGGGGTCCAGTTTCACTCTTTTGCATGAGAATGGTCAGTTTTCCCAGCACTATTTATTGAAGAGACTGTCCTTTCCCCATTGTGTTTTCTTGGTATCCTTGTCCAACATTAGTTGGCCGTATAAGTGGATTAATTTCTGGGGTCTCAATTCTATTCCATTGGTCTATATGTCTGCTTTTATGCCGGTACAATACTGATTTGTTTACTGTAGTTTTGTAATATAATTTGAAATTAGCAAGAGTGAAGCCTACAGCTTTGCTCTTCTTTCTCAAGGTTGCTTTGGCTATTTCTGATCTTTTGTGGTCTAAGTATCTATGTTCTTAAAAGAGATTCATGTAATTTTCCTTTCTTGCAATGCCCTTGTCAAGCTTTGGTAATAAGGTTTTGCTGGCCAAATTAAAAATCACCTTGGGTTGTGGTCCCTCTTTTTTTCATTCTCTCATAGGTGTAAGATTATTGTTCTGTGTTTCTTAAATGTTGGTGGAGTTTTCCAATGAAGGCATATGGACATGGAGTTTTCTTTCTAAGATTTTTTAAATTAAAGAAGTCAATTTGTTTAATAGATTATTCAAATTTATCATTTTTTTCTTATGTCAACTTTGATAAGCTGTATTTTTTAAGAAAAACTCTTCTAAATTAAAAAACTTATTTGCATAAAGTTATTCATAATATCTTCCTTTTTAAATGTTTGTAGGAGCTGTAGGGATGACTTCTTTACAATCTTGAATTTGGTAGTGTTTGCCTTCTCTCTTTTTTTATTTTGATAAGTCTTACTAGGAGTTTATCAATTTAAAAAATATTTTTTAGAGGATACATTTTTGGCTTTGTAGATTTTCTATATTATATATGAATTTTCTGCTTCATTAATATATGTTCTTTATTATTTTCTGCCTTCTAAGTTTTTTCCATTTAACTTGCTGGGTTTTTGAAAGGGGAAGTTAAATCATTTAGTATTGTTGCTTTTTATCTCTAATATGTAAGCATTTTAAAGCTAAATGTATCCCTCTAAGCATTGCTTTTGCTACAGACTACAAATGTTGATATTCTTGTTTCACTCAATTGAAAATATTTCTAATTTCCTTTGTGACTTCTTTTACCCACGGGCCATTCAGTCAGGGGTCCTCAAACTTTTTAAACAAGGGGCCAGTTCACTGTCCCTCAGACCGTTGGAGGGCCGGACTATAGTTTAAAAAAAAAAACTATGAACAAATTCCTATGCACACTGCACATATCTTATTTTGAAGTAAAAAAACAAAACGGGCAAAAACACTAAATGTTCTTGGCGAGCCGCATGTGGCCCACAGGCCGTAGTTTGAGGACCCCTAATTCCAAGTATTTGAGAATTTTGCAGTTATCTTTCTGTCATTGATTTCTAGATTAATTTCACTGTTTCAATTCTTTGAAATGTGTTGAGATATGCTTTATAACCAACATAATTCTTAATTTTGGTAAATGCTCATTTTGCTTTAAAATGATGTGCATTTTGTAGTTATTGTGAGCAGTGTTCTATCGATGTCAAATAGATCTAGTTTGTTAATAATGTTCAAATCTTTGATGTCGCTATGATATTTCAAGAGACATTAGAAGAGATTTTTTAAAATCTCCTACTATGATCATGGATTTATCTAGTTCTTTTAGTTCTGTCAGTTTTTGTTTAGATTTTCGAGACTATGTTATTATTATAGTAAGTACCTACAATTATGTAATTATTTTTTCCCTTGGATATTAAGCCTTTTAATATTAAAAATGTCTCTCTTTGTCCTTAATAATTCTTATTTTAAAATCTACTTTATCTGATATTAGTCTCACTATGTCCGCTCTCTTTGGCTAGTGTTTGTTGCATCATGGTATTTTGAATACGCCCTTGTGCATTGCCTCATATTCTCTTGGCTTTACATCTGATTGTAACATTAATTCTGATTCCAGAAATAATTATACAGAGATGAAATAGAAAATCTCTTTCTAATATAAAGGTTTGGCCCTGCACATTAACTGTTCTCAAATACTAGGAAAACATTGTTAGAGAGTGATCAATACCAGTATATACCCTAGTGAAGTTACTGAACTTGAAGGCTGAAAAAAAGGTGCATCAAGACAAAACTCAAGTCATGTCCAAAGGGGAAAATATCAAGTTGGTATTAGATTTTTCCATACATACTCAATGCTAGGAAGTAGTATCTGTTCTATTCTATTCTGTGGGAATGTGTGCCCCAATAATTTTCTCATAAACAAATTGTCTTTGAAACATAACAAATTGTTTGTATGTAAAAACTTTAGGAATATAGAACTAATAAAACAAATAAACCAAATTTAATTAGATGACCTAATCCAGTTGACCAAGACATAAGTCAAAATAAAAATTTTTGACATAAAGAAAATATAATAAAAATACTAATGATGAGCATTTAATCTATCTAAATATAGGACTAAAATTTCAAACCTGTCACTATTAATGGATGCAAATATTATAAACACAAACAATATACAAATGTAATAACAAAGTGATTAGAATGGGCAGGATGACTAGGTGTACAATTTTATGCCCTGTTATAGCAAGAATCAATAGAGTCCACCTAAAATTAAAATATTTAGTTTAAAATGCACAGTAACTCCAACCTCTCAACATTTTTCATAACGCTTTTAAATTAGTGTTAGAGATATTTTTAAAAATTATATTTCATATGCTGAAGAAATAGCAGAAATTGAACAATTTTGTTTATTTCATTTTTATTTTTTATTTAGTTAATTCAAGTATAATCAGAATTACCACCATATATATCAGGAAAGAGATGCCTGAAACAGTGGTTTCTGGTTATTAACCATGGCTATTTGGGGCTGGTAGGTTTTTAGAGGTTTTTTTTTTTTTTTTTTTTACTTTTTCATTGTTCTTTTCCTTATTGCTTGACTTTTACTTATAATGAGCATGTATTATTTTTACACAATCTATAGAGTCATTTTTCTTGAAAAAAAAGTTAAAGAGAGATAATGATGAGACATTTTTGCCTAGAAGAATTTTTCTCACCTTTTTCTAAATTACTTTTAGGAAGAAACTTTATATTTTATCTTAAAAGAAGGCACTGATTGAATTATTCTTTGTCATGGTGAGCCTAATGTGATCAATTTTTATTTGGTTTTCACTAATGAAGAGTGAATCCTTTTTCTCTGCAACTCCTAGGATTCAGTATCATTCAGTGTAACCTTTCATATCCCAGCCTTCCCTTTTTTAAGTCAGGTCTGTCATCTCTTCTTCTTAGATCTAGGAACAGACAGCGTCACCCAAAAGGACACTCTCTGAGGAGCAGGATGGCGGTGGGGTGCTACTGGTTTGAAAGCATGTCAGATTGACAGCCGCCCTGCCATGTACTACAATAGAGAGTCAAAGAATTAAAATGCAGAGTATCCTATTTTATGACGGAAGATGGGGAGGGCAGGAAAAATTGGCTCACAATTATTGAGCACCTGATGTATGCCAGACATAGTCACAGCAAGCCTCTGAGTTAGGTGTTACTAATCCCATTGTGCACATGAGGAGGCAGAGACTTGGGAGAGGGTAGATGAATTGCCAGTGGTCATGTGGCTAGCTGGGAGAACGAACGCTGAAGCCCATACCCTACTTTGTCCTTCTCTCTGTTTCTATTGCTGCCGTAGAAACCTTCCTATAAACTTTTATTTTTCGTTAAATTTACAATTTTGTTTATTGTGCTGGAAAAAACTATTTTTGATACAGATAGTAAATTTTTGCTTCAAACTGCTTTTATTCTAAGAACAAGTACAAAGACAACAGAAGCAGATAATTCCAGCTAGAATCAAAATTTAATGGCAAAACAAGATCAAGCCCACAAAGAGTTAATTACTCTAGCACTAATTAAGTGTAGTCTTCTTAAAAGAAGGAAAAAAAAAAAGCCTGCTTTATCCTGGCAAGAAGCCTATAAAAAAGGGACGATCTGTCACATATTCACAGAACACAGTAATTAAGGTCTGAAACGCTTTCCAATCAAAGAACAGGAAGAGTTCACTCAGAGTTAACTGTTTAAACAGCATCCCTTGTGAAATGACATTGCCACTGTATGTTTTTAGATTGAATTGATTTAATTTCTTACTGTTTGCTTCTAAGTAGGAATTAGAGCTTCCATTAGGAATTGCTAATGGTGCCCATTCTGGACTCCCTTAGCTCAGGACAGAGAGGGGAGGACTAATGTAGTGTACCAGTTGTATACGCCGCAGCCAGAGCCTGGTCACCGCGGCTACTTTTTTTTGCAACAGGCAGGAATAATGAACAATCAATGAACTTATATCGTGTTTACGTGTCTAGTTTTGATACTGATCATTTTTATGCTCTAAGTAAGATGTTATGCTTTCACAGAAGCATTAAAATATACAAGTAAATGAAAATATGTATATTGTTCCAAAAATATGCTTAAATTTCACGTTTCATTTCCCAGCAGAGACTGACTTAGTCAACACATTCCTGCAGTGACACCAGTAGCTCACACGTGGTGTTTAATTTAGTGACAGTTGATTTCCCTTTATGATAAAACAACCACCTGAACTTCGTTTTGTGTATCGGTTCATTGTTCTTCCTTGCTGTCACTGTTAACCAGTGTGTAGGCTTCACTCAGAACATCTACTACACTAAAAAAGCATAGCGAATGCACAAAGGGTCCCTTTCCTTTTACCACGAGGTGAGGATTGCAATTTTTCTAAATGCACCAGGAATTTGTTTTTATACACCCAACCCACAGTTATTCATTTTTATATTAAGGGACAGTTTTGGTAAATCATATTTAGGTCTAATGTGGCTCATGAATAGAAAAAGTTTTATTCATGTTTTAAAAGCAATTAACTATTTCAGCTTCCTGATAAAAAATAATAGCTAATACTTGTTGAGAGTTTATTTTTTGTGAGGTGCTAAATCCTTTTGAGGGCTGTTCTTTTTAATTGTTTCAACGATCCTATGAGCAATGTATTATAATTATCTTAGTTTGATAAAGGAGGAATCTGAGATTAGGTTAAATAACTTGCCTAAAGTCACATGGGGCTGTATGTTAGGGTCTAACATTATGTACTGGGAGTGGCAGATTAACGAGGAGGATATGTCTATTGTGTATACTAGCAAAATTCTAGATCACTTAAATCAGTGAAATGAGAAAATAACATTTTGGGGTTTACACTCCTCTTCTGTCCTTATAGTTTCTGACTACTGGAATGTTATGTAGAAGGAGAACAAATGGAAAGCAAATCATTCAAGAAACTAGGGGGATATCTTTTTCCTCCATCTCATTCCCTCCTTGTTCTGCTACTCTTTTAAAATTCATTTTAAATTTCCTCACTTAACTATGGGCTTACCATATTACTCACTCATGCAATCATTTTCCATTCAAAAGCATTTCTTGTATTGGAGAAATTGTGATATTCGATGGACCATGAACCGTTGTATACTTCCTAGTATAATCCAGAACTCTTTGGAGAAACTCTGGCCTCTGGCACAATATTTTCACAGTCATAAGAGTTTAGCATCCTATGATCTCAGTGGTATTTAACAATAAATCCTGAACTACGTGTTTTGCAAAAGCAGTGGGAAAATGGATGTCAAGTCCATTAATCACAGATGAAAAAAAATTCTCTGGGTTGGAATGTCAACCAGGCATTAGTTGTGCTTTGCACTATAAAATCTATTCAAATGACCTCCTGATTAGGTCAGCTTGTCCTTCTGCCCTGAGATATTTTAAAAACAGAAACTGGCAGTTAGAGCTATAATCCGTATGCTACTTTAGGCTGTGTGTAGTAGATATTTGGTCATAAGGATAGCCATAAGCAACTCCTGTGCAGCATTTTGCTTATAGCTGTCAGCTTGACCAAATCACATACAAAATCGATTTAAAACTGCATGTTCTATAAAGTAAATATGTCCATTAGGTGAGAAGTGTTTCAGGGTAATTTGAAATAGTCTGAAAACACCCATTTGTAACTGAAGGATTTATTTAAGATTGATTTTGGGGAAAGTAAAAGTAAGCAAAACCATGTTTACTCCTTATATTCTAGCTAAAAGGAAGCACTAAGAAAAAAATCTGAATAGTGCCTATCAAAAGTGATATGGTAAAAAATGTGATGTTGATATTGTGACTATATTGGACATAGCATGCTATTAACTGCTAACCATTTGAAAGTTGCAAATGCCCATTTACAAATTCTTGGGATAAATGCACAGCCGCACAATCAAGTACATTTACAACCTGTTAATCACTAAAGACTTGGGAGGCAGCATCTTGTCCCTGGCAGATGCTATCCACATTCCTCAGCTCTCCTGGTGGCGTTCAGAAGCAGAGGCTGCTTCTGCAGAGAAGGAGAATAAAGACTCCAAAAGGCTTAAATTACAGTGGCTTTGAAATGAAATGCATTTTAAAAATGTACTTTAGTGCTGCTGTAAAATGATGCTATTGTTGTGTTTGTCATAGTTCTGTTAAAAATGAGGCCATTTATACAGCAATAGAGACACTAAACGGGAGGGAGAATTGGGAGATGTTGGAATGTTTGATGATATTCTTTTCCTTCCTGGGCATTGGGAAATTCCGCAGTTGTCATTCACATTAGCAGAATGTAGAACATTAGCTGAGCAATGCGAGGATGCCCTCACGGGAGGAACCAAGGCTACTTTCCCATCGTGTTAACCTCTTGAGTGCCACATTGCTAGAGGGTTTAATGTGTTTGGAGGGATATGGCGGAGGGGTTATAGGAAAATATTTAGTGGAAATGTGAGTCTATTAAACATGATGGGTAAATTCAGAGGACAAGAATACTATTTCATAATGTCTGGGAATAGCTTCTGTTGCCCAATTCTGGTATCCAGAGACTGTCCTTTGCTCTTCTGGCTTTGTATATGCCAATGTGAATATGAATATTCCAGCAACTGCCCGCCACTGCCCACTCTCCCCACCACTCCCAATCCTGTCATTCTCCTCTACTTTCACTGTTGGAAGAAACCTTTAAGGAACAGAGAAATTGAAAAGATCTGCATGTTCACACACCTAACTTATTCTGATCTATGCGTCCAATAAATAATTTAATTTTTTATCCTAAGACCTATTTCTTTCAGAAACCTATTTTTTCTTTTAAATTCTTGGGTTTTACCCTTTAGGTATGTGTCCTGGAGCTCTAAGTTTGAAGATGAATGTAGTATTTATGAGCTTATCCTTAGAGACCTATGATTTGCTTGTATTTACTAAAAAAATTATTGGGCATCTCCAGTGAATCAGAAGCTTTGCTTGGAGTACAAAGTGAACAAAATACAGTTTCTATCCTTTGAGATCTTACACGTCAGGATTACAGTTAGCTCCTTCATTTGCAAAGCATTTGTACAATTCCTCCTTCCCCTTTCCCCAAATTACCAGAGGAAGCTATGTAGAACACATCACTCTCTAAACCAAGAAGCATAATTAGAAGTATTTAAAAAATAAAATTTTGATTAGGAATTGATAACAGAAAGTTCTCTCTGGAAAAAAAAAGCTCATGATTAAATAAAACCCTATCCTGTTTCTCTTAGGAGAAAAGTCATATTTAAAGAATAGTCAACCTTCTAACCTTGCATATCTCTCTGCTTCCTTAATATCCACCTGTTTGGTTCATTGATATATTCATTTGCTCATTAACTTTTCTCAAATTTTTTTCCTCTATTCCCCAAATCAAAGACCCCACTGCTCATGAAGAAGAAAAATACAGAATAAACAGGAAATTGTAACAATTAGTCTCTATCAGAAAAGGGTAAAGAAAATGCTTATAGGAGCAAAGAAGAGCAAAAACCAACACAGCTTGGTGACGAAGTGAGAGAGTTCTTTTTGGACGAGATGATAAGAGTTTTCAGAGTAAAGAAACAAGAAAAGAGTGCGCAAAGCAGAAGGAACAGCATACATGAAGACAGGCTTGAACAATCCGCAGGGCTGAGGAAATGCGGTTATTTGGAGGTTTCTTGGGAGTCGGGCTATGATGAGAGAAATGAGGCTGGGCAGAAGGTATGGGAAGCAGGGAATGTAAAGTGAAGAGTCTTATAAGCCAAGTAAACAAATCTGGATGGTTCTCTTGGCAGAGGAGTCATGGAAGGTTTCTGAGCATGGCACGATCGCTGCGCCATTATGGAAGATCACTTTATAATAAGCAAAACACTAAAATGAAATAAAAAGATATTGCTTTTGTGGTTGTGTGGGAAGTGATGTGTGACCAGCTTTGATTCCATGAGGGTAACCTAGAAAAGAGACAGGAGGAGCCTGAACGGGGCAGTGGCCGTGAGACTGGAGCAGAGGGGACATGTTGAGAGGTTCATACTGTATTAAATGGTAAGTGTCGACTCATTTGATGGAATGTGGTGAGAAAGAGAGAGAAGATGAGAGTGACTATAGATTTATCAGATTGCCCACTTGGGAGATGGTGGCACAAAGCAGAACAAAACCATTAAGGAGAGCATGTGTTGGGGGAAAGGCAATGAGCTTGGTTTGGGACATGCTACTGTCCAGGTGTCTGTGGGGAGTCCAGGGCTGCCAGGTCCGGGGAGCCCTGTTACTCCATCCCTGCACCCAGTGCCAGGCAGTTGAGAGCTCCCCTGATTTCTGCATGCTTCCCTGTCTCCTCAGAAGTCCTGGTCAGAAAGGGGGATGAGGAGTAGAAGCATCAGCTGTGGAAAGAGAGGGAAAGCTGACCACAGCCTCCTTTTGCTTTTTTTTTTTTTTTTTTTTT
>VBSM01000529.1:72497920-72510647 GCA_008086735.1 Cheirogaleus medius
CAGAATAATTTGGAAGGACCATCTATGTTGGTTGAAGAAATTCATTGATCAACCTTCTGTACTTCTGCTCGCTTTGTGCAGACCCTTTGGAATTGACTTTTATGTTCGTTCTGTTTTCTCTTCCTGTCACTTTTCCCCTCCGTTTTTCACTGTATGCATGAGAGTAATTTTCCATTATATTGTTATTTCCAAAGGTCTCTGGCAGGGTGGCAATGAAACGACACAGCTAAGTGATACAGATTTTAATGACTTAATGCTATCATAACTTCTAATAGAAACATAAGTGGAGACAGGGGTGATGTTTTAAAAGACATAAAAATGGAAAGTGGATCATAGATAAGATGTGCATGAAAAATTACTGTGGCAGAGAGGGAAGCAAGACGCGTAAGGACAAACTTGGTACAGACAGGTCCATGAAATAGATGCTATTAGTAAAAGGGGAAAAGTCACAGGAGAGAAAAATAACATTTTGAAAGTATGTCAGAAAGAAGAAAAAAGATGACAAAGGGAAAGGGTGGGACTGGCTTCTTAGTAGGGAAAAAGAGCAAATGGGAAATTACAGAAAGAGGAAGGAAGGCTTGGCGTGTCTTCTGAGCCAGGCTTGGTGACAAAGGGTAATAGCGAACAGAATACTTAAGGTAATAATAGTCAATGAGGAAAGGGCACGGAGAAGCAATGTGTTTCAGAACATCCAGGGTGGGAAATCACGGCAGAGCACAAAAGGAGAGGATCGAGGTAGTGCAGGCCAGCTGGCAATTATTTTTTAAACTCCATGGAAGACTATTAAGTTCCTAGGAATTTGAAAAAGGAAAGATAGCTCAAAATTTTTATTTTTAAAGTGTCATGAAAATGTGGTAAAGTAGGTCACAGAGAGTGCATGGATTTAGTGGGCTTCCTTGGTGCTCGGGTAAATCGCAGTGAAACTAACAAAATGGCCAAGCGACCGATGCATGGTCAGCTTGCCTGTTGGCTCACATGTGGGCCTCCAAGCACCCTGGGTCAGAGGTATGCCCACTGCCACCTCCCCCTGCCACAGCGCACCACCTCACCTTTATCACTCCTAAGTCGGCTTAAAACCCACCTGCTCTCCACCCACCCCCATGTTTTCCCTCCTTTTCCTGCCTGCACACAAGGAGGGCTGCACTGCCCCGGCCCAGCGCGGATGGGCAAGAGCTTGCCTGGTCTGGGGGGTGGAGCATTCAAAATCTGAAGTGTGAGACTCCATGTTCTTTTTTCCTCTGTGGTTTAAAATATAGTGCATTAATATAAAATTTAAGCTGCACTAAGGCCAACAGGTAAGGAAACCATTGCCATAGAAAGGATGGTTTATTACCCCCATTTCCTAGGAGGAAGGGGCCTGCATCGGAAGCCCTGGGACAGAGGGAGAGGAAGGAACTGTGGGCAGCCTCTTTCCTGTGGCTCCTGCCAGAAGGAATGGGGGAAGCAGGGCAGGCAGGCTTGGGGGTGGTTGCTCTGAATGAACTTTGCAGGCTCTAGGACATAGGTGCTGTCCCCGATTGCCTGGTGCCTGGCCCTAGGGTGCTTAGGACAGATTCACAGTGGCCCAGGATGTGAGCCCAATGAAGGAGGTGTTTGGGGGTGTGGCCTCGAGATTAGTTGCTTTTTATTTGAAACTGTGCCCAAGGGAGGAGGACTACACCAACATTTTAACTAACTAATCCCATGTTGGAAATCTCTATATATATTGCCTTCTCCATATTTATAACTATTTTCTTTAGTTAGGGTGAATTACCATAGTAATTTAAGGCTCTCGATACATATTACCAAAAAGCTTTACAAAAGTTTTTACCAATTCTTGGCATTCTGTCTTTTTGTAAAACCCTGTGCTGTATTGTGTAGACCCCATACTTGTTTCATAAATGAAGGAAGCAGACAACCTAAGCAAATCAAAATGAAACTCTGCCAGTTTAAATTTTATGCATTGTCATCTTGGAAAAAACTGCCTTGATATGTGTTTAAATTTTCTTCAAAAGTATGAAAGAATAAAACCTTATACAAAATAAGGCATTAATATTATATAACAGCTGTATTTAAATGGGTGTTTCTTGTGTTTACAAAGGCAGATGTTCTAGTGAGGGGTTGCAGATGTGTTAACTTCAGTAAAGCACAGACTCATACAGCTTTTGTACTGGGACAGACCTTGAGGCTCTGGTGCACATCACCAGCACAGGGTAGAGGGTTGAAACAGAAGGTTGGGGGACATGTACCTGGTGCATGGACTTTCAAGAGTGCTTCCCATGTGCTGTATCACTTTAATATGTAAAATTTCACATTACTGTTTCTGTCTTACAGATAAAGAAACTTGGAGAAATTAAATACCTTGCCCAAGGTTGCAACAACAGTCTGATCCCCACATCTGCACTTTGCATGTCTCCTCATGTATAAAAACAGGGAGAACTGCACAAAGCGGTAACATGACTTGCCCCATACAGAGATGGGTCTAGAATCCAGTACTCCATGCACTTCACATTCCAGGCTTGGACCTCTCAGGGGAAACAGTTAAGCTGTGGTGAATGAAATTCAGCAAAGGCAGTCTTCATAGGTATTTTGAGTCACTAACTAAGTGACATTGATGGTGTTGGATTGTGGCAGTTAGGTCACATGTTCCTTACTCGGTGTGGAAGGTAAAGTCAACCTGATGAAACTTCTGAAAGACCTTCATGATGATGAAGGACTTTGTCAAGTAAAGGATATCTCAGGGAGGCAATGCTGAGAAGCTGAGCCATTAAAAGTGTAGTCTCCAGTCCAAGAGATCTGGACTCAAACCCCAGCCCTACTGTATGCTGAGCACAGGACCCTGGACAAGTTATTTTAACCTCTTTGTGTCTCAGTTTTCCCAGCTTAGAAATTAGTATCATAATGGGGTCTAAGGCATGAGGGTTTCAGGAGGATTAAATGTACGATCAGACAGGTGCTAGATTGTAAAGGTGTTTTAACTGGATCCAGTCACTTCTTTATCTTCTTAGTGAACTTTACCTATATACTAAATTTGTCTGCCACTTCTCTGCTGGTCACTCCCTGCCTGAACACCATGACTCTGGGTTCTGCTCAGCTGACCAAATGGAACATAACTGTTCTGACTCCAAATGCTGTACTTGGAGCAGTGTACTTTAGTCGGAAGTTTCAAAGTAGGTCAGTATGGTGGATTTCCAATTTGCCAACCTCTCATGCAGTGGGTAGGGGCCATGGGACCACTTCTGGCACATGAGCTGTGAGTGCAAGTGGCATTTATGCTCTTGGATCTGAGCAGTTAGGAGCCAGTTAGCTGCCTCTCTCATCTGTCTCTTCCCTTGTTGAGGAAAAGCCGCATGTTCCAGTTGGTGTAGCTACAAGAAAGACAGGGTCTATGCAGTTCACAACAGACTTTAAGTGAGCAAAAAAAAAAAAAAAAAAAATTTCATTATGTCAAGTCACGGAGAATTTGAGATTTATTTGCTACTAAACAAAGATTAGGCAAGTTGTTCTTAAAAGTGTGGCCCAGGAACCCATAGGTGTTCCTAAGACACATTTGTGTGGTTTGCCAGGTGAAAACTATTTTCATAATAATGTCCTTCTCATTCTTTCATGATCATATGGCAGAGTTTTCCAGATGGTCTATGATATGTGATGATGTCATCGCTTTTACAGCTAATAGAATGTGTCCTTGTGTATTCTTGTGTTAAAAACTTGTTTTAATTTCTAATATGGTAAATATTGATGTATGTAACACATATAAACAAACTCTGAGAGTCCTCAAAAAGTTTTAAGCATGTAAAAATTTTGGTCTTGAGAGCAAAATATCTGAACCATTGGATTAGTCTACCTTGCCTAATACAGAAATTATATGGGAAATTTAGAGTGAAATGTGGTGATTCCAACCTCTTTTACTTTAAAATTAATTTTTAAAGCTTTCTTTTTGAGAGAGGCATAGAATAAAAAAGGAATGCATTTTTAATTCAATAAATTTTTTTTGGCAGGTGGTACCGAAAGAGATTGGGAATTGATGGAATAGATGGAAGATAGATGCAGAATTTGAAAACCTGGATCATAGAAAACTTAATGATACATAGCAGAAGGAATTGTATAGCAGGCACATTTTATTGCTGAGTATGTTAGTCAAATGTTGGTTGACAATTTGTACCCATAACATTAGCAAGAATTTTAGTGAAGAAACTATGCAAAAGGCAGATAAGAGTAGGAGACTGGCTGTGCTCTGTTTTTTCTAATTAATATTAAAGTAAAGGGATTAAAATTTTAAAACACCTGTTCTCTCTTGTATCTTTTATATATTATTAATAATTATTATTAATCCCTCTAACCTATAAAAAAGAATTTCAGTTATAACCTCTATTTTATGGATGAAACCAACATGCGCTATCAGAATCAGAATTCTAATTTAAGATTTTTTTACTACAATATCCTTCCTTTTTCCATAATTTCAAACTGAACCGAGATGAAATTTTCCTGGAGCGGGGCCATGGTCGTGGGAATTTTTATGGCATTCTGTTTTTCAACAGTTACCCGTGAAATGTGATTTCTGCCTCAACATTCCTCAGTGGAAGGTTTGAACAAAGATTTTTTTGCTCATGACTTTTTCTTCAGACTCAATTCAAATATCGTCAGTGGTTTCTAATTGCCTGCAACTATGTAAGGCTCTTCTTCATTCTTTCAGTCACCAGGTATTTATTGAGTTCCTATAACCTCAGAGATACTGCCCTGTGCTGGGGATACAGCAGCGAACAAACTCTACAAGCATGCCTGCCCTCCTGGAGCGTATGGCACAGAGGGAGCTGAGAATAAACAAGATAAATATGTAAAATACATATGTTGAACAGTGATAAGAGCTAAGGAAAAAAATAAATCAAAGAAGGCGACCTGTGGGAGTCGGGGGCGGGTGCCATTCTAGACCGAGTGGCCAGAGTAGGCCTCCATGGGAAGGTGGCATGTAAGAAAAGGCATAGGAAAGCGCTGGAGCTGTGTGGATATTCAGAGGGAAAGGCTCCAAGAAAGAGTGGATGAAAAGCACAAAGGCCTTGAGATGGGAGCGGCAGGGAAAACTAGAAGGACATCTGAGGTTAAACGAATGGAAGCTTGTATGGCCAGAGCAGGGATCTGGGGCTTTCCTACTAGCAAGATGGGTGCTCCTCTAGTGTTCTGAGTTGAAGAAACCCATGATCTGACTCGCATTTTCACAGAAGCACTCTGGCTTCTGTGCTGGGCATCCTGCGTGCAGGAGGGCAGGGGAGCGGCAGGGACACCTGGTAGGCAGAGACTGAAGAAACCCAGCTGAGAGGTGATAGGGCTCCGTCCAACATGGTGGCAGCCAAGGAAATGAGCAGTGGTCAAATTTGGGTTGTATTTTGAACGTACAGGCAATGGGATTTTCTCATAGTTGTTTGTGGGAGCGAGAGAAAGAGAGGAGTCAAGGATGGCACCAAGGTTTTTGGCCTGAGCATGTGGAAGGAAATCGACTTGTATGGAGAAAGATGGAGAAGAAGTAGGCTTGGCAGAGAATGCCAGGAACTCAGCTTTAGTACTTGCTATAGACTGAATGTTTGTGTCTCCCGACAAATTCCTATGTTGAAATCCTAACCCCCAGTGTGATGGTAGTAGGAGGTGGGGCTTTTGGGAGGTGATTAGGTCATGAGGGTAGAGCCTCATGACTGGGATTAGTGCCTTTCTCAAAGGGGCCTTGGAGAGACCCTCTGTAGACTCCACAATGTGATGATGCAGCAAGAGGCACCGTCCACAAGGAAGTGGCCCTTACCAGACACTGAATGTACTGATGCCTTGATACTGGACTTCTCAGCCCCCAGAAATGTAAGAAACAAACTTCTGGGTTTTTTTTTTTGTTTTTTTTTTTAACAGAGTCTCACTCTGTTGCCTGGGCTAGAGTGCCATGGTGTCAGCCTAGCTCACAGCAACCTCAAACTCCTGGGCTCAAGCAGTCCTTCTGCCTCAGCCTCCAAAGTAGCTGGGACTACAGGCATGCACCACCATGCCCGGCTAATGTTTTCTATATATTTTTAGTTGGCCAATTAATTTCTTTCTATTTTTAGTAGAGACGGGGTCTTGCTCTTACTCAGACTGGTTTCGAACTCCTGACCTTGAACGATTCTCCCGCCTCGGCCTCCCAGAGTGCTACGATTACAGGCGTGAGCCGCCAGGCCCAGCCAAACTTCTGTTTTTTATCAGCCACCTAGTCTATGGTTATCTGTTATAGACTCCCAAACAGCTTAAGGTAATACTCCTAATTTTGTGATGCCTGTCAGGCTTCTAAGTGTAGATGGTATGCAGGCAATTGGATATACAAATCTGGAGTTCAGAATATGCAATGGAAACATAAATTTGGAGTCATCGGAATAAAGATGGTACTTAAAGCCATGAGAGTGGATAAGATCATAAAAGATTGAATGTGAATAGAAAATGGAAATGATTCAAGGATTGTGTTGCATCATTTGCATTTGAAAGAGGGCGAGCTAGAGAAAAGAAATGAGTCTAAGAAGGAACCGACAGTAAGGTAAGAGTTCAACTATCTTTCTCACAATCTGACCACCCATTTACTCCTCCACAGGTTTCATGTGATCCAGCCACATGGTTCAAATTGGTCACAGCTTCTCTCGTCTCCATAGCCTCACTAATGTAATGTCCTATGTGTGGCACGATGCCAACCAGATCCTTTCTGACATGACTTTGTCCTGGTCCATCTTCAAGGACCATTTGCAATGCCTTTCTTATATTCCCAAATTTCTCCCTTTTCCTTATACCCATTACTTCATTTAAAGAAAATTGTTTATTTTTATTGATACACATTAGATGTACCTGTTTTGGGGGTGCATGTGATAATTTGATATATTCATATAGTTAAGTCAAGGTAATTGAAATATCCATCATCTTAAATATTTATCTCTTATATATAGTAGGAACATTCAAATTATTCTTTTCTAACTATTTTGAAATGTACAATCAATTACTGGTGACTATAGTTAACATTAATCAGTTGTACATGCCATTACAGCATTTTAAAAAATAACTCATGAATAGCAATTTCACATGCCTTTGTGTACCTATTTGTTACTTCTCCGAATTGTAAGTGTTTTGTAGGTAAGAGCCATGCCACCTTGCAGAATGTCTTGCCTACTTATTGAGCAAAATTGCATTTTGTTGAGTAGTTACTGGACAGATGTGGACAGGAAGAAGACGTGAAGAAGCATTGATATCTTATGCTAAATAATAACCTCATTGGGACCAAAAAATTCTGAGTTGCTGTGGGAACAAGGAGATTTGTCATTACATTCCTGTAATAATAGACACTACAAACAGATGAATCACTACTTCGTGATTTACTTTACCTGCTGTTCTGCTTAGTGATTCATCTGCTTTTTGTATAAGATGGGTCCCACTACTGTACTGCCTTTTGATTTTAAAATTCTTCTTAAAATTGGGTAATTGAAAGAGAATAAAAAAACAAAACATACAAAAACAGATAAGACACCAGAATATAATATTATTACATACAGGAGATACAATCTAGTTATCCACAGAAAAATACTTTCCTAATCTATTTCTAGCACAAAATAATAAATGAATGAACACACGACTTGTTATCCAAAATTCAGTTTGCAGATATGCATTTGCCTCATTTGCCCTCTAATTTGGTGACAAACCTCTCTAATTCTTACTGTGTTGTCCAGGGCTACTTTACATATGTACTTTACCTGTGGTAGTACTGCTGGGTTTCTCAGCTCCATTTATTTATTATTTGCAGTCCACCATTCATGGGCATGCAGCATGAATGAGTGATACCTTGGAGTTGTGCAACGCAACAGGCCATCTGTCTAGCTTCTGAAGGCATTTGAGTGCATAGCCTTTGTTTAAGTAAATAAATAATACAAAATTATTTTAATTTTTTTATGAAGTCCTCCCATTGCCTAGTAAATAATGTACCTTAAATGTTAACTGGGTTAGGAAAACCACTAGAAATGAGGAATAGGAAGATTCTGACCAGATGTATGCAGGCCCAAAGCAAATAAATAAAAAGGGGGCAAATACTATTAAACTTCAAAAAAAGCTTATTCAGGAATAAAAGTTTTTATTTTTGATCTTCATTATTGACTTGCTTGATTTCGTTGTTTCTACTTTAGGTTCTTTCTTGCCCTGGAGACTCAATGATTTTATGTCTAGTGGTTCATAAGTCACAAGATATCTGGAATTAGGTGGTAAGTATTTTTCTTTTGTTAGTGGGAGCCTATAAAACCTCAGCAGTTTGTATTTTCAGGCAATCAAAACTAAATGGAGTCTTGCATAATTTGCTCCCTCTTCCTAATGTTTCCATAAAAACAAAATACTATAGACAACCCCTGAAAATGTGAGACCTTTTTCCTTCTGAACGTAAATGGAATGAAAATTAGGTTGATAACAATCTCTTTACACACACACATACGCATTAATATATATATATTTATTTAAAATATGAAAAATACTGCCTCTGGCTTTGCTCACATACTATAAAATGATCAGAAATTTGGGGAATATTTGGAGTAATTACTCTTGTTAAAGATGAAACGCCAACAGAAAAATGTTTGAATAACTTGAGCTTTTATAGGACCAAACTAATGACAGATCGTTACTATTGTGTAAACTCCCTTCAAAATATCTCTGAAAATGAAAGGGATGGGAGATAAGACCAGTGAAGCCTCAGAACTTTTTATTAAATCACCCATCTTTTCATTTCTCTATCTTAAGAATAGTCAGCCCTTTTGCTGCTAGCACAAAATGACCCATGCAATGTGTGCAATGGCTTTTCTTATCCTTTTATTATAAAAAATATCTCTTCTACCTTTTCACCTTCTGGGGGGCTTTTGGCCCTAGAACTTCTAGAAAACTTGAAAAAAAAATACCTGAGGGAACAATGGAGGCTGACTTGGCAGATCTGGCCATGGCTTGGGTGATAGGCTCTGACACTGAGTTAAGGAATATTATTTTGATGGAAGATATTATTTTTAGAGCCAGACATGGTGCTTTAGAAGAGATGGAAACAGACAGCGTCTTTTTCCTAAAGTGTCGGCGCTTTGATTTGGCCAGGACAGCATTCATGGGAATGGGGACTAGAGAATGTCACTGGCAGGACAATCAGCCTAATGAGGCTCTCGGCAGCCGAGGTGCTTTCAGAAGCTGGTTGAAGATGAAGATAGAGGGTACTTAGGGTAGGAGATTATTCTAAACATAGGGAGGCAGCCCAAAATAAGGCGAAGAGAGCTGGGGAACCTAACAGAAGTTGCTCTAGGAAAATAAAAGACTGAGAAGAAGGTCAGGTGTGACTACATATGAAAGAAAATAAGAACAAAGGTAAAAGTGAGAAAGGATTTAAAGAGACTGACAGTTGGAGGGAAAGGCCTGATGGGATGAAATGACTTAGGAAAATAAATGGCAGATCCTGATGGAACTACTACTGCTTGATGCTTTCTGTCTATGTTTTCCAGAATTTAATGTTAGGCAGAGAAGGGATAATATAAATTAGGTTAACGTGCATGCTCTTAGTAGTAAGCTTAGTAGTTGCTTAGATAGTAAGCAAAACAAGAACTCAGAAGTCTTTAGCAACAAATGAAGTGATGGGTCAGGGGAACATTAGGATTGTTTTATAAGGTACAAATTCTATATTATGAATATTGAGAGGAGGATCCTGGTAGAAAGGACCAGATTCACTAGAATAAACCCAATTCATTTATGGGTTAAATATCTGAAATATACACTAGTGAGAAAAAGGTTATTTATGAAGTTGTCAAAGTAAAAACATTATTGGAATAGTGATGAAGATTTTCCCATTTGTATTGTGGAGAGTCATTGTTACTAGTACCTTGGAAAGATCGGGAAGAGGCTAAATGGGGAATAAAGTAGGAGAACGGTATGATTTTAGTTGTTATAGGCCCATGTATGATTTGGCTATTAGGAGAGGAATTGATAAAATTCGATCACCTATCGATAACAGAAATAATAATGTGAACAGGACTTAATTGGATTAATTTAAAGCATTCAAATGGGCACAGAATAATTATAGAACACTTTCTGAAATGAATAAATTTACCATAATTTCATACATTAACCAGAAGAATTTAAAATTAACTAAAATGTGACCTTATAAGGCCTAAAAATCACATTATTCCATTTTCTTATTATAATGGGTAGAAATAACTCTTATCTAAATAGAGAATGGGGCTAGAAAATATAAGGCCGGTGGAGCCAATAGGCATCCTTTTAATTGTATGATACCGATTTAAGTACATTAGACTATTTGTATTTGCAATGCGTTGAAATAACTCCATGTTATATTTGCAAACTCCTTGACATTAGATAGTGTTTTCCCTTCCCCCTTCATTTTAGGAATGTTTCTAACACAATTTCAGATTTAAAAAGTATAATTTAATACTTTTTTTTTTTTGAGACAGAGTCTCACTCTGTTGCTCTGGGTAGAGTGCAGTGGCGTGATCATAGCTCACCACAACCTCAAACTCCTGGGCTCAAGTTATCCTACTGCCTCAACCTCCTGAGTAGCTGGGACTACAGTCATGTGCTACTGAGTGCAGCTAATTTTTTCTGCTTTGTTTTGGTAGAGACAGGGTCTCACTCTTGCTCAGGCTGGTCTAAGTCCTGACCTCAAGTGATCCTCCCACCTGGACCTCCCTGAATGCTAGGATTAAAGGTGTGAGCCACCACGCCTGGCCTTAATACTAAATTTTAAAAGTGAAACCTTCACACTTAAGCTGTTGAAATGTTTAATATTTGGATGCTATTCCCATTAAGCTATGGAAGAGAAAATACTCTTTTTATACTTTGGAATACAATAGAAGAGTTTAATGACTATACTCCATAAAACGTGAAAGTTTCGACATTATTAACTTTTAGATGAATAAACATTTATTATAACAAATTAATATAAGTAATTATCAGTCTCTCTTCTAAGTAGGTTTTAGTCATTAAATTGTTACGGTTGCTCTGAAGAAACTGGAGGTTCAAATGAGGTTCATTGGAGCTGCTATTGAAGGGTGAAACATTTTATTGTCCCCAGCGTCCCCAGGGCAACTCCAGCCATGTCCTGAGCTCACAAGTCCCATTTTCCTTAATCCAGACTATATGTGACTAACCTTATTGGGCCCCTGCTATCTAAAGCTGGAAGCGAATCCATCCAACTCTTCTTCTAACTATTGATGGCACCACCTCAGATGGCATAAAAGATTGGGTCAGCTTTAATCTTTGAAAAATTTCAGGGAAGAAAGGCAAAGAGAGACGAGAAAGAACAGAGAGGATGGTGATTAGCAGAGAAGTTCCTGTCCTGCTCATTCCAGCTCTTCCCACCCTGTGTAAAGTAGCTCCAGGTGGCCCTGTCCTTTTGCTCAGCTTTCCTTCTGTTCATTGCACTTGCCACCACCTGATATTGTTCTATATGTGTCTGTTCATTCATTCAGTGTCGTCTCCTCCTCCACTAGAAAGTATGGAACTTCGCCTTGCTCAGCGCTCTATGTGTAGTGCCCAAAGCAGTGCTGGCACTTAGAATGTTTTCTGAATAAATGTAGAAGTGAGTGATTTGGACACCTGACATCAGATCTTAGCATGAAATGATGACCTCCAAGCTCTTGGTTTAAGGTCTTAAATATCTTGTTGGGGAGAGGATTAAAACCTTATTTCAAAAATATAGAATATCCCTTTTTTCTGCCTAGTAAAGTATCTCATAGTATTATATACTATTAAGTAAAAGATGCTCAAACATATTAATGTGTTTGAATGAATTTATTGAAGATAAAAAAAAATGAAAGGAACAATAAAAGGTGACCAAGAGGGAAACAGAAAGAAAAGAAAATAATTATCCATGTGAAGCTGAAGGAACTATGGCTGGGGGAGAAGCTGACAGGTGGGGGCTGTGATATGTTTCCACCTCCAGGAAAGTCTGGGCTGAGACTATCCCCAGGCCCAAGTATCTGCCACCTCTTCAAATCAAAGCTCTTTAAATCTGTGTTTCATGTCCTCTTGGAAGCCAGGCCTAGCATTCTGTGGATGAAGGACTGAGAAGATGGTGTGACACTGGGGTGCGGCTCTGGCCCTGGACTTGGCTCCCACAAATTGTGGGCTCTGAAGACCCTCCCACCTCCAAAGGCAGCTTGCCATGGATACCGTGTGGTTACCTGAACAGGCCTCTTGGTCTTCTCACCTCCTCTCCTTGCTTCCCTACTTCTCATTCCAAGTAGCTTATCGAAACTTCTGCCAACCACAAACCATGCTCCTTCTGTCTCATTATCGTCCCAGCGATGTGGGGCCCCCTACCAATTGGGTCACCAAGCAGCTGTCTGGCTTCTGTTCATCTTCACTCTTTAACCTAGGAATACCTTTAGTTAAGAGACATGTGGAAAATGAGTTAACTGCAAATATTTAGGGGTAAGTTTCAGAAGCATTAGTAAAGAATATTATTAAATATGGATATGTGCTAGGTAATACAGAGTTGACACAAAAGGAACCTAACCATGTAGCAGTCATTGGGATTAGCAGGTGACACACATGATCTCATTTTGTCCTCATGACACCCAACAGGGGAGCTGCTATCATCATGCCATACATGAGGCAACTGGGGTTTAGAAAGGGTAGATAACTTTCTCCAAGTTATGGTGCTGGTACTTGAAAGAATCTAGATTTTGGGCCGGGCGCGGTGGCTCACGCCTGTAATCCTAGCACTCTGGGA
>VBSM01000529.1:72510747-72537333 GCA_008086735.1 Cheirogaleus medius
AAAAAAAAAAAAGAATCTAGATTTGACTGAGGTCCATGATCTCATCACCACCCAGGTGGCCTCGGTGTGGATTTACTCCCAGTGGCAGAAAGAGTCAATATGGATGGATATAAAAGAAGTGAGCATATTATTGAGGAATCAGTACAGCTGGTGCTCATAGTTACACAAGTGGGGTAAAAAATTGCATGAAAGGGATGCACCCCTTTCTTGTTTGTCTGGTAGTTTCCATAACACACCCTAAAATCATTTCTACATTCTCAAATATTGAGTGCCTATTATGAGTCAGGCACAATACCTGGCGTGGAGGTACAGTGGTGAAGAACACAGAGCTGCTGACTTTATGCAGCCTATAACCTCAGCCCTGCCACCCTTTTGGTAGAATTAAGCTCTTGCTGTATGTGGTCTACACATAGCTTTGCCCTAAAAGGCTCTTGGCCACCTCTACCTCTCCATCTGACTTGCTTTTCTCCCATTTTCTCTCCTACATCTGGCTGGCTCCTGCCACTCACCAAGGCAGCTGGCTCGCCTACGGTCCTGTGGGAAGCTCTGGGCAGGGCCACGTAAGGAGTTCATGGGTCTTAAGGGCTGCTGCCTTCATGGGCCCTTCCTGCATAAAAAAAGCATCAAGATGAATATGTTAGTATTACATATTAAAACATTTTCCTTGATCTAAAAGTTATTTCCTTCTGTTTTTAAAATAAATTAAAACATTTTTATGGACCCCAAAAGTATTGAGGGCCTCAGGTCCTATATCTGCTGTGCCTAATAGATATATTGGATGTGCATCTAGTCACCATTTGGCAAAAAGTGACTACCGTATCACCAGAAAGTCAGACAAAATTAGGCAAGAAATATCCTCCTTGGTTTATTGTGATCTGTCTGTTTGTGACTTCTGGGAGTTTAAGACTTCTGCCCTTTTGCTTTGACTGCTATAATCATCACTCAGTTGTCACTTGGTAACTGCCTAATTACATTATTTGGCGATAAGTGAAGTTTTTAAAGTGACAAACTCTTCCAAACAGCTGTGATTGGATTTGTTTTTGGTACTTTATTTAATTTACAATTGCATTTGTAAAATCATAATTAGTCTAATTTATTTAATGACCCCCAATGCAGGCTGTAGAATATTTTCTGAGGGTGTTTTTAATTACACATGAATCAACATCATAATTTCAGAAGAGTTTGAGTGAAGTGGGCATTCACATAATTCCCACCATTGGTTAGTAATTTTCTCCCCATAGTAAAAAAGATCCTTAATAAATACAAAATGTTTTTCTGAAAGGCTGAATTCATCTAGTAATTCAATGATATACTTTTCTCTTCTAAAGTTTTAAAATCTAATTCCTGACCTTTTCTATTCTGTGCCCAGGATAAATACATTTCTTTGGATAAAGTTAATGATGTTATAACTGATCCTCAGCAAAAGGTTAAGTTCTTATAAGGACCACAATTGAATTTTTGGTTAATTTACTTAAAGTTTTTCATCTATGTTTTTGTTTTTCCTCTAAATTCGAGTGTGTCTCTTAGTTAGCCTTACCCTACAGGGAAATTGTATTGTTTTTCACTCTTTTAGGGAGATGATGGTGGTGACATTCAGAAGAATCTGAGTAGGGAAGACTAAAGCTTCATTTTTTTTTTCTACTTTGCTAACAACTCAGTGTTCTGAAAAGTCTGGATTGTGCTTTGAAAAGTTTGTGTGCTTAGTGCGATGTTGTCCAATTGGCCAACCCACTAGGTCTTGGGAAATGTCCTAGGAGCTTGGCAGGAAGAAGTTCTCAAGAGAGCCGGAGTGCTGCCAATTTCCAATTGGCCAAGACATATTACAAGGACAACCTTCTCTCTGAGCAACCTGGCATTTCCACTCCAATTGGAATCTGCAACGTGAAGATGCACAGGGGAGGAAGATTAGACAAACCTTTTCAGATTTCTGGTCCAGGTGAATCTTTCATTTATCTGGTCTGCTTTACTCTGCCTTTGATCACTGCCCATTTTCAATATGAGGGAGCAGTGATCAACAGCCAGGGTGAAGGCAGGGTGATTGGACGGATCTGTTTTTATACATGCACACAAGGCATTGAACCTGCCTGAACAGTTCAAACTGTTGCTAATGAAATGTTAGCTCTGCTGTGTGAGGCAACCTGCCTGTCACATTGGCCCTTGCTCAGGTGGCTCCCACCCCTGATGCGCGTTTGGGAAATGGTGACAGCTGTGCTCTTTGCCTGGCTGCTTCCATTTATGAAAACACGGAGGTAGATGGCAGCCACCCCCACAGGTCCCTTTACGGTGAATCTTCTTTTCTAGCCACAGCCAAGAGTAAACACTCCCTACAGAGTTGAATAACAGTCCTTCAGGGCCTACCTCAAATAGGTTTAATTTGCTTTTTACAAAAAAGATCTCAGGAAATTAAAAAAAGAAGGTATTTGCCTAGTTGGAATTTCTATACAATATTTGTGTTGTTCTTAAAACAACACTTCTTTTATGTAATTTTAACATAGCCACTTGTGATAGTTTAAGTAAGTGAGACAAAAATATTAAATATCCAATTACACCAAGAAAAATTTGCCACCTAAAGTTTATCTTCTGGGTATTGCTGGGGAGAGATTAGAAAGCTTGGATCACACATAGGCCCCTTTGGCCAATCTGACCTCATTCCATCCTTTAGGCATTGTCAGTGGTATCGTGTCTGAAAACAAAGCCTCGTAGCAGATTAGGTAAGAGGGTTCCTTCAGTGTGGGTTAATTTATCCTGGTCTCTGGAATGCTGGTTTCCTTTACCACCATGCTCCTCAGTAACCCTCATTCAAAGTGCTTCCGGGATTTTGCTCATGCCCTGTGGCTCTTATCAGAGCGGTCCCTGTCCTGTCTTGTGCAGACAGCACAGAAGGGGAGCTGAGAAGACTCAGGTGCGAGCCCCGCCACATCCCCAAGTTCTCACCTTTGCCCATGATCCTATAGCCTGAAAGCCATGCTTTGAAAACATCACCTGCTTCAGCCTTTTCAGTTTCTTTTACAATCTCATTATTGTAACTCCCTAGGCCACCACAGAAATTTGAGTCTAATGAGGCCTAAGCAGGGGAAGTCTGTATCAGATGATGGAGATGGAAGTGGAGATTTTGTGTATTGCTCCTAGCAGGTCCCGTTGCTCTGTGTACCCGCCATGCAACTCTACTTTTTACTATGGAATGCCTTGGGCAAAGATCTTCTCACATGTCATGAATAATGAATGAATAAGTGAAAGAAGAATCCCAAGGGACTCGTACCAAGGGACTATCCACTTTCATGCCTTTGATGAGTACCAGGAGACTTTCCCAGATTGTCCCACAGTTGTCCATTATGGTGTTTTATTGCACAAACTATCCATTTCCATCAGTACCTATTTTTGCACCCCTCCTGGGTGCCAGGCATTGTGTTACAAAGTCTACTGACAGGCCAGTAATTCAGTGTCTTGGATAACAGCAATCAGCTTGGAGAGATGGGGAGCAGCAATTCCAACAGCAGGTGGAAAGTGCTTTGCTAGAGACGTCACAGGCTGGTGGGAACACAGAAAGAGCACCTGGCCTGAATAAAGGATTAGAAGAGCTATGTCCCTATACATTGAAAAATTAGCATAGTAAAAAAAGAGGTAGTAGAAGGAAGACAGAGAGATTGGCATTTTTGAAGGCACAGAGACTTGAAGCATGAAGAATTAAAAGTAAATTAACAAGTTCTTCATTGTATCCAAATCAAATATCTGCTGTTTTTCTCTAGCTCATTTCCTTTTGTTGAATAATCTTTGGAGATGAAGACGAATTGATCAGCTTTCCTACATGATACCTTCATATTTTTGTGATCCATTCTGGGCTCCATTCTTTAAGAGGGAGATGGGAATAAAGACTTTTGCTTAGAAGAAAGAAAACAATTTGTGAGAGAAATTAAAATTAGGTCCTAAAGTAAAAGCCTGAAGGAGTTGATGTCATTTGTCTTGGAGAAATGACAACTCAAGGAGCTTCAAATCTTTGAAGGATTATTGTTCAGAAGATGGATTAGTCCAAGGTTGACAATTCCTTATGGTGCCACCATGTTTCCTAGTAGACGTCAATAATTAACGGAGGCCTTTGTTCCCTTACAGCACCACGTGCAGCCTCAACATGGTGCTCTCAGCAGTTAATTCTATAAAGTACTTTAGATTAAAGTTCTTTGCCATTCTTAGATTGGACAGCCCCTGTGTTCTCCCAGGGATACAGTGGAGACCAGTGAGTAAAAGATAGAGGCATTCAGCCTTAAAAACTGTCAGAGTTGATCAATGATGGAATAGGTTATTCTGAGGGTTAGTGAGTTTTCTAACATGAAAGGTTTCAAAAACATACATTGAAAAAGACTTAATATATCAAATTTTATAATCACTCCACTCTCCCATCCCAGCCTTGTGGCAAGAAGGGCCCAAGAGATGCTGTCTCTGTGAAGCAGGGAGGTCAGAAGTATCCCAAGCCTAGGAAAGACAGTGGTCTTCTTCGGGCACAATGGCAGCACTCTGGGTGAGCTCCAGGGTGGAAGATGCATCAAGAAAGGCTGGACTCCAAGCAGAGGGTTTCAGTCTTGCCACAGTGTTTCATGCGACACAGAAAGAAAGAGTACCACTTTTGCAGGGACTACTGGGGGTGGCTTGAAATATTGGGATGTTGGGGGCAACTGAGACAGGCAGGAGAGTAGTGACTTCCACTCCTTAACTCTCCTGTACTCTAAAGTGACCCTGGGAAAGAAAAGCCACTTCAGTAATGGTGACAAGAGTTTTCTGCCAGCCCAATAGGGATAAGGCTTAAAGTCAGATTTTATTTTACTTATATATAAAGATTTCTTCCACATGTACTGGTGTTTGGGGGTTGAGGTTTGGACCAGCTACAATATGACTAATAATCTTTCACTAGCAAGTCATTGAGGAGCTTCAAGTATTGAAACCAGGCTGGACTGGCTAAATTGCAAAATCATTCTCAATTCTGAGATGGTATAATTTTTTTGATTCCTGGAATCATTATCAAAAGTTTTCTTTACTCTTACTTAAGCAGAACCACTCTAATTCCTTTCATTCTATCTCATATGATATGCAAGACATCTTCATCCACCTTTTTCCACATGACTGTAAGCTTTTACAATAATTCCAAACTCTTTTAAATGTGTGGATCTTCAAATCTGATAAAGCTAAGCGTGGCCTCAATTTCTGCGTCTGTGAAATGCAGCAATTAGTAACACTTGTGCAGGAACAGATTCACTGTGAAATGAATGAAGTTTCATCTTTGGGCTCCTCTTACCTTCTCTAGGCCTCTTCTAAGGCCCTAGGAGCAGGGTTGCTAGTAAGTTTATCAAATAAAAATATACAGGATACCCAGTTAAATTTGAACATCAGATAATAAAAAGTTCTGTTTTTCTTATAAATATGTCCCAAGTTTCGTATGAGACATAATTATACTAAAAATTATTCGTTGTTTATCTGAAGTTTGAATTGAACTGAAATTCCTAAATTTTATCTACCTGGGAGGTGCCCTAGCGATAGTGCATGAGTAATTTTGAACTAAATGCTTCTCAAAGAGGGAGCCTAGATTGGATAAACTCTATGCCCCACAAAACCTAGATTCTCTTCTATACAGTTCACAGTTTGTTACCATGATTAACTTCAAGCACCTACATTACCATTATTAAAACTATTGTAGTTATTGCTGTTATTTTATTAGAAATGTGCCTTGCTAGAGAAGGGCCACAGCATTTTATGGCCTTGGTTGACATATTTAGCTTATGATGAGCCAAGACCAGCAGCTCTTAGTTTTCCTCACTCATGTTTAATTACTTTTTCCTGTGTTGGGAATTCCATTTGCATTAGGCCATCTCTATTCACAACATTTTAATTAATCTGTGGCATGTTCCTAGTCATATTTCTCACCTGCTTCTTCCATCAGTAGATAAAGAGAATGCGCGTAACCTAGAGTCAGAAACAAGATTCTCTCACTCACGCAGCAGCCTATGAAAATTTTATTGGGTCACTCACAAGAAGGGAAGTGGAAAGGAAAAGAATCTTCTTCCAAGGCCAATTGTCTGTTTTCTTTCATAGCTCAGTGCTTATTTTCATGATTTTTGAGTAGTCAAAGTAGTCTTTCTCCTTTCTCCTGTATTTTAAGACACTAGTTGTTGATGAGACCTACATCAGTTCACTTCATCCTCAGCAGTAGTTCCCTGGATGTCCATTCCTGACAGCAAAAGTCTCTCTGGATGGCCACAGAGGCCAGTTTGCCACACAGGTATTAATACAACAGAACTCCATTTTAGCCAAGCTAGTGTTTCCCTAGATCATGCCCCCTCCCCCCGAAGCAACTTAAGTTCCCATCAAACCTGATACATCCCATGAATACTTGCTAGGACGCTGCCAACCTGGGCGGAGGGGCTGGCCCTGTTCCACAGCATCTGGCATATGAAGGGCCTTCCCTGTGCTTGAGAAAAGAGTATGTTTTCTTATCAGTTTCTTAAGGTTGCTTTGGCAAGCAACTAGGGAGTAGGCTTGTAATATTTCTTACATACTATGCCTGAAATCGCTAATGCAAAATCAATTATCTCACCATCATTTTAAACGCGGTGTGAGAAGTACAAGAGTTATACTAATGGTTCAGAGAATACAATTTGCCCCCGTGGAAGCTATGCTGCTTGATCACTGATAGTTCTCACCCTGTGCTTAACCTTGAATGATTTCCTTTCCCAACCAGTGTCCCAGTGCCATGGTGTCACTTGGTACTTTTGTTTCTGTACGTCAGGTCTACCCTAGCTGAATACTTCAGGGCCAATAAAATCACTTGTTTGCCAGTACACTCTCAGCTGCAGTTATCTCTACACTGGCCAGCCAGCATTTTGCTTGCCATCAAATCTGGCACAAAGTAAGCTGTAGCAAAAGCGGAGGCATGGCCCTCACTGCAAGATGCAAGGACCGTTTCCCATGGCCAAATGTTTTTCCGGGATCAAATCAGGCTGAAGTACAGCACAGTCTAGGACAATGTCACAGTGTGAGGATATATCCTGGATAAGTACTGAGAATTAAAATTTAGTCTCAATTTTTTCAAAGGGAGGCAGAGCACTAAGATTGCTGGTCTTGAGGGCTTTTACTAATGGTATTTATTACAGTAGCTGACATATTTTGAGGGCTTTCTATGTGCCAGGCTCTGCAATATGGGATTCACTGCATCATCTCATTAAATCCTCATCACCTGATGAGGTGTTAATATTATTTTCCCCATTATACAAATGAGACACTGAGCGGTTAAAGAATTTCCTACAGTAATAAAGCTAGTTCATTTCAGAAAGTGTGGTGAAAGGTCAAAATCGATTTGGTGGCCGCTAGCTTTGGTTACTAAATTAATCCAATCTTGGACCACATATGAGACAGCCTGTACTCAAATCCTGGATCCACAGTTCATTTAGACTCTTTTGACTCTGCTGCTTTATTTGACAAAGGGGATCTCATAGTAGCATCTGTAGCAAAGGGTTGTACAGATATCTGCTTATTTAATTCTAACCACAAGTCTGTGAAATAGCAAATATTGTCCTCTTTAAGAGACGAGAATGCCCAAGTACACGAAAGTTAAGCAACTTTCCCAAAATGATATAGAGAGTAAGAGGCAGAGCTAGGCTATGAACCCAGGCATTCTGTACGGGGAACCATTGCTTTCAGTAACGTAACCAAAACACTTAGCACAGTGTCCTGTCACATGGCAATCCATCAATAAATGTTTATCATTTAAGAATGTAACTCTGTACCAGACACTATGCCAGGCACTTTATATATATTATTTACAAAAATTTTCATGAACCATCTAATAAGATAGCAATGAACCTGATTTTGCGTATTTGGACACTAAGTTACAGAGTAAATATTTTGTCCAAGGTTATGTCTCTTGTCTAACATCATATTCCAAGTGGGTAACTACATTGAGACACAGACACTTTGCCTCTCTGAACCACAAAACCTATGGTTTTGACCAGTCTGCTAGACTACAGATGCTATCTTTAGAAATAGCAATCCCAGATAGTGGCGTGTTTTTATGCAAGCCTATTATATTTTCTGTATCTAACAGCTCCCATGTAGTCTTTTTGATACTTATTTAGGTTTGGTTTCTGAAAAATTATGATAAAACGTGATCATGAGATTGATCATGTTTTATTACAACTCTTTTTTTCTTTCACCTCTCCGTTCCAGGATATAAAGTCTTCACATTCAATGTTTCCCATCTCACTGTTAGAATTGATGCTACAGGAACCATTTTGCATTCTAGGGCTCTGCTGCACCTCACTTTGGGGTGATATATCAGACAATCCGTCACAGCAAGATGCTAAATGCCAGATGTTACTTTGTTAGCTAGGATCATCCTTTGAGCATCTGTCTCTAGTCCTGAAAGGGGAAATGCCCTAATGTGAAGAAAACATGATTGTTTATAAGGAAGTGTCTGAGGTGCTAATTAGTCACCAAGAGTGATCCAAAATAAAAATAATTAATAAATAAAATTACTCCAAAGGAAACTGGCCTCATTCTGTAAACTCAGTGATATTTTCATTGGAAGAGGATGGGGGAGGGGAGTGCGTACTGTAAGGAAGAACTTATTCGCTGCCCTTTTCTTGCTTTTTTTCAATCCAGTGGCCACATGAATTTTCCTAAGATCTTTTTCATTTTTTGATTGAGCAAGCAAAGAACATTTAGAGAGGCTTGTTATGGGGAAGTTGCTGAGATACATACTATAGAGACAGTTATCATAAGATTTTGCCCTTAAGGGGTTACTATTAAACACAATTTGGTCTACATGTCTTTGTAGACCCATTAGTTTATCCATTCATTAAAATTTTTGGTATTGAGTGCCTAGTATATCTTTAAAATTAACTAGAAGCATGATAACACTAAAATAGATTTTTAAAAGAGTTTTGTCTTTAGTCCATTAAGCCTAGGGGTTAACCAGGGAAAACATTATCTTGCATTAGTTTCCTATTTATGCTAGAACAAATTATCACAAACCTAATGATGTGAAACAGCACAAATTTATTATCTGAAAGTTGTGGAAGTCAAAAGTCCAAAATTGGTTTCACTGGGCCAAAATCAAGGTGTCCATCAGGCCATGAAACCTCTGTAGGCTCGAGCCAGGAATCTGTTTTCTTGCTTTTTTCATCTTCTAGAGGCCCACTGCATTCTTTGGCTTGTGGCCTCTTCCATCTTCCAATTTTTGACAAATCTCTTTGACTCCAGCTTTCTGCTTCCATCATCACATCTCCTGCCTTTTATGTCTTGGATTTTCCTGTTTCTCTCTTCTGAGGACTCTTGAGACCTTTGTGAATATACTGGGCACAGCCAGACAATCCAGGATAAGCCCCCTACCTCAAGATCCTTAATTTAATCACATCTGCAAAGTACCTTTTACCGTGTGCATTAGTTCCCTAGGGTTACTGTAACATAGCACCTCTAACTTAGAGGCTTAAAGCAACAGAAACTTACTCATAGTTCTGTAGGCTAGATGTCTGAATCGGGGTGTCGGTTAGGCCTTACTCCCTCTAAAGACTCTCAATGGAATCCTTCCTTTCCCTTCCTAGCTTTTGGCCATGGCCACAACTCTTGGCATTCCTTGGCTTGCAACTGCACTGCCAGTCTCTGCCTCTTGCCATCACGTGTGTTCTCCTTCTGTTTCTCCATTTTCACATGGTGGCCTCCTCCTCTTCTTATGAAGACACAGTCAATATTGAATTAGGATCCACCCTAACGACCTCATCTAACTTGATTACATCTACAAAGCCCCTATTTCTAAATAAGATCATGTTCACAGGTACCAGAGGGTTAAGATTTCAACACATTTTTTGGAGAGGGACACAATTCAACCCATCCTACCATGTCAAAGTAACACCATGTGAAATCATCACAGGTTTCAGGGATTAGGACATAAACATTTTAGGGAGACCATTATTCAGTCTCCCACATATCCTAGGTTACAGATGATAAAATTAAGTCCCACAGAGCCTAAGTGGTTTGTCTGAGCTGTCTAGAATCCAGATCTGGGGGCTTCTGGCCTGCAACTTCTACCTGTGTAGGTAAGTGCTTTGCCTACTGTCACATTAAAGAGTCTTTGGATGGAAATTCACAGAAATGTGTTAGAATTATCAATAATGACGAAGATTTAAATGCTTCAATGACTATTTTTAGAGAATGCTATGGCCTCGCTCTATGGCCTTGAGGGAATCACCTTTTAAATTTGACTTTAGTTACCTGAGCTTTGAATCAGTATTATCACCTAAATCCAAAATGAAATTGGTTAATGACTAACTAAGGATCCTAACAAACCATATGAGCACCGAGAGCCACAGAAGGCATAGGCAGTACTCATGTTAAAAGCCGACTAGTGGACCAGGCGTGGGTGTGTAATCAAACACACGAGCAAGGCAAAGTGTTATTGCCGGCTGGCCTAGAACCTTCCTTGACATGTCAAAACACTTAAAAGTTAGCTGCTTCTCTTCAATGATAGAATTTAAAATCCAAAGCTACATTCCTTCTTTAGCACCAATTATTAAAGAAAAAAATAGAACAGTTCAGCTATTTTAGCCCTTCCTGCATTTTTCTCTTAAAACTCTCAACACCCTAAGATGAATTTTTTTCTTTTCTTTTTTTGCTTAATTTTTTTTCTTTAATTAATAAAGAATGTAGGAAATACTTCAGCAAATTCACACACTCCATTTTTAAACCCACGGTTTATCATGGAAAGTTGAAAAAAAGTAAGATATAAATCGCCTAAAACCCCAGTTAGGTCAAGTGGTACTATATTTTAGAGAAAGAATCAGGAAAATCTTCCCAGATCTGTATCGCTAAGTAGATTGAGGATTTGCTAATGCTCTGGGTTAATCATGATGAGAAAGGAAGGGCTGACTTTGCTGTTGCTTAAAACACAGACAATAGGAAAAGTTTGGAAATGCAAACTTGGTATTTTTTTGTCGTTATATCCTGTATATGTGATGTAAAGTGCACACTGTTATTGAGGAGCCTATATTTTCTTTTGAAAGGTTTTTCTGTGCAAAGGGGGAGATCAATTGTACAGAGTCCTGCACAGACACCTGGACACTCGGGCATAACCCCACCCACTTCTGCCCTCCCCTTTTTTCCCATTCCCTGTGAGACTCGGGGAATAAGTTGGCTTCTCTTGACCTAAGATTCCTTACCTATAAATGAAGGGTTGGGTAAGTCTTTAAGGAATCTATCGTTCTGTGTTAAAAGAATAATCTCTTCATTATCATTTGTAGCTATACTGGGGACATCCGTGGAAACTTTCACTTCTTTGTGTACAGTGGTTCACTGTAGCTTTGACACTGCCAAATGGGCCATAATAAGAAATATATGGTATGAGAAGTGTTGTTGGAATAAAGTCTAAATCCTCTGAATGTACTCCAGGTGGAGCCCTCCTTCTAAATGGTTTGTAGTGTTAGGGAGCATAATTGTGAAAATCTGCAGAATTTCTCAAAGTGTGTTCTCTGGAAGATGAATTACAGAGGATGTGTCAGTTATGATGGTGTTTTGCTGCAAATACACTCATCCCTAGTTATCCCAGGGGTTTGATTCTACAGCTCCCTTGGATACCAAAATCCAAGGATGCTCAAGTCCCTGATATGAAATAACATAGTATGTGCATACAACCTGTGCAATCCTCCCATATACTTTAAATTATTTCTAGATTACTTATATTACCTACTACAATGTAAATGTAAATGCTATATAAATAGTTGTTATAATGTATTTTTTATTTGTATTATTTTTGTTGTATTGTTATTTTTACCATTTTTTTTTCTTTTTGAATATTTTTGCTCTGAGGATGGTTGGATTTGAGGACACAGAACCTGTGGATACAGAGGACCAATGATAGCAGAAATCTCTATTAACTTGCTAATCAATGTGTGATTCATTGACAAGCACTGGCATCTCAGGAGCTGGTTAGGGGCCCCAGCCCAGACTTACTAAATCAGAATTTTCATTTTAACAAATTGCCAGGTGATTCAGACCTATTAAAGTGTAAGAAGCACGTCCCTACTTACCATGCTGCCATAAACAGAAGGTGTTCACTTATTTAATGCAATAAGAAATCCAGGAGTAAGTAGTTCTGGGTCAGTACCATGTCTCAGTGACTGAATCAGAAACCCAGGCTTTTGCCCTTTTTCTGCTCCACTATCCTCAGTATGTAAGGCGTTGCCTTCATTCACTGGCCTTAGAATCAATCACAAAGTGACTATTGCACCACTGACATCTGGCCAAGAGGCGAGGGGAAGGGCAAAGGCAACCAGGAGAGGATAAAAGGGACTTTGTCTTAGTGAGGCCTTGCTTGTTTATTCTGGAAAAGCACTTGCCTCACAGAGTTCCAGCTCTTATTGCCCATAACTGTGCTGCATGGCCAAGGTTAGACACAAGGGAGGCTGAACTATAAAGCATTTAATGTTCTCTACACAACAGAAGGCGCAGGAAAAGTTGCTCTTGGGTGGCCAATCCACTGTCTCTGCCATATTTGTTCATACGTGCTGATGGAGAAAAAAATGACCAAATGAGTTTGAGAAATAAATCAAATAGGTTTCTTTTATATAGAACTTCTCAAAGTTTTTAATATGCCAAGCTGCATTATAAATCTCCCAGAAGAGATTATAGTATGTAGTGTTTCTACTTAACTGATCACAGAATCCCCCTTTTCAGGAAGGAATTGGTTTTCAGTAAAAACAGAAAAAAAAATCAAGTAACAAAAAAAATTTGAAAAAATGTAGATTGATAATATTGTCGCTACCCAATTATTCAACTCTGCTGTTAAAGTACAGAAGCCAAAGGCAATATGTAATGGATTTGGCTCTCTGTGACCAGAGTTTACCCAAGGGCCATAATTCATTGACCTGTGTTTTTGAGTTAGCCACAACGAAAATAAGGTTAACAGTAATATATCTATAACAAAGTTTATTATTTAGATCATTAAATATGAAATTTCTGATTTTGAATCAAAAGTGTAGTTTATTATGTCTCAAACAAGAAGTAATACAGTTAATCAAAGTATGTGCCTAAACTATTGACACACTTTTGCCATCTTGACAGTACCTCGTTTATGCAGCAGCAAAGAAGCCTGGAGAGCGAGCGGCAATGAAATCACGAAAGGCGTTTTCCAAAGCTTGTTGAGAATTGAATATTTTTCCTTACAAGAAGGGGTCCAAAGCCTGGAAGAAGTGAGAGTCAGTTGGTGTAAGGTCTGGTGAATATCGTGGATGACAGAGAGTTTCCAAGTCCAGCTTCTGTAGTTTCAGCACTATTGTTTGTGTGACATGTGGTTGAACGTTGTTTTGCAAGAGGATCGGCCTGTCTCTATTGACCAGTCTCGGCTGCTTCATCACAAGCACCATCATCATTTCATCCAGTTGGTTGCAGTAGACATCTGCTGTAATGGCCTGACCAAGTTTCATGAAGCTGTAGTGGATAATATCAGCCCTGGACCACCAAACACACACCATTAGCTTTTTTTGATGAATATGCAGTTTTGGACTGTGTTTCTTCATTTCATCCTTATCCAACCATTGTGCCGAATGCTTGTGATTGTCAGAAAGAATCCATTTTTCATCACATGTAACAATATGGTGTAGAAATGGTTTACCTTTACGTTGTGACAGCAAACAAGCTTCAAGATGATTTTTCTTCTGATGCTAATTTAATTCATGCAGTACCCATCTATGCAGCTTCTTTACCTTGCCCACTTGTTTCAAATGGTCCAATATTGTTGGAATAGTCACGTCAAAACTTGCTGGTAATTCACGCATAGCTTGAGAGGGATTCGCTTCCACAACAGCTTTCAGCTTATCATTATCCACCTTGGTCTCAGTCAGCCACGTGGCTCATTTTCAAGATTAAAATCACCAGAATGGAACTTCTCAAACCATTGATGTACCATGTGTTGATTAGCCACATCCTTCCCAAATACTTCATTGATATTTCGATCTGTCTGAGCTGCATTGGTTCCACGATGGAACTAATATTCAAAAATAACATGAATTTTTGATTTATCCATGGTTTCACAAAAGTTGCTCTAAAAGTAAAATTTGAAAGATAATCACAAGCCAAAATGTGTATTTGAAAGACCGAGGATGTACCTTCACAATAAACATAAACAAGTGTCAAAGTGAAATGTTAGAGAAATCAACTGTCAAACTCAGTACTTAAGGAAATCAGACACTTCATACTTAATAACCTATGGTACCCTAGGTTCTACAAAATATTTTAATATAAATATATATCTAATATTTTTATACTTTACATAAAATATATTTATATTTAATGTAAAATATATTATATATCAATATGGATATATACACACACAATTTCTTCTGATTCTAACAAACCTGTGAAATAAATTATCATTATCGTGCGGTTTCCAGAAAATCTTGAGTGTCATGCCATAAACTTCCCTAAGAAATTTCTAGAAGCATTCACCAGAGCTCTGGAGATTATACTTAGATAATTGTAAGCACTACAATGCTTTAAATTTATACTTTTTCTTTCCAAGATGCTTAGAGAATTTCTTAATAAATCTTCATATTTGTTCTTTGAGAGAGTCCAGCACCCACCCAATTATTTACATGAACCTTTGAAAGTATTGCATACACTTTGGATTTGCTATGGAACTTGGAAATTTCTAGATCTTGAGTCCCTCCCCCATCTTCATTTCCAACCGTATTAGACTATTAAAGGCAGATTGGAGTTTTAATGGCAGCTCAACTTCACTGCTATTATGTGCTTTCATTATACTATGGGCATGGGCCTGTCATCATATCTATGGTGTTTTATTGCATGTTTTTATTTAAATGTTTTTGTATTTTCCCCTAAGAAACAATAAACCACTTTGGGGCAAGGCTTTGTGTGTGTTCTGTTTGTCCCTGTGTCCTCAATGCCAAACAGAGAGTATAAAAATGAATGTTGTTGAGTAAAATGTTCCATGTTAATAGCGGGGGTGGGGTGGCACAAAGGGCAGTGAGGGTGACTTCTCAGTTGCTGGGCTGCCCCTAGGGTCCCCGAGTCTGTGTCTTCTGTACTCACTGATGCACTGTCTCTACCACTGCAGTTGGCCATCCATTCTGACTCTGCTGGTATTTTCTGTCATGTCATAGCAATGAGAACAGATCCCAAGGCGACCACAATGATGTACCTGTGGATTGAGTTCAGGCCATTAAATTGCCATCATGCGACCTATCTAATGTCATTATAGTCCAGCTTCAGCAAAGCAGAGAGATAGAGAAAAAATGACACAATTACCAAGGTACGTGTTCTCAGACTTTCAAAAGAGCCTGAAGGAAGAAATGTCTGTAATAGATGGAATGGTACACACACACAGACACACACACACACACACACCTTTTCAGAGGGAAGGGAAGTTTGTAAACTGTAGGTGAAAGGGAGTTACTAAACTAAGGTTCCATTTGAATGTGAGCTGTTTTATTCTCTCTCTGAAACCCTCAACAGCCAAGTCTCTTTTCCAGGGTCTTATGTAAGAAATTTTGTGAATTCAAAAGAGGGAGTGCTGAAAAGCTGAAGCCCTTAAATCCTGCTATGTATGTATCTGGCGACATATGTTTCCTTGTATATTACTTTGGGATTGAAAAGGAGAAAGAACAGCATTGTTGGACCACAAATTGGCTAGAGCACATATTCAATGGTGCATTATAGGCCCCTATATAACTTTATATTAAATATACTACATCTTGGATTTGCTAACTATAAAGTGACTCTTGGAGATGTTGTTATGGTAGTTTTGATTCAGAATCTTTCCCCAGAAAAGGTGCTTTAGGGATATTCAAATAATGTCTTACTTTTGTAGGTTTCCCAAGTAACACCTTGTATGATTTATTGTGCTGATCTCCTTTCTTAGTGTTCATAAGCTTCCTTTTTCTTTGTTTTGTTGTTGTTGTATTAGCTTCATTTCTTAGAGAAAGATTTGTGCAAAACGTCTACTTCTCTTGGCTTCTTATAATGTTAATATCAGCCTCTCTTGTCACCTAGTCTTGCAAATAGGTCTGGGAACTCTGGGCATCTTTGTGCCTTGATATTATTTTAAAAATGCCTCCCACCTCCTCTCTAATTAACTGCAATCAGGAAGGCTAGTTGGTGGACACATGGTGTCGTAGCTCTGTGAAATGCTGCCTGATGGCTATAAACACAGCCATATGTTCCCTGTGAAATATGACTATAATCACCAGCAACAGGAACAGCTGATAGAAGATGAAGGATCGGTTCTTCTCTTCCTCCTGTGTTATTCGCAAAACCTGTGAGGCACTTTGCAGGTCGGCTGAATATTTTCCCTTAGCCATCACTGCTGCTGCTAAATTTCCTTTGTATTTTAGCTTCAGTTCTTTCCAATGTATATTTGAGCTTGAAATGACAGCTATTAAAGGGATATGTTTAGTACTTTCCCGCTTAACATCACAACACTTTAATTAGGATGGCTTCTCTTGAAATCCTGCGGTACACACGTTACCCAGGTTTCTAAAACTAAGTGGTTATCAAGAAAAAGGATAAAACCATCAAAATTTTCACAGTGAATGAACAAGAATTTCTCAGCAAAGTTCAATAGATTTGCCCTGAACTGGTGCAGCTTATAAAACCCTTGAGCCTAATTGCTTTCCTGCATTTTGGCAAGAAAAATAGCTGACTTGCAATGGAGTAGAAAGAAGAGGTTTGGAAGAAAGTGTCTTTTAAGAAAAGCTTCCGATGAAAATTTCAATCAATATTTTTAATCCCAGAGGATGAGATAAAATATGATATTATGTTCCTTGCACTGAAAGACTGCAGATAGGGTTGTTTTTCAGTGTGGGTAGGAGAGCGTCTCTAGGAGCCCAGCTGCCCAGTATCCCTCCCACACTATGAGGCGGACAGTGAGCTGCGACCCAGCATTTCAACCATGCTCACATCTGAGGTTTAAAACAGCGGCGCTCAGATGCCACGTCCTCATTAAGCCACGGTGGATTCCTGGTTTCACGGCCGGGCTGTGAGGCACAAATGTCTGGCTTTGCCATGCGAGTAGGTGAGAGAAGCCTTGTGTGAGACGTGTAATGTACTCTGTGTCTCTCCACTTAGCCGCATTTGGCTGTTTATTAAAGTAAACAGACAAAACTGAGTGCACAGAGAAGGTGCTGATTGCTTTTAAGCTTCCACTTTCCCATTTTAAAATGTTTTAGATTACTAATTTTGATATCGAGTTTTCTTCCTCTAAGATATATGCATAAAATATATAATATATATTATTGAAAGCTTATTATTATCTTTTTTGTTTCTTCAATGCTTTGGGGGCTTTGTTAAAACAGGACTCTCACCCTTTACCTTTTTATTTTTTATTTTTTTTCACCTTGTATGCACCACACAGGCTATTAAACTGTGTGCAGGTGATTGATCTCTTTAATAAAAGCAAGTTCTTTAGTAAGCAAAGAGTGATAAAGATAAACAAATGTACTGGTTTGTCCAGTGCTTTGGAGATTATGGTAACATGAGGGCATCAAGAAAGCCTATTAACAGATAAGTTAGATGAAACACATCAATTCTGATTTCAGTAAGTCGGGAACCATTCGCTTTAAGTTAATTTTATCCATGTTTTCTCTTCATTTGTAATACTTTGTGGGTTTTCACAGAAAATATTTAATAGCGTGCCGTGTAGTCCATAGATAAACGATGTTGGCAATTTCTCCACCTAAGTGCTTGTCAAGCCCTTTAGCAAGGTACATACCGCCCTGCAGTTTATCATCTCGATTTCTAGATTGTTTTCGAAGATCATTGAGAGGACTGAGACTCCCCAGAGGACTGTGCTCTAATCCTGTCATATTTTTTAAAATGCTGGAAAGTGTAAGGTTACATGGTAAGATGATTTTACATAGGCATTTCTTCAGCTCGTCACAATAGCGCTTTCTTTCCATGGTAACCACCGTTTCCATGGCACATACTGCAAGCTCCTCCAGAGCAGCTGAGGGGCTTTCTGAAGATGCTTCCCCACCCACAAGTGTGAGCACACTTGCCCTCTCCCTCGCTCCGCTCCCCCCTTTTTCTCTTTCTCTCAGGCACCGATTCAGCCCACCATTTATGTGAATACAGGCACATTTTCTAACAGAAATTCACCAAATGGAGCTAAGCTAATTTTAAAATAAAATCTGCTTTTCTCCCTATTATGTGATAAGATGAATGACCACTGATGTGGCTTTTTGGAGTGATCTGGAGATATAACAAAAGCTGGCACTGTCCTCAATGACATGGATTAACAGGATAAAATCTTAGAGGCAAAATTTGACAGGGAAAACAGTCAGCCCTGGACCAGATTTTCTAAACTTATTTCATTCCTTAGATGCTGAGCTAAGTCTATAGCTCAACATCACGTTAGATGCTGTGGAGCATGGAAGAAATGTATGCCCCAGGAGACCTTGCATTTTTTGGATGCTTGGGGGAATGAGATTTACACATATGAAATAATTAGAAAATAATATAACATTGTAAATAATCAGAATATATTGTTCATATAGAATAACTCCAACATTTTTAGGTTTGGGGGCAAACATTGTAGCTGGGTTATTTTCCTTGTATCACTTTTATTCTTAGGACTAGAGAAACCAAAACATTTTAGGAAGATGTACCAGTTCAGGTAGATGTAATGGTGAATGACTTTTTGAGATGTTATCTGCTTAATTTTCAAGGATAAACAACAGTTGTGCTATTCTTTTATTAGTGATTTCAGAATTGGTATCTTATCCTTCTACAGCATAGATGGTCACTTCCAAAATTAACTTCCACATGCTTTAAATAAGATGTGGAGGCCGGGCACCGTGTCTCATGCCTGTAATCCTAGCACTCTGGGAGGCCAAGGCAGGTGGATCGTTTGAGCTCAGGAGTTTGAGACCAGCCTGAGCAAGAGTGAGACCCCGTCTCTACTAAAAAAAAAAAAAAAAAAAATAGAAAGAAATTAGCTGGACAACTAAAAATACATATAGAAAAAATTAGCCAGGTGTGGTGGTATGCACCTGTAGTCCCAGCTACTTGGGAGGCTGAGGCAGTAGGATTGCTTGAGCCCAGGAGTTTGAGGTTGCTATGAGCTAGGCTGATGCCGTGGCACTCTAGTAAGGGCAACAGAGTGAGACTCTGTCTCAAAAAAAGAAATGTGGAGTTTTCATGTGATCTGAGAAAATCTGCATCCTCATCTGAATGAATATTCCCATATTGTCCTGTGCTTTGATGAAGCAGAGAAGTGTAGCAGAGAACATAGCTACTGTGGTTTGAATGTGTCCCGCAAAGTTTATGGGCTGGAAGCTTAATCCCCAATGCAACAGTGTTGACAGGTGGTATCTTTAAGAGGCGATTAGAATTAAAGCTATAATCTTGGGAGTGGGTTAGTTATCACAGGAGTGGGTTCCTCATACAAGGATAAGTTTGGCCCCTTTTCTCTCTTGCTCTCTCTTATACTTTCACCTTTTTGGCTTCTGCCATGGGATGACACAGCAAGAAGGCCCTCAGAAGATGCCAGCACCTTGATATTAGACTTCCTAGCCTCCAAAACTATGAGAAATAAATTTTTCTTTATAAATTACCAGCCTGTGATATTCTGTTATAGTAACACAAAGTGGACTAAGACAATGGCTTTATGGTTAAATAAATGCATTCGAATTCTGGATCTTTAATTTACTAATATTAGCTTTGTGGCCTTGACCAAATTAACTGACCTCTCTTAACCAGAGCAGCAAAATGGTATTGATACAATGGTATCATTTGTTCCAATTGTTCCTGTTAGGGTAATTATTGGGATTAAATGAGGTATTAATATGCTTGATAAATGGTGGATTCAACCAATGTATATTAATTTTACACTACATTTCAGGCATTGTCTTGATGTCATGGACATAACAGGATTGATTTGTGGCCCTCAGGGATTCAGCATGCAGACGATGAAGCAGGAAAACATAACGACACAGGGGCCACCAGAATGGAATCTCTGTGAAGGCAGGGTATTGTTTTTGCTGTTTTGTTCACTACTGAATCATGAGTCCTTGGGAGAATGCCTACACACAGCAGGTAGTCAGTAGATATTTGCTGAAAGATTAAAAAGTATGATAAGAAAAAAATAAGAATATAACCAAACTTGGCCTGTAAAGGAGTGCTACCCAGAGGAAGTGACATCTAACAATACCCTCAAGCATTAGTGAGTTAGCCTGGCAAAGTAGGGGCATTTTGTTTTATGGATATGAGAAATACACTTTCCACTTGGTTTTGTTCTGGGTCAGTACTTTTCCAGCAATATCTCTGTGGGTAAATTCTTATATTTTCGTTTGTGTTTCTGACAAATTGATGTGCAATGAGTATGGATCTTTACCTGGATTTTACAATATCCAAAATGGAATTCCTAACTAAGGTAACAATAACTCTTGACTCTTGCGGTCTCCTGAGATTGCTGTGGCCAGGTGCTGCTTGCTCATTTGTAGGTGTCATTGTGTATTCACTCACGTACTCATTAATTCATTCATTCATTTGACACATACTTTATTCAGCACCCATTACATACAAGATAGCAGCTTTGCACTAAGGTGGGAACAAAGATTAATCAGCAGGCATTGAGTCTATCCTCAAAGAATTGACAGTTGCTGAAATTTTTGAATTTTTGGGGAACCTGGTGATAGGAGGAGAATGGGGTTTCTAACATCAGTGGACTATGTCTGGTCAGTCAGCAGCTATTTGGCATAAGATCCGTAGAAACCAGCACATCATACCCCCTAGATCTTCCCCTCCTGCTTGACTATGGCTCCTGGTAATTGTTCTTGGTAAAAAGAAGTATAAATAGACACACTCAATTCATCATTTTTTTAAAAGAACATTTATTTTGTTCTCAAGTGGATTTAATACTTTTCATAAAGAGTTTTTATTTTTCTTGGCAAGAAAAATAAGATAACTATGTGGGACAACCAAGGAAGCACTGAAGCCTAGAGATCCCACTGGAGATTCAGAGTAGTGAAGATAGAAATAGTGGGATTGGAAGAAATCTGAGATAATGTTATAAATGTGCCGTCTTCAATTGTACCTAGAAACATTAACATCATCAACAACAACAACAACAACAACAAGAGATTTGGGTAAGTAGAAAGGAAGGGAGAAGGTGTGATAGAGAAAGAACCTACATGTACAAAGGATGGAGGCAGAAAAGAGCCTGGGTCGTTATGCTAAGTGGAAGAAGTTAGAGATAAAATAACACATATTGTATCACTGCACTTACATGCGATGCCTGAAGAAGGCAAATCTTTGGAGACAGAAGGTGGGGCTGCAGGTGGAAATGAAGATTAACTGCAAATGGGCATGAGAGGTTATCTTAAGGGGATGAAATATTCTAAAACTGGATTTTGGTGATGGTGGCACAACTTGGTAAATTTACTGAAAATCAGTAGTAAACTTAAAGTAGGTAAATTTTGTGGTATGTAAATTATACTTTAATAATGTTTAAAATATAACAACAAAAAGAAATGAATCTGGTATGAGTAAGGCATAATAAGGATATTGATGTGGTTGTAGCTGTGAGGCCAGAATCTCAGAGCAGAGAAATAAATTGACCAAAGTCACACAGCTGTTACGAAGTAGAACTTGGATTTGAATAAAAGACAATGTGGCTCTTCGATAAGGTTGGATGAGTGAAGTGGAATAAAGTGCCATTGGAGGAGAATACTGGATTAATGAGAAGAGGATGGGTTTTGTTTGACAAACTACCTGAAATATTTTTGACTCTTTGTAGAAAAGAAGCATGCTGAAAGTAGCAATTTAGAAAGCTTAATTTAGTGGCAGGAATCATGGGTGAAATATTTTTAAAAAGGCAAGATGGGAAAATGAGTGCAATTATCTAGGTCAAAGTAATGGGAGAGAAAAGGGGAGGGACATTTTAAAAGAAGAGTCAGGTCATGGTGACTGCTCCTACAGGATTAATTGCCTATGAAAGTGCTTTGAAAACTGACAAGTTTGTTAAAGAAATAGAAATGATGAATTTTTACTATTGGGCATACCGAAAGCTGTAATTAAATAAGCAGAAAAACTCAAGATGTTGGAGAAGAAAGAAATAAGTGTGGGAATAAAACATCCTTGAGGAGTTTATGGGATGGGATTATGAGTAGAGACTGAAGCGTTCGTCAAAGAAGGCAGCAGGTCTCTTCTGGGACTGCAGAGAAGAGAACGCCACATATCATGCATATATTATAACCTATGTCTTGGGCCCATACTGGATACTGCAGATGTTTATTAGTCAGAGATTTTGGTGGCATGTGACAGAAACCCAACTCAAATTAATTTAAGAAAAAAGTGGAATGCATTGTCTCTCAATGTTAGGGAGTGCAGGAATTGAGTGCTTAAACAGTGTCTAATCTTTCAGCTCTACTTTATGCTGTGTTAACTCCATGCTTAGGCTGCTCTCCTTTCTCTGTGGCAAAAGTAACCACTGAAAATCCAGATTTACAGGTTGTTCCTTGTTGTGAACAATCCCGGAAATGACAGTTTCTTTTACAGTACCTATCAGATGAGCCATGAGGTGGACTCTGCTTGTTTCATGTCCATGAGTCAACCCCTGCATCAGAGGTGTTGGTTCTCTAATTTACTAGGCTGGAGCCTTGTGTCCCATCCCATGAGGACCGTCAGCCTCACCCAAGCCACGGGAGAGCATGATTTTATAACTAGAAGATAGGGAAAGGCCTAAACCCCTAAAATAGGTCCACTACAAGATGATGGAATCTTACAGACTCTTTAAAATAGGCTTTAATGTTTCCATTTTAGAGATATGGAAACCAAACCCTGGAAAAGATAAGGTATTTGCCCATGGGTATATAGCCACAAATAAAATAATAAAGCAGAGATTTGAGTTCAGCTCTGTTCCAAAGCCTAGTCCTTTTAAAGGGAATAGTTGATGTATATGCTTATATGAAAAGGGAGAAATGTGAAAATGTCCTCTGATGTATTAAATACAGGTACATTGACTCTATCAGGAGGCAGTGGTTTCAGGGGAAGGTGGGAAAATGTGGGGAACGGGGAGAGAGAATTGGTAGTTTAGGACTGAGAAGAAGGTTTGGAATACCCACTTCAGATAATGAGTCAGGATTTCTGAGAGGTAATAGTGGACTTTCCAAGTAGGGGAAAAACCAAATCGTATTTGGAGAACAAAATCTTATAGTTAACCAGTTATTCAAGTTGTAACTTTTTTCAGGTTGCCTGAGGACAATACAGAAGTAGAGACAGTGGACATTTTAAATGGCCAAGTCAGCCCAGACCATCGAGAAAATACCATGGGCTTGACTCTATTTTAGTCTCTAATCCTAGAGGATGAAATGCCACGCAGGATTTGGTCAATGTTGTGGGAAGACAACGTTGTGTCTGGATGGCTGGCCTAATATGAGCTGACCTCAGGTAGGTGCTGGACAGAGTAGAGCTGAAGTGGCTGAATGGGGAATGGCCACTAGCAGTAAGAAAGTTTGAAAGTTCAGCTAGGGTGTTAATCCTGTGAACAAGGGATTAGAGTCTCAAAGAGCTGCTAAGGAAGGAGAGTGGTTGTCAGGAAATGGAAACAAAGTGATAGACAACTTATCCTTATCTGATTGAGTGTGTAAGGTAAAACATGATAAGAGATATGACACAATCTGACAAAGGCCGAGACTTTTTCCAGGTAGTGGTATAGGGAAGGTTCTGAAAGATAGAGGTATGTTCTGACCCCATGATGTTGTGGGGTATTACAAAGAACAAGGGCTTTGGAGACAGCCAGACCTGGATCTGAACCCTGCTCTGCCACTTGCTAGTTATATAACCATGGACAAGGTATTGATCTGAGTGTGAGTTAACTCACCTATAAAATGGGGATAAGAGTGCTGATGGAACTATTGTTGGAAATATATTTATATATAGCATATACATATGTATATATATGTATGTATATATACATATTTTTATATATACACATATACATGTGTATGTGTGTATATATATTTATATATGGAGAGAGAGAGACAGAGAGAGAGAGTCTAGCATATACAGACACTAAACAAATGGTAGCTTGCAATAATAATAGCAATCTTTGGAATATTTTGCCCTTAAAAACCATTAAGATTCACTCTTAAGTAGGTAAACGACAAAATCCTGAGTTCTGGTTTGGCCTGAGAGGTCAAAAGTAAGCCATTTCTTAATCAGATTAATTAGCCCTAGTTATTTTTATCACTTCCTCAAATAACCTAAGTTTTATTTAACATATTTTAACATAATAAAAGTCATCCAAATTCCTTTTAAATTGTGGGACCATAAATTAGATGTACTAGTATTGGGAGGATCTACCCAATAGTTTTTCTGGGATTATCTTGCATTATTTTTCTCCATCATTGGTACACCTTGGCTATGCTCATGGGAACAATTACTGTTTTATGTACTGATTGTAATCCAGGTATATTCAACCTTATTGTGTTCCACAAGTATCCAATCACTATTTTATTCTCCTTGACCTTATGAATATCTGATCACTATGCTTAAGAAGCATGAGCTATATCTTCTTTTGAAAATATTTTGTCTACATTATATCCAATCTACATTCGCACAACATAATTCACGTGGATACAAAGAGAACAATTATTGAGATTACTTTATTAATTGTTCACTCATTCATTCAGCAAAACTTTTTTTGAGGTTTTCTCTATAAATAGCATAACCAAGTGCTATAAGAAATATGCATAAAAAGTATGGACATTTTAACAATGGTGATTCTACTAATCCATGAACAAGATATGTTTTTCCATTTGTTTGTGTCATCAGCAATTTATTTGCTCAGTGTTCCATAGTTCTCCTTGTAGAGATCTTTCATCTCCTTGGTTAAGTATATTCCTAAGTGTTTTATTTTCTTTGTAGCTATTGTGAATGGTGGTTTACAGATTCAGTGCAATCCCTGTCAAAATACCAATGTCATATTTCACTAAAAAAATAATTCTATGTTTTGTTTGGAACTGAAAAAGAGCCCAATAGCCAAAGCAATCTTAAGCAAAAAGAACAAATCTTGAGGCATCACATTACCAGATGTCAAACTATACGAAAAGGCTATAATATGTAAAACAGCATGGTATTGGTACAAAATAGAGACATAGACCAATGGAACAGAACAGAGAACAGATATAAAACCATGTAATTACCACCAACTGATCTTCAACAAAGTAGACCACAACATATTTTGGGGAAAAGAAACCCTATTCAATAAATGGTGCTGGGAAAATAGGATAGCAGCAAGCAGAAGAATGAAAAAGGATTCCTATCTTTTACCACTTGCAAAAATGAATTCAAGATGGGTAAAAGAGTTAAATGTAAGGCATGAAACCATAAACACTGAAGAAGAAAATGTAGGAAAAATTCTTTTAGATATCAGTTTAGGGAAAGAATTTATGACTAAGACCCCAAAGACAATTATGGCAACAATAAATATAAATAAATGAGACTTGATTAAATTAATCAAAGGAAGTGTTTCCTTTGTACAATGAAGGAAATAATCAACAGAGCAAATAGACAACCTACAGAATGTGAGAAAATATTCACAAACTATTTATCTGATAAAGGGCCAATATCTAGAATCTACAAAGAACTCAAACAAATTAGCAAGAAAAATACAACCCCATTAAAAAGTGGGCAAAAGATATAAATGAAACTTTTCAAAAGAATATAGACAAATGACCGAAAAAACATATGAACAAATGCTCAATGTCACTAATCATCAGGGAAATGCAAATTAAAACCACAATGATATCACCTTATCAATGATATCACAATATCACCTTATCCCTGTTAGAAAGGCTTTTATTAAAAATTCCACAACCAATAGATACTGGCATTGATGCAGAGAGAAAGAAATGCTTATACACTGTTGGTGGGAAAGCAAATTAGTACAACCATTATGGAAAATAATATGGAGATTACTCAAAGAAATAAATATAGACTTATCATTTAATCTAGAAATCCCACTACTGGGTATTTACCCAAAGGAAAAGAAGTCATTTTATTAAAAAAACACATGTACTGGTGGGGTTTTATTGCAGCACAATTTGCAATTGCAAAGATGTGGAATCAACCCAAGTACCCATCAATTCATGAGTGGATTAACAAAATGTGATACATATACGCTATGGAGTATTACTCAGCCATAAAAAGGAATGAATTAATGTCTTTTCCAGCAATCTGAATGGAACTGGAGACCATTATCCTAAGTGAACTATCTCAGGAATGGAAAAACAAACACCACATGCACTCTTCAATAATTTGGACCTAATAGATGGGCACACATGGCACAAAAAGAAGTAAAAATTGTTGGAAATCAAGAAGGAGGGAGAGGGGCAAAGGGAAGGGGTGAAAACCTACCTAACAGGTACAATGAAAACTATTTGGGTGATGGGAACACTTATTTTCCTGATTAAAGCATTATAAAATGTATCTGTGTAACAAAAACATTTGTACCCCCTTAGTATATATTTTGAAATTTAAAAGAAATCCAGGGGCGGAGCAAGATGGCGGACGAGAAACACCGCCAGTTAGAGCGTC
>VBSM01000529.1:72539149-72563344 GCA_008086735.1 Cheirogaleus medius
AAAAAAAAAAAAAACATGTTAGCATACTTGTATCACCCCAGTGTAATAAAGCAAATACTTCCAAAGAATGGGGAGCATATGCAAGCATTATGAAAGAGCTGAACCCATTACCTCTGGTTACACTTCTTTCTGAAATCCTAAATCCTTTCCTAAATTCTTGCTGAGACAATGGACAACGTGATCCTCTTGGTGGGTACTGGGTCTTTTCATTCTGAAAAATACACTAGCTCTTCTGCCTGTGCCTGCTACTTCCAGGGCAGCTTAAGAATGCAGTACTGGCCAGGCACGGTGGCTCATACCTGTAATCCTAGCACTCTGGGAGGCTGAGGCAGGAGGATCATTTGAGCTCAGGAGTTCAAGACCAGCCTGAGCAAGAGCAAGACCCCGGCTCTACTAAAAAAATAGAAAGAAATTAGCTGGACAACTAAAAATATATATAGAAAAAATTAGCTGGGCATGGTGGTGCATCCTTGTAGTCCCAGCTACTAGAGAGGCTGAGGCAGGAGGATCGCTTGAGCCTAGGAGTTGGAAAATGCTGTGAGCTAGGCTGACGCCATGGCACTCTAGCCCAGGCAACAGAGTAAGACTCTGTCTTAAAAAAAAAGAAAAGAAAAAACAAAAGAAAAGAATGTGGTACTGAGCACCTTTACATATATTTCTTGGCCATTTTTATGTTTCCTTCTGAGAAATCTATGTTCAGGTTCTTTGTCTTTTTAAAAATTGTGTTATTTGGTTTTCTGCTATTGAGAAATTTTATAAATTTTGGATATTAACCCCTTATCAGTTATTTGGTTTGCACCCTCTCCAGAGAAGGAGAGGGTGGAGCTGAAAGTTCTAAGCTCCTAATCATGGCTTTGTCTTTCTGGCTTAGTCTTTCTAGTCTTCCCCTTCCAGGAGCACTTCAAGAGTCTCTTGATTATAATAAAAGATGCTCCTGTTACCCAGGAACTTCCAAGGAATTTAGGAGCTCTGTGTCAGATGCCGTTATCACTCAGGAAATTACAATGGTCTTATGAGCTCTGTGTCAGGAACCAAGCCCAAAGGCCTAATGTTAGAAAAAAGATTATTCTAGCATTCTTATTTTCAAAGGTTTTAGGAGCCCTGTGTCAGGACCTGGTCCTGGTGCTGTAATAGTTAACATTGGTGGTGAACTGTGATGGATACCAGCAGAAGGGAATGCATGGCTGGTGCAGTTATGTCAGGGACTCAAGAGGTAAAGGGAAAACAGTCTTTGTAGACAATGAAATCAGATAACTGTTGCTTTAAACTGCTCCTGATTTACTGGAATGAAATATATAGAGACTCCAGAAATAGACCTACACTTATACAATCAAGATTTTCAACAGAGGTGCCATATCAATTCAGTAGGAAAAGATCCTCAAAACAAATGGCTTTGGAACACCTGGAAATGCAGGTGGATAACTATGTACCTTGATGCTATATCATACCATACACAAAACTAAATTCAATATGAACCTTAAACTTTAATATAAAATCTAAAACTTCTAAGCCCTTAGTAGATAATATAGGAGAATAATTTAGGACAGGTGTCTTACTCCATTTTGTGCTGCTACAATTCCTGAGACTGAGTAGTTTATAAAGGACAGACATTTATTTCTCAAGCTCTGGTAGCTGGGAAATCCAAGATCAAGGCATTAGCATCTGGTGTCTGGTGAGGGCCTTTTTTGCTGCATTCTTACATGGTAGAAGATGGAAGGGCAAATAAAAGGGAGAAACTCCTTCCATTAAGACCTTTTGTAAGGGCACCTAATCCCATTGATGAGGGTGGAGCCCTCATGACTCAATCATCTCCAAAAAGCCACACCACTCAATACTGTTACTCTGGGGATAAAGTTTCAGTATGAATTTTGAAGGAAACAAAAACATTCAGACCATAGCAATAGACATAGCTTTTTTAAACAGAATAAACAGCAATAATTTAAAAATGATAAATGATACGTCCTCAAAATTAAAAACTTCTGTTTATAAAAAGACAATAAGAAGAAAATAATTAGACAAGCCATAGGCTGTGATAAAATATTATAAATTTACATTAAATAAAGGCCTAGAATCCAGAATGTACAAAAAATTTCTTCTACTCAGTAATAAAAAAATTTGCAAAAGATTTGAATACTTCCGACACTGCACAAATAAACATGGTTTATAAGCACATACAAAAACTCATTGATGTCATTACTCATCAGGTATGTGAAAATATAAATCACAATTAGATACCACTTCACACCTGCTAGAATGGCTAAAATTATAGACTATCAACAATAAATGTTGGCAGGGATCTAGAGCAACTAAAATTTCTATATGATGCTGGAGGGAGTGTAAAAGATACAACCACTTAGAATATAGTGTGGCAGGTTATTATAAAGTTAAACACGACCTCTATGACTCAGAAGTTATACTACTAGGTATTTACCCAAGGAAAATAAAAGAGTGTGTCTAAAAAGACTTAACTGAAATTTCACAGTAGCTTTATTCGCAATAGCCAGAAACTGGAAACAACCCAAATTTCCATCAAAAGGAGAACAGATAGACTAACTTTAGTATATTTATACAGGACTATTCAATCATAAAAGAGCATTAAATACTGATATATGCAATAACATGGATGAATCTCATAAACATTATAATAAGGGAAAAAAGCAAGGCACATGAGACCAGAGTATGTATGAAGATTTAGAACAGGCAAAACCAATCTACTGTATAGTGAAAAAGATCACAATAGTAGTTTCTTCTGAGGATGAAGATTGCCTAGGAAAGAGCACCTGGGAACTTTCAAGTGTGATGGAAAATTATTTATATCGTTATGGGTCAGATAATATGGGCATATCCATTTCTCTACTCATCAAACTATAACACTTAAAGCCAGAGCATTTCAATGTATATAAATTACACTTCAATGAAAGAAAGACAGGCTTAAAAAAAAAAGTGAGTACACCAAGAGTCTTTATAAAGAATTTGAATACAGGCTTTCTTGAACTTGACTAACTTTCACATTCCCTTCCTTTTAATAATTTGTTGAGGGAATGATCATAGTAGTGCCTTTACATAAATAAATTGCTGTTAAAAATTCCTTATCTAGAAATCCATTCTGAGAAAACAATTAGAAGTATAGATCAGGAGATCTCAATAAAACGGCAGACTAGAAGCAGCCTGTGTGCCCCTCTTTCAAGGAGAGGATTCAAAGTTGCAGGAGGATGCCCACTTATGGATGGCTGTTCTTGGAACATGATAAAACTTCAAAGAAGTGACAGAGGATGTGTAGAGTGAAGGAGAAGGTGACTGGGTGATTAATTCTGCAAGATTGGCAGGTACATGGGGGAGAAATCCACACATGGGGAGGGTCAAGAGGAAAGAGAGCCATGGGGCTCCACACCCATCCTGAAGACACTGCAGCCAGAACTGTGAAGGGCTGACCCTTCACCACCACAAAATTCTGGACTGACTAGGGAGCTGCTTGAAGTCTGTGTAGACAAATTGCACTGGAAAGTGGGTGTAGCAGGGATTTGGTGGCTACCAATCCCAGGTTACTGTAACTAACACCATTATGAGTACCCAGATACACAACAGCCTTTGCATCACTCCCAAGAAGCTGGGGAGGGAGCAGGCAGAGTGGATGCTCCCCTGTCTTGTGCAGTGTGACTGGGAGTCATGTGCCTCTCCTTTCCACTGTGGGATCTGAGCAGAGGGGTCACCTCAGACACCACTTGAGAAGCTTTATGGTGACTGCTTCAGTGGGACCAGGGCACAAGGAGAACCCCCTCCATTCTGTGCCCTCAACCTGCAGACCCAGCCTCTGTGACCCCCATGTTACCACCCACCCCACACAACTCCACCCTTACAGTCCCCGTGCTGCAGGAACCAGCCTGTGTGGAATAACTTCTGCACTTTCCACTCTGCAGTCTGACCCCACAGTCCCACCCATGTAGCTTCTTCCCTGCCGCCAGGCTGCAGCTCTGGCTCTGAGGCTTCTTTTGCTCCCAGGTCAAGGATCCACCACTGAGGCCTGACAGCAGCTTCTAGGACTAAGACTTTGCCTCCTGAGACTCCAGTTCTTCCCCTGGAACCCAAGGCTCTGTCCCTGTGGCTCCAGTGCTCCTTCCAGGCCTGAACTCAGCTCCTGAGATTCCAGTACTATGCCTAGACTCCAAGACCCCACTGCCAAGTCTCCACCATGGCCACTGGGCTTATGGAACTGCCCCAAGGTCCAACACTCTGACAAAGAGTCCCACACCTTGAGCCCCATTTCACTTGGACCTTGTTCAAGTGAATGTCCATAGCCCAGACACCCATGACCACTGCCTAGCTTGCCTCATCCAGCTGTCACTGTCACCTCTGTGGGGTGACTAAAGACACAGCAATCCACCCAAATGGGATCTCACTCAACTCCCAACTTGAACCTCCAACAACAATCTGAGGAACAACCCACCACCACACGTGAAGATCACCCAGCACTGACTTGAACTGTGAAAATCACTTTGTCCACAAGGGAATGGACAAACAAGAACAGCTGTACAACAGGCTTTCAGGGGACCTGTCTCTCTGCTGCTGGGTCAACATTCTGGAGTAGAACACAAAAATGCCATCTAGGGACCTCCCCTTCTTCTCACAAAGTAAGAGAGTTTCTGGCAAAGGAGAAGAGGTTCCCTGAAAACCTATCAGCCCTAAGCTGAGAGAAGAGGATTCAGATGAGAAGAAATCAGCAAAATAACTCTGCCAATGTGAAAAAACAAACAAAAAAACAAAAAACCAAACAAAAACAGTTTGACATCCCCAAGGGATCACAATGGATGTACAGTAGTGGACCCCAACCAAAAGGAAATTATCAAAATGTAAGAAATGAAATTAAGAATATGGATGGCAAATAAGATAAGTGAAATTGAAAGGAAAGTTGAAAACCAACAAAAAGAAACAAAAAATGCAGGAAATCAAGAAAAAAATGAAAAAATCATTAAAGAGCTACACAACATAAGTAAGGATATAGTAGAACTTAAAGAAATGAGTCATTTAGGGAATTTCAAAATACAGCAGAAAGCTTCAATGGCAGGCTCAACGAAGCAGAAGAAAGAATTTCAGAGCTTGAAGACAAGGCTCTTGAGATAACCCATTCATTCAAAGATGCAGAAAAGAGAATAAAGAAAACTGAGCAATCATTCAAAGAAATATGGGACTATGTGAAATGAATTAATATATGAATTATAGGTATACATGAGGGAGAAGAAGAAAGCAAAAATCATGAAAAAATCTATACAAGGTAATTACTGAGGAAAATTTCCCTGGTATCACCAGAGATTCAGACACCCGAATACAAGATGGGCATCAAATGCCAGGAAGATTCAAAGCAAATAGTACATCTCCAAGACACATAGTAATCAACATAGCCAAAGTCAAAATGAAGGAGAAAATTCTACAAGCAGCAAGATGAAAGCAACAACTAACCTACAAAGGAAAACCCACCAGGCTAACAGTAAACTTCTCAGCAGAGACCTTATGAACCAGAAGAGATTGGGGCCACACCTTTAGTCTTCTTAAACAGAACAACTGCCAGTCAAGAGTCCTGTATCCTGCAAAAATAAGTTTCATAAAGGACAGAGAAATAAAGACTTTTCCAGATAAACAAATGCAGAAGGAATTTGTCACAACTAGACCTGTCATACAGGAAATACTCAGATCTACATTATACATAGATTGGCATAATAGATATCCATCAGTATAAAATCACCCAAAAGCTAAGCTCACAGCTTTTATAAAATAATAGCACAAGAGGAAAAACAAAGCAATACGGTACTATTCAACATAATGAACAGAGCAGCATCCCATATATTAATATTATCACTCAAAATAAATGTTCTGAATGCTCCACTCAGAAGGCATAGATTGGCTAAATGGATTTAAAAAACACAACCCAAGTATTTGCTGTCTCTAGGAAACTCATCTAACCTGCAAAGATGCACACAGACTCAAGGTGAAAGAATGGACCAAAAAATAATCCACATAGAGACCAAAAGAGAACAGGTGTAGCCACTCTTATATCAGATAAAAATGACTTTAATTCAATGGTAAAGAAAGACAAAAATGGTCATTATATAATGGTAAAGGGCACAATTCAACAAGAAGACATAACCATCCTAAATTATATATGTACCTAACAGAGGAGCTCCCAAATTCATGAAACAAATCCTACTAGAGCTAAGCAAAAAGATAAACAGTACCATAGTAATTGTGGGGGACTTCAACACCCTACTGACAGGATTGGACAAATCGTCAAAGCAGAAAATAAATAAAGAAACACTGGATTTAAATGGATTCTAAAACAAATGGACCTAACAGACATTTATAGAACATTATATCCCAAACTACTGAATAAACATTCTTCTTGTCAGAACATAGTACATCCTCCAAGATTGATATCATAGACTCCAAAATATGTTTCAATGAATTAAAAAAAATTGAAATCATACCATGTATATTCTCAGACCACACTAGAATAAAACTAGAAATCAATTTCAAGGCAAACACTCAAATCTACACGAAGTCATAGAAATTAAACAACCTGCTGCTGAAAAATTGTTGGGTCAATGATGAAATTAAGATAGAAATTAAATGATTTGAACTAATGACAAAAGGGACACAAGCTTTTAAAATCTAAGGGATTCAGCAAAAGCAGTTCTGAAGAGAAAATTCATAGCCTTAAATGCCTACATCAAAAAGACAGAAATATCACAAATTAACAACCTAATGTCACATCTCAAGGAACTAGAAAAAGAAGAGCAAACCAAATCCAAAGCCAACAGAAGAAAAGAAATAACGAAACTCAGAATAGAAATAAATGAAATGGAACCTGAAAAAATAATACAAAGTGTCTATGATGCAAAAAGTTGTTTCTTTGAAAAGACAAACAAAATTGGTAGACCTGCTGGTAGATTAATAGAAGATAAAAGACCCAGTCAGAAATGAAAAAGCAGATATTACAACTGATCCTACAGAAACACAAAATAACATCCATGAATATGATGAAAATTTCTATGCACATAACTAGAAAATATAGAGGAAATGGGAAAATTCCTGGAAATAAACAACTCCTAAGACTCAATCAGGCAGAAATAGAAATCCTGAACAGACCAATAATTAGCAGTGAGATTGAAGCCATTATAAAAAAAATCTCACCACAACAAAAAACACCCAGACCAGATGGATTAACAGTAGAATTCTATCAGATCTACAAGGTAGAAATGGTACACATCCTGCAGAAATTATTCCATAATATTGAGAAGGAGAGAATCTTCCCTAAGACATTCTATGAAGCCAGTATTACCTTGATACTAAAGCCAGGAAAGGAATCAACAAAAAAGAAAACTACAGACCATTATCCCTTATAAATATAGATGCAAAAATCCTCAACAAAATTCAAGCAAACCAAGTTCAATAAGACATAAAAAAAATAATTCACTGTGATAAAGAGGCTTCATCCCAGGGATGCAAGGATGGTTCAACACATGTAAATCAATATATGTGATTCACCACATAAACTGAAGCAAAAACAAAGACCATATCATCATCTCAATAGATGTAGAAAAAACATTAAACAAAATCCAGCCCCTTTCATGATAAAAACCTTCAATAAACTTGGCACACAAAGAATATACCTCAAAATAATAAAAGTCATATATGACAAACCCACAGCCAACATCATACTGAATGGGGAAAAGTTGAAAGAACCCCACACACCCCAAGAAGTGGAACAAGACAAGGGTGCCCATTGTCACCACTTCTATTCAACATAGTACTGGAAGTCCTAGCCAGAGTAATCAATGAAGAGAAAGAAATGGTATTCAAATCGAGAGAGGGGGTCAAACTATCACTTTTCACTGACAAGATGATCTTGTATCTAGAAAATCCCAAAGACTCTACCAAAAGATTCCTAGAATGGATAAATAAATTCAACAAATTCTCAGGTTACAAAATCAATGTACATAAATCAGTAGAATTTCATATACTAATAAGAGTCAAGCTGAGAGTCAAATCAAAGACTCAATGCTATTCACAAGAGCTACAAAGAAAATAAAATGCTTAGCAATATACTTAAACCAAGGAGGTGAAAGATCTTTACAAGGAGAATTAAGAAACACTGAAAGGAATCGCATATGACAAAAACAAATGGAGAAAATGTCTCATGCTCATGAATGGGTAGAATCCACATTGTTAAAATGTCCATACTGACCCAAGTGATTTACAGATTCAATGCAATTCCCATCAAAGTACCAATGTCATACTTCATAGATCTAGAAAAAAATAATTCTATACTGCATTTGGAATTAAAAAAGGGCCTGAATAGGCAAAGCAATCTTAAGCAAAAAGAACAAATCTGGAGGCGTCACATTACCAGACTTCAAATTATGCTATATGACTATAATAACCCAAACAGCATGGTATTGGTATAAAAGTGGAGACACAGACCAGAGGAACAGAACAGAGAACCCAGATAGAAACCATCTACCTACAACCAACTGATCTTCAACAAAGCAGACAACAATATACACTGGGGAAAGGAAGACTTATTCAGCAAATGGTGCTGGAAAAACTGCATAGCCACATGCAGAAGAATGAAACAGGATCCCTATCTCTCATCAAAATTAATTCAAGATGGATTAAAGACTTAGACATAAGGCTCTGGTCTCCAACTCCTCAGCTGTGGTCTACTACTACTGGTCTATGGCCTGTTAGGAACCAGGAGGTACATCACCACCTGGGCTCCACCTCCCACCCCACAGCCTGTCCCATGGAAAATAGTCTTCCCTGAAACTTAGGAACTGGGTTCACAATAGGAGGTGAGCAAGTGAAGCTTTATCTGTATTTACAGCTGCTCCCCATCACTCATAACACCACACGAGCTCTGCTCCCCGTCCCCTATCTGTGGAAAATTGTCTTCTATAAAACCGGTCCTTAGTGCCAAGAAGTTTGGGGCATGAAGTTTTAGGCATGAAACCACAAAATTTCTTGAAGAAAATATAGGAAAAATTCTTTTAGATATTGGCCTAGGCAAAGAATTTATGACTAAGACTTCAAAGGCAAATACAGCAACAATAAAAATAAATAAATGGAACTTGACTAAATTAAAAACCTTTTGCACAGAAAAGGAAATAATCAACAGAGTAAATAGACAACCTACAGAATGGGATAAAATATTTGCAAACTATATGTCTGATAAAGGGCTGATATATAGAATCTACAAAGTACTCAAATCAGCAAGAAAAAACCAAACACCCCCATTAAAAGTGGCCAAAAGACATGAACAGAATTTTTTCAAAAGAAAATGTACAAATGGACAACAAACATGAACAAATGCTCAATGTAACTAATCATCAGGGAAATGTAACTTAAAACCACAATGAGATAGATACCCCCACCCCTGTTAGAATGGCTACTATTAAAAAGTCCAAAAACACTAGATACTAGCATGAATGAAGAGAGAAAGGAACGCTTATGCACTCTAATGGGACTGCAAACTGTACAACCTCCATGAAAAACAATATGAATATTCCTTAAAAAAATAAATATAGACTTACCATTTGATCCAACAGTCCCACTACTAGGTATCTACCCAAATGAAAGAAGTCATTTTATCAAACAAACAAAATCCAAAAAAAACCCACCTGAATGTGTACTTAAATGTTTATTGCAGCACAATTCACAATTGCAAAGATGAAGAGTCAACCTAAGTGCCCATCAAAGCATGAGTGGATTAACAAAATGTGGTATATATATACTATGGAGTACTACTCAGCCAAAAAGGAATGAATTAATGTCTTTTGCAGCAATTTGGATGCAACTAGAGACCAATAGCCAAAGAGAAGTATTTTAGGAAGCAAAAACAAACATCTCATGTACTGTGTAATAATTTGGAATCTATGGACACACATGGGCACAGAGAGAAGTAACAGTAATTGAAAATTAATATGGAGGGGGTGAAAAGGAGTGATAAATCCTACCTATTTGGTATAATGAACACTATTCAGATGATGGGCACTCTAATAGCCCTGACTTAAGTATCATAAAAGGTATCCATGTAACAAAAACATTTTTACCCCCTAAATATTTTGCAATAAAAAGAAGTACAGACCAAAATGTATTTGCAAAGTTGTTTATTGATGTGTTTTGATATTATATTTGCATAAATGAAACCAAATTGGTAAAAAAAAAAATGGTATATTTACATAAGGAATTATTTCATAGATAAAAATATTACATAATTTTTATATAATCAGGAAATAATAATAAATTAACATTTTTGAATAATACAGAACATAGAATCATATAGATGGCATTATTTCATCCGTGCGAATAATATGTGAGTGTGAAACCCCAGACAAATATGCACCAGATTGATAATAACCATAATTTCTGGGGTTATGGATGATTTTTATCTTATTTAAATTTTATTTTTTATATTTCTACTCCTTTTGTAATCTGAAATAGATAAGAAGAGTTATAAAGCTTAACAGTAAATGAAAGTAAAACCTAATAAAGCCCTGAGTTTTTTCTTTGCTCTTCTATAGCCACTCAACTTTGGGTAAATTATCTATGGAAGCATGTGGGAAACCCACCATGCTTTCTCAAAAATCAACTGCTCGTTGCAGAAAGAGGATATCGAATTAGATTTTTTTTCCTTCCTGATGAAACCTGCTCCTCTCTCCCCTCTGGCTCTCTCCCCATCTCTCCTCTCTGTCCTGCTCCAATTCTGCTAGTCTCTGAACCATGAAGAGCAGTGATGCTCTTTAGGAGATTTTAGCAAACACTGATATCACTAACATCCATGCCATTCTAGAAATACATTTAATTTGGCTCCATTTCCTAGTCTGCAAACTTGTTTTAATCAAAATTGGAATCAGTGCGATAAGAAGTCAGGTACATCTCAGCCCTACTGTTTGGTATTTTGCTAAAATTAAGTGAACTCAGGATCCTGCAAAAGATCTCCCTGCACAAGAAGGGTTTCTGTAAGCCTGCAGGCATTGGGCACAGTGATTGCTGTAGAAAAACAATTTTTAACATCAAATCAGTTCATTAAAACCAAGGAAATGAATAATTGCATATAAGAGGATGTTAAAGAGAGTGAGGAAAGAAAAAGGAATGTCAAAAATCATTCCACAGGGTTTTATTTTATTTACCCAAAAGCAAATCTGAAGACTGCTACAGGACAGTGCACATAAAACAGGTCTGCAAAGGGAATCTCCTATAGAAAGTACGCTTTTTTTTTTTTCCTGCTTCACTGGCAGTTGAGTTCACAGTAGAAATACATTCAATTCCACATAGTAATAGTGCTTTAATAACAGATGAAAATATGTTTTATGGTGTGTGTTGATAACTAAATGCTTATCCTATATATAGAAATTCAAATAATTGGAATTTCTCATAGCCAGCATCCAGTTGAGACCACTGAAGAATACCTTGATATAGAAGGTTAAAGTCAATAGACTGTGTTTTGGTTATATTTCAGAAGATGTCTGCTGTATGTTTAATATACTACATTTGTATTATGGGCTCTGGTTCCTGTAAATCTGAGGTCTCTCTTTCTTCAATGAATGAGAAGATAAGCAATTGAATTTGAAAGATACTTTATGCAACAGAAAAGCAATTTTGTTCCTGGTTATCAGAGGGCAAGAAGTGAACTAGCAATTGAATGCTAAATATTTTTAACCCTTGGGATTCTGGTTTGCTTTAGTGGTAAAGATTATATTTTTCAATTCATCCCAGCTATTGTGTTTCATACAACAAAGGAACATTTTGTTGAAAATTTAGTCAACTTGATGTAATTATCTATTACTCTTAGTAGGTATGGATTTTATGTTACAGAATCTCAAATTTTCATTTTTAAAAAAGGAAGGAAAGAAGGAAGATTTTCACTTCTACCAATGAGGACACATGTTCTGCTCTGATGAATGTCACTTTGTGATGGACTGGTGTTGGTTTTAACTATTGTTCCTAATGGTCTCTGAAGTTCTTGGCGCTTCTGTGGTAAAATAAAAGAGGCTGGCATTTTCCTATCACATTGCATGGTGAAAATCTCTTTGCCCAGCTCCACTTGTTCTTCATAAATAATTTTTAAAAGAATTATATGACCTAAAAACCACCTGGACCTGATTTAGATGACTAGATCTTGGACTTTGAGCCTGAGATTGCTGCTGTAATAGGGTGAGACTCTCGGGCGTCTTGGGAGAGGGTGCCTGTGGGAGAGGCATGAGCCGTTAGAAAGTGGAGAGCAAACTATTGCAGTTTGGTTTATTGGTGACCCCAGTAAACGATGCCTCTTGGTATTCACACACACACAAAATTACTTATTTTAAATTCTTTATTCCTGAATCTTTAATATTAATAGCATTGTATTGATTATTTATGGATATATCTGCCACTGTTTTTTAGTCAATATTTTTCCAAATTATAGCCTGACAAAATGTGATGCTATTTGGGCTATTAGATTATATCATACTGTGGTAGCCAGCATTCACAATGGTCCCCAAGATCTTCACCTTCTGTTGTTGGTGTCCTTGTGTACTTCTTTCCCAAAATGCTGGTGATGGAGTTGATCTTTGTGATTGTACAGGGCAGAAGTGATGCTGTGTGTCTTTGGAGGCTTCATCATGTGAGACCTTGCCACTCTGCCTTGTTCTCTTGCATCACTTACCATGCCATGAGGACACTCCTCTCTATGGAAAGATCCACATGGCAATGGCCTAAATGAGGCCTCCTGACAACAACCAGAACCAATTTACCAACCACGAGGGTGAGATATCTTAAAAGTGGATCCTCCAGCTAAACCTAATAACTGCAGCCATGGCTAACATGGCAGCAACCTCATGAAAAACCCTGAACCAGATCACTGAGCTAGTCCATGCTCAGATTCCTGACCCACAGAAATTTTAAGAGATAACATATACTACTGTTCTATGCTGCTAAGTGTTGGAGCAATTTGCATGCAAAAATAAATAATACAATACTTGAAAGAGCCTCTAAAACACAAAAACTTAGGTTTCTCACTTGAACAGAATTTTATAAAACCATGCTGAAGATGAGAGTAATTTTGGGAGTTGGATAGTGTACTGTTACAATGTGTGTTTTAAAAAATCAGTTTCTACAATTAAGTATTTTGTTACCAACAAATGTAATCATTGTTTTTAGTACAATGGTTGCCAAGGTCAAAATCTCCCATGGGTCTGCTGATATAAACCTGCCACTTAGTTGATATAAGTATATTTGCCTCAGTATTTAATAATCATCAGAGTGTGATCCTGATGCCAGGAGTCATTAGAGACAACCGGGTGTTGAACTGAATGGTGGAATCCTGACATTTAAATTAGAGAAAGAGGAATGAAAAAATGATAGACTTTCCCAGGAATTTTTATATGGGGAGGGCAGGATATGGTGAATAGTGTCTGCTTCCTGAATTGGACTCTCTCCACAATGACAAAAGCTTTTTCTGCATGCAACCTTAGAATAAATAGAAAAACCTACAAGAAGCAATGCATATTGTCTTAGTCTATTTAGTGTTGCTATAAAGGAATACCTGAGCCTGGGTAATTTATAAAGAAAAGAAGTTTATTTGGCTCACAGTTCCACAGACTACAGAAGCATGATGTTGGCATCTGCTTGGTGAGGGGCTTGGAGAGCTGCCACTCAGAGTGGAAGGTGAAGGGGAGCTGGCAAGTTCAGAGATCACATGGTCAGAGAGGAAACAAGAGAGAGGGGGGAGGTGCCAAGATCTTTTTAACAACCAGCACCAGAGAGAACTAATAGAACAAGAGTCACTCACTCCCCCCATCCCCAGTGGGGCATTCATCTATTCAGGAGGAATCCACCCCCACAACCTAAACATCTCCAATTAGGCCCAACTTCCAACATAGGGATCAAATTTCAATATGAGATTTGGAGAGACAAACATCCAAACTATAGCACATGCATACATACATACACAAAATAATATATATATATATATATATGTCACAATAGCACTACTGAGTGGATATTTATGGAGCCCTTGCTGTGTGCAGTCAACTCTGCTGTGAATTCCAGTCACTAGAAGACACAGATCTGCTTCCTGGAATATACCGTTTCATGCCCTTGAAGACTTTGACAAGCAATCCTGGAGATGGAAGCCTTAAAATCTCTTACTACCCTAAACCCTTTGTCATTTAATGTACTCTTAGATCCCTGAATTGTTCCCACATAGGTCTGAAGCTATCTGTTTGGAGACTTGATCAAAGAATGTATCAGTAGTCCTGCTACAGGATTTGTTTTAAACATTTCTCTTCCTTGTTCACTTAGTCCTATCTTCCTAGTATTCACTGTGGGCATGTTCTACTATTTCCTCCGCCTCCTTAATTGCTGGTTGGCCTCCTTCCTTTTTAGTTCTCTATTTCAGGTTTTATTCATTAAAATTCATTAAAGTCCATTTATAAGACAGGGTCTCTATCTTTAAGAAGCCTATAATTAAGTAGAGCAACAGATGTGACACAGGATCCCTGCTCTCCATAGACATCAATTGTCCATGAACCAGCTCCGTCTCCTGCCCCTCTGGCATTAGGGCTCCCACTGTGGGGAGAACTCTTGGCTGTACTTTTAAGGGTCCCAGGAACTGACTATAGTTGGCCAATCATAATCTATCAGGCCCAGTTGTTCAAAATGAATTGCTCTGGTTCTCATATCCAATTTCATGAGAATTTCATGAGGCCTCCTGACAACAACCAGAACCAATTTACCAACCATGAGAGTAAGATATCTTAAAGTTTAAAGTTTATTTAAGATTACAGATTTACAGTTGATGTAAGGGTCAAGACCTGGTGGGAAAAAATTAATAGGGGGTTTTAAAATTATAATTATACAACAGAGCTTATGAGACACAGAACATGTTTTTTGCCAAGAGATATCATGGACATTGATTGTTGTAGTGTACAAAGGAAGGTAAGATTTCTAGAGAAGGATTACCTGAGAAGGATTTTCAGAGGAAGTGGTATTTTGAGCTTGATCTTAAATGCCAGATAAGTTTGGAATAGGCCACGCAGAGGAAGAAATTTGAACTTCATAAACATAAGGAGCACAGCGAACACTTAAAGTCATGTGTAGGGTCTGGCTAGAGGACCCTGAGCTGAGTGGAGGGAGAGTCAGTGAGAGGGCTGCAAAGGCAGTTTGGGGCATTTGTGAGAATCAGATGAGATAATACATGTAAAAGAGCTTTGAAAACTTCAAAGCACCATAGAAATATAAGAAACTATTATTACAATGCTAGAAATTGTGGTGGTTGCCAGTGAAATAATATTTGACTTAGGGCTTTGTTGTTTCTTGCAATACAAAGATTTTTGAAGATCATTGCTTTGAATAGTTCTTCTCCATGTTCTGTTGCCTGTAGCTATCTTTCTCTTATTGACTTCTTTTCAGCCATCTTTAGTACAAATGGTGAAACTGAAGAAAAACTTCAATGCTTTGCTCTCCACTTCCTTTAAAGGTTCCTCATCTCTTTAAGGGGTTAGGCTTCTTTTTAAAACCCTGTCAGCTGCAACTCCCAGAGGTCCTGCCTTGCCTCCAGGTTTGTTTACCGCTCAGCAGGGATTTGTTTACCACCTAGTAGGAGAAGAGTCGAGAAGATAAAAGCCAATCAGGGAAGTAGAAAGACCACACCAGGCAGAAAATACCAAGGAAATAAAATTAGAAACACCAGGCCCAAGTGGGGTTGACTTTAGCAGTACGGTGACTCTGGGAAGCTGCAGAGTGTACATGTTAAATCACTTTATTGTGTAGGTTATTAGAGATATAACATATCTTCTAAAACCACTTTGTGCCAGCTGAACACAGAACACGCTTTTAAACTTTTGTATTTTAAAAAATTCCCCAATCACTTCATGTTCCTTTAAGCCCCTAAATATGCATGTTTCTGACTCCCAAAGTTTAGGTTAACTGGTCTGATTGAATTTGGGGAGATGCCTTACTTGGACTAATGAATAGTTAATAAAATATCATTCATCATGATATACTAAGACCATGAAGTGTTTTTTTTAATACAGATCTATGATAACTGAAGTTCATATTGATGAACTCGAGGGTAACATCTGGATTCACAAATCAACTTATTTTAAGCCAAGCATAGTGTATTTTGTTCTTTCTTTGATAATTGGGGATCTGATTATGGTGTGCACATAGTTATTTTTCATTAATTAGAATAGCTAAATAGCCAGTAATTGCAATTCTCAGAGTCTTAAAATGCCAGGTTTTATTTAGTGCAGAAGTACTTTGTAGGTTAATGCATATTGTTTATAACTCAGGACAATGATAAAGATGGTGGAATTATTTTGCTCATGGAATAATTTACTATGTATGCTTTTATAATCTATATTTAGTCATTCAGAGACTCTCTATATGTTTATGATTTTGCTAATTCACTTGAATATGAGGTAAGAATGATTTTTGAATATTAAAAAGGTAGAATTTGTAATCATTGAACTGCTTATTTATAGCTGGAAGCAACTGTTTCTTAGTGGTTGGCTATTTATTGTGCATGAATTGTATCAAGGGATAAGACAGTGTGTAATTGAGAATATTTAGAACTGAAATTTGAGGCTATCCAACACCATTAAAATACATTAATGAATCATTCATTCAACAGACATTTATTGACACCTACAAGTTTTTTAATAACCACATTAGCCAGAGGAGTTTTTCAAATGTCAACATCTAGAAATTAGGTAGAGAACAATGAGCTAATTGATACATTTTGAGCAGCAGGTAGGTGATTATTGTTCTAGAAAAGTAATGCAGTATTTTTTTACATTGATGTAGGGAAACACCTCGATTTTGTTGGGAGTTCCCAATAAATGTCATTCAGGATGATGAGTCAAGAGCAGTCCAGGGCAAATCAAGGAGAAGGCAGGCGTGCCTTGAAAATGAGGAGGAGGTTCACACTTGGGAACTGCTCTCGGACTCTTTTAGAAGCCATTGCAGCACTTCAAACCCTGACAGCTCCTGGGCAAACTGTGTGGATATTTCAAAGATTCCAGGTAGAACTGGCAGAAGGGTAATTGTGTCCTGTGGAGCTTGTGGGAGGAGGTTGGGAGGATTATTAGAGTTTATTAACCATCCTAAGGGATTTCCTACGTACCTTTCTTAGAGACTCTGAATTTTGTCATTTACTCCTCGCTGACCCCTTTAACCTTCAGCCTTTTCTTCCTTCCAATTAATTTTTAAATGTTTCTACAAGAAATCATATTACCAAGCTTCTACTTTGACTAAAATATTGAAATGACTTCTCAATACACTGCATATTTGACCCTAGGCATCTGAGTTTTTTCCAACTAATTTTCATTACTTGCTAGTCATTTCTAGTCCTGTCTAGTGGACAGGGCATGCTTTTTCTCTACATAGCTACTTACCCCTTCAACTGGGGAGTCATTCATTTATTCCACACAGATTCCTGGCTGCCAACTTTTGTACTATGGTGGGTGGTGGTGGTTTAACAGAAATAATTCAGATTTCATCTATCACAAAAAGGAGCCAATAGCCTAAAGAAGACACAGGCACATAAGTAATTACAATGCAGAAGATGGCATGATACATCCCTGCTATCATGCAGGTATGATAAACAAGGGGTGGAAGGCCAGAGGAGGAAGTCACTAATGCCATCTAAGGGACCTCCGAAAGGCTGCACAGGAAAGGTGATGCTTGAACAGTATTGCTAAAGATAAACATGTATTTTCCACATAGAAAGAATGGGAGAAATAACAAAAAAGCATGAAAGCATGATCTGGGAAATAGTAAATACCTTGGTATAGTTGGAGAGCTCGCAGTGAGAAATGGAGCACAGGGCAGTAAATAATACATATGTAGTCACAGTTTTGAATAGATATAAATTCAGAGACACTCTTCAAGAGGGTAGAATGAGCTGATGTATAGCTCTCAATCCAAACTAAATAAATGGAGTGTTTTAAAAAGTATCTTCCTGAATTTGATAACAAGAAGTGAAATCTTCAGAGCCAGAAATAAAAGGGACCCCACAGTGGTGAGTGAGACTTGAAGCCCATGATGTACAGAGGTCCTTCATCTTAAGGGCTGAAGTTCGGGCTTAAGTCATTTGTTATGTGAAGGAAACACAAACTGGGCTCCAGTATAAACTGGAGGGAAATTCTCTGTGCCAATCGCAGGGTAAGGCAGACAAGTATCCCACAGATGGGGTTACATAGTGTTATTGCCATTGCTTTCCAAATTGCCTATATTTTTACTGTTTATTTCCTTATCAACCTACAATTTGTTTAGAAAGAAAGCTGACTTGCTGCTGGGTGAGATTTCCTGTGGTGTGTGTGAGAATTTTTCTTCTGTGTACAGAGGCACCCTCTTCTTTCTTCATAGTCGCCATAAATAGGGACATTGATTTCCAGCCACAGAACCTTCTCTGACGGTCTTTGGTGTCAGAAGTCCCACTTTAGGGACTGCCGCTCAGAGCAGGTGGGAGTGTGGTCAGGACAGTCCCATCCTCTCGTTGCATCCACAGGATACAATCACCCCTCTGCCAGTTCTACATGCAACCTTTGCAATTTCCACACATCTGGCTGGCGGACTCTCCATTGGCTTCTCTTCTGTCTGTGTGGCTTTTGTTATTGGTTTGTTCCCACTTGTTTTATATTTTCTACAAATTCCTCACTATTCTGGTTTCCTGGCACCTTTGCTGCCTCTACTCCACATCTCCCTTAGCTTTCTAATGCTGCTTTGTATTTATTTTCATATTTAATGTGTGGCTTCACTGGCATTTTGCAAGCAGGGAAGGGTAAATATATGTGTTCAGTTAGCAACAAACTCTCTTATTCTATCATCTACTTCATATCCTTAATCCCTTTAAGACTCAGGAAAGCTATTATTTATTATGGTTGCTCAACAGCCACCGATGAAAAGCATTAATGATATTGCTTTAACTACAGGAAGGGTAGAAAACTGTTGTTTTCTGCACTTATTTGATATTTCAGGATGGCACCAGTCCCTCAGCAGTAAGCTTTGGAATGCCACTTTGTCCCTTTGTCTTAAAGATTCCATCTGCTGCAAAGCAGATGTCCTAGCCTCCACGCCCACTCTCTTGGTGAGGTACTTCAGGATGGCTGCACATACACCCACTAAATTTATACAAAAAATTTTTTTAAAAAGTGAGTTCTCTGGGCCAACAGCATCAGCATGACCTGTGAACTTGCTATGCATACGAATTCTGAGATTTACTGAGTTGGAAAATCTGGGGCTGAGAGTCAGCAACCCACGTTTTAAGCCCACTACATGATTCCGATGCATGCTAAAGGTTGAGTACTATAGATGATCAACAGAACCTCAGCTGATTAAGCTGTTTTATAATTTCAGTATTAAAAAATTTTTTTGCACTTTTTAATACTGGGGGATATTGCTTGGCACAGTATAAATCATTTGGGAAAACTCTATTGCATATGATTCCTTTCTCCTTTTGGATGATGTTATTAAAATACAACTTGGTTTCCTCGAGCACAGAATTTCTCAAACATGTTACTTAAGGAGAGGTGAATCTGACAATCTGAATTCTAGCTGAAGTATTTCCTAGTCGATAAGATGTGGCTCTGGTATTACAAAGACCTGGTTTTGAGTCTTGTTTTTACCTCCTACTAATTGTATGGCCTTGCGTAAATTATTTAAAATTCCTAAGCCTTAGTTACATAAATTTAGACACTGGGATGACAATAAAAGTGCTAACCTTATAGGATTCTTGAAAGGATTAACTACTATACTGCATTTCTAATGTAAGCAAAGCCCTTAATTCAGCGTTTGGCACATAATAAGCTTTCAATAGATGGTGATTATTATTATTGTAACAGAGATATCCACCACACAGGTCGGGCTAAACCTCATGTGTCCTAGTCCATTTCCAGAAAAAAAAAAAGTTTGCCACAGATCTGCCATCATCTAAGAAGACTAGAAATCTACAGTTTATTCCTCTCCAAGGCTACAATTGTCTCAGATTTTCCATGTGGGGATCTTCAGTTAGATGTTGATCCAGTTTTTTCTATAGTTTTTATTATTTTGTGAATGAGTAGAAACCATCCTCAGTGAGATGTCTGGAGCATGGGAATCATGCAACCTTTTTGCCTTTCCCAGCAGCTGTGAATGTTAGAATGGCAGAATCCCCTGTGAGACTCTGGGGATAGGCCATCCTTAAATATCTAGGTTTCTTACACTGTTGGTGGGACTGAAAATTAGTACAACCTCTATGGAAAATAGTATGGAGATTCCTCAAAGAACTGAAAGTTGACCTACCATTTGATCCAGCAATCCCACTACTGGGTATTTACCCAAAGGAAAAAGAAGTCATTTTATCAAAAAGACACCTGCACTTAAATGTTTATTGCAGTACAATTCACAATTGCAAGGATGTGGAATCAACCCAAATGCCCATCAATTCATCAGTAGATTAACAAAATGTGGTATATATATGTGTGTGTATATATATATATATATATATATATATATATATAATTGAATACTACTCAGCCATGAAGAAGGATTATAATTGAATACTACTCAGCCATGAAGAAGGATACTTAATGCCTTTTGCAATAATTTGGATGGAACTGGAGACCATTATCCTAAGTGAAGTAAGTATCTAAAGAATGGAAAAACAAACACCACATGTACTCACTATTAAATTAACTAACTGATGAGCACACATGTGCATAGAGGGAAGTAAATCTCAAAGGAAATCAAGCAATGGGGAGGAGAGGAGGAAGATGGGAGAAAACCTATCTAATGGGTACAATGAACACTATCTGGGTTATGGGCACAGTTTTAACCCTGACTCAAGCATTACAAAAGTGATCCATGTAACTAAAAACATTTGTACCCCATAATACTTTGAAATAAAAAATAAATAAATAAACAAATAAACGAATAAATAAAAATCTAGGTTTCTGTTCCAGATCAGCAGCTTATCTAACAATAATTATCACTAGACAAAACATGTAGTTTCTTATTCTCACAGCATCTGAATTTGAGTTAATTATTACTCCAGAGTTCTCCCATAGAACAATAAATATCTATCACATTATATTTGGGTTACTAAATGGATTACTTAGGTGATTTTCTCAAGACTAAGGGAGTATTTGGCTTTGCCTTCATTTGTGAAAAAAATATTATCTCCAACTTTGAAATGAGTCTATCTCTCCGTGCCATCAAGGTAAAAAAATATAGCAAGTTAGTATAGCAGAGTAATTCAGAACAATGGCTTAAAAATACCTGTGATCAAATTCCAGCTCTGCTTCATGAAACTTCTGTGATGATGGGAACGTTAGTTACCCTCTCTAAACTTCCATTGCAATGGCTACCAAAAGAAGAGGGTATATAGAGCCCTTCCTTTCGTTGTTGAAAAGGTTATATGAGAAATCAAAGGTAGAGCATTTAGCTTGGTGTCTGGTACATGGAAAGACTCTAAAATTTTAGTTGTTGTGTTGGGTCTTTCAAGAAGCAGACATCAAGACAGAATAGATGCGCATGAGATTAATTGGGTGAAATGCTTGTGAAGGATAAATGGGAGGAGGCAGGTGAGGGTAGGAAGAGCCTTCAGGACTCAATGCTTATTTGACTCCTGAGAAAGGAGAGGAGGTATGTGGGAGGATTGGGCCAGGAAACTCTAAGGCTACAGCACAGTTCTAAGAAAATTTTGGCCAGGCTAATATGAGAAGTTATCAAGCCAAAGCTGTTCTTTAGAGAGGTGCTGCATTCCATAGGAATGGGTGAGGACTAGTGGCCTGCAGTGCTTAGTCATCACCCGGAGCAGCTGGGGGAATTGTGGCCTTGGCTTTGGTACAAATGTGCTGGTAGATCCAAAGGGGTGGCAGCTGAAGCTGTTAGTCAACTGTGTGTCCCATAGCATGAGATCTGAGCAGTATATTTGCATGGCCACCAGGGTTGTTCTTCTTGTTATTTAGGATAAGTTAGAGCTGCCACAAATGATTGTGTAGACTGAGTCCTGCACAAGAGATGTGGTCAAGGAGCAATGAGAGGCCTGAAATCCAATTCCTGCTGTAGTTGCTAAGCTCTGCACCTATGGAGCAGGTACTTTTGGAGAGGGCACGTTTGTCTAATTCATACAAAGGTGTAACTGGGCAGGTGTCTCTGGCCAAGGTACTTAAGTGGCATTAAAACATAGAACCTTTAAGGATAGTAGTATATATGTGTGCATGTGCATACATGTGCTTTGAATAGTGAGTAGGAGGGGGCACTCCAATGAGAACTCACTGGGAATTGATACTGTAAACCAGGAGGACCATTAGCATAGTGTTAACTTACTCTCTGGAGGAAGGGGCAGGGACTGAGGATCCCTTATGACTAAAAATGTGAGTTTTGGTAATTAATCATTTGAATATAAGAGTGTCTCTTCTATTGAAAGCAGTCAAACTCATCATCTAGTGAGAAGGGTGAAGTTCTAAGGGCTTCATTTATCTCAGCTCCTTTGTACTCAGCAGTGTCTGTGCAAATTGCCTATAAAGTAAAATGCATGGGGGAAAAGGCACATAGAAGGTTTCTAAGGAAAGCTTTGTTTTAACACTAGGCATGATTCTCCATTTATTATCAGAGGGGATCATATCAAATGTTTCTTTGCTGGAAACAATGATTAAAAGCGCATTTTCATTTGATTCTAAAAAACAGAAAATGTAAGCTGTTAAAAAAAATTGACTAGTGTGAGGCCACCCAACCCTTAAGAAATGAACAGTCCAGCGTGCAGCAGTGTGGCTCTGGGTGCAGACTGGAGTTTTGTGTGCCACAGAAAACCCAAGCAGGTTCATCTGTGATGTGTTCATACCATGGTTTTGAATTAGTTAACAGTCTACATAATCTTCACGTGCTGCTGCTAAGATTTCAGGTATTTTAAATCTAAATGAAGCCACTTTGCTTATCCTGTGTAAATGGAAGTTACAAACAGAACTGCAATTTCATTTAATAGCTATAAACCATTACTCTAATGGTTTGACAAATGCCTATGAGGATAGACTGCAATATTTCATCCAAGAAAGGACTGAATATTAAATAAATGTAACCTCCCAATGGGTTCTACTTTAACCCCCTACTAATTTTGGAGGGTGGATTTAAAAGCTGAGAGCATTTTAGAGTAAATGTTAGGGATGTATGCAGCAGGTTCTGTGGCACAGATTAGCACTTTATCCCAGTAATCACAAATCCTTTTTTCATCTTCCATTATCACTTCAAACTCATCATTGTAAAGTGCAGAACTTAACTCAGAAGTTGGGAACACCATTGCTTCATGTCTGACATCCTGCTGGGGGATTTCAGCAATTAACTAATTTATCTGTTCTTTTCTCATGCTTATTATATTTTTGGAGAAAAAAAAAACTAACACTAAACATTTACAGACCTTATCTAGGTTGACATCAATGGACTCAAAAGTGCTTGCCCACCAAAATGGAAAGATGAATCACCTTTCCATAGTTAGAGAATATATCAAAGGCATCATCTCTAGATTCAAAAAATAAAATGTCATTAAGAGCCTTTCAAATAAGAGCACTTATAAGTTGGTAAATTTAAATGATATCTAGAACCATAAAAATGGGTTTTATAATTATCTTCTGTAATCAAAGATACTTTTGATGTTGGCTGATCAACATCAAAGTGGGAGTGGGAGAAAATAGGACAATGCCCCAAGGACAGATGTGTGCAAGGAGAAATTTGATAAGAAAAGGGACAGTTTTCATGCTGAGTATAACAAAGATATAGTTTCATTTGATTCATAAACTTTTTTTCCTGAAGACATATCACTTATATGCACCAAAAATGAACATTTATTCTGATGATTGAGGGGGACCTATTAGGAGGACCCACAAAATTGATTATGTTGGTAATAATCCAAGCAAAATAACAGCAACTACAAACCCTTTAATTATAACTGGCTTTAAAAAATCTGAAACTGCTTATAATGGTTGCTTTCATTCTGTAGTTTTGTTTTGTGTCTGACAAGAGAAAAAAATGTGCTGAAAGCTTCTGATTACCCAATAGCAATTACGACAAAACCAATCAAAAGGCAATTTAGATTTTTAGAAAAGTGTGACTTATCAATTTATCCAATAGAGTTTTTCTTTTTTTCTTTTTTTAGCTAATTGGATGGTGGTTAAAAAAAAAACAACATTT
>VBSM01000529.1:72563444-72621308 GCA_008086735.1 Cheirogaleus medius
ATATTTGTACCCCCATAATATGCTGAAATAAAAAAAAAGAAAAAAAAAGAAAAAGGAATTTTCATATTGATACGTTTTGCTAAATTTTAAAATAAGAGTGAATTTTTGAAATTACAGTTCTACTTTACTATTTATTTAAGTATAACAGCAGTTTTGATCAATCAAGTCTTTTCAAGTTATTTTTTTTTAATGCTTCTATTTTTGAGTACTTCCTACATGCTGCCAGTTCTTGTTGCAGGAAACTTATCAACATTGCTGCATTTCACCCTCTCAACAGACTACTCAGATATATATTTACCCCATTTCACAGATGTAGTAATGAAGGCTCAGAGAATTTTGGTGATTCACGCATAATCAGGAAAGATTATAATGCCTGCCCACTGGTTCAGTATTTATTCAAAATAGTTTTGAATGTTTCAAGTAAAAGAAAGTCATGATTTTAAATCTCACTGGGCTGATAAAATAGGCATTACACTGAGGGTTTATATTACTATTTCCAGGGTACTGGAACTTCATATGCATGAAGTGTTATTTTCTGACATTATGTAGCTTGATTTATTTTTATGGTAAGTCCATTGCAGAGTTTGATACATATTTAAATAAAAAAGGAAATTAAATCTTAAAGATCATTTATATAAGATTAAAGAGGCTATCTTAAATACACATATGTGGATAAGGGAAATGCTAACTAAACTGCATCTCCTATCTGTATCAGATTTTCTTCCTGCTCTTCTCTGTCTGAAAAGTTTTTCAATGACCATTTTTCCACTGAGAGAAAAGGCATTTGGCTCACCCTTTTCAGTGAGCCCTGAAATACTACTGCTGACAGTAGGCTAGGTACAAAACAGTTAATTTATTTAAAGATGTCCAAGAAAGGTCTTGATGTTTAAGAGCTTTAGAGGTACCCAATGGAGATGGCTACATTTCAAAGATTACTTTTTTTCTTTTTTGTACATCTCAGTCTTTCAAAGAAAGGAACACAGAGAAAATTATACTATTTATAGGCTGCTACTCCTCCTGCTCTGCCCCTTTTGACTACTCCAGGCCCTGCCTGGCTGCTCTGAGGAGAGGACTCATGGGATCTTAACACAGCTTATGGGCCATTAGCTATGGTCCATACCAGACTGGTTGGGAAGCTCCAGCTCTGTTTGATAAAGTGGATTGATTTTCCAGAGAGCAGGTCAGAGATGTCTAAATGATAGCTCAACCCTTTCCAGGGTTCAGATTTGCAGCGCCTTCACTCAGATTTACCCAGATTTTTCCTCTTGCACCCCCTCTTCCTTTCCTATCCTCTCCTATTAGTGCCCTTTCTGGACTAAGGCTGGAAACCCATGTTTACAGCAAAAACTCTCAACGATCCTCTGCTGAGAAGCCTGTGGACACTAATTTGAGATGAGAAAGGAAGATCTCAAGTTTTCATGAGTTTCTGTTAAGACGACTACTGCCTAACTCTCACTGGACCCTTTGTCTCCATTTTAATAAACAGCGAAACTTATTTTACCATCTCGATATTTTAGCCATGATCCTATGTGGAATAATGCAAGAGAAGGAGCTAATAATGGTAGGGGAAACTTTATTTCTAATCTTTTTTTTTTTATATTTGGTATGCAGTAAGGGGTTAGGAACTCAGGGTAATAGTATGAAAGCAGAAAAGTTAGAATAATAAAACTGTAAATAATATTTTTCTTCTTTCTTTTTTTGTATTTGCCATTTAGTAACCAGTTATTTTCAGTGATCAAAAATATTTTTTTCCTGTGAATGTTAAGGGTGTACATTTACTATGAGAACACTATAGTAAGCTATAAAGAGTAAAATTCTTTATTCATTGTTTCATACCAATTATTATTTTAAGTGTGTGATATAGTATTAAGATTGGTTATAAAACAATCTCTGAAATATTGGACACCTTAAAGACGTATGTTTGTGGTTCTTCTGTCTATCCTCTTTTCTGACTTCTATTATTCTTGTCCTGTAAATCTTAATGTTTGTTAAGTTGGTTTCAACCAGAAATTTTTCTACCTCCCTGTATAAGAGGTTTGAATGTGTCTGTAAATATTAAACAGAGTAATCTGAACATAAGATGGACTTCCTTTTTCTTAGATGTTGATTTCTCTACATATCGACTGAGTAATTCTGAGTGTTCAAGCATTTATGCTAGATGCGGAGAAAAGACCCAAGAATTAAGAAATACAGATGTCAATCCAAGTGCCAGAAGTACTAAACCTATGAAAATAAGAAGGGACCATCCAAGACTGTTTTTTGACAGTAAGGGCAAATTTGGAAGCATAATCTGACTCTCCACTTAAAAGATCTCTATTTAAAATAATAATAAAAAGGCTAAGATGTTTTAAAGAACTATAGCCATTATCTACTTTTGGATAAATAAGCAATCTATAATCCCTGACTCTGATGCTATGGTAGACAAGATATAAAACAAGACAAAACAAAACTCCAGAGATACTTGAGCCAGATTACTTTGTATTTTATTTATTCAGTCATTCATTCAAATCCTATTTATTGATATTTATGTGCCTGGTTCTGGGGTACACTTTAAAGTTGTGATGACCAACATGATGGCCACTAGCCACATGTGGCTATTTAAATTTCAATTAATTAAAAATAAATAAAATTTAAAATTCAGTTACACAGTCACAATAGTTACTTTTCAAGTGTTAAACAGTCACCGAGGCTAGTGGGTATCATGTTAGACAGTACAGACATAGAACATTTCCATCACTGCAGAACGTTCTGTTGGGCTACACTGTTCTAAAAATTTAATGGTGAGTAAGAAAATCATGGTCCTTGGTCTAAATTGTAGTGGTGGAAGAAAACACTTTTTTTCCCCAAAGACAAGACACAAATACTATGTTCTTTATTCTAATAAAAAGGAGACACATAAGTGTTGGAGAAAGAGAATTAGGTGGTGAAGGGGGAAGCCTTCTCAGGCAATATTTAAGGTGGGCCATAAAGGAGGAGGAGCTAGCTCTGCAAAGGGCATTATCCCATGAAGCCATGGCTATGGAAAACCATACCCTGCTTTCTGGTCACTGCCCTATGCCATTTTTCTCTATTCTTTTTCTTGGTGAACTAGATCTCATTCACGGTGAGGCTCCAACTGTGACAATTCATCTGAAATCTGAATTCTGAACTTCAGGCTTCAGGTCTAAGAAATATCATCACTTTTGAACTGTGTCCACCTGATTCCAAAGTCAGTCCTCCTCTTTGGCACATGCAGGGCCAGTAAGGGACTGTATAATCTCTCTGTATGCCCATGAGTGACCTGAACACATTTACAATTGAGAAACGTTTGTTGAATAAGACAGCAACTGCCTTAGATACTTTTTCATCAGCTCAGAGGTGACATGAAAAATGAAGGCCTCCTGCCTCCTTGCAAATCGTCACAGCCACTCACATTTCTCATTTCCGGGGCACCACCGTTCTCTCAGAGTCAAAGGGTTAAAACATCAAAGTTTTGCTTGTCTTACCCCTCATCCTCCCTACCTACTCAGCTGTTGAGCCTGTTGATCCTTTCTACTCTCTCTGCCACCACTCAGTCCATTTCTGATCACCTCATGCCACCTAATGTCTTAGTTTCCAGACTCTTTTCCATTTATGCATTTAACACTCCTGCACACAAACCTGAGATGGCTTCCCACCCCTTCTCTTCAACTAGGCGTTCAAAGCTCCCTGACACCTGCTTCACTTTTCTCGTGCTGACCATACCTGCTCCCTGCCTGTCCGTCTAGTCATCTGATGCCCTCCTCATCTCACTTTCTCTTAATACTGTGGTCAATTCTGATTTATTTTTACTAACAATATCCCCTACACACAGAAGCCATTTATTCATATAATCAATATTTATTAAATGCCTGCTATGTGTAGGCATTATCCTAGAAGCTGGGAACATACAGTGAACCAGACAGACACGATTTCTGCTTTCAAGAGGTTTATCCATTCCTTTCCTTCACTAGTTTTAGTCATATTCAGACTGTAAGGTGTGTTTACCTACAAGCGGCTTTCACTACCTTTGCTCCCCAGCTCACTGTGACCAAGATTCCTTGAATTCCCCCAACGTTTACTGTTCTTATCTCATATTTTGATAATTGGTCCATAGATCCAACAAACTTTTTTACAAGGTACTCAGTACATGCCAGAGACTCTGCCATCTTCTGTGATGAATATAAACTTGTAAAATATATAATCTTTAGCTTTGAACCACTTGCAATATTCAGATAACTGACCACAGCAACAAGTGGTGGCTGTGTACGTTACACATAGTACATGTACACATATACACATGCACAGCGTATGTGTGCACAGTGAATGAGAAGTGCTTGTGTGCTGTGAGTGCCCTCTGTGCGGTTAGTATTTTAGGGCTGCCCACGACACACAGCAGGCAGCAGAGCTGAATTGTGCTGAATTGTGTCCATCTGATTGTAAAGTCCAACCTTATCTTTAACACATTTGGGGCAGCCAACAATTGTACCATCTCTCTGCATTCCCCTGAGTACCTAAAACGTATTGACACTTGAGAAATATTTGTTGGATAAAAGAACTCAATCTTATTCTCACAGTACCTTGGTCTAAACATCAAATGCACTCTCTGTCTCTGGGAGTGGCTGAGGCAACTGGTCTCCAGAAGGTCTCCGAAAGGTGCCATGGCTAATGAGTGGAGATTTGTTAGGACAGGCGCTTCTTACTGCTCAATAAAGGAACATGGTAAAGAGACAGTTAGAAAACATCACATTCAGTTCCTATTGCAGACCATCTGAGTGAGTTCTTGCTACAAATGATAATAAGTTTAGAGATCTTTCTGGGCTGAGGCCTGCTTAAAAGAATAGAGTCAAGAGGTGAAATTTAAACAATTTGAGAGTTTAAAAAGCCCTTTTTTGGTTGCTTAGAATATGAAATTCACAAAGATTCTTTTGTTCAATAAAACAGATATATAGAGAGCACCAACTAAACTCTCTCTCTCTCTCTCTCACACACACACACACACACACACACACACTACGCTAGGCACTGTGAGGGCAGTCAGAACAAAAAGAAAAAAAATAATAAAATATCCATTAGCATTATAGAAGAGATAGCTACAAACAAAAATGCTTCTAATAATATAAGATATGATGTAATTGAGCTCTAATGGAAGTACAAAGGTGATGCAAGAGTATTGTAGAGTGAGAAATTAATTTCAGCTGGGGAAAGCTTGGATGACTTAATGGACAAGACAGAATTTTAAGTGAGCACTAAATATAGCTCACTATTGAAGGAAACATTACATGAAAATGCATGTCAGGTAGAGAAAACAGCCAGAACAAAAGCCGGAGCATTAGGGTTCAGGAAGGAAACAAAGAGCCTTGCAAAATGCACCCGCGAAGGTGAAGAGAGGCTCCACTGAGGACGGCAGTGGATCCCAGAGCCGGGATGGGATCATGGTCTTTGTGGAGGGAGTGAGATAGCTCCCTTCCCATACTTTGAAATTTGAAGGCCAAAATTCAAAATTGTGTAAGATACGATAACACTGATGGGTGATGAAGACAGAGTGTCCCTTGCATTTAAGGGATGGAAAAACTTTGAAACCTTCATAGTAGCAAGGTTACAGTATGGAGGGCCAAGTTCCTGGGATGGCGGGGTATTCTGTGTGCTCCTGGCATGCTTTCTCATTACTGTTGTTAGTTATTAAAATACGACAAGTACTTTCCAAAGTAATTTATTAGTTCCTTTCAATTTAAACTTTTCCATTATTTTCTGCATTTCCTCCTAGCACTCCTAAAAATGTGAAAGATGAGCTTTATTGTATTAGCTCATTTTTAAATTGCGTTTTACATTTTCTAAACGATTTACAACCACTAATACTTTGTGATGAATATGTAGTCATTTGTAACCACTATTTATTTTCAGCAACACATGACAAAATCAGAGTGCAGAGTATTTTTGCATTGAACCAAAATGTTCCTACACATAGAAACCTCTTTCAGGAAAGCAATAAGATACTAGAACGAAAACCAAGTTCTACCTCAGATGAGAATTTAGAGAGATAACATAATACTTGGATACCCCTTCTGCTACCCAGATATTTGACCAGAACCAGGTACAAATTACAAGAACTGGTCTCACTGCTCTCTAAGATCTCATTTTTCTCTAAAATGGGTTACTAGCATACAGAAAGACGAACAAAGTTTGGAATTCAATTTTACTTCATAAAAATAATGCCACATATTTTCTTACTTCATGGAATGATTAAAACATACTTGCAAAATGTAATAGCACCATTATCTCAGGTTTCAAGGCAGAGAAATATTCAGGTTATATTGTAAGGGATTTAAGTCAGTTGAGTCAGTAAAACCCAAGTTTGTGTCTCTAATCCACCACTTACTAGCTTTGCAACTTGGGGCAAGATACATGACTTCTCTAGATCTCAGATTCTTCATCTCTAAAATGGGGATGATAATAATAAGACTGAAGAATTATTAAATTAATTGAAATAAAATATGCAAAGCCTTAGCACAATGTTTTCACTTGTAATAACAATTCTACTATTACCTGTTATTCTAATAGTTACCTGACAATGCTATAAAAATGAATTAGGCATGGTCCCAGCCCTTAAGAAAAATAGCCTGGAAAGGGAGAGGAGGCATATTAACAACACTGTAATTATACAGAAAAGAAAAGTGCTATTGTCATGAAAGCAGCACAGATAAAAGACTGGGAATTCAAAAGTGGCATCTGCACGTTTTATTTAGTGTTTGTTCCATTGACCTTCAGCCAATGGTCTAATGGCCTACTTTCGACAGCTTTGTATTGCTTCTTACTTCTTGTTCATAAAATGCATATGAAAAGATACTCGGGCTGGGTACAGTGGCTCACACCTGTAATCCTAACATTCTGGGAGGCCAAGGTGGGAGGATCGTTAAAGGTCAGGAGTTTGAGACCAGCCTGAGCAAGTGTGAGACCCTGTCTCTACTAAAAATAGAAAAAATTAGCCAGGCATGGTGGTGTGCACCTGTAGTCCCAGCTACTTGGGAGGCTGAGGCAAGAGGATTGCTTGAGCCCAGGAGTTTGAGGTTGCTGTGAGCTAGGCTGATGCTACAGTACTCTAACCTGGACAACAGAGCAAGACACTGTCTTGAAACAAAACAAAACAAAACCAAAAAAAAAAAAAAAAGAAGAAGAAGAAAAGATACTTCCTGGAGCATGCTTGCCAGTTCGGGTGAGAAAGCAACTCTTCCTTTAATTTCCTTGGCAGTGTGGCTGTGTTTATGCAGGCAAGTGGTGAGGGCAGTGAAATTGGAAGACCTCAGGTTATGTCCTCCCCGCTATTAAAGGGCCCAAGCACTCCATCATGAAAAAGATAGTTCTTTGGAATAAGATTTTACACCCCTAAAAATCTCTCCTCCTCTTATAAAAATATCCTATTTTCTTGATTCTAAGATATAGAAGGCATGCCATTGTTTTAATAACAATTCGTGTGTGTGTGTGGCAGAGGACGGAGGAAAAGACTCACTATTTTAAAGTACACATTACTTTTTTAAAAAACATTCTAATTTCAAAAATGCTAAGATGTCTGACATAGATACGCATCTAGGAAGTGAAGCAAATATGTTGTAGCCATTATGACGCACACTGCACAGAGTAACTCTAAAGTTTGTTCATTCATACAGCCCTTCACTCAATAATTACTCATTGGGTGTTTGGCATACAATCTTCAGGGCTATGGATGAGGTGGCTTGAGACATGGTTCATGCAAATAAGGGCTCTGAATTTAGACAGAGATGTGCAATGAAAATATGGTTAGGTAAATGCTGATAGAGAGATACAAGAGGATGTTGCAACGCCAAAGATGTGATAACTAATTGGCTGGGCCACAGGTGTGGGGAGGACTTTGGGGACATTCAGAGAGGAAATGACTAATGAAAAATCACTGGAGTCTGTTTGCCATCTTCATCTGTTTGGAGTGAAACCAAACAACAAGGGCTAGCGCCACAGCCCTGCTCTGGGAACCAGGTGTGGTGTCCTCATTTCCACACTGTGGCTGGACCTGTGATCATTTCAATCAGTCTGACCTGCAAATCTTTGTTCTTGTGTCCATGCCTGGATTCTTCTATTTCAGCTCTCAATGCTCAGACTCTCCTTTTCAGATGCCATTTGGGAACCACCGTTCCCTGATCTAATTTCAGATTTTCCCCTTGGTTACCTTTCTGGCCTGTATTTTCTAACTCTACTCGCCATATCTGTAGGTAAAAACTATACTTGCTTCCTGCCTTATGCTGAAGCAACCTAGCATCACTCTTCTCTCTTGTTGTAGGAGAGTGTAGAAGAACTGGAACGCTTCAGTTTAGAGGGTGGCAGATGGGGAAAAGGGGAGGAAAGGATTCTATGCAAATAGAGGAACATTGTTCTTAGAGTTCCCAACTCTTCCCATGGGGAAGAGTTTCAGGATTTTATACTTTTATTGATCTACAGCAAGGGGGAATGATTTTACCTAACTTACAAAGTATAGTCAGATTGAAATGAAGGAGAGTATGCAAATATACCCAGGAATTGATGGCACGTAATAAATATTCAATACGTGTTTTTTTTCTTCCCATGTCCATTTTATAAGCTGCTTCTGTCAGAGACACTCTCCTGTCCCCAGTAGAAGCCACAGGAGATTCCTTCCATAAACGTGTTCAGATCTTGCCTCCAGAACATTACCTAGATAATAAGACAAACAGCAATTGAAAATTACTCGATGATTTCATGAGTGTCTGACTTAACTGTCACTCCTGCCTCTCCCAACGTGTGCCTGGACAAAGTTTCAATCATGAGGCTCGTTTTGACAATCTCATGCCATGTAGGGAGCTGTTACACTCTTCTTGCAGAGCAAATCTTTTAGAACTGAGAATTCCTCCTGCAAAGTAAGTGTGTGAGTGTGTGTGTGTGTGTGAGTGTGTGTGTGTGTGAATCTGTAGTTAGAGTACTAGGGTAAGCAGAAGCCAGACAGGGAGACAGATAAAAGATGATGCTGGTAACTCCCAAAATTTCCGTATGGTTCAGGTCAGAACTAAACAGTAATTTTAGTGTTTGGCCATTAGCTAAAGTTTCAGAATATTTTCTCTGGGATTTTGGAAATTGCACATGTACTTTGCTTGAATAGAAATGGCCTCAATTTATTTTGAGTCAAAGAATAATTAAATCATACATCTCCAGGGTTTGAGGAAGGGGCATTTAAATTCAATTAATATAACTATTGCTGATGTTCAATCCACTCTTGAGCATCCAAAACAGTTGAATATCTTTTTATCATAGGAAACTCATTTCCTCTTGAAATAAAATATTTTCTCTATGACTCTGAGAAAATATTCCATTTCATATTGCATCTAATTCTGGTAACTTGATGTTTCCATGCATTTATTCTAGATTTCCTTTCTGTAGTCATGAGAACATATCTTTGTCATCTTATATGGAAATTATGTAGTATATAAACTGTCAGGTGGTTTATCAACATCTTTCAAGTGGCTCTTTGGGGATAGGGTAGGGAAACTTAGTGAAAACTCAAACTTAATTCACTCAATACTCCATATGCAGTAATAAATTAAGGATACTGACAAATAAAATTAGCCTCATTACTTTAGCCTAATTCTACATACAAAGAACAGATTCACATGGGAGATGGAACCATCACAAAAGACCCTGAATCAAAAGCAACTCTGATTTGTGACCCATTGAAATTAAGACAATTTCCAAGTTGAGTTTACTTCTTTGGATTATAAATTCCATAAGACCAAATTTACAATTGCTTTGCCCAAATTTGGAAGTAGCTAATTGCAAGTGGATTGTAAAAGCTGGCTTTCTATTGATTATGTCCATTTTGAATGTCTTTATCTCCAAATCTCTGTGATGGGTTAGGTGCCTTTCCTAAATAATTCCCTATGCAGAGGTATGTATTAAAAATAGCTTGTCAAATTGACTAAGAGGGAAACTTGATGTTGCCCAGTCCATCTCCCTACACAGACACATTTTGACACAGTGTATTTGAGTGCTAATAATGACATTAGAAGATGTTGGAAAGAGATCTAATTCAGCATGCAGAAGTGACTTTGCTGTCATCTCCTATTTTCTGCGCAATTGACAGCAGATACTTGGGGCTGAATTTTTATTTCAGGTCAAATTTCCAAGGCATGAGGCTGTCTGTTAGGAACAGATAAGACCAAAACCAATATGAGAGCACTTGTTGTAAGTGTCAGTGGTGCTGAGAATTTGAAAGGGATGCTTCAGTTTTCTGTTTAGGACATGACATAACAACATATGTTTTAGCAGCAAGAAAAGCCAACCAGCAGCTCCCTGTCATTTCTCTATGGTTCCTACTGGGAAGATTTCAGAAGAGAAGTCAGATTTCTTCGGGAGAAGAGATGATTTTTTAAGAAAACACATAGCATCCTTTGTCATTTTATTTTCCGCTAGCCAATATTTCCTAGAATATTCCAAACAAATGCAACTAGCCAATATTATTTTTAGCACAAAAACCAATAAGCTATGGTATATCACTTTTATAGCCAAACAACAAATAAAACTGCATAACTGTATCTAATGGAAAAAAAGTTGGAAATCAATAAATTTGGGGGTTTATAATATGATTCAAATGTGTTGACCCACTGAATTAAATGAAAAAACTCAGGTGTGAGTTTAAAAGTTCCTTCATGAATGTTCTGGGCTAGACTCCAGGTGATTGGTATTCTCCTGGCTGGCAAGCATGGTTCTACTCCCTTCAGCTTGGAAATGCCAAGTTGATATTCACCTAATTAAGCTATAGTTAGCATCACCATTTTATTGCTTAACGCTATTGATGCCTGGGTAATCTTTTATCACTTTAAGTATAATTTTAAAGTACTTCTATAAGGGTCAAGGATTTGTTTTATCAATGGAACAAAAGCTTCAACATTAAAGCTAAAATTTAGAACATGTTCACAATCCAAAGCTTGACAAAACTCTCTTTTTCCTGAACAGAACTCCCAGGACCCAAAGGGATCCTTTATTTCTCATGCACACCCTGAACTGGAATATAAGTGTATGCTTCTCTTTTCCTTTTTGTGCCTGCTTTATTGTTATTAGTATTACTATTTAAACATTTCCTGTGGCTTTTGAATTAAAATTTGTCATTTTATTTTTCTCTTCAAGAAGGAGTGATTTAAAACCCAACCATGCACATAAAGATATTATTTGATGTATTACCTTCAGACATTCGTCATCATAGACGGTTCTTTCTATGAAATAGAACCCTTGGGGTACCCTAAATTCCAAACCTGAAACTACCTTACAACAGACCCGATTTGCAGTTTGTAACAAAAGTGAACCCTCCTGGACTCATTAATCTCTGGAGACCCATGTCTCATATCATTCTCATTTTCCAGCAGCCTGGCCTCTTGGATGAGCCCTTTACTTCTTTCTGTATTTCTTGAGTGTAGCTGGATTTCATTGCAAAACTCTACATAAACAATGGATTTTACAATTTTATTGCCACAGGTCTTTCTATGAATAGATCTCTTTCAAGAGTCTATGAAATTGTCATTGCTTTGGCCTATATTTATGCAACTTGCATACAGTAAATTATAAAACTATGGGCCTTTTTTCTTTAAAATGGGAAGCATTTTTCCTACAACTGAGAGTTGTCTTTTAAAAGTAGTCTCACTGGGAAGCTATGTACCAATTCCAGGAATTCTGCCATTGGTCAAACTTTACAGGAATTTTCTTTGGCACCAGGGTGCAATTTTTAAGAAAATATTTCATTGTTGTTTAAATTATCAACTCATTAACTTATAGTCACTTACCATTGTTTGCCAATAACACTGTTATCCTTTTCTATTTATTATCTGTTTGTAAAAATTGACTGGAAGTGACTATTCACTCCTAAACAACAAAGCCTACCATCAAAGGAAGTAGAACATTACTCTTGTAGATAGTTAAAAGAATGAGTCCCCGTATCTAGATACACTTCTGAAAAAGAAGATCCAAAGCTATTTTAATGTCTGAGATCATCACCAGAATAGGTGAATTACCTCTAATGGTCCTTTGTAGGTTTAAAATTGTGCAAATTATTTATATAAGTTTTGTATATCCATTTAATAATATGACTTTATACACAAGGCAGTATTTTTTCCCTTGGTTGTTTTTATTTCTGACTTTCCAGTGAGCACTCAGAGCTAACTAGGCATTATAGGTTACCTAGGTTTCTCAGTTCCATTGAAATGTTTTCCATGAACCAATTGCTCCCTAAGTAGATCCAGATGAAGACACACACACAAACGCATACACACACACACACTTTAATATGTTCTATTCATCAAGAAAGTCTTTAAGGACTTTTAAGCCAATTTCTTCATATTCACGTAGGTGACACCTGTGTCTTTGATTTGTCATGGTGTTTTCCGTGTTGTGGGAGGCCACCTCTATGAACTGGAAAGGAAAACAGCAATCCATCAGAGGACATTTATCATTGGAGGATTCCTTTTTTTCTAAGATCTTGGTGTAAGCATTTGCATGATGATTCTTTATCTTTTAAGGCATTCTATGGGTTCTATGGGCCCTTTTACAAAGTGATAACTTAAAGACAGGAGAATCTACTCTTTTTTTTTTTTTTGGAAAAAGGACAAGATGGAACAACCTTTATTATGTGAGGTAATGAGGTAATGGCTGTTCTAGCTAATGCATAAAGTATAACATGACCTTCTTCCATTCTTTTTCCTCCAGGGCCTGTTGAGGGAGGAGGGGCAGATTATTTATTCATTCTCTTATGACTGTTCCCCTCTAGCTACAAGGAGGAGTGAACAGCATATAGGTGATTTGTAGGCATTGCCAAGTCATTTTCTGACTAAAACTCTGAAAATCTCTGGCTGTCTTATACACTGCTGAGCTACGGATTAAGTCAGGATGGATTTCTGTGTATCTCAGATTCAATACTTATAGACACAGAATGGATGAGCCTAGTGAGAGAAGTGTAGCCATGTAGAGAGGTCAAATATCCCTGGATGAATTCCTTCTGTGATGCACACTATCATTGCAACTAAGAAATTCCTTTGTATTGAATAGAGAGTACCTGATACCCTTACCCCAAAATCAAATCTCTAAGAAAAACAGATTTAGTTCAAGAAACTCTATTGTCCATAGAGACACTATGAATGCATAAACCTTAAACTACTGATGCTGTTTGTGATTTTTAACCAGCTAGAGTGGTTTCTTTCAAAAGTTAATATTTGTCTTGCCATAATATTTACCTTTCCATGGTAAGTGCTGCTATTTTTCCATGACCGCAATGAAGAATCGTGGTAAAATAAACTCACCTCTATAAGATAAATGTCAGATGTTTAATGAAAATCACTGGATGAGCATACCAGGTTTACTTTGAATTTGTTGAGGGTCTGGCCCTCTAGTAAAATTTAACTCACACAATTTTCCAAATATGAGTCTCTGTATTCAAAACGGGGGATCACAAGAAATGAATTCTGAGAGGGCACATGCTTTAGGGAAGAAACAGCTGATCAGGAATGCAGGGATGTAAATTCTCGACACCATTCTGATACTTACTGGTTGAGAGATTCTCTTGCTTTTGGCCTCAGTTTCATCTGTGAATTGAGCAGATTTATCTAGATAATCTCCAAGATACTTTCCTGTTCTAGGATTCTGTGATTTTTGTGTTAATATATGATCAGGTTGAAGTCTATTATTTATCATAAGCATCATACTCCAATATTTTAGATATAAGACATTGGATATGACTTTGAAGATAAAAGAGATCTGAGGTGCGCCATTTATTGGTAAGAATTCACAGAATATTTGAGAGAATAGGATAGACATATAAAAAGCTAGGTAAGAGCTTATTCTTACTTAAACTTAGGTATTTTCCCAAAAGAAATAGAAAAGAAATAGGGTGCTCAACTATTTGAGGTATGATTATAAATATTTAGACCCATTTGCCATAAAGAATTCTGATGGACCTCTCTTGGCTCTCTTTGATGATGTATTGTGTTGTTGAACTTCTAGAGTAGAGTGAAGGTCCTCTCACCCCAGCTTTAAGGAGAACTATTCCATTTTTATCTGTTTAATGTATTGAACAGATAATTAATGTATCTGTTTAATGTATTTAGTATTGACTAAAATTATCTTAGTCATTTTGGGGTGCTATAACAAAGTACCACAGACTGAATGGCTTGAATGATATAATTTTATTTCTCATAGTTCTGGAGTCTGGGAAGTATAAGATCACACCATCAGATTTGGTGTCTGGTGAGGGCTCATTCTCTGCTTCATAGATGACAACTTCTTACTGAATCCTCACATGGCAAAAGGGATGAACAAGCTTGTTTGGCCTCTTTTATGGAGGCACTAATCACATTCATGAAGCCTCTGGCCTCATGACTGAGTCATGCCCCCAAATAACTCACTTCAGAATACTGCTGCATTGAGAATTAGATTTCAACATATGACTTTGGTGAGGAGGAGCACAAAGATTTAGATCATAGCACTTGCCAAATCTAATTTGAAGGTAAGAGTCTATGTCTCTAGAGATTCTAGACATCAGCCAAACGGTGAAATAGGACTTTCCAGAGCTCCCCCCCCCAGAAGAAACATCAGCTTGAACAACTATCCATGTATGGAAATACCTTCATGAGAATTAAGGAAACTAAACGACAGATTATAGTATCTGGAGGTAGCACAGAAATAAAAGAAGACTCACTGAAAAGCGTATAAAGAACAGTTTTATATTACCTGTGTCACCACTCCCCACCCCCAACTGCAGGCAGAACAGTGTGGAGAGAGATACACTCTGCTTGGGGGAAAACATGGAAGGGAGTACCAGACATTACCTTGGACCTCAACACTGGGCCTACCCCAGTAAAACTCAGCATTGAAAAATTCTGACCTCAGATATAAACCAGTACCTGCAAACTGAGCCTCCAGGCCCTCCTTGGTGCTAGGTTAAATCCCACAGCCCCAAGCTCCAAGCTTGCCTGGAATACTTTGTGTCTGTCCCACCACCAGGCTGAACCCAGGGTCCCAAGGCTAGTGCTAGGCAAACCCCACATATTCAGCTGGCCCCAGTGGCCCCAGGCTTTGTATTACCCTAATACCTGGCTAGATTTTATAGCCCTAGTCATAAGGTAAACCTCTGTGATCCAGACTCCAGAACCAGCCCAAGTTTTAGACCAGCAGGTTGGCCCACACAGCTTCAGTATTCAGGCCAATACACAGTCAAAGGAGAAAAAAAAAGAATGAAAAAGAAAGAAGAGAGCTATTAGGATGTATGGGCCAGCAACAAAAGGGTAAATATTTGAATTATAGATGTACAAGAAAGAGAAGAGAAAGAAAAAGGGCCGGAAAACTTATCTAAACAAATAATAACAGAAAACTTTTCACATCTGGGGAAAAATAAACATCCAGGTACGGAAAATTCAAACAACTCTAATTAGATTCAATCCAAACAAGACTATACCAAGATATATTATAATTAAACTGTAAAAAATGAAAGACAAAGAGATTAACCTGAAAGCAATAAGAGAAAGAAGCATATCACATACGAGAGAGTTCCAATAAGGCTAGTAATGGACTTCTCAGCAGGAATCATACAGGACAGAAGAGAGTAGAATGATATATTCAAAGTGGTTAAAGAAAAAAACTATTTTCAACTAAGAATACTATACCCAGCAAAGCTACCCATCAGAAATGAAGATCAGAAAAGACCTTTCAAGACAAACTAAAGCTGAAGGAGTTCATCACCAGCAGACATGTTTTATAAGAAATGATAAATGGAATTCTTTAAGCTGAAAGAAAAGCATGCAAATTAGTAACAAAACATATGAAACAAAAACATGAAAGTATAAAAGTTACTGATAAAACTAAGTACACAGTCAAATTTGGAATAATATAATACTATAATAGTAGTTTATAAATCACTTATATCTTGAGTATGAAAGTTAAATAACAAAACTATTAAAAATAATAGTACCTATCATAATTTTTTAAGGGATTACAATATAAAAAGATGTAAGTTATGACATCAAAGACTTAAAATGCAAGAAAGAGGTGTGGAGTAAATTAATTTTTTTCTATGATGAAAGTTAAGTTGCTTTAAGCTTAAAATAGCCTCTATAACTTATAATATGTTTTATGTAAGCCTCATGGTAACCACAAAGCAAAAATCTATAGTATATACACAAAAGATAAAGAGGTAAGGAACTAAAGCATACTACTAGAGAAAATTATCTGTCACAAAGGAAGAGAGATAAAGAGAGGAAGAAAGGAGCAAGGGAGTTACAAAACAACCAGAAGAGAATTAACAAAATGGTAGTAGTAAGTCCTAACCTGTCAATAATTACCTTAAATGTAAATGGATTTATTTTTTAAGTAAAAAATAAAGAGTGGCTGAATGGATTTAAAAAAAAAATAGGACTCAACTATATGCTGCCTACAAGAGACTCACTTCACCTTTAAGGACACACAGAGATAGAAAGTGAAGGAATGAAAATGGTTATTCCATACAAATGAAATTTTATCATCATTACTCTTGTGCTTTGGGATCACTGTTAACTAAAATAAGGGTTACTTAAACACAAGCACAGTAATACTGCTACAGTCAATCTTATAATCAAGAGAGCTACTAAGTGGTTGACAAACAGGTAATTTATACAATACGGACATGCTAGACAAAGGAAAAATTCCTGGGTGAGATGGGTTGGGATGGCATAAGATACCATCACATGACTCAGAATGGCATGCAATTTAAAAATTATGACTTGTTTATTTCTGGAATTTTCTATTTAATATTTTTGGGCCACAGTTGATCAGGTAACTGAAACTGTGGAAAGTAAAACAATGAATAAGGGATACTATTGTACAACAATAATAGGGGAACAGGGGACTTAATCTTTATAATTTTCAACAATAGACAGATCATTCTGATAGATAACCAATAAAAAAAACAGGCTTACACTACACTTTAGACTGAATGTATATATACAGAATATATACAGAACATTCCCTTCAACAGCAGCAAAATATACATTCTTTTCAAATGCACATGGAATATTCTCCAGGATAGATTTTAAATTGGGCCATAACACAAGTCTTAAATTTAAAAATATTGAAATTATATCAAGTATCTTTTCTAACCATAATGCTATGAAACTAGAAATCAGTAACAGAAGGACTTTCAAAAAATTCACACATACATGGAAATTAAAAAAACACACTACTGAACAACCAATGTGTCAAAGAAGAAATTAAAGGAGAAATGTAAAAATGTCTTGAGCCAAAAGAAAATGGACATACACTATACCAAAACTTATGGGATACAGTAAAAGCAGTTCTAGGAGGGAAGTTTATAGCAATAAACACCGGCATCAAAAAAAATAAAAATAATTTCAAATAACCTAATTTAAAACCTCCAGGACCTAGAAAAATAAGAATAAACTAAGCCCAAAATTAGAAGAAGGAAGGGAATAATAAAGATCAGGGCAGAAATAGATGAAATAGAAACTAAAAAATAACCAACAGAAAAGATCAATGAAAGTAAGAGTTGGTTTCTTGAAAATATAAACAAAATTGATAAGCCATTAGCTATATGGACTATAAAAAATGAAAGAAGACTCAAATAAATAAAATCAGAAATGAAAGAGGAGATATTACAACTGATACTATAGAATCATAACAAGATCATAAGAAGCTACTTAGTATGAACTATACACCAACAAATTAGGTAACCTAGAAGAAACGTGTAAATTCCTAGGTATATATATTCTACAAAGACTTAATCATAAAGAAATAGAAAATCTAAACAGACCAAGAATGAGTAAGGAGATTGAATTAGTACTAAAAAATCTCCCATCAAAAAACCCCCAGGACCTGATGGCTTCATGGGTATAGTCTACCAAACCTTTAAAGAATAACAAATACTAATCCTTCTTAAACTCTCAAAAATTTGAAAGGGGAATACTTCCAAATTCATTTTACAAAGCCAATATTATCCTGATACCAAAGCCAGATGAGGGTACTACAAGGAAACAAAAACAAAACAAAAACAAAATATCCCTGATGAACACAGAGGCAAAAATGCTCAATAAAATACTAGCAAACTGAATTCACCAGCACATTAAAAGAATCATTCACCATGATCAAGTGGTATTTATGCTTAGGATGCAAGCATGGTTCTATATATGCAAATCAATAAATGTGATACACATTAAAGAAATAAAGAACAAAAACTACCTACATGGTCATCTTAATAGATACAAAAAAATCTGACAAAATTCAACATCTTTTAATGATAAAAACTCTCAACAAATTAGGTATAGAAGAAATGTACCTCAAAATAATAAAGGCCATATATAACAAATCAACAGCTAACATCATACTCAATGGTAAAAATCTGAAAGCCTTTCCCCTAGTATCAGTAACTAGACAAGGATGCCTTCTATTGCCACTTGTCTTCAACATAGTAATGGAAGTCCTAGGCAGAGCCATTAAGTAAAAAAAAGAGATGGAAGAAATTTATATTCGAAAAGAAAATGTTAAATTTTCCCTGTTTGCAGATGACATGATATTATATATTAAAAACCTTAAAGACTCCACTAAAAATGCTCTTAGAACTAATAAAAAGATTAAATAAAGTTGTAGGATAAAAATTCAACATATAAAACTCACTAGGATTTTCATACACTGACAATGAACTACCCAAAAAAGAAATTAGGAAAGTGGAAAACATTGATAAAAGAAATTGAAAAAGACACAAATAAATGGAAAGATATCCCTTATTCATGGATTGAGGTAATAAATATTGCTAAAATGTTTATACTACCCAAAGTCTTATACAGATTTAATGCAATCCCCAGAAAAATTCCAATAACATTTTTCACAGAAACAGAAAAAACAATACTAAAATTGTATAGAACCACAAAAGACTCCAAACAGCCAAAAAAATCTTGACCAAAAAAATCTCCCAAAAACCAAAAAACCCCCAAAAAACAAAGCTTGCCATAGCATCACACTACCTGACTTCAAAATATACTACAAAGCCATAGTAACAAAAACAGCATTGTACTGGAATAAAAACAGACACATAAACCAATGGAACAGAATAGATAGCCAGAAATAAACAAAAATAAATCCATGCATTTACATTCAATTGATTTTCAACAAAGGTGCCAAAAACACCATGGGGAAAGGATAGTCTCTTCTATAAACAGTGTTGGGAAAATGTGATATCCATGTGCAGAAGAATTAAATTAGATCCTTATCTCACACCACATATAAAAATAAACTCAAAATGGATTAAAGACTTAAACATAGACTTGAAATTGTAAAACTACTAGAAGAAAACATGGAGAAAAGCTTCATGACTTTTTTGGATATGATCTCCAAAGCACAGGTAACAAAAGCAAAATTAGACAAATGGGATTACATCAAACTGAAAAACGTCTGGACACACAAAAAATCAACAGAGTGAAGAGACAACTTACAAATGGGAAAAAATATTTGCAAACCATACTTGTGATAAATGGGTAACATCCAAAATACATAAGAAATCCACTCAGTAGCAATAAAAATAAACCTAATTAAATAATGGGCAAAGGACCTAAATAGACATTTCTCAAAAGAAGACATACAAATGGCCAATAGATACATGAAGAAAATGCTCAGTATCTCTAATCATCAAATAAATGCAAATTAAAACCACAATGTGCAATCGCCTCACACCTGTGAGAATATCTATTATCCAAAAGACAAACAATAACAAATTAGTGAGGATGTAGAGAAAAGGGAACTCTTGCATAATGCTGGTGGGAATGTATTAATAAATTAATACAGCTGTTATGGAAAACACTATGGAAATTTCTCAAAAAGTTAAAAATAGAACTTTTATATGGTCCAGCAATCTCACTACTGGATATATATCCAAAGGAAATGAAATCAATATGTTAAATGTATCAGAACTCCCATGTTAGCATTATTCACAATAGCAAAGATATAGAATCAATGTAAGTGTCTATCCTTGGATGATTGGATGAAGAAAATGTGGTATATGGACAATGGAATATTATTCAGCCATAAGAAAGAAAGAAATTTTGTTATTTGCAACAATATATGAGCCTGGAAGACATATTAAGTGAAATTAATCAGACACAGAAAGAGTAATGAGGCATGATCTCACTTATATGTGGAATCTAAGAAAGTTGAACTCAAAAGCAGACAGAGAGCAGGGTGGTGGTTACCAGGGCCTGAGGGTATGGGTTGGGGAAATGCTGATCAAAGGACACAAAATTTCAGTTAGGAGGAATGTCTTCAAGAAATTTATTGTACAACACAGTGACTATAGTTATTAACAAAGTATTGTATTCTTGAAAGTCAATAAGAAAGTAAATTTTCAGCTGGGTGCAGTGGTTCGTGCCTATAATCCTAGCACCCTGGGAGGCTGAGGCAGGAGGATCACTTGAGCCCAGGAGTTTGAGATCAGCCTGAGCAGGAGTGAGATCCCATCTCTACTAAAAATAAAAAAATTAGCTGGGCATGGTGGCACATTCCTGTAGTCCCAGCTACCCGGTAGGCTGAGGCAGGAGGATTGCTTGAGTCCAGGAGTTTGAGGTTGCTGTAAGCTAGGCTGAGGCCACGACACTCTAGCCGTGGCAATAGAGTGAGACTCTGGCTTTAAAAACAAAAAAACAAAAAAAGGAAAATGTAAATCTTAAGTGTTCTCATCACAAATAATGATAAGTATGTGAGGTAATGTATATGTTAATAGGCTTGATTTAGCCATTCCACAAAAATACATATTCAAAACATCATGTTGTACATGACAAATATATACAATTTTTTAAAAATTAAATTAATAAATTTTAAATACAAATTATTAAATTTTAATACAAATTATTAATTTTTTAAAAAAGTCTTCTTTTCTAAAAAGTTTGGTTTAGGTAATACAATTTCTCATGGAATTAAACACACCTCTATTAGCATATCACCTTGCCACTTAATTAAGATCTTTCTTCCCTTTACAAATCTCCCATAAAACGCTTCTTGTAAAACTACTATGGACTGAATTGTTTCCCCTCCAAATTCACATGCCACAGCCCTAACCCCCACTGTGACTGTATTTGGAGATAGAGTCTTTAGGAGGTAATTAAGGGGTTTTTATAAATTGACAACTAATAATTGTACTCATTTATGGGGTAAAATGTAATGCTTTGTTACATGTTTAGATGGTTGAATGATTAAATCAAGCTAATTAACAAATCCATCACCTTACATACTTATCATTTCTTTGTGGTGATAACATCTAAAATCCACTGTTTTAGCAATTTTGAAATACATAACACATTATTATTTATTATTGTCACCATTCTGTTCAATAGATCTCATTTACCTTTGCCTAAGTAAAATTCGTATCCTTTGATCAACATCTCCCCTCTCTCCTGCTCCTGCCCTCCCCCAGCCTCTGATAACAACCATTCTATTCTCTACTTCTATAAGTTCAACTGCTTTAGATTCTATGTATGATTGAGATCATGTAGTATTTGTCTTTCTGTGCCTGACTCATTTCCCTTAACATAATATCCTCCAGGTTCATTTATGTTGTTGTAAATGTTAGGATTTCTTTCTTTCTTAAGGCTGAATAGTATTCCTTTGTGCATACATATCACATTTTCTTTATATATTCACCTTATGATGGACCCCTAGGTTGCTTCCATACCGTGATTATTGTGAATAATGCTGCAATGAACTTGAAAGTGCAGATATCTTTTCAACATACTGATTTCAATTTCTTTGGATATATACCCAGAAGTGAGATTGATGGATCATTTAGAAATCTGATCTTTAGTTTTCTGAGGAACCTTCATACTGTTTCCCATAATGGTTGTATTGATTTACATTTGCACCTGTAGTGTGCAAGAGTCCTTTATTCTCTACACCTTCACTATCTTTTGTCTTTTTCATGAGCCATTCTAACAGATGTGAGATGATTACTCATTGTGGTTTTGATTTGTATTGCCCTAATGATTAGTGATATTGAGCATTTTTTCATGTGTCTGTTGGCTATTTGTATGTCTTCTTTTGAGAAATGTCTATTTAGGTTCTTTGCACTCTATTTAATTGGGTTCTTTGGTTTCTTGCTACTGAATTGTTTGAGTTCCTTATGTATTTTGGATATTAAACCCTTATCAGATGTATGGTTTGCAAATATTTTCTCCTAATATGTGGGATGTCTCTTCACTATATTATTTCCTTTGCTGTGTAGAAGCTTTTTAGTTTGATGCAATCCTATATGTTTATTTTTGCTCTTGTTGCTTTTGTTTTGGGGGTCATATTCAAGAAATCTTTTCCCAGAACAATGTTGTCAAGTATTTCCCCTATGTTTTATTAGTAGTTTTACAGTTTCAGTTCTTATGTTTAAGTCTTTAATCCATTTTGAATTTATTTTTATATATGGTGTGAGATAAGGGTCTAATTTCATTCTTCTGCATGTAGATATCTTGTTTCTCCAACAGTGTTTATTGAAAAGACTGTTCTTCCCCCACGGTGTTTTTGGCATCTTTGTTGAAAGTCAATTGACTGTAAATGCATTGATTTATTTTTGGGCTCTCTATTCTGTTCCATTGGTCTATATGTCTTTCTTGCTGTCAATTACATGCTGTTTTAATTACTACGGCTTTGCAGTATATTTTGAAGTCAGGTAGGGTAATGTGTCAAGATTTGTTCTTTTTGGTCAAGACTTCTTTGGCTGTTCAGAGTCTTTTGTGGGTCTATACAAATTTTAGGATTTTTTTTCTATTTCTGTGAAAACTTTCATTGGAGTTTTTATAGGGATTGCATTGAATCTGTGGATCAATTTGGGTATTATGAACATTTTAACAGTATTAGTTCTCCCAATCTATAAACATGGGATTCCTTTTCATTTGTTTGTGTCTTCTAATATTTCCTTCATGAATGTTTTATAGTTTTCAGTGTATAGCTCTTTTAAGGTGGTAATTAAGTTTAAATGAGGTCATAATTGTGGTGCTCTAATCTAATAAGATCAGTGTTCTTACAAGAACAGACACTGGAGAGCTCATTCTCTTGCTATTCCTGTGCATGCACTGAGAAAAGTCTATGTGAAGATACAGTGAGAAGAGGGCTGTCGGCAAGTAAGAAAGCTCACCCTCACCAGAAGTAGAATTGGCCAGAACCTTGATCTTGGACTTCCAGCCTCCAGAAGTGTGAAAAAATAAATTTCTATTATTTAAGCCACCCATTGTATAGTATTTTGTTATGACAGCAGAAGCAGACTAAGACGAGAACACTACTAACCCTGGTCACGTGAAGGCAAGAAATTTCTCTTCAAATCACTTTAGAGGCATAAGTTTTCTCTTGGGTAACCAGTTAAATATGAAGAACTGAAATAAAAACAAAATGCAGTGTATAACTAGTAGCAATCACTTTGATTTGCACAAAGAGTATTTATACACTCTTGTGCTCTGGACTGGGTTTTTATGAGATGGGCCTAGAAATATAAATTCTGTAGATGTGAATAGCCATACAGAAACTTATGATGTATATGCCTTGTGCATATTAGCTCACCTATGAACTTAAACTCTGGAGAGTAATATTATACACTCAGCAGCACTTTGTGGGATGCAAAAGAAAAGAAAATCAGCAATAATAAAATTGGTGAGACGTAGGTGGCAAAATGTTATTATTATCATTTTATGGAGGAGAAAAATGTGCAGCAGAAAGGTCAAGTATCTTGTTCAAAGTGACATAGAATAGCAGAGTTGAGCCCCAGAATTATTAACTTCTGTTTTTTAATCTAGTGGACTTGAGGTTATAGAATCCAACTAGGAAGGTTAAGATATCAGTTTTATGTCATGAGACAGTTATGCTACATGGGTCGCTTCTGTTCTTTTGTCTCCTCACCTGGTAGCCACTTGATGAATTTAGCCTCAGCGGCATCCCCTGTCCTGGGAAACCTGAACTGAAACTAAACACTATATTAAAAGTCAGTACTTTCGACTGACTAGACTTCAGATCTCCTGAAATCTAGGCTATGCAATATTTTACTTAATCAGAATCTCCTTTTGTTCAATCTGTGTTTCCTTTGTTGGAAAATGGCCTGGTGATGTCTTCAGAAGAGTGTAGGGGCTTCCAGTGGGGGACACCTGGAAACCTCTTCCAAGACTAAATATTAGAAGCAGTTTGCAGAGCCACTGAACGGTATGTAAGGCATGATTGATTCCCCACACCCTGCACTGAGCCCACAGCTTCTGAAATATTGTGTGAATGTCTCTGGATCATTTGAAGAAGAGAATTGATAAGAATGATGCTTCTTGAAAAGGGCTTTGTAATAATTAAGTGGTGGTCATTTTCTTTGCCTTGTCAAGTTTTGGCACTGTTAACTATGCCTTCCTTCAAATTCTCCCTTTTATTGGCTCAGGCACCATACATTTTACCTCTGCAATAGCCACTTTTTTTCTTCATTCACTTCTGTCTGCTACCTCCCCAAAGTGGAGGGAATTCTCAAATTCAGAGCTTTATGAAAATTACAAAATGATGTTGAAAACAAAACAAGAAGATTCATATCTTCAAATCAGAACTTCATGCCAATTTGCTCTTGAGTTAAATTAGCCATAAATATATACAATAAAATGAAAAGGGCTTGTGGTGGAGTTATTGTTTCAACATTCAATTCCTTCTCACTGGAAATCTAGTAAGAAACTTTATCCTTTGTAACTAAGGGTGTGGTCCAGTTTGTAATTTTTCTTTTTCTAAATTTGATAATCCTTCCTGTGTGTACTTTTATATATTTTTCTGAAATTTGTTGCCTCTTTCAATGTTTTTGTTACTATTTGCAAATTATTCTCAAATTCTACATTAGGTAATCATTAAAAGTTAATTAAAGAACAGAATCTATCTCTGTTGCTTTTCATTCTCAATTCTCTGACACCAACTGACATCCCACAATGTAATGCAATTTTGACACTATCTGGAGTTAGAGCAGACTGCATAGGTTGTGGAGTTCAGCATCGCATGACTGCCCCTACTTCAGAAGCCAACTGTCTCAGATGTCTGCACTTTTCCCCAGGTATGTACAAATTCAGGGATTCCCATGGCCCCTCTCAGGTTTAGTAATGCCCTAGAATGACTCACAGAACTCAGAAAAGTGCTACACTTAGGATTCCAGTATTATTATAAAAAGTATAATTCAATAGCAATCAAATAGGAGAGAGGCATAGTGCATGGTATGGAGGTGAGGTAGGGCATAGAGCTTCCATACTCATAGTTCAAGAATTTCTACAGAGGTTTTATTATATAGGCCAGATTGATTAAATCACAATGATTGATTGGTGATTGAACTCAATTTCTAGCTCCCTCCTCTTTCCCAGAGGTTAAGGGGTGGAGCTGAAGCTATCTAGGAAGTCACTTTATTAGCATAACAAAACATTTACTTGGGATATTCCAAGGGCTTTTGATGATCTTGTGCCAGGATTCAGTGACAAAGATTAAACAATTTCTTTTTTTGAGACAGGGTCTCCGTCACACTAGCTAGAATGCAGTGGTGTCATAATAGGTCACTGCAACTTCAACCTCCTGGGCTCAAGGGATCCTCCTGCCTCAGCCTCTCAAGCAGCTGGGACTACAGGCACACACCACTGTGCCTGGCTAATTTTTCTATATTTTTGTAGAGATGGGGTCTCACTCTTACTCAGGCTGGTCTTGAACTCTTGGCTTCAAGCAATCCTCCTGCCTTGGCCTCCGAGAGTGCTAGGATTATAGACATGAGCCGTTGCGACTGGCCCAAACAATTTTCTTTTAAATCATATCACACTGTCAATTGCTTTTTTCCCTCTTATATGCTTAGGATACTAAGAGGTAACTGTTGATGTAGCTACTTAGTAAGGTATGCAGAGTTCTAAAACGGCCCTCAATATTCCTGCTCCCAGATATACACTGTGCTCCAGCCACATTCAACTGAGTAAGTACAGAGAAAGAGCAGTGAGAAGAGTTGACTTTAACCAGAATTGTGCTTTTGTTAGGAGAATGCAGAAAAGCAAGTAAGAAGTAAAGAAGTCTGGGTTATTTACAAATGGCCAGCGAATTTTAAGTGGGTAAGGAGGAAAGGAAGGACATCAGAGTTGACCATCATTGAAAGGTTGTAGGATCATCAGGATTAGAGGGCCTGTTGGGGTCAGGATACTAAAGGAATGAACACGAAAGATTGGAAATGGTCAGCAGAGTGAGGGGCATGAAACTGGGATCAAGAGAGGATTTTATTGCTGGTGATGATAGGGTCTAAAGAGTGACCATAAGAGAGAGTAACAAATTAGGGTGGAGTATAGGGAAGATAAGATCAATGGAGGAGAGAAATCCAAAGTTCTGAGAGGTCAGGTTATTAGAGAGATCATTTGCATCATATGTACTGGAGTGAGTGAGTGTAGGCCAGGAACTAAAATTGTTTAGAATTGTGGGGAAATGACCGGGTTTGGGGAGAGGTCATCCTATGATAGCTGTAATGAAGGGCACGGTGAGTCAGTCTGCTGAGATTTCAAGCTGGAGATTTTTGTGAGAAGAGGGAGAGAGAATGGTCTGAAAGCAGAAAGAAAGGAAGGGCGCATAGATGACTTATCCATGTGCTGACCCAGTAGGGTGAAGGCTGTGGGAGGACAACGTTGATACCATATGAGGGGCTGCAGGAAGCAGTGTCCCTCAAGGAAGAGCCACATTCTAGCCAGAGCAAGAACATAAAGACAATGCTCAGAGAACAGGTTCTGATTACTAATTGGCTTTCCTAGCGACCTTCCTTAGAGTAGCCAAGTAAAAATGCCAGCATAATCTATGCATTTACAAGGCTCTCATCCAAAAAATTGGATATTTCATTTGCTATTTTGTTTGTATCCATAATACTAGATGTAAGAGAAAATTTATCCTTGGGACATTTTCTTCTTACACATTCTGGCTGAAATGGGCCATAGAAATGCTGTTTATTTAGCCAAGATTTCGACTGTGCAAATGATCTTTAACTACTTAATTGGCTTCGATAGATCAAAAGTAGGAAAAGCAATCTGCATGCTGGGCTGTGATTTTATAGGTTTATATATTTGGGAGGTGTTAGTAGGATAGAAAACTAAAGCTTGTAGATTACTTATCTTACCAAGGTCAGAAATAGAAATTGTGAAGGAGTCTTGTAAACCTAGGAGTTTTGTAAACCTAGGAGTTTTCTGAGCTGTTGAAAGTAGTTTACAAACATACAAAACAAAGGGAAAGATTAGCCTTATAAATTGTGGGCATTTGTTTATTTTTGTTAATTTTCTTGTGTACTAAAATGGCTTTCATTTTGTTAGCCAGTATTTAAAGTTTTAGCTATTTTCCAATTGATATGCCACAGGCAATAAATTATGCACACTGCTGCTAAAAACAATCCAGTTTTTTTTTTAAAGGCAATAATTACCAAAGACCAGAATTACAGTCAACATTAAAATGGGTAATGTTGGCCTACAACTCTTTGCCTGCCTCTTTTACTACCAAAATGGCAATTGGTATTTACAAACTGCAAAGCATGCCCCTAATTGTTGGCTCCAATGTGCCAAGAACTTTGAGGAAAGAACAATGCTAGAATGAACCATACTACTCTCCCACCCCTTCCCATCCCCTGCAGTCCTGGATTCTGAGAGCTCTGTACATAATTTCTCTCATCCCACTTCAACTCAGCACACCAGTCTTTAATCTGTCCTCTAACTGAATATGCCTAACTCCATTTTCCAAATTTCATGCTGTGATAACTCTCTCCTGGCTCTTTCTTCCTATTTTCATTCTTTATTTTGTTGGGAAGTCCTAAGTGGGGAATGTGAAAGGGAAATTGGGGTGAATTATAGCACAAAAATTGCCTTTGGATATCGGATAGCACTGATAACTCTGCATTCTGCTCCATTTTGTATCCCTGGATAGAGCTTTGTGGCAGGTAACGACTTCTCAAAGTCCGGCATTTACTCATCTAAGGTAGAGCCAGCTGATTGTGTCTGCATTTTCTTTTGTCCCAGGGTACTTGTGATTAGGCTATAGTTGGGTAGTTAAAAATGAGTTCTTTGCCTTTTCTCTATTTGCTAGATGACAGTATATATCCTTTTATTGCTCATCTTCCTCTATCAGGTGTAAATACATACAGGTATACATAATATTCTTGTCACCAAAAATTTGAGAGGACTTGTATCTGTTTGGAAATGTTTATTATGAAATATTGCAATGCCATCAGCCCACAAAAAGAATACATGGGACCTCATAAAGAGAATTACCAAATTCTCCCTCCCCTTATCCCTCACTTTCTTTACTTCCATTGGGAAGGGAATTGAGGAAGTATTATATTTGGAGGGGGCTGTCTCTTCCTTTATGAACTTCATAAAAAATTTCCTTTTGGGAAGGAGCTTGAAATGTTATAGCATTTGCCCTCACTGTTCCAATGGGAATTGTGAGTTAGTAAAGAATTTCTGAATTATTTTGGCCTCCATGCAACAAACCACTTTGGGTGTCTTCAATACATTATCCTGACATCTCAGAGAAATTATGATAATTAATTTAGGAGTTACAGTGACTTATTATAAGCTAATGGATATTTGTTGTTCTGAGATTGAAAAACAATAACAACTAAACCCCAAAACTACTTTTGAGATCAGCAATAAAAGCTCACTTCAGAATAATACTAACATGGAAACTCTATATAAAGTCTTGGACTGCCTAACCTCTGGCATGATCTGAAACCCAACTTGGGAGATCTTCTGATGGAAAACTTGTAATAAGTAAAATGTTCAAAGAACAAGTATATTCCAATCAATGAGTCAGTTTTCACTACCATTTCAAACATTCTATGTAATAGCTCATCTTTTTTCCTTGAATTTAGTATTCATAACAGAATCTTGATAATTAATTGCAATGAAAGGTCTCAAGGCCATCATTATGACCATCACTCTTTCCTGGGGATACTGTAGATATATAGTATAGATTATAGTATATTATGAATATAGTAGAGACATATAGAATATCTTTTAAAGAGCATTCACAACTTCTATCTCATTTGATTGTCAATGTGGTTAGGACAACTCTTTATAGCTCAAAAGTAGATATAAGCATGATAGGAAATTGCACTGAATTTATTACATGTCCATTTCTAGTTTCTCCTCTTCCATCCTTTTTAAAAAATCATTGGTATCAACTTATTTTTTCATCATCTATACCAAATACATGATCAACTAAATTTCTGTTTACAATTTATCCAGGTTTTAATGTACATTTCTATAACAATTTTCCTATAGATAAGAAGAAAACAGATTTAATTTCAGATAGAAACTCTAAGGGAAGATGAATGTAATAACTTTGTTTGTTAATGTAACTTTGACTTATTCCCATATATGGCAGTCAGTAGTGATGTTACAAGATTTTAGTAAATCCCTTTACTTCCCTGAACTTAAGTTTGGGATAGGGAGATACATAGTACAGAAATGAGTTTAACATCATGATTAAGCCATGCTATTTTTCATTAATTTTTATTTGAGGATTTGATTCACCACCTTATATAATATTTTTGATCATAGATCAAAATTTAACAGGTGTAAGGAGAGTGGTGAAACCATCTGACTTCATAAAGGGTAATTTTTAAATCGTCATTAATTTATTCAGTTTCTTTTAGGTATGTACTTCTAGGCTAGATACTATGAGAATTACACAAGGAGTACAAATTTTGGTCTTTTCTCCAAACTGCATCCTGTTTAGGTGTAACTTGCACATGTGAAACAGGTAATCTATAAATACAGATGATGAAAGTGTCAAAATTAGTGTTGTATACCAGAAATTTAAAAAATTTAATGAATAACCAGAGGCTCTTGTTAAAATGCAGACTTGATTCTGCAGATCAGGAATAGAGCCTGAGATTCTGCATTTCTAACAATGTTTTCACATAAAATGATGCTGGCCTGTGGACCACACTTTGAGTTGGAAGAATATAGACCAGTTTTGTCCAATATAAATATATTAATAATTTGAGCCAGAAATGTAAGCCACGTATGTAATTTTAAATTTTCTAGTGGTCATATTAAAAAAGTAAAAAGAAACAGGTAAAATTAATTTTAGTACAATTTTGACTTAACCCAATATCTTAAAAAATTATCATTTCAACATGTAATCAATATATTAATAATAATTATTGATATGTTTTACATTATTTTTTTTTGCTCTAAGTCTTCAAAATAATCCAGTATATGTTTTATATTATAGAACATCTCAATTTAGACTAGACATGGTCCCAGTGTTCAATAGCCATCTGTGGCTGGTGCCTATGAGCTAGACAAAACAGATACAGATAATATGTACTTGTATAATCTGAGATTGCAAAATGGACAAAGGAAAATCAAAATCCAAACCAAAACCAAAATGGAAGAGAAAAGGGCAGGGAGCTTGACATTGAAAGCTACATAAGATTTGCAAAGGAAGTGGTTGAATTGAGAGTGAAACAACTTCAAATGAGAAAACATCTGGTAGGTTTTGTTTATTTAGAAGTTTAGTGATACCCAGACTTCTAAGCTTTGAAGGTAAGTGAACAGGATTTAAGTTCTAGCTTCACTAGGACCAGACAAGTTCTTACCTTACTTCTGCCTTGAACTGTGGATAAGGCAGAATAAAAGAGTGATGTCCAATTTCTTGCCATACAAAGGATGGAAGCAATTTATGATATTGATCTTTCATATGCAAATAGGAGGCCCACCTAGCTGTGGACTAACAGAATCATCAATGCCCAAAAGGTATCCCTGAAGTCTTCTTAGTATTGCCTGAAGCTATTCAGGTCTCCGAAAAATCTATCAAATTCTTTTGCCACTTTTAGAGTATATATTTTTAGAAAGAAATTTATCAGAAAGAAGAATTGATGGATCCTTGGCCATATCTATCAATGAAGGTGATGTCATTTAAATTGAAGATTCTTGTGAGAATAAGAGATCCCACATGTAAGAGGCAAAGGGTCTGGCACATAACAGAAGACTGATAGGTGACTGCTGCTGTGACTGTGATCATTCTTATCAGTGTCGTGATCATTATGTTACCGTCCTTTAAAACTCACCTCCACTAACGGAAGCCTGGGTGGAAGAAATATACTCAAAGATATATTCACGTACTGCAGCCTTACTCGTACCAGGTAAGCCTCTTCTTCTCTCACCCTCTCACTCTCATTATTAAGTTATTGAAAACTGAATGTAATATTCTGATCACTCTATATCCATGAAGATTATGAAGATTCTTAATTAGTTCTTCTTCCTCCCCCCAAAATCATTCCTAGGCTCCAAGGTGCCCAAGCTGACTTATTAACAGACCTCCTGGCAGGTGTACCATGTAAGGGAAATCGTTTCTAGATGAATATACTACTAATAACAATTTTAGATTTATGGTCACAGAGTTTCTTACTAACTGTGATTGCTCTAGAAATGTGTTTTTTTTAAGGCAGGATGCCATTGCTAAAGATCTGTATAGAATATGTTATGGTCTTCTTTTTTTAAAGAATATTCATTTCATGATAGCCACAGTGACACTAGCGTGAAACAGTTTAATGAGCTTCTTTCTTCCCTAACACAAAGCCTGGAATGAGTTTTCTTATCTGACTATTTTCTCCCCATCTGTAGCTGGTGTGTCTTGTTTTCAAACCTCTGGAGCTAATGCTCCTACCTCTCCAGCTTATGTTCAGAGTGACTTACTGTTAGTATTGTTATGAGTCATTGAAGAGAAATTCAAGTTACCTATTAAACCAGAGGACTATTTGGGGGGAAATAGGAATTTTATACCTCATTGAGGAGCTGAGTTACAAAAACATCACTTTATGTTTACTCCATTGAACTGCCTTAGGTAATGTCACAAGGGCACCAGAATTGGGCAATTCACAGCTCTCACACAGGATGAAATTTCTTTCTTTGGCATTGTTTCTGTATTGTTTCAAGCAAGCGACCAAATGTCAACTGCTGTCACCAACTTCATGGGATATTTTAATTAACCTATTCATTGGTAAACGACCAGCCTTTCACCCACCTTCCCGGGAAGTGTTTCTCTAATAGGTGATGGATGCCATTTTGCTCACCCAGCTGTCAGAGCTTGTGTTCTGCACAGAGCAGGGCTGGCTGCAGGGGTGGCGCAGGGGCTCCTTGGCAGACTGTGGTTTACCAAACTCTTTATTTTTGGTGAGAAGCTTTCCCACCTGCCTCCTGATTTCCTGCTTGACACATCCTCGTGTCTTTCTTGACTTTCTAGTCTTCCAGGCTTCAAATTTTTATGATTGTTGACAGATAGTTGAAGAAGTTCATCTTAGCTGGAAGAGCTATTTTGTGTGTGAGCAATGTGTTTGTGCTTTCTGTTTACTTATGTTTCCCTATTAGATTATATATTTAGAACTGTCAGAAACAATGTGGGTTGAGGGCGGCTATAAGCGAAGATGGCCAGAAGAACACCATTTTTTCCCAGTTTTTTTTTTTTTTCAGTACTAAAAGCTATTTATTACTCGATGATGTACAACTCTCCTTGGTGATAAGGGGGGTATAAAAGAGCCATAAGATATAGCCCTGGCTTTAGGGAGTGATGGGACAGCTCAACAATTGTTGAACACTTATTGTGTGCAGAGTACTCTAAAAGGTATAAAGAAGTAAAACACTAGACATAGGAAGACCAATTATAATTTAAATAATAAAACTATATGTGACTGCCTGTTAAATGAATGGCACAAATGATCAGAGTTGTGGTTATTCAGAGTGAGAAGAAAGCCTTGTGGGGTGGAAAGGACCCAAGAAGGTATACTCGGAGCAATTTTTCTAAAAATGCCCATGTGACCATGCTAGCCCACCCCACCATGTTTGCAATCATTTTAGTGGCTCTGTTTCTCCAGGCCCTCCTTCTGCAGCCTCATCTCTTGACCCCTCTAGAACGTGATGTTCCAGTAGCACTGAAAACTCTCATCTGTTTTAAAGTTCTGCTTTGTGTGCCTCAGAGCATTTCTTATGTTATTCCTTCTGCCTGGAGGATGTAACAATTTTCTCTTGCCTTGCTAATTTGTACTGATTCTCAGAGTTTTTCTGAGACAATCCCTGGGCCCAATACTTGCAGTAGGTTATCCCCAGCTTCCTGTACTTAGCTTCTTGCAACTGTTGTGATTGCCTAATGCTTCTCCCACACCATGAGACTTGAGACTCTGAGAGGTTGGGGAGCTCATTAGCTATTTGGCAGTCTGTGTCCAGGACCGGGGCTGGACTCCAGGGCAGTGGTGCTTTGAAGTTGCCATGGGATTCCCTCAGTTGGAAAGGAGCAGGAATGGCTGGAGCAAGGCTAGAGGGCACCAACATTTTCCCAGCATCCTTCCTGGCCCTGCGATGGGGACCCTGAAGCATCCTCTCTTTGTATCCTCATGTGGACTCTGAGTATTTTAATCCTCATTTTGCAGAAGAAAAAACTGGTTGAGGATAAGAATGTTTAAATACCTAACTTTAAATCACACAGCTGGTCAATTGTGGAGCCAGAATTGAAATCCAGGTCTGTTTGGCCCTAAGAGTTTGTTTGAGAAAATTTTATTTATATATTTAACAATATCGATAGTTATAAGAATCATCTCTAAAATTTAAGTTGGTGTGTTACTAAGCACTTTGTGTATATTAACTCATTAAAGTACACACAAATATTATAAAGGAAGTGCCATAATTATGCTTGTCTCACACATAAGGAAACTGAGGCTCAGAGAATTTGGCCCAAAGCCACCCAGCTAGTAAGGGGAGACCACAGATTTGAATCCTGGCAAACTGAATCGAGAGCTTGGGCTCCAGAGAGGAGACAATTGATTTGGCTCTCGAGTCAGCTGCCAGGATTCCTGTTCTCCCATTTATGATTTTTACAACCTTGATAAGTTACCTCATCTCTCTGAGCGTCTGTGTTCCTGTTTGCGGTTTTTAGAATTAAATATAAAATCGTTAGCACAAACCCCGGCATAGAGTAAACACAATAAATTTTAGCTATTCATGTTCTTTTATTAGTTATTACTATTATTAAAGGATCTCATTTCATCAAAGATCAATTTTTTTGTTACCTCTTTGATAGAGCACAGTATTCTTTTCTTGATGGCTTTATTGTTGATACGTTGTTAAGTTAAACTTGATGAAAAATATTCCAAGGGTTCAGAACTTGTAACAATCATTACTTAATTTTGTGGTGAATCACATTTCAAATGAAATTTAAGAGGCCATGAATTTCGGGAGGGAAATGTGTCTCTTTCAATTAGGGAATGTATTAACAGGTCTACATGAAGCCTTAGAGAAAAATCTGGACGACGGCTGTGGGTAGAAGAAACTGAGTGAGGGCGTGTGTCTTCCTCTCCTCACAATTGAATTTTTGCATATGTTTTCTTGGGACTATTTAGCTAGCTTCATCATCTTGTCTGTGACAATTTGAGCATTGGCCTTCACTAATTCTTGATTTGATAAGTTTTAGATTTTTCTGCTTGGTCTTAAAGCTGTGTGTACCACATCGATACAAACCAGGTAAAGTAGAAAAGTCTCAGTTCAAAATTAACCTTTATCGAGTATAAAGATCTATAAAGGACTGTCAGTTTCAAGTGAATTTTACATTTGTTTTAATATAAGATATTAAAATTTATTATCATATTAATTGTTGAGGCCTCTTGAATTTGGTACAATGAAAAGAACACAAGACTGAGACCCGTGAGACTCTCATCTTGTTTCTAATACCTCATAGCAGTATAAATACCTTCACCTTTCTGGGCCTCAGTTTTCTCATGTATAAAATGAGTGATGTGGAGTAGATTAGGGGTCAGAAAACTACAGCTTGTGGGTCAAATCCAAACCACCACCAGGCTTGTAAATATTGCAACACGGCTACTTTCATTTGTTTATGCATTGTCTATGGTCCTTTCACTCTACAACAGCCTCATTTAGTAGTTGAAATATGAAGCCTGAAATATTTATGATTTGTTCCTTTACAGGAAAAAGTTTGCTGAACCTGAACTTGATGATCTCTAAGATCTTTTCTAGCTCTAAGTTAGAAACACAGTTCCCATAGACAAGTAGGGTGGCTGTGGCCAAATCATTTCACTTCTCTAGATCTATATTTCTTCATCTTTAAAACAGCAAGGATAATAAAAGAAACTACTTCATGCCTAGTTGGGTAGATTAACTGGGATAACCCAAGTAAAGAGTATGGAGCAGTCCAAGTACATCATAGAGACACACCAAAATTTAGCTATCATCGTCATCATCAATAATGGTACTATCATTTTCTATTTTATTAAAAAGTAACAATATATTTAAAGTCATATGCAATCTACACAGTTTATTTTAAAGTAATTTTGGGCTTGTATTTCATGGCAGACCTAAAGCTATTAGCAGGAATCTCTGGGACTCGCTGAGATAAAATCACTTCCACATGCTGGGTCTGGGTCTGACAATTCTGTGGATTCCCCCGATCTGTACACAATGGCTGAAAAGAGACTCTGTAGTCTAAGAAAACAGAGTCCTCTCTATGTTTTTCCTATACAAATTATACAGAGGAGTATCCAGAGTTTTGAGCTACTGTAAGACCTAATTAAGATTTAAAAAAAAAACAAAAATATATATCATTCTGTGGATTTGAGCAAGGAAGTGTCATATTCACCAAGCTTCTGCATTGATATTAAATCCAGACTCCCCCACCTCCACCACAGACAGATATAGAGGATGTTATTTGAAAAGTTCAGTTGTCTCTGGGCTTTCTCTTGGGTGCAATGAATCTCATCACTTTCTACAGTTAAGATTCATTTCCCCCAAGCACAAAAAGGAACAGAGAGACTCTTCTTGGTTCTGTTTTAGCTTATTTGACCAAACAGAGCCAAGGTTCTCTGGGGTAGAACTGATTCCCTGAGTCAAGAACCCAGACATCTGGTAGCTCAAATATTTTCCTCTGTGTGCCTGAGGTTTGCAGAGAGGCTAAGACTGCTCCAGGAGCACCCCAGGATAAAGCTCATTTGCTCCCACAGAGAAAAGCAGGATCCTCCCCTGACTTCCTTCCACGGCAGAGCCAATGCTAACTGCCAGTCAATGCCCATCTCTAGCACTGCATTGCATCTGCCTCAGCCAGAGTGCCATTGTTTGCATCAGGGTAGATGCCTAAGATCCTTCCTCAAACAGCAAAAAGATAATGAGCTTAGATGTACATGAAGTGCAATATCCCATAGATGATTGTATGCCAGTGCTACTCAGTTAGAAGGCTGCAAAATGATGAATTCTGTTGTGGCGAATGTCAATATTTTACACTGAAGGTTTGAAAACCCACAGTTTTTGAAGTTTTTCTAACCACAAGGAATAAAAATAGAAGTTACCAGTAGCTTGTCTTTGCAAAGAGGAAGTGGGAATTGAGATAAAGAGGCCAGGCAACTGGGACTCCTGAAACAACCAGGCTCATGTTCCTGATTTTTAATGCCTTATTCAATTTTAATCAGACAAAACAAGTTATTCAAGTGTGAGCCAATAGCATTATTTTCTTAATTGCTTCTAAATTATTTTTCTTTTTATTCTCTTAGACATTCTCATTTGATGTCATGTCAAGCCATGGTTTTGTTTTTTCAGAAATAGATTTATGCAGACAGCTCACCATGGCGGCATAAACATTGCTGTGAGCACACACTCTGGAACTCTAGATGCACACGTACCTAGGATATACTCATGCAGAATTTGATCTCCTGCTGGATGAATGAGCACTGATGATTCACAGATGAATAAAACAAATGAGATCTGTCCAGCTCTTGGTCTAATCTCTGATCTGCAACGGATGTCCCCCCAAATGCCTTTTGCTTTCTTCCCTTCTCCAGTCTACATAGTGGTAGGTGGTCAGACACCAGACTCTGGGACACTGCAGTAAAAACCAAACAAAATCAATAAACAAAGAAAATATAGAAGGATGTTGCCAGTGAAGACCCATCGGGTTTGAGAATAGTTTTCTTATTATTTCTGATGATAATTTTCTGACTGAAAATTGAATTTGCTCACTTCTTCATTCACTCAACAACATTTACTATGGCCTGCTCGTGTTTTGCCATTGGTCTAATTGTTGGGGATACATGGAGTGTGACAGATCCATTTCCCTGTCCTCACAGATTTTACTGGTCAGAAATACAAGTAGATGCAGGGACATGCTTGCTAAGTAAAGAAAGAAGACCTGAGACTGAAATAAGCTTTTTGTGCAAGTACTTTCTAAAAGACAGGGCAATAAAATGTCATTTCAGTGTCTTCTTCATCTCTGCCCTACCCTCACCATTATATACTCAATAATTCCGTTATTTCTTCTCAATACCTGATTCCATTATAAAAGTTTTATTTCTGTAGCTTCTGCCATAGAGTTTTACTGCTTTAGCTTATAGCTTTACCTATACAAATGCTGTATATTTGGGTGCATGTGTGTATGAGAGAGAGAAAGAAAGACTCCTTAGGTTGTTGTGTTACTTTTAATTATGAGTGATTTCCAACTCCTTCCTCAAAACAGGCTTAAATTGGAAAACAGGAAAGAGAGCATGAATATAAACCACTGGGGGAAGATCTGGTGAAGGAGAGTATAGAACTCTTTCCCAGAACTTGGCCTGGGATTTCTACATCCTTCTACACCCTACCCTTTACTTCTTTATTCCCAGGAACTTCTCTCCCAAACATTGAGGGCCCAGAAGAAATCTTTCTTCTTATTTTTCAAGTTTCATTGCTGGTACTAGATCCATATTGTGGAATGATCAGTCTATTGCCTTAACCACATCAGTCAGTAGAGCTTCTCACCCAAAAATCTGGAAAGCCCTGACCCTTGCTGGGTTGGTTTTAATGGTGTCAGCCCCCTTCTCTTCTAGTTTAAGTGTCAGGGATAAATGGTAACTCGAGTATCATTCTTCTATCTCTATGAAACAAAGAAGTTTTGCGATGTCATATTGTCCTTCCATGCCACACATCTGCTGTGCAAGACTTGTCCAAACAGAACTCTGTGGGCTATTGTCACAGTGTCTTAGACTAGGTCCTACCCTCCAGGCTGTGCTCACCCGGCTGCTTCCTGCACACAACTGTATTCAGGAGATCAGGTCTAAAACTCCTTGGAAATGGTTGCCGGTCCATTTTTTTCCCCCTGATCTTTTTGTGAGCAATACTAGAGAAAGAGCACAAATGAGTTTCAATTCCACCACAATTAATTCTGTAAATAATTGCAGTACCAGAGAAACTTTAAATTAGACCGGAAGCTCTACACTGTGGTCCAAAGATCTTACTCCCACTAGGTATTGTTCTGAGATTGTAGCATTGTTTTCACCGTGCTTGCTCTGAGTCAGAGAGAAATCTTCTTTCTTTATTTATTTGGAGAAGCTTTCAATTGGGAAGCAGATGGCTAGCAGTTTTTCTATCATAGTACTGAGAAAAAAACACACATCTCTTTGAGAGTGGCCTCACCGCCCTCCTCACCCCCAGTATGCACATCACAGTGACAATATGATCTCTACGTGACCTCTGGAAGCTGTTATTAGAAAGTGACTACTTTCACCAGTCATTTTTGTGTGTGTTATATCCAAGGAAAGATAAAGTGGAACATTTTTTACCTTTGTGGATTGTGACCATTAATACCTGGAGTAAATGTTACCTTATGCCCTGAGTGAATCATGTTCTAAACATGGTACTTGTAGCTGCCAGTCTTCTGAACTTCTTCATAACAATGAATAGCCCCAGGGCCTTAGGCTGAGGTCACTAGAGAAAAAAGGATAGAATTAGTCTTGAAATACCTATGACTTCTGATATAGATATTTTTTAATGTTTGAAAATTCCAGGTGTTAGTAGTTGCAATCTTGCTGAATCCACCCCAAAAATGTACTTGATGTGAATGGATGCTTGAGGTAAGAAACATTTCAAAAGGTAAAGTCACAGGAAGAATGAGAAATAAATCTAAAAGCTATAATAAATAAAGCTAAAATAAATAATATACTAAAATTTGTTAGGTCTTTGTAAGATTTCAATATTGCAAATTTTTTAAAAAGCCAATTACTTTATTCTTTAATAGTATGTAAATCACAAGATTTCCTCTAAGTAGGAAGCTGCTACCATTAATGACAAGAACAAAATGCCTGGTACAAAAAGAAAGCTGGTGTAGTTTAATTTTTCTTTAAGAGTATGAGTCAAAGAACTTGAACAAAAAGAGTCACTGATATTTTAACGACCTGCACATTTACAAAATACAAATGGGAACAAATTAGACTCTCCCTCGTAAAGGAATCTCAATTTCTGAAGGACTTAGAAATATTGCTTTCTGATTTGGGTCTTTCTAGATGTAACACTTTGGTTAGTAATTTTGAGTAATTCTGAATATTGCTTCATAATATCTAGTTTAGTCTGGTAGCTTCTAAGAGTCCACCATGGGTACACAAAATGAGTTTTGCTTAAAAGGGAGCTGATTCCTCCCTCAAGACCAAATTTTGTCAAATTAATATATTCTCTCCATATGCATTTTATATTTGGTTCTTTTTTCTTTCCTCTCAATCCCTGGTTATCATCCTTGCTGCTAGTTCAACTGTCAAAATCCCTTTCTGCTGCCTCAACTTATGATCCTACCAAATTCTCCCAGCTCCTAAGCTGCTTCCATATTTTCAAGTATTTGTTATATTAACAGCCCCACTTCTGGTACCAATTTTCTGTCTTAGTCCATTTTGGGCTGCTATTACAGAATACCTGAGCCTGTGTAACTTATAAAGAACAACTATAGTTCTTACAGTTCTAGAGACTGGAAAGTCCAAGGTCGAGGGTCCCACATCTGGTGAGGGACTTCTGTGTCATCCCATGGCAGAGGAGGCAGAAGATGGAAGGACAAGAAAGCACACAAGAGAGAGAGGAGAAGGGAGCCAAGCTCATCCTTTTATGAGGAACCCAGTCCTACAATAACTAACCTACTTTTATGATAATGACATGAATCTATGATAATGGCCCTCATGACCTAATCCTCTCTTATAGGTCCCAACTCTCAAAACTGCTGCATTAGGGATAAATACATGAATTGCGGGGGTGGGCATTCAAACCATAGCTGTAGGGAACCCTCCCATCCTTTATTGAACACCAGCATATTAAAATAGAGTAGTAGCAAGGAGAAGGATTAAATATGGTAATGTAGGCTTGAACATGCACTAGCAAAGACTCAAAATTGAGGACCCTGGGCCCTGAGGACTTTGGGCCCTGGATTCAGTTAGGGCTGGAAATCTCATGCATAGTCCATACTGTCTCTCAATCATAGGATCAATTGCAGCAGACAAAATACTCAATGTAATTCACACTCTTGAATGTACCTATAGCTACCAGAGCTGTTGACTATTATTTCATTTATTTAAACTAACAAGATGGTTTAAAATAATAAGATACGAATTTTTTTCTTCTCAATGCTTTTTCTTATAGACAATGGCTTGAAATAAAATATGCTACGTGACCTGAATCTGCTTTTAAATAGTTATACTGAGTTCCTGAAAGTATAAACTGAGGTGCCTTCCACATTTGGCTTTTACTATTGAATTGGGAACAGTATGACTTTGCCATTGCTATTAATATACATCTATTAATCTGAACAATATTGTATATTGCTTCAAGGTCTTATCTAAGAAACTAGAAATCCTTTGTAACTTACTCCTTTGCATTTTTGGCATTCTGACATTTTACAGATGAACAATTGTTCAATATGTAAAGTTTAAATGGCTCTCTTTATTCAATAAAGTATTGTATTATTGAATGAATTACAAAGAGGCAGTATCCTTTGCACATTAACTTTGAATCTGCTGCTCAGAGCAAAATCCTGATTTTCTTTCAGATGCTAATAACACACTGTCCAGGCAAAGTAAGGTTATTTTCTAAAAGGAATTGGCAAGACTTGGTTTGCTTTCATTACTTATTTTGCTTAATAATGGTTTCTTGTAGTAGCAGAGTAACTTTTTTCCTTATTTTTCATTATGGTAATTTGAACTCAGTTGATGCTTTTCTGCCTTTGGCAAGTTAAAATATTATTGATTATAAAATAATTAAGTGAAGAATATAAGTCTCTTCTGATGACTTGTTAATTGTTGATGGGTTTTTTTCCTTATAAAGAGACTGAAATGAGTTATCACATTGATTTTATCAGCATAAATATACATAATACTAACTAAGCAGTTTAATATACTAAAGGGATTATTGGACTTGGGATAAATAGAGCTATATACCTGCTTCTTATATGGGTTTGGAGAGATTTACTTATTAGGTGGGTGATGTTGAGTAAGTCAATATAACCTCTTGTAATCTCAGTTTCCTCATCTGTAAAATGCAGATAAAACTCTACATTGTCAACATCTTAGAGTTGTTGTGAGATGAAGTCAATGGGATTAGGGTCATGGAAGTGCATTGTTACTTATACAGTACTATGTACATACAAATTAATATTGCCAAAATATATATTAAAATTTGTTCTCACATTGTCAGAAAAATTTGAAAAATACTTCCTTGAATTTTATTATAGAATTCTTAAGAATTAACTTTTTGAGGAAATTCAATACAATCTCATCTAGGATGCCAGAATCTTGAGTTAATGTCTAACTCTTCTGCTGAGTTGCTCAAACCTTTGACAAGCATCTACATTTCTGTCCCTTCTTCTTTTTTGCCAGGAAAACTCATCCTTCCCTTCTCCCTTACTGAATTATGGTGACTGGAGCATATTTTGAAGGATAAAATTTGAAGAAATCTGAATCTGTTAGGCATGAATGTTAATAGTTTGGAAAAATCAATACTGATACATGTGATGGGCGTTAATGAACGGGAGTCTGATCATCACCTTTTACGGGGCTTCTGGAGTTGGGAGTGGAAATGTCCAATCATCCTTCTCTATTGAAAGTGCTGGTTGTGGTAAAAAATAGTTGACAAGTGGAGATAATTTTTGAATCGCACATGGCATAGCAGCAAGAGCTAAGCCTTGAAAACGGACATCACATAATACAGGGAGGTGGTTACACAGGTGTTGAAGGAATAAAAGAGCAAAATGAAACATCAAGGAAATACAAGAAAGTCAACTGTGAGAAGCACACCTCCTGGGCTGAGGGAACGAGGAAAAAGAATAGAACTGCCAGAGCTACCAGCTCTGAGGAACCAGAGCTCACACGTCTGAGGAGGAGGTGGACACCATTGTTGCAGGTAAGTTGGAGGCAGCAATATGGGACTAGTTCTGAGATTACAGAAAGGACCTACAGGTGGACTGAATGGCTGCTGCTGGAATAAAGTGCTTTACTGAGAGAATGCTAACAAGCATAGCAAGGAAATAGGAAAAAAAGAAGTCCCTTTACCTCTCTTCCTGCCCTCTATTCTCTGACTGGCGCTCCCTATGGGTGGAATCCTATAGGGAACCTACTGGCAAAGGAGAAACGGTAGTTTTCAGAGTTCCAAACAAACCCCAGCATCACAAAACAGAGTTTGGAAGGTTGGATCTGATTTTGAGAAACAGTAGCTTAATAACCAGCCCACATGGTTTTATAATAGATGGAGGTGGCTGTTATAGTCTCGGGCCTGTGGGTATAAATAACCTGTCTCTGCTAGAGTGACTAGAACCTACTTATTGTCTCCTTATTGTGGTAGTGATAACTTTCCACACAATGCGCCAAATCAAATATGATTCCCCCTTGAAGCTTCGAATACATAAAGAGACACTGCAAGTCCCTTCCCCTAGTATCCCCTTCCTTAGTCTCACATCGTCCCTGTGTTCCTAATCTCTCAGGACACTGTAGAAAATTCAAGAGGAGATGAATAGATAAACTTAAAAAACCACCTTAAGTTTGTCTTTTCACTTTCCTGCTTTATGCTTGGTTTCATGCTAATGTGATATTAGAATAAAATTTCAGAACTAGAAGTGATCTAAAGTTCCAGACCATTTATTTTTTACAGGTAGAAAAACTGAGGGCAAAAGAAGTTAAGTGACTTGCCCAAGCATATATTTAGTAACAAGGTTGATATTGACTTCTGGCTTTCCTGTCAGATCTGACTCATTTTACCATACCTTGTTGGCCAGCTGGGATTAGATATTTATTTCATGCATGTTTGTTGCCATCATATGTATTCATTGCCCTTAGGCCAGGAGTCCCCAACCTTTTGGCACCAATGACTGGTTTCATGGAAGACAATTTTTTCTCGGACTGGGGATGGACTGGTGGGAGGTGGTGGGGGGATAGTTTCAGGATGATTCAAGCACATTACATTTATTGTGCAGTCAAACTTCTCTGCTAATGATCATCTGAATTTGCAGCTGCTCCTCAGTGCTAGCATCTCTCCCTCAGCTCCACCTCAGATCATCAGGCATTAGATTCTCACAAGGATTGTGCAACCTAGATCTCTCCCATGCGCAGTTTACAGTAGGGTTCACACTTCTATGAGAATCTAACGTCACTGCTGATCTGACAGGAGGTGGTGCTTATGCAGTGATGCGAGCAGTGGGGAGGGGCTGTAAATACAGATGAAGCTTCACTCGCTCACCTCCTGCTGGGTGGCCCAGTTCCTAACAGGTCATGGACTGGTACCAGGCCACGGCCCAGGGAGTTGGGGACCACAGCCTTAAACATTACTATAAAATCACAAACAACTGCATTACAATCCGTACCATGGCACCAACTGCTGTCATTTCCAAAGAAGTTACCCAATACAGATATATTTTATTTTTTGTCATGTCATTGTATTGTTACTTGTGGTCATGATTATTATTGGATTACAGGTTTCCATTGGTAGTAGAATGACATGGTTGTGTCTCACTAGCTGAGAGAACATTATTCGTTGCCACTAGAGCTGAATATGAAATGTAATTTTGACAAATTAAGGCTGGCTGAACAAACAAATTCTGTTACTGTCTTAAATATTACAAAGAATGTAATTGAGCCTTTTCACATTGTACAAAATGTTGCTTGAAATTCTTTTTATAGATATTTTTCAAGCAGAGTTTTTATAATATATATTTGAAATAATTTTTATTCTTCTTTCTAGTGAATGCATACAATGATGGTTAATTTTGTGTGTTAATCTGACTGGGCTAAAGGATGTCCAGATAGCTGGTAAAACATTATTTCCACTATGTCTGTGAGGGTGTTTCTGGAAGAGACTAGCATTTACATCAGGAGACAGAGTAGAAAATATCCACCCTCACCAACATGGGCAGGTATCATCCAGGCCATTGAGAGCCCAGATAGAACAAAAAGCAGAGGATAGGTGAATTTTCTCTCTCTCATCTTGATCTGGGACACCCATGTTCTCCTGCCCTTGGACATCACAGCTCCTGGTTCCCCAGTCTTTGGACTTTGGGACTTTTATCAGCAAACCCCACCACCAACTCACCACCCTTTCACACCTGTTCTCAGACCTGCAGGCTTGGACTGCAAGTTAGCATCAATGCCCCTACTTCTCAGGCTTTCAAACTTGGACTGATTATACCACTGACTTTCCTGGTTATCCAGCTTGCAGTTGGAATATTATGGTACTTCTCGCCCGCTATAACCATGTGAGCCAATTTCCATAATAAATGTCCTATATATCTCTATATATCCTATTGGTTCTGTTTCTCTGGAGTTCCCTGATTAATATGTATACTTTCATAAGTTACCATAAAGATTAGAGGAAATCCTTAAAAATTCATTAAGTTACAATATAAAAATAGTAATTGCATTTTTAAAGTATTGATATCTGATTGGGTTTCCAGTCCTTCAATTCTCTGTAATTCAATTCAGTGCATTTAAAAAAAATGATTTATTTTATTACTAAGCTCTAAAAATTATTACCAAAAGCAATGGTGAAATATGAACAAAATTCTCTTTGCCATGGCATATTCTTCCCTACCCCATGACTATTTAAAACTACTCATCCTCAACATCAGCATCCTTTGCCAGCCTGAACATAAAGGGTATAGTGATCAGCTTCAGAGAAATCTTCACAAAAGTGGTGGCCTTTGAAGGGTGCCTGAGAAGATGTAATAATAGCTATCACGATGCAAATAATTAAAACAATCTGTGGAATATTGACATAGGCTTTTGTTTGTAAAGCTTTTTTATTTTATAAAATTGAAGGAAACCTATAAATATAATTTTGAGGCAAAAAAATAAAGTCTGTGAAGAAGTGATACCTCCCTTGACTGTTATCTGTCTGTCTGCTTTCTGTCTTATTGTACTCGTGTCTGCTATGTACTCATGGAAAAATATCCTTTGAGCCACATTTTACTTTATATGCTAGGTTCAAAATAAGAAAAAAAGTATCAGCAAATAACTACACAAGGAATAGCTGTATTGTTTTATTGTAGCAAAACTCACTTGGGTGCCAGTGGTTCAAGAACCAATGGTGTTTCCATTAGAAAGTTCTAGTTTTTTGGTTAGTGTTGAACTCAGAAGTGGTGCTTTGCTTCATCTTTATTAAGAATTTAAAACCTAACAATCAAACAAGTGACATCCTTAAATCTTGAAAAATAATGTTCTTTTAAATCATTTTGCAGTGATATGAGAATTAAAATATAGACATTTATAGGTTTATTCATTAAGAATTATTATTATTATTATTTCAGCATATTACAGGGGTACAAATGTTTAGGTGATATATATAGCCTTTGCCACACTTGAGTCAGAACTTCAATCATTCAATCATGTCCATTCCCCAAACGGTGTGCACCACACTCATGAGGTGTGAATATACCCATTCCTTCCTCCCCCCTCCCACCTGCCTGACACCCGATGAATGTTACTACTATATGTGTACATAAGTGTGGATCAGTTAATACCAATTTGATGGTGAGTACATGTGGTGCTTGTTTTTCCATTCTTGGGATACTTCACTTAGTAGAATGGGCTCTGGCTGTATCCAGGATAATACAAGAGGTGCTAGATTACCATTGTTCTTTGTGGTTGAGTAGAACTCCACAGTATACACATACCACATTTTATTAATCCACTCATGTATTGATGGGCATTTGGGTTATTTCCACATCTTTGCAACTGTGAATTGTGCTGCTATAAACATTCGAGTGCAGATGTCCTTTTTATAGAATGTCTTTTTTTTTTTCCTTTGGGTAGATGCCCAGTAATGGGATTGCTGGATCAAATGGTAGTTCTACTTGTAGTTCTTTGAGATATCTCCATATCACTTTCCATAGAAGTTGTACTAGTTTGCAGTCTCACCAGCAGTGTATGAGTGTTCCTATTTCTCTGCATCCACATCAACATTTATTGTTTTGAGACTTTTTGATAAAAGCCATTCTCACTAGAGTTAAGTGATATCTCATTGTGGTTTTGATTGGCATTTTCCTGATGTTAGAGATGTTGAACATTTTTTCATGTTTTTTTGGCCATTATACTGTCTTCTTTTAAAAAGTTTCTGTTTGTGTCCTTTGCCCACTTTTTAATGAGGTTGTTGGATTTGTTCTTGCTGATTTTCCTGAGTTCTTTATAGATTCTAGTTATCAGCCCTTTATCAGATGTATAACATGTGAATATTTTCTCCCATTCTGTAGATTGTCTGTTTGCTCTCATGATAGTTTCCTTGGCTGTGCAGAAGCTTTTTAATTTGATCAGGTCCCATTTATTTATTTTTGTTATTGCTGTCATTGCCTTTGGGGTCTTCTTCATAAATTCTTTGCCTAGACCAATTTCTATAAGAGTTTTTGCAGCATTTTCTTCTAACATTCTTGTAGTTTCATGCCTTAGGTTTAAGTCTGTTATCAACATGAGATGATTTTTGTGAGAGGTGAGAGGTGAGAGGTGTGGATCCTGTTTCTGCATGTGGCTATCCAATTTTCCCAGCACTATTTATTGAATAAGGATTCTTTTCCCCATTGTATGTTTTTGTCTGCTTTGTCAAAGATTAGATGACTGTATGAGGATGGTTTTATATCCGGGTTCTCAGTTCTGTTCCATTGGGCTATGTCTCTGTTTTTGTGCCAGTAACATGATGTTTTAGTTACTATAGTCTTATAGCATAGCTTGAAGTCTGGTAAATTGATGCCTCCAAATAATTAAAACATAGTATTTATATTGTTGGTAATAGCTTCATTCACTCATGCATGCATTCATTAAAAAAATTATCTACTGTGTACAATGAGCTACTTTTCAAGGTGCCAAGGATTCAACAGTTTACATAACAGAAAAAAACCCTGCAATACAAGAGTTTACATTCTAGAGGGGGAAGATAGATAATAAACAGTATGAGTAAATTGAAAAGTATGTAAAGTGATAAGTGCTTTGGAAAGAACTAAAATGTGAGTGGAAAGGGGTATTTTTAGGGATTATGAGGGTCCAGGATCTGGATCCAGTTTTAAATAGACATTAGGAAAGGCTTGATTGAGATGATTTGGTTAAAGAAGGATTTAAGGAAGCAAAGTGTACAGATATCTGGAAAAAGAGCAAAGTCCCTAAAGTGAATGTCCCCAATGTGTCTGAAAAACAACTAGTCTGCCAGTGTGATTGGAATGGAGCTTTGAGGAAATTCATGAAAAGGAGACCAGGCCAAAGAAATAAAGCAAAACATGTACATTTTTATGCTGAATGTATTAATAATACATTGGAGGGACAATGATGACAACAAGAGAGCTAGTTAAGAGGTTTTTGTAACAATGTGGGTAACAGGTGATGGTGCTAGCAACAGAAGTGGTGAGTTTTTGGCTAAAGGATGTATTTGACAGTGGATCCAACAGGGTTTCCTGACAGATCAGATGTGGGATAAAGCAACTGAATGGATGGAATTGAGATTTGGTAAAATGAGGAAACTGAGTGGAGCATTTCAAAAGGGGAGAGACAACAGGGACAACAGGGATTTTTTGTGGGGGCATGTTAAGTTTAAAGTCTCTGTTAAACATATACGTGAAGATGTGGAAGAATTCATCTGGATATATATTTATGGAATTCAAGGTTGAGGTCCAAGCTGGATATATAAATTGGGAGTTATCAATATTTGGATAATATTTCAAGCAATAACACTGGATGAGGCACCTAAAGATATGGATTTAGATAAAGAGAAATGGTCCATGAACCAGGGCACTCCACCATTTAGGTATTAGAATGACCAAACCAAAGGATGCTAAGGAGAAGTGGCCAGTGAATTAAAGGTAAGTATGGAAGTCTAGTGAAGATCACTTTTCCAGGAAGAGGGAATGATCAACTTTTCAAGTGCTGCCAGGAGCTCATGTAAGACGAGGATGAAGAATTGACTATAGAATGTAGCGACATGTAGTAGAAATTTCCACTTGACAGTCATTTCTCCAGAACTTGAAAATCAGATGTTATGTTCGAATAGTGTCATTTGTTCATTCCCAAGTTGCCATGATATTAGAATGTGGTGATATACTTCAGGAATGGTTGGATTTTTTCCTATTGCTCATGAAAACAATTGTTTCCTCAAAGTCAAATGTTTTATGGTAAATAGTTTATTTTTATTTTGTTACAGCTATAATTAATAAAAATAAGCTGCATAAACAGTGCACAATTTGATGGGTTTTGACATATACCTACATACATATGAAATCATCACCACAATCAAGATAACGAACATATCTTTTGCCCCCATTTTTTTTTCTGGTGTCCATTTGTAGTCTATCTTCCCTCTATGCCTAGCAATCAATGCCACTATATTTAGTCTTTTATGTTTACCCAAATAATTATAACCTCCAGGGATCACAATTTTTTTTGTGTAGATATGAATTTCCATCTGGTATCACTTTTGTTTTAGCCTGAAAAACGTCCTTTAACATTCCTTATAGTGCCTGTCTCTTGGTGGCACACCTCAACTTTTTTTTTAATTTCAAAGTAACACAGGGGTACAAATGTTTTTGGTTACAAGGATAACTTTGTAATGCTTGAATCAGTGTTACAGGCATGCCCATCACCTACATACATAGTGTTCGTTGTACCCATTGGGTAGATTTTTGCCTATCTCCTCTTTATCCCTCTCTTTGATTGATTTCCATTAAGTTATACTTCCCTCTATGTACATGTGTGTTCATCAATTAGTTCCAATTTAATAGTGAGTACATGTGATGTTTGTTTTTCCATTCTTTAAATACTTCACTTAGGATAATGGTCCCCAGTTCCATCCAAATTGTTGCAAAGGGCATTAAATATTCTTCTGCATGGCTGAGTAGTATTCCATGGTATACATATACATAAACTACATTTTGTTAATCCACTCATGAACTTATGGGCATTTGGGTTGATTCTACATCTTTGCAATTGTGAATTGTGCTGCAATAAACATTTGTGTGTAGATGTCTTTTTGATATAGTGACTTCTTTTCCCCTGGGTAAACACCCAATAGTGGGATTGCTGGATCAAATGGTACTTCTACTTTTAGTTCTTTGAGGAATCTTCATACTGTTTTCCACAGAGGTTATACTAATTTTCAGTCCCACCAACAGTGTATGAACATTCCTTTTTCTCTGCATTCATGCCAGCATCTATTGCTTTTAGACGTTTTAATAAAAGCCATTCTCACTGGGGTAAGGTGATATCTCATTGTGGTTTTAATTTGCCTTTCCCTGATAATTAATGACACCGAGAATTTTTTTCATATGTTTATTGACCATTTGTCTATCTTCTTTTGAAAAGTTTCTGTTCATGTCTTTTGCCCATATTTTAATTGGGTTGTTTGATTTTTTTCTTGATTTGCTTGAATTCTTTGTAGATGCTGGTTGTTAGCCCTTTATCAGATGTATAGATGTATGTACATCTATGTATCAGTTGTATTTTCTCCCATTCTGTAGGTTGTCTGTTTGCTCTCGTGATAGTTTCCTTGGCTGTGCAGAAGCTTTTTAATTTGTTTCTCTGAAAAAATCTTAATTGCTACGCATTTATGTTTACTGATCTTTTCTTCTGTAGTATATAATCTGCTGTTAATCTCATCAGTGATATTTTTAATTGATAAATTGCTTTTTTTAATCTTTACAAATTCTTCTTAGTTCTTTATATATATTTTTCACTAATCTTCTCACTATGTTAATGTTTTCCTGTAAATCTTTGAACTTATTTAGAGTAGCTTTTCAATGTCTTTGCTAATTTCATCTGATTTTTCATTTCTGGGTCTGGTTCTATCAACATATTCTTTGCCCTGGTTATGGAACATTTTTCTGTTTCTTTGCACATCCAACCTTTTTTCTCTTTTTTTTAAATTGCATGTTGCATATTTTGAATGTCAGATTTTTGTGTACTTGCATTTTATTAACTTCCTTTAAAGAATGTGGAAGTTTATTTTAACAGTTGTTTAATTTTCTTATAAATTAGTGTGACTTTTTACAGCTTTTTAAAAGGCTTATTTAGGGTGTGTCTAGAGTATCCTTTTATATAGGGCTAGTTAACCACATTTCTAAATTATGTGATCTCTCCTGAGTGCCCTGGTGGTTCAGCGAAGTTTCTACTCTGACTGATCTGAACTGAAATGTCTCCCAGGTCTTTATGTGTTTGGGAAATTGTTCAGCTTATCTTTGTCAGGCTTTGTGGAGTTTCACCCTACATATACACAGCTTAGAATTCAGCAACAGATTAAAGGAAGCCCCATGCATTTTTATGAAGCTCTTTTTCTGTGTAGTTCACTCTTCTCCATTATTTTCTTATGCAATTCCAGCTACTTCAGACTCCTCAAACCCTGATCAATCTCCTCAACTCAGCATTTTGTTATACTCCACATGGGTCCTATTTTCTTGCACTGTGGTCTCTAGGCAGAGAGCCAGGGCAATCTTAGTATTTACCTCCTTTGCTTCCCTTCTCCCTGAGATCACAGACCTGCTCTGTCTGTTGTCCAATGTCTGAAAACAATCATTTTACATATTTTGTTTCATTTTCTAATGGTTTATGGAAAGAAAGGACCTCCAGTTAACCTATATGAACACAAATGGAAATTTCAATTGTTTCTCTTTCAAAATAAATGGTAGACATTTAATTTTAAGTTTCACCATTGAAACTAAAATAAATCTCATCACTAAGATATCATGCCCTTTCAAACATCTCAGCTCAGGTGTTAATCAAATTTTTAAAAAATTAATAGATTTTACTTTTTAGAGCAATTTTAGGTTTATAGAAAAATTGTTGTGTGTTTATATTTTGGGCCTATGAACTTGTTTTTATGATAGGTGTAAGTTCTGTGTCTACATTCATATTTTGCATGTGGATGCCCAGTTCTTGTTCCAGCAACATCTTTGGTCAATACCAGACTTTATACTTTTAGCTTTATAGTAATAATATATAGCAATATAGTATGTCAGGTAGTGTTGGGCCTCTGAATTTGTTCTTTTCTTTCAATATTGTGTGGGCTATTCTGGGCCTTTTGCCTTTCCATATAAATTTTAGAATCAATTTGTCAATATTCACAAAAGAACTTGCTGGGCTTTCAATTGAGATTATGTTGAATCTATAGATTATGCTTGGGAGAACTGATCTCTTAATATGGAATATCTCTTCCTTTATGGAGATCTTCTTTGATTTTTTTCATCAGATTTTGTAGTTTTCCTTATATAGATCTTATACATATTTTGTTAGATGCATGTCTAAACATTTAATTAACTTATTTATTTTAGTGCTAATGTAGAATGTTTTGTTTTAATTTCAAATTCCAATTGTTCATTGCTCATATATAGGAAAGCAACTGCCATTTTAATATTAACCTTTTGTCCTGCAATCTTGCTTTAATTGTTTATTAGTTCAGGATTTTTGTTGTTGTTGTTGAATCTTTGAGGTTTTCTACATAGACAATCATGTCATCTGTGAACAAAGACAGCTTTATTTCCTTCCAATGTGTATGCCTTTTATTTCTTGTTCTTGTCTTATTGCACTAACTTGGATGTTGAATAGGAGTGGTAAAAGGGGATATTTTGGCTTATTCTTGATATTAGTAGGGAAAAATCTAGTAATTTCTCTCTATTAAGTATGATGCTAGCTATTCGTTTTTTGTACATGTTCTTTATCAAATTAAGGATATTCCTCTCTATTTCTAGCTTTCTAAGAGTTTTTATCATGAATGAGTGTCATATTTTATCAAACTTTTTCTGAATTTGTAATATAATCATATAATTTTTCTTTATTCTATTGATATGGTGGATTTTATTAATTGATTTAATTAACCCAGTTATCACACATGAAGTCACATGGTATGTGAGGAAATAACATTTACAAATTTTTAAATTGTTATTTACAAATAACAATTAATACTTGTTTTATAGTCAATTATCTGTAATACTTAAATCTTAAGTTGCTTTCCATGTCAACAAATATGTCATGTATCACTTTTGTGAGTATATAGTAATCCATTGACAGTATACCAGGGGTCCTCAAACTTTTTAAACATGGGGCCAGTTCACTGTCCCTCAGACCGTTGGAGGGCCATTGGAGAGTGAGGCGCACATTCCACACATGTGCACTGTGGGCCCGGGAAGTGTCGGCTGCTAAGCAGGACAGGCAGTGGCAGCAAAAACACCTGGCAGGCTAGATAAATGTCCTCCGTGGACTGCATGTGGCCCGCAGGCCGTAGTTTGAGGACCCCCTGGACACCATAATTTAACACCTTTCATACCACATAGAAATCTCTAAGACATATGCCAGGGACCACACGTTTTTGGACAAACTGCACATTATTTAAATAATTATAACTACAGTGAAAAATGAGAAAACTCATGAGCGGTCCTTAACAGATGACGTGTGAAACAGGAGAAAACTCGTGAGCGGTCCTTAAGGTGTTAAGCAGTCTCTTATTATCGGACTTTGAATTTTTTCTAATTTTTCTTTATTATAAATAATACTGAACGGAATTGAATATCCTTACACATTTTTATTTTTGTTATTGTTAATTTTCTTAGAATTCATTTATAATATATAATTTTTAGTTCAGAAGATAAAAATAATTTTAAGGTTTTTAGATCATATTGCCAGAAATTGTCTACAGACATGATGTATAATTTGGGATCCCCTTAACTAATATCTTCTGTGAAGAAGTTAATTGAACATTCCAATTCTTATTTCTAAACAACCTTCCATATGTATCTCCTTACTAACAAACACTTTGAGTATCTACTAGATGGAGAACAGTGTGGTGAATTGAAATTTGAATAAGATATAGTTTTTTTTCTTCCAATGGATTACATTCTCTTGGAGAAGATCGACATATATGTGTACATTTGACCCTTGAACAGCAGAGGTTTGAACTGCACAGGTCCCCATATACATGGATTTTCTTCCACCTCCACCACCCTGAGACAGCAAGACCAATTGCTCCTCCTCTCCCTCCTCCTCAGCCTACTCAATGTGAAGATGATGAGGATAAAGACCTTTATGGTGATCCACTTTCACTTAATAAATAGTAAATATATTTTCTCTTCCTTATGATTTTATTAATAACATTTTGTTTTCTCTAGCTTACTTTGTTGTAAGATGCAGTATATAATACATATAACATACAAAATATGTGTTCATCGATTACTTACGTTATTGGTAAGTAAGGCTTCCAAGGCTTCTTGTCAACAGTAGGTTAGTAGTTAAGTTTGTGGGCAGTTAACAGCTATACTTGGATTTTCCACTGCATGGGTTGATCAGTGTTCCTAACTCTGAGTTGTTCAAGGGTCAACTGTATACATAGCAAGGTATACCACCAAAGGTTCCAGGTACCCAGAACTCTCTTTGAAGGTAGGACTGTTGTAATAAAATATGGCCCTTTACTGAAGAGCTTGTGGACTCTGATGTTGTTAGGCAGCATTTTACACTCTTCTGAAAACCACTTACTCCAAATATTCTCAAGGGGAATTCAGAAGGCTGATCATAATGGCCTGTGTGAAAGCGGTCCAATGCACATGGATGCACTCCCAATATATGTGCAGTGGGGCTGTTACATGGAATTAACAAAAGAAGAGACATAGACATGTATGTTTCATAAAATTAAACTTGCTAACATTTAAGTTCCAGGAGTTAGGAAATGGTAGGCTATGTACAATCAGTCATTTCAGATAGTATGAAAAACTTAAGTTAGAAAATATATTTATTGAATTGTTAATTAATATAAAGATCTCCAGAATTGAAGCATTTCCTTCCTAAATGACTTTGTTTGCACAGTTTGTCATCAGCTTCTAATGATAACTAGCTTTACCTGTAAACTGAAAATTGCATTTCAACAATCCGCAACTCAATGATTTAAACGCATTTCATTTATAACTGCTCAACGAACAAGGTAAGACCCAGGGACATTTAGGAGTCAGAAAACCTGCCTTTCTCCTAGATGTCATAATTGTAACTACAGTACAAAGAATAAATGATAAATGGGACAATGATAGATGAGCATGGTATGAATTATATTTAGAAATTCAAATATAAACACATCATATTATTTTGTGCCAGCATGTTTCCCCAGCCTAGAGAAGGGAGCCTATTCTTATCAAACAAATTGAAGAAGAAAAATTGAAGACACACGCAAATGAATAAAAGTGCGTGTGGAATTCAAATATGCAAATGATAACTATTCCTTTTGTACACACTGCAGACGGAAGAGGAGAGTACGTGATCACAGCTGGAACTCGCACTGGGATCTTACACAATGTAATATTAGCATCCACCTTCAGATCAGGCACACCCCAGCTGTTCACTTTTCAGAGCCTGCCTCCTCCTCCCCTCCAGTAACCCTTCACACTAGCTCTCTTCATTTTTTAAAAAAAGGCAGAAATGAAACCAAAACCTTTTGTATGAAGAAAAACACTACAAAGGAGAAGGCGAACCTGAAGCAGTTACTTAAAAAAAAAAAAGCGATTTTGCTTTAAAAATTAGAAACTCTTTCCCTCTAAGTCATTACCCCTTCAAAACAGTTATTCTGCATTTCAAAGGCAGTCATTGTCTTCTGCACATGTCGGACCAGTTGATATGACCCTAATGTTTTAGTGGATGAATAACAGGATAAAAACTTTTGTATTGTTTAATCTCCTTTTTCTTGTTCTTGATTTTTGCATTTTGTTTGAATACATGTATATCTAATTATACAGTCACAGGAGTACCATGATCTGCAAAATTTACAAAAAGTGTCTAGTCTAGAAAAATACTCCCACTTCCTATTATATAATTGATTTGTGACTATGAGAAAAATCATTTCTTTTCCTGGTGTAATGAGCTAAACAGTATCCTCCAAAAAAACATCCCCACATCTTAATTCTGGGACCTGTGAATATTATCTTATATAGCAAAAGATGTGGTTAAATTAAGGATCTTTAGAAAAGCAGTTTATCCTGGATTATTCAGATGAGCCCTAACTGCCAACATATGTATCCATGTAAGAGAGAGGCAGAGTGATTTTTCAAGAGAAGAAGGCAATCTGACCACGGAGGCAGAGATTGGAGTGCCGTGGCTCCAAGCCAAGGAACTCCTGAAGCCACCAGAAGATGGAAGAGGCAAGGAAGAGATTCTCCCCTAGATCCTTCATAGGGAGCATGACCTTGCTGACACATTGATTTCAGATTTCTGGCTTCCAGAGCTATAAAAGAATAAATTTCTATTATTTTGAGACACCCAGTTTATGGTAATTTGTGAGATCAGCCATGGGAAACTAATACATATAATTTCCTGAAAATAAATGTTATTAGTTAGTGACGTTTCAGATTTTCTAGTAAAACATCTGGATGCTTCTGCAGGAAGTACAAGCAGGGTGAGAAAAAGGGAAAGTGAGGCATGGAGGAATTTGAAGCAATGTGATATGATTTGGTACCATACTGGCTACTTACTGCTCATGACCAGCCATGAAAAGATAGAAAAAAAGATGTCACTCAGCAGATGTATTAGTTCAATACTTGGACTTCTCTGATGGCTCCAAGAAGAATCCTTGTAGTATTTCACAAAAATGCAAAAGGAAGGAAAATTTATCTGCCTAGCTCCATCTTATCTCCTGTTTCCCGTAGTCAAGTTCCACTGACCACAATGTAGTTTTGAGTTGAGTGATCCAGTCTGTCAGTGATGGCTTGGGAAACCAGCCCTTACAATGTACGGTGTGATATAACACACATGCCCAGAAGTAGAGGGCTAATCAGCATGCACAGGTGTGGCATGGGAGGCACGAAAGCCAATCAGGCCCAAGGCTTCAATTTGGAGAAATAGTGGTTGTGGGTGGCTGATGGTGGCGGTGGTTTAGGTTGGAGAAATCTGAGAAGCACACAAAGATTGTGTCTGGTCTTCTCTCTGGAGCCTGGAACAAACTTCTGGGACTTGTGATCATTATGAGGAGTGAGAGAAACGTAATCCTGATATACTTGGCATTTAGACTGATCTGAGAAAGGTATATTTTAGGATACTTTCCAGGATGATAGAGAGTTAAATAAACATTTTTATTAGAGCTCATCACTCAACATACATTGTTTTCCTATACATTTTTTCTATCAAAGTTTTGCTGTATTATATTATTGTCTTTAAAAGACGGTAGTGTGCTGATATTTTTTCTAAGATTTTCATTGTGATAAAATACACATAAAATAGAATTTACCATTTTAACCATTTTTAAATGTACTGCTCACTGGTGTTAAATACATTTATAATATTGTGCAACCATCACCACCATCCATCTCCATAACTCTTTTATCTTATAAAACTGATACTCTTATCTATTGAACAATAAGTCTCCATTCTTCCTGCTCTCCAATCCCTGGCAACCAACATTCTAGAGAATCTTTTAGATCAGTTATTTTACTTTTCCACTCAAGAATTTCTTTTCAATTTCTCTTTAAGTTTTTTATATTTCCATTTCGTTCACACATCATTTTCTTGACTTTATCCACATCTTGCTTAAGTTCTTTCACCATCTTTAAGACAGTTGTTTTGAAGACTTTGTCTAGATTATCTACCATCAGGTCTTTTGCAGGGACAGTTTCTGTTGATTTTTTCTTTTGGATGGGTCCCTCTTTCCTGTTTCTTTGGGTGCCTTGTGATTTTTTTTTGTTGAAAACTAGACATTTGGATCTAGTAGTATTGTAATTCTGGGAATCATATTCTCTCCCTTCCCCAGAGTTTTCTGGGTTTTTGCTATTGTTTTTGTTTATAGTTGTAGGCTGTCTAAGTGGTAATGATCAGCTTGAGATGTAAAGTTAAGGTTTGATCCAGTTTCTTTTGAGCCTGCCCCACCCGTCAGCATATCTTGTCACTTTCTAAATTTTTCCATATATGCAGTAGGTTTTAAATGACTGTGTCTTTAATGTTTGCTCCAAAAAGAGGAAGAAGAGACAAATGAAGTAGGGGAAGGGAAGTAGCCATTTAAATATCCCAGAAGTTACTTCATTCAGCTGGAGGGAAGAGATTTGCAGCAATGGGGAGATGTGAACAACAATGGTTTCCTGCCTTTTTGTAGGCACCTTTGTGATCAGAAACAGCAATTAGTGATCAGAGCACAGATTTTTAATATTTGGAGGTCAGGTTTTTTTTTCTTCCCACCCTGGCTGTGTGCAGGTTGCTCCAGAAACATGTGCATAGCTGCCTGCCACTGAGCTGGGGACAGGGGATGGGTAGCTGTTGTAAGAACTGAAATTGACTGAAATTAACTTGAATTTACTGTCCAAGCCATCCTCTGGAAATTGGAAGCCTTCAATAGACTCTGAAGTTCTAAAATAGTTACATCAGATAGATTCTGCCGGAGCAATTCTTGTCTAGGCAGAGAAATAGATTCCTGGTACTTCCCATTTCTTCATCTTTCAAGAATCTTTTCACTGATAGATGTTTAACAACCAGCTCTCTCATAAAAAAGGTATTGATATCTAATATACATGAGTTTACTATAAATTTTGCTGATACAAAAGATGTGTACATATACCACATTTTAGTTATCCACTCATGAATTGACGGGCACTTGGGTTGTT
>VBSM01000529.1:72621408-72835233 GCA_008086735.1 Cheirogaleus medius
AGAGAAAAAAAATAAAAAAAAAAAACAAAAAAAAACAAAAGATGTGTAGCATATCATAATAATCACATACATTCTTTGCTATAAATTCCATATAGACAATTAATTCTCACAGAACGTTTTCTTTGATTTTTGCGAATTCTTGTAAAGTGGTCAATCTATGGTTGCAATTGATGAATCAATGTAGTTGTGACATAAATATTCGTTGATATATTCATTTATATCAATAAATAAGGCAAAACAAAACAATTACAACACGTTGAACCTTCACTCTTTTATCAACATCATGAATAAGTTATTCACTGAATGAGATAATAGCTTTCAAATAATGAAAAAAAATTTCCTCAATTGTTTGTGCTATTCACAATATGATGGCTATAGACATGGCCCATATTTAAATTTAATCTTCATTATTAACATTTTCTCTATCATTTCTTATTCTAGACAAGCAATAAAATAATAAATCAAGCCAGGATGTGTAGTGTTTGCCAATTTTAGTGGTATAAATGCTCCCATCGTGGTTGATTTCAAGCTACCTATGTCATGTCACAGAATACAGAGTTAGTAGCACACATGAAGTTGATAATATATAATATTTCCACTGCAGAAATTCAAGAGCATAGATAATAGTAAAATGCAATAAAACAATTAGGAAGTGATGAGTTCTGAATATTTGTTACCATTTTAATATAATTTATTTAATTATGTGTTGTCTAGTATATATATACATACACACAATTTTTTATAATTTAATTTTTATATTGTTTTAGTTTAACCTATCAGATTGCAAAATTCCTAAATATTTTAGTTGGCCCTAGCTAGTTGGTATGAGCTGGTGCTAGCAGACTACTGGGGATACCACTGAATTAAAGGTGTTACTGACATCTCCCTGGGTTGTTGTTAGAATCAGTTAAGATATTATAAGTGAAAATATTTTGACACATGTAATAGTGCTAAATAAATGCAATATATTTTTATTGAGTATGATGATCAAAAGGCCCAATTCTAGTGTGCTAAAGAACCAAGTATTTGGCTCAGGCTCTTTAGGAAAAAAAATGTAGGTCAAATTGAAACAAAAATTTGAATTCTACTTAATCCATGCACAGAGAAAATTTGACACCTGGAATTACTGATATCTACTGAAAAACACATTAGACATGTTTAGCTTTCCTAAGAATAATTATAATTTATATTTAGTAAGATTACCAACAGTGGTTATTTATTATAAAATGGACGCAAGAAGGTGGGAAGATCAAATCATAGTTTTTGATTTTGTTGACCAAGGATGCATCTCCTATTTGCATCACATTTTTGCTTACATTTTAGTTTCTATTTATTATTATTTTGGTTAACATGTAATAATTGCTTATATTTATACATCTCTCAACATATTAAAATACTTATTCATTTACTTAAAAATTTTAATTGAACACTTATTAAGTGTTCAAGTATGCTATTTCATTTACGAATTACAATAACTTTTGTGGAATAGACAAACTGTTAACATCCTTTCCAGCTGAAGAAACCAAGGCTCAAAGTGGCCAAGTGATTTTTCTCCAAAGCCACAGATCAGAACTTAAGAAGAACCCTTGTCACCTGGTCCAATGTTCCTTCCCAGGTTCAGGCTGGGTTTATATGTCAAAGCCCATTTATGGAAACTTGCTTGATTGTGACAAAAGATACAGGAAAAATAGTGTCCAAGTTTGGTCAACTAGTAGAGTCCATTTATTAAATAATTTATTCACTTAACAAATATTTATTTAACCTGTACTATTCTCTGGGCACTGTTCTAGGCACTAGTGCTCTGATTATTCAAAACCATTAGTTGAAATGAACATAATAAAATACTTGTCCAAGAAAGAACCAGATCGGTTGCTCTTTAAAGTCACTAAAGCATTTGAACTCTTTGGAGGGTAGCAATTTGTATCAAATTCTGCACCATAATTCTAATAGTTTCCATGATATGTTTGGAATTTAGAGTTATGATAAGGTAGGTTGTGTTGAATGGAGGAAAGCTTTACATGTCAACATAAAAATTTTCTTATTGACTTTAATTGGATTATTTTTCTAATAAAAAAATTATACCATATGCCCATGGCATAAAATTTTATAAAGGTAGAAGATAAGCATTAACAAGTACAATAAATCAACTGTTTTTTACCCTAACACTTATATGTGATCTTTTGTTAATATTTTAATGGTGGCATTCATCCATACAACACATATATACATATATGCTATGTAATTATCATATATATATAAATTATTTATATATAATCATGTGCTACATTTTGACAATTCAGTCAATCACAAACCAAATGTACAATGATGGTCCCATAAAATTATAATGGAGCTGAAAAATTCCTATTGCCTAGTGATTAGTGTTACAATTTTCTACAGTATTCAGTCTAGTAACACGCTGTACAGATTTGTGGCCTAGAAGCAATAGCTCATACCATATACCTAGGTATAAGTAGTAAGCTATACCATTTAGGTTTGTGTAAATACTGAACACTCTGTGATGTTTGCACAGTAATGTAATCACCTGATGACACATTTCTCAGAACATATCCCTGCGGTTAAGCAATGCATGACTGTACCACTTTTGACATAAAAGTATAAAATATAAATATTTTCTAATGTCATCATGTATGCTTCAAAGACAACATTTATATACTTACATATTTATTGTGTAGATTTATTATAAATTAACATAGCTGGACATTGAGCTAGTTCCAATGTTTTGTTATTATAATACCATAAGAAAAATCTGTACTAAAACTTTTTTTAAACTTTTGATTATTTCCTCCTATTATTTCTGAGAAATAAATTTTAAGTCCAAAGGGTATAAAATATTTAAAGGCTCTTGGTACCTATTTCTATGTTTTTCCCTAGAGCTAAAACCAAATTGCACTCACCGCAGTGCTGTGTAGGAATGTGCATTTCCTTGTATTCTTGCCAAAACTGAATATTCATTTTTTTAATCTTACCATTTGGTAGATAAAATATACACCATGGATTTGATTTGCTTTTCTTTGATTATGTATTAATACTAATAAGCTTCATTTTATATGATTATTTGTCCTTTCTGTATCTTTTAAAGTTATTGTTTCATTGCCTGTTCATTTTATATCTTTTGAGGGTCTGTTGAGATATGTACACTTTTTTTCCTATCCTGGGACCTATAGAAAAATTTTGAGCAGGGAGGTGATATATGATCAGATCTGTTTTCTCTTTCTACTTAACAGTGTAAAACATTTTGAATAAAACATATGGGGATAGATTTAAGCATATTTACATAGTACTAGTCTCACATGTATGCATTTTTCCCTTTTTAAATAAATTAAATTAAAATTTTAAAGCTGCCAAGTAGCACAGACTGGCAATATACATACTCCTTAAGTTACACAACAGTCAAGCAGCTAAAGTCACGATTTATGTATGTGTGCCCAATTAGAAAAGAGGATAGTGCCAAGATAATCACAAATTTGCCATAAAGTTTCATTACTGTTACATGAGAAGAGATATTGGAAGAACTTCTTTTATTTGTTCCAGTTGTCTTAAAAAAAGAAAAAGATTATGAAAAACATTTCATATAAATGCACAATTAACATTTATTGAATGTTGACCAAGCATGTAACACTTTTAAATATTTTACATGCATTAAGTAATTTAATCTTTGCAACAACCTATGGGATAGCTCTTATCCTCAGCTCCATTTTATGGATTAAGAAACTGAGGCACAAATTCAAGTGACTTTCATATGAAGATTTAGTGAGTAAGTGATAGTGCTGATATTTGATCCCAGGTAACTTGGCCTTGGATTTTATACACCTTCCCTGCCGGGAGCAGAGAAAACCTTTCAATTCCATCTAACTGCATTTACTGGACATCTGCAGTATACTAGACACTGTAAGCAACTTACGGAGAGAAAGGATAAATAAGGTATTGTTCCTCCTTCTAGAAGTGCACACATGCCCATAAAGAGTGGTAAATACTGTGAAAAAGGCAGAGGATTCTAGGGAAGCAGAAAGTCAGTGTGCTCAGCTCAGTCTGCTGGAGATAATATCAGAGCTGGGGCTGAAAGAATGAGTAGAGGTTAGCCAGGTGAAGAAAGAGGAAGAATAATCTGAGTAGATGAAACAGCTTCAGCAAAAGCACAGAGTCACAAAACAACTTTCACTGTTCCCACAGGGGTTTGCAGAAACTATTATTGCTATGCACAATACAAAGCATAGAGTGCTAGTCAGCCTGTAGAGGTAGATAGTTAACAAATATTCAGTCAGTACCTCTCATGAGATAGCTTAGTGCTGAAAGCTGGGAATATAACACTAAACAAATCAGAAAAATTTTCTGCACTAAAGTGGAATGTATCGGTCAGGCAATAAATAAGAAATCAACAAAATATAGATTGTGAAATATACTATGAAGGAAGCAAATGAGAAAATAAGATTCTGGAGAGCGAACAACCAGAAATGTGTTTTCAGTGAGGTGTTCAGGCAAGGACTCTCAGGAGCCAGTCATGGGGAGAGTGGGAGGAAAACTTTCTAGATAGAAAGAACAGCAAGTGTGAAAGCCCTAAGGAAGGAGGGAACTTGAGATGTTCTAGAAAGTGGTATAGTGAGCAAGAAGTAAAGTGGCAGAGGATGAATTTGAGATGCAGGAAGCACCAAATTTTGTAGCTTCAGATGGGTCATAGTAAGGATATTGTATTTTATTCTTTGTGCATTGGAAAGTTATTGATAGGCTTTTAAGTCGGGCTCATGACATTGTCTCATTTCTCACTCAGGCTGTCTTGGGGAGAATGACAAGAAGAAGCTGGGAGATATTCAAGTAGGCTCTGGTTAGTGGTCCAGCTGAGAGATAATGAAAGAATAGATGTCACAGTAAGGACTTTAGACTTTCTCTTACAGGTAATAGAGACTCTTTGCAGAGTATTTTAGCAGGGAAGTCATGAGATGTGACTTGGAGTTTAGACAGATCACTTATTAAAGTTATGGAGAACTGAGGGAAACAAAATTGCTAGTCAGGAAATTTTTGCCGACATATTCTGTGCATACACAACTATGGATCTGTATATGCAATTATAAATGTGTACTTTTTTCCAAATGTAAATTTCTTTCTAGAAATATAGAAAACTCTCAAAAGACACTATAAACTATGTCCTTTGACTTCTTTCTCTCTTTCACAAGGACTTGGGGTTTCACAGAGTACTTTCAAAATGAACTTTTATCATTTCTAGCATCAACATGTAGATTTCTACTTCAGAGAGGAGCTGAGGTGACTTCAGCAGACAGGAGAACAGTGAAAAAGGGCTGGTACATTTTCATTCTCTTTCCTGATTAGTGGACAAATTGTCAGATGACCCCCTCTAGCATGGTTCATGAGGCCCTTGAAAATCTGGTCATCATTATCCTTAATCTGCAATTTACATCACAGAAGCCCTTTTATCTGGGCAAAGGGGATCCCTGTCCTGGGTTTCTGCTTTAGAGGGCTCCCCATGTCAAATCAGCTCTTGCAGATAGTATGAACACAGTAGATTCTTTCACAGGAAAGTGTTATTTTCCAGGAGCTCTGAGCATCTGTTTTGCTTCTTCTCTTTGTCTTCCAGTGCATACTAGTTGTATGTGACAGCCAAGGAGGATTTTGCAATGTTAAACAATTCACCTTACTCTAAATGTGTTATATGTAGGCATAGATGTAGCATGCATGAAGCATGACACCAGTTCTTTGTATTGGCAAAAAGATAGACATGGAAACCAGAATTGTAAAAATATTTAATAAGATTTATTATTAAAATTTAGAATTATTTTAAAAATTAAAATTAATAATTTAAAATGTTTAATTAAAATCTTAATTTTGATTAAATATTAATTAAAATATTTTTAAAAACATATTTCCAGCTTTAAATATTTTGATTATTTGATTATATATATTTGATAAAGGAAATATTAAATATTTAACTAAAAACATCTAATATATTAATATTAAATAGTTGATTCAATGTTTGATGTTCACTGACTACAATTTTATTTTTTCTTCTAGTTTTAATAGATAATTTTTAATATTTTAAAAGGAAATAATTTAGAAATACTCGTTAAATAATTTTATATTTTACATTGACTTTATTTTGTGCCGTTGATGAAAATACATTTTATTTTTGCATTTTTAATACAATTGCTTTTTACTTTCTAATTCTATAAATTATTATTATTTTTATTATTGTTTATTTCAGAATATTATAGTGGTACAAATTCTTTGGTCACATAAACTGACTTTGTACCACCCGAGTCAAGTCATAAGGGTGCCCATCCCCCAGACAGCACTCACTGCATCCATTAAGTGAGAATTTACCCATCCCCTTCTCTCTCCTCCCACCTGCCTGATCCCTGGTGAATTTTACTTCCATATGTGCACATAAATGTTGATCTATTAGTACCAATTTAATGGTGAGTACATGTGGTGTTTGTTTTTCCATTATTAATGGAAAACAAATATGTAAAAATCTTGTTTGTAACAACAAAGTGGTTTTGCTGAATTGAAAGCAAGAAAATGCCATTAAATAAATATATGATAATTTATGAATTATCTTTATTTTATTACTCATTCAAATATTTGCTTGTCCATACCCAAACATGTCCAAGAATAATTAAATTTCTTTGCCTTTGTCTTTGCTATTTTGTCTACTTTTAGTTACACAAAACTATAGCTTTATATATATCTCTCAATTTTGTTGTTATAAAGATACATTTTCAAAGTAGGAGATAGAATATTTTTTATTTCACAGTTTTTAAGTTTGATTTATAAATTTTAAATATTTAAGCATGCGATACAGGAACCTAGGCCTGCAAATGTTAGCAGAGGACCTGTTCATACCCACACACATTTCTGCTACTTGGAGGCTTCACAGTGTATAAACAACACTGTTACCTCCTTCGCCTCTGTTTAGCTCATTCCTCATTGTTCAAGGGTTGGCCCCTGTGTCAGTATTCTCTGATCCCTGGATCTAAACTGAGGTCACCCCCTCTCGAGGGTTACCACTAGTCTTCATATTTTCTTCTGGTTATCCATTTACATGGGTCTATGCCTTCTCTACTGTAAGCTCTTTGAGGCCAGACATTCCCCATTATCTCAGTATTATTAATGCTTGTCACAGAGCCTGACCTGTAGCCTGTGCCCACTATAACTATGTGAGGAGAAAATGAATACTCACCCCTACTCTCCATCTGCAGAGAAGCATTTGAATTCACACATTGCCTTTGCTCCTGTGTGATGGAGCATACCGCACACACCCAAATATACACACACTCTCCCACATACGTAGAGTTTTTGGAAGCTGCTTCCCAAATGAACCAATATGTTTGTGTGATACAGACTTTTAAAATTTGATCTTATTTCCTTTTTAAGTTGAATGCAAACTTTTTCTTCCTACTCCTTGAGTTGCAAATATAAAGTTGGCATTATCATACATTCTTAAGGTTGAAAGCACTGGCCTTTTTTTGCTACTTTTGTTAATATTGTTATTATTTTAACAACTTAAGCATTATTTTTCAACTCACCTTGTTAACAATATATAATAACAATGTAAAAAGAAGCAGTTTGTACTCATGGTTTAAGCCATAGACATTTATTAAGAAAGAATCTTCAAATGTGAATATTCTAGAAGTTTTCTCTACACCAACATCAAGAGGAAACATACCTTACTCCCCCATGCTAAACAATTTTTTGACTAAGCTTACTTTCCTATTTCCATGCTAAACAATATTGGGGCCAGGCAAAAATAATTTAGGTGCTTGCTCCAGGAAATACCTGCTTCTGGAAGATAAGGCTTGAACCAACTAAAGAGATTACTTATCAAGACTAACAGCTTGCTCATCAAGAACTCTTTCAAGACTCTTACCTCACTGTGCACACCAATTCAAATCTATTATATCATAAAATCTGCAGAATCCCAAACAATATGCTTCCTTTCAAGACCTGCCTTAAAATCACCCTGTACGCTCTATAAAAATACACCTCTGACATACTCCTTTTCAGCTCAGACATTATTAAGACTCCATTATCAAGGTGATGTTCTTCTTTACTGTGTTACATCTAATAAATTTAGCTTTTCTTGAGCAACAATTTTTCTGGTGATCTTTTAGGGATCCAACAGTTGAAAAATCCTCTAGATTTTACAAAGATACAGTGTCTCAAGACCCTGACATTGGACTATCATACTCCCCAGAGACCCCATGAGCTTCCTGTCTACAGTCTTTCTCACTATAATGGATAATAGGTTCCACTGGGCCAGAATTGTGATTTCTTCATTTTCAGCTCCCAAATGTCTCCTAGGAATGAAAAATCCTTGTCTGGGAATCCTTTGATTATCTGATCAGAATTGAAAACTCTTTTCCTTGGAGAAAAGCTATCTTATGACTAAAAACACTGCTGTTTGTCTCTCTGTCTGTCCTCAATACTTTCTGTTGAGTGTATATAAGAAAACAATCAAAGAAAGATGGTTACAAGTTTGATAAATCCATCTCTTGTATAGTTCAGAAGGTCTCCTTACACTGGGTTCCTAATAAGACAAACTTTACTTTAAGTTACCTATTGGTGTCTTACAAGACCTATTCTATCTATTCTCACTCTTGTCTTATTTTGTCCATGAGTGTCTGGTTTAAGGGAAGTTCTCTACTCCAAATCTTCTGTCTTCAATTTGAGATGGCTAACTATTTTTTTTTTTTTTTTTTTTTTTAGAGAGACAGGATCTCACTCTTGCTCACTCTGGTCTCAAACTCCTGAGTTCAGTCTGCCCGCCTCAGCCTCCCAGAATGCTAGGATTACAGGAGTGAGCCACCACACCCAGCTATTAAGTTGGGAGCTGTGATAGATAATTTTTTGTGTTAACTTGACTGAGTTAACTATGAAAAGCCCAGATAGCTGAGAAAACATTATTTCCAGATTTGTCTATGTGGGTGTTTCTGGAAGAGATTAACATTTGAATCAATTAACTGACTAAAGGAGATTGTCCTTATCAATGTAGGTAGGCCTCATCCAATTAATTGAGAGCCTGAATAGAAGAAAAAGGCAGAGGAAGTGCAAAGTTTCTCTCTTTCTGAGCTGGGACATGCATCCTCCCTTGCCCTTGGACATTAGCACTACTGGTTCTCGGGTCTTCAGACTCAGACTGGTACTAACACAATTGGTCCCATGACTCTCAGGGCTTCAGACTCAGACTAGGACTTAACCATTGACTTTCCTGTTTCTCAGGCATCTGGATTTGGACTAGAACTACACCACTGGCTTTCTGAGGCTTCTATAATAGCTTGCAGATGGCAGATCCTGGGATTTCTTAGCTTCTGTAATTGTGTGAGCCAATCTTTCATAATAAATATATCTATCTATATCTATTTATATTATCTATATCTATATACCTATGCCTACATCTGTCTTATTAGTTCTATTTCTCTGGAGAACCCTGACTAATACAGGGGCCTAAAACACAATGCTCACCAGCAACATATTCAGAATACCATTGTGTTCATGGGGGTGTCTCAGTCCAAGTTAATGCCCCACTGCAGTCAGAGAGACTCCAGACTCAAAGGACCTCAGAGGAGAATTCTCTTCCACATCAAGGTCCTGGAGTCCCTGCATCTCAACAAAGTGTTGGGAATTTTATTTATAGCATGTATTTTCACTGTAGTTTATTTATTTATCCATTTAAGTAGAATAATGTCACCAAGGTTAATTTAGAATTACAGTGGCTATTGTGGGAAAACTTTTACTTTGAACAAAACCATTCATTTGAGAGGTATGTTAGAAAGGAAATGCTCTGCACTTTCCATTGACATAAGAAACCTTGCAAAAGAAATCTGGCATCCAAAACTGATGCTTTCAAAAGATTCCTTAGCCAAGGCAAATGAGAAATACAAAACCCTTAACACTGTTTCTCTTAGATCATCCTGAACTGCAATCTAAATATAATTGCCTTATTCTGCTATTTCTCCTCCTTCCTAGGATCCTACATTAACCTTATTTTTACCCTTTCTCCTGACTCTCCTCCTTACCCTTCTAGCCAATAAGAAACTCCCAAATCTCAAATGCTTCTTAAAGTTAAATCCACTTCAGAACAGAGGAAGTTTGGTTGTGGTTGAATTTAAACATTTGTTTTTGTCTTTGTCTGAATTCAAAGTCATTGATAACTACTTTCTAAAGTCTGTATGCAAAATAGAGAAAGAAATTTACAAAAAAAAATAGAGTTGTTATAAGAATAGACTATTTGAGAATCCCAGATTTATATATTCTGGCTCATATGTTAATAGGAATCTCAGAAGCAAAAAATAAAAATTGGATTCAAAAGTCAGACAGAGAAGATTCTGAGTGACCTAATAGACCCTGAATTGTAGAGAAGATTAGAGGGGTTAGAAAAGCTGTAGATGTAGAGCAAGAGCTGTAAGAGGCCATCCTCAAAGTCTGTTCTGTAAAAATAGATTGCGCTATAATCTTCTCCTACAAGCAAAGAAAGGATGAATCTATTGGTGACTTCAGGAATAGGCTTTTTAACACCTTTAGACAGCATTCAGGAATAGATCCTGAAGCAGATGTGACCCTAGCTCTATCTTCACTTCCTTTGAACAACCTTAAGCCAGAACCAGGGGATTTAATATAAAAGCAAAAACAGGAATGGGAACTAGCTCTGTTGCCTGGTCTCTAGCTATTCACTCAATATCTGGAAATAGCTTTAAAACACAATCAGAATAAGGTCTAGTATAAATTGGTAGTATTATAGATAAAGCAATTGGATGTTTCCACCCCAATCACAGAACTTGGGTAGGAAGTTATAAATAAAGACATCTGTAGATAATGTAAGCAAAAAGAACAATGAAAAAATAATTACACTGTGGTAGTTAAGAAACTGAAGGAAAAAATTAAAGTGGGTGGACAATGAAAATGCTCCAAAGGGAAACCTAGTGTTTGTTTCCCCATTTTTATCCTCAAATTCCCAAGCAGAAATTTCTGCAAATGTTAAAGGACAATCTGTCAAATTGTTTATTGATACCACAAACTCTGCTACTATTACATAACCTTTATCTTAGAGTCAAGAAACTAATAATCTCTTGATATTTCTATGTCTTAATCTACAACCACCACATCTGGATTTTTAACCAAAGAACATTTTTTTCCCTGCACCTTTGAATGCAATAGGGAGGTACCTACTGGGCAAATGAAATTTTTAGATTAATTATTCTTGAAATTATGAAAATTATCTGAATCATAACCATATAGTTATTAATTTTGATATTGATATACTGGTATCTCTGGGTCTTAAATAAAGCCAGTATGAAAATCTTCTCAATATACAAGACTATTTCTGGTAAATAATTCCACTTTTGTTGGCAAAATTATTGCTGCTTGCTATGGTCTGAATGTTTGTGTCCCTCCCAAATTCCTGTGCTGAATCTTCATCACCAAGGTGATGATAATAGAAGATGGGGCCTTTGAGAGGTGATTGTGCCTTTACAAAAAAGACTCCAGAAAGCTGTCTCAACCCTTCCATCATGTGTGAACAGTGTCATCTATGAACCAGGAAATAGGTCCTCATCAGACACTAAATCTGTCAGTGCCTTCATCTTGGACTTCCTAGCCCCTAGAACTGTGAGAAACAAAATTCTGTAGTTTACAAGCCACTCAGTTTATGGCATTTTGTTATAGCAGCCCAAAAGGACTAAGACAATGCCCAAAGCATCAAGGTTCAGACTGATCCATACAGATCTTTATCCAAGCTTGCACAATACTGTCTAAAACCAGAAACTAAGCAAAGCTAAAACTACCAGTTAAAAGACTATGAGAAAAAAGGCTCAGACCTAGTACTAGTCCTTATAATCTTCCTTACCTTCTAGCTATAAAAATCCAACAAAAAGGGATATAGATTTATTCAGGACTTCAAGACCACAAACAAAATAATCATTCCCTCTTCTTTTCTTTGTGATTGTGAACCTATTTATGTTATCTTTGGTGTTATTTGGGGCTACATTCTTTTTCTTTTTTAAAGTTGTAGATCTGTGTTCTGCCATCTTCATTGTCTTTAGACCAAGATAGTTAACACTTTTTTGCCTCTTTCTGGGGAGCCAAAAGTATACTTGGGCTCTTCCATTTTAGGTAAATATGGATTATCCCCATTCCCCAAAATCTTCCTTATAACTAAAATGCCATGGATTTAACAAAATAAACATAGGAAGACTCTGAAATGTTGAAAAAAGGCAAACTGCCTAGGAACCTCTCAATTTCAGAAATAAGATGGCAGCCGGTCACCTGTTTCATTATTGCCTCCCTTGTATCTCCTAAAGGGAGCTCCAAAGGCCTCCAATACAGAGCCACCAACAGGCACAGGCAATCCATTTCTAAGAAAAGCCTGTTGCCCCTAGGCAAAGGGCTGGGAAAAGGGTGGCCTAACAATAGAAAACTTTTTTGGCAATATCTGCCCTATGCCAGATGAACACTAATAAATAAGTTGCATTCCTCATCTGCAGTGTCAGCAGGACTGAACAGAAAGCTGGTGCTCCTCATCATCTTCCAACCCCATGGAAACAAGTGCAAGCAGTGATATTCAGATTCCTCTGCTGGGTGGTGTCATCAGACCAAGTGGGGAGCTGATCTATCCATTTTCAGGTCAAAGTCCTACTTCCAAGTGATGTTCCAATTCCCCTGGTTGGATAGTGTTGGAAGGATCGAGTGGGAACCTGATCTTCTATCTCCTGTCTGGAAGAAGTAGACAGTGCTTTGATTTCCCACCAGGCAGTCCAGTGGGGTCCAGTGGCATGCCGAGCCTCCACCCCATCCAGCAGCAATGAGACATAATGAGGAGGTACAAGGCAGGGCTGGTTACCACTATACTTTACCATCAACTCTCAGGATCAGCGGGACCCAGTGAGGAGCTGAGCCTCCATCCTTTCCTAATATCCATGAGACTAAACAAGGCAGTCTGGTCAGCACTCCACTTTCATTCTACCTCAGGTGTCACTGGAGCCCTATAGAGCCCAAACTTCCCCACCTACCTGGAGGCAATGAAACTGAATATGGCAGTGTGATGTAGAGCTAGTTGGCATTCTGTTTCCCCTACCTATCCCAGTGTCAGTGGGTTCCAGTGGGGAGCTGAGCCTCTACCCCCACCATCAGGTATCAAGGGCACTGAACAATGCCTGTGAGATGGGGTGGTTAGGACCCTTCTCCCCCTGCTCTGTGCAGAGCTGAGCATACACCTCTACCTTGATCAACAAGGCACAATGAGGTGATGGGAAGTAGGGCTAGTTGGCAGAAATGGTTGTAGTTTTATGCCAGTACCTTGTGCTGTGGTTTATTAAATAGCAACAGATAACTGAAATAGAATTAGAGCCCCAGAAGAAGAGTGCTGCTATAATAAATCCTGAAATATATGGCATTGATTTTGTGATCAAATGGTAGGCAGAGCCTGGCAAGACTCAAGGAGGTTGCCAGTGAGGGCATGAAGACATGAAGGTAGTGGGAGAAATTGTTATCTGCAGTAACATGGAAAAGAAGAACTATACCCAATAAACTCAATGGTATATAGGTAAGGAGATTTCCATGCAGAGTGCTGAGGTCACTGTGTGGCTTCTTATAAGTGCTTATAATAAAACGTGAGATGAGAGAGAAGAATGAACTGTTCAGTCTTAAAGTAGGGTTTACAGGAAATATAGAGGCTCCAGACATTCTTTCCAGCCAGTGGAATGTTCTTAAAGTAAGAAATAGCCTATGGCAAAGATCAAATTCAGAGTGTTATCCAGAAAAGATAAAGCTGAGAATATGGCTAGTAAAATCTCTTATTAAGACCTTAGAAACATTTAAATCAGCACTTCAAAGACCCTTTCAAGGAGATAAAATGTCTTTCAAGGATGGCAAGTGTATGCCCCACATATCCCTTCCATTAAACAATAGGGCTTCAAAGCATTCCAAGGACATTGTTCTACAGCACCTCCAAAGAAGACTCAGAAAGAGAAGGGCCTATTCTGATAAAAAAAATTTTTGTAGGTGTGGTTTTGTCCAATAATGTGGACTATGAATTGATATGTAAACCCAAAAAGTTTAACAGCTTGGACAGAAAAGAATATAGACAATACATATTAAAAAGCGGCCTTTGGGCTCTCAAGTACCTATGAGTAAGAAGCAGGCTGGTAAAATTTCTCACCTGCAAATATAAGCTATTTCTGTGAAAAGACAGCAGGCAGACCAGAGGGCAGAACTGAGAGCTTAAATGACAGAATCATTCCTAGGGAGTGTTACTTGTCTCTAATCAAGGAACTGGTGACATGTGTCCTGCTTGTCTCTGAATTGTTGTAGACCAATTATTGTGTACCTTCTACCTGTCCCTGTTTTTGAACAGAAATTCCTATGCTTGTCCAGCCAGTGTACATTTGGTGTGTGTAGAGCTAATAACTTGTCATCTCTATTCATAGGTTTCACATCAAGAGGAATTGTACTCAAGGAATTGAACCCATGGAGCTTCAGTCATACCTGGACCTGATTTAGATGACAAGACCCTGCACCTCAAATGTGAGACTGGTTTCATAATTTGACGAGTCTTCTATGGGGGCTGGGGGTTGTGCAGTCATGGGATGAATGTAAACAGTTTGCAGCCAAGGAAGAACTATGGTAGTCTGAAAACATGGACAGAAATTATTTGACATTTCAGTAGGGACTATGTCCTCACCCTTTGAATACCTTGACTTTGACCTACAGAATATAGTGGAGTGATTCTGCAGAATTAGAATGACTAGCATCAGGAAATCTACTCACAACACATCCAACAATGGTGTAAATGATCAGACCCCTAGTTTAGATTGTATAGACCAATAGCAGGAACTGAGGATGAGACTAAACGTACCTTCCTTTCTGTGCTAACAATTCTGAGACAAAATAGAGCTTATTGTCTCCATGTTAACCAATACTGAGGCCAGGCAAAATTAACTACTTGGCTGCTTACTCTAGGAAATATCTGCTCTTGGAAGAAACAAGTTAACCCAACTGTCTTATTCTATTTTCTGCTGCTATAACAGAACACAACAGACTGGATAATTTAAGAAAAGTTTATTTGGCTCACAGTTCTGGAGGCTGAGAAGCCCAAGAGCATGGCACTGGCACTGGTGAGGGTCATCCTGCAGGAGAAGGGTGGAAGGCAGAAGCAAGCACAAGAGACAGAGAAATCAGGACAAACTCGTTTTTTGTAACAAACCCACTCCCATGATGACTGCATTAATCCATTCATGAGGGCTGAGTCCTCATGACCTAATCACCTCTTAAAGGCCCCATGTCAATTAAATCTCAACAGGAATTTAAGAGGGGACAAACATTCAAATGATAGCACCAACTAAAGAGAGACTAACAACATGCTCATCAAGACTTACATCAAAACTTCCATAATATTGTGTCTACCCACACAAAGCTAATATTTCATAACATTTTACCCACTCCAACTACTTCTCCATGCTATGGTCTGAATGTTTGTGCCCCCCCCCCCAAATCCATGTGTTGAAACATCATCAACAATGCGATGGTATTTGGAGATGGGTCCTTTGGGAGGTGATGGAGTCATGAGGGCTCCACCCTCATGAATGGGATTAGTGCTCTTATAAAAGAGACCCTAGAGAGCTGCTTTCCTCTCTACCATGTGAGACACAGCAAGAATTTGCCCTTTATGAACCAGGAAACAGTCCCCCACCAGACACAGAATATGCCAGTGCTTTTATCTTGGATTTCCTAGCCTCTAGAATTGTGAGAAATAAATTGCTGTTGTTTATAAACCACTTAGTTTATAATATTTTGTTGTAGCAGCCAAAATGGAGTAAGATATTCTACCTTTTATTAATAATATTATTCATCTAAGCCCCTGAAATCCCCTAAGTACTTTCCCTGATGTCTCCTTTTTGAGACACTATTAAGACTTTGTCAAGGTAGTGGTCTGCTTTAATATAATAAACTAGTTTGTTTTTTAAAAAAATCAATAGGTTTTGTTGGTGGTCTTTTTGGGGAGTTAACAGTCAACATTACCTTACCAAGATCAACTGTCCCTGATTATTAACTTACTCTGAAAGGTATTGACATACATTTATCCAGGGAGATGTTGATTGAGTGGATGAGCTGAATCTCCTAAATGCTCCACATGGGTATTTTAAGGCTCATAGTCAAGGCATTTTCCTAACATAACATGGCAGCATTAAATGACACGTCTCTAGTGTGTTCCTATTCCACACCACACGTTTGTAGACGTAAGGCTGCAAACATTATTTATGTCATTATAATCACATTTTTCTGTCTATTCTAACTCATAATTCATAGGATGTGCCTGGAAACAGGACCTATATTTAACAATAATACTTACATAAAAATACTTCACTATTGCAACTTATATGTTCACAAAACAATAATCTTCTGTAGACAAAGTAAATGGCCAGATTTCCTAAGATAAGAAGAGTTACACAATACATGTAGTAACTTGAAGCACACATACATATACACACATTCCCACATACTTTTTCTTTGTTGCTTACATCACAGGCAGATTTGTTACACTGTTCTTTTAGGCATTTTTGTTTTGGAAATCTGAGTAGGGAAAGGCTTTTTAATAGGTGAGAATAAATGAGAGATAGACTGTGTAAACCTGAAAGTTTTCAGGTCTTTCAAGTTATATAAAAATGGAGCTGTAACATTTAAGTGTTCTCAGAATGCAAAATTGGAGCTGCAGTTGGATATCAAATCATTGGGGAAAAGTGTACAGCAGCCATCACCGGGGTTCAGAGCCGGCATGCAGATATGCAAAGAAGCTTTGGGCTTGATGGCCTTGCCCCATAGTCTGACATAATCTGATTAGGCTTGAATTTCTCAAAGGTTGCTAATTTGGTGGTGGAATTTGTTCATACTTCTTTTGAATGGTACCTTCACAGTCTCTTAAGAGATGCTCACATGTTATTCTGACTCATGGCAGCATAAAGAGGGCTGGTCCCTCTTAGTCATGGAGAGAGGAACCTGGTGAATTTCAGGTGCTGTTATTGCTGAGAAGCGAGGCATATTCTTTGAAGTACAAGCTTAACAGTGATTAAAAAACAAGCAACTCAAAATTGTTTCCACCTATGACAACAGCTCTATTCCTCTGAAAAGTTTGTTCTGGTGTCAGATGGTGCCACTTGCTGCCAGCAGGGCTGGTTGCTGTGAGAAGGCAGCAGTGGGCAGGCCTCAACGTGCCCGCAGAGGTTTCCCTGGCCCAGCCTGAGTAGCTCTACCTCTGAGGTCTGCAGCATCCACACCATCCCGTGCCCTGCCTCTGAGGCTCTGGAGCCCAGTGCACATGCCTGACCTACTGCTACTCAGTGGGGCTCAAGAGCCCTGATTTTAATATTTGAGAGAAAAAAAAAACACCTGACAAACAAAGCAAATTAACAGAAAAAAAAAACCAATAAACATGCTCTACTTGTGAACAGTGACTGACTCTCATTTAACTTGATTTACTCAATTTATTCATATCAATTAATTAGATAATGAGCCACCAGCAGCCTTTAGGTTTTGCAGAACCATTATCCTCATTTCCTAATTTACTTCAAGGAAAATGATGTATGTAAACATTTTCTCAAATATTGGGGAGAATATTCATTTCTCAACACAAATAAATCACTATTTTTTCAGTCCAACTCTCATCTCAAAATACACAAATGTTTTGTGAAATCCTTTCAGGACCTTTGTCTATTTCTACCTCCCCTCCCCAGACCCCTAATACTGTATTGAGGTGCTCTTTCCAAGTTGCAAATCTGACTCCCCCAGGCTCAATTCCAGCCTTGAAAGCTTTCACAGCTTTCTGTTACCTCCAAGATGGAATCCTAAATGTCCTCCCTGCTGTGGGCCCTGACCAGGTCTGTCTACCACTTGGCACCCAGATCCAAGCTCTGGCATTTTTCTGCCCTGCTTTTTCTCCCCCTACCTCCTGGCTGTTCGAGATATTGCCCCTCTCGTTTGTATTGTTTTTCAGCACTTGTTCTCCTGGCCTAGTGGCCTGTCAAGTCTTCTCTTGAGTCTCAATTTTTCTTAGAAGCAGTCCCAGATTATCTCTTGCTCAATGTTTCTTGGTAGTCTAGGTGTCCCTCTTCTGAGGTCCTCTCTCAGAACTGCCACACTGTGTGGCCATCATTGACTAGTTCTCCATCTCTCCCTTTTCATAAGAAGCTCTTCCAGGGTAGGAACTATCTTTCATCTGAGAACACCCAGAGTTTCCACCAGTGCCAGGCACGCAGGGGGCTCTCATGTTCTCTCTGAGTTAACTGACTAAATACATGAATCCTTTACAAGTAACATACTCTGTTAGAGGGGGATGCTGCCCGTCTTCCTACTCTTGGGGAAACTTCTGTGCCATCAAACTTCAGATATTTCAAAGTCAGCACTTTTAGGACAAAATATTCCATTGGAGCCTAGAAACCCACAAGAAGTGACAGGCTTTCAAGATAAAGGTTGCCTTTTCAGCGTCCCAATCATCCTAGAACACCACTGGCTCCTGGCAAAGGGGCAAAAGATGATTGTCCTTTTCTTTTTCTGTGAATCTTCATTAGTTTAACAAATAATTTTTTGATCATAGACTATGTGCGTGGCACTGGGGATTCAATAATGAGCAAGATGTGTGTGATCTGTCCTCACCAAATTAAAATAGATCATAGGAGACAAATATTCTCAAACAAATGACTAGTGAACTCTGGTCAATTGGGATAAAAGTTATGAAGGGGTGCAGAGTGCCTTTGTAGAAACGTGAGCCACATTTCTTTGTTTTAAGAAAATATTTTATGTAATTCAGCTTGATCTGTGGAGGCAGTAAGACTTCTCTAAGAAAGGCCTAGAAGTTTAAGGATGGTGAGTGGTAAAATGAATTTAGGAACCACATGCACAGAAGCCTGCAAGAGAGAAAAATGGAAAGAAGGCCACTATCACTGGGGCGTGATGAGTAAGGAGGAAGGGACATGAGAGTGGAGAGGGGAGGCAGGATATGGGTGATGCCCCTTTGTGATCACTTGCTGACTCTCTGATCTTTCAAGCCTCTGTTACCTTTGCAACTAAGTCTTGTAGATTTAATTCATAGGGATATGGAAAGCCTCTGAAGATTTGCAGCAGGTGGTTTCCAAGTTTGCATTATGCTCTTTTAAAAGTATCATTCTGGCTATTTTGTGGAGAATAGTTTGGAGAAGAGCAGCAGTGTAAGTCAACAAGTCATCATGGCAGAAAATTCACACAGGCAGCATCTGCGAACATGCCAGTGATTGTTTGTCCTCAGTAGGACTCTCTGCAGTGGCTTCCTCAGTGCCTTGTTGCATGGTTCTTACTCTAGAGGTAACTCAATAGCTGAGAGCCAAGCTGAGAGCCCTATGAGGGGAAGTGGATACATCTCACAATTGGGTTCCTGGTATCCAAGGCTTAATCCTTTACCTACCTTGGCCCTGGCATTGTTTGCCAAAGAAGATATCATAGGATGTCATTGAGCACACATGAAGAGACATTGGAGATCCTATAACTGATGGTACAGGTTGAATATCTTTTATCTGAAATGCTTGGGAACAGAAGTGTTTTGGATTTTGGATTTCTCCGAAGTTTTGAATATTTGAATTATATACTTATCAGTTGAGCCTTCCTAATCCAAAAATCCAAAATCTGAAATGCTTCAATGAACATTTCCTTTGAGTGTCATGGCAGTGCTCAAAAAGTTTCAGATTTTGGATTTCAGATTTTTGTATTTGGAATACTTAAACTGAATCTACAATTAAAAAGATGTTTAGTAATCAAGCAAATCCTACCTTTGACAATTAGACTTGACTTAAATAACCCTTCTTATATTTAGGTGGCTATCTTGTTCTGATGAAAACTTGGGAATTGAGTGGAAAGAGATATCATTGAATGATCCCTGATAACTGAACATTTCTAAAAGAAGGGAAATATGTATTTTTTATCTCCTGAATGGCAGAGCCTTTATTCACCTTTGTGTCTCCCTGCACCTAGAAATGCCTGGTACTTAGTAGGTCCTCAATAAATAGAATACCTTATAGCATAGTTGTTAAAGAGCTGAGGTTTTACTGGCAAAGGAGAATTCAAGTCCTGGGATCTACTACTTTTCTGCAGTTTCTTGGGCAAGTTAATTAACCTTCCCAATTCTCAAATATTTATCAGCAAGATAATGATTAAAGGCAAAATTCTTCGCTTAGTGCCTAGAAGATATGAAGGACTCAATATATATTCGTTCTTATTATTAATGTTTATTGAATGCATAAATCAATTCATGATGAAACAAACCACTTTATGAAGCTGGGGGTAAAAAAAGATCAAAATGTGCTAAATTTAGGAACTCATCATTTTTAATAAGCTTTTCAATGTTTGCAGTTGTTCTAGCTCTGGAATAAGATTGGATATATTTTATATATTAATTTATATAACAATGAGTCTTCTTGTGGTCATTAGGATATAGCCTGGATGAAAGCTCAAGCATGTGTCTATGGCCTGCCAAAGTCTCCCTGAGGAGCTGAACTTTTGTTGCCTGGACACAGTTATGGGATATTTTTGCGGCCATGGCTTTGGAATAGTGGTGTGATCCAATTGAACCTGGACATAGGGGTCCAGTCAAGTACAAAGGCATTTGCCCGGCATAAAGAAAGTGGAAGTTGTGGGAGGTAAATATTATGAGTTTGAGTGCACATCTGGCTAAAATGATTTTTGGAAGTATTTCAAAGTCAAATACAAATAGTTTTTATGTAATATATTGTTACTTTCTACATTGGTGTAGATAAACTGGATGATTCAGTGAAGCAATTTAGCCTGGATTTCCTGAAGAGACTAGTCATTAAAATTTGAGATTATTGCACTATTCTGACATCTGAGTCATTTCCGAAGATGGATTTTGCTTACAGCCCCGTGTATATTCTGTTATTAATGTTTTGTATCTGCTTTCCATAGGTTTCTATATATTTTCAAATTTTACAAACTAAGGCAAATAAAATAAAGTCACCCATAATCCCACCATTTTAACACAGCCCTGGCCAATATTAGCTTTTTGGTATACTTATTTTTAAGTCTATTTTTCTGTCCAAACTTTTTATTTACTTGTAGTCATTGTGCACATACAAATTTATATTCTTCTGTCTTTTTACTTATCATTTATTACAAACATTTTATCACATTATCTCATAGATATCATAAGCATCATTTTATTATTTATTATTCTTGTAAAATTAGAGTTTATACCCATTAAAATATACATGGTACAAAAATAGCTTTAAATTAGAGTTGTACCTTAATTTCTAAAGCCAGCATATCTGTCAAAAATAACTTTTAGGTGAATTATTCTTAGGATTTCTTTAAAAATTGTAAAATAAGCATATGAAACACTAACTCTTTCTTAGTCAATGTTTTTCTATAATCTTTAATTAATTTTTCAATTTCTTCCCCAAGGATGTTGACAAAGTCATATCATGTATTTATCTGATTATAGAAACATTTTAAATTATATTCACAAGAGAAACTTTAAGACTATGCACATGTTTTCCACAAGTTTTCATCAAGAAATTTTGGTTATTGAAGGCATGATTCTATCTACTTCCAGGAGCAAAGGATCATTGAGAGAAATGGCTGGAATAATTACCAGTATTATTTAAATCTTTAAATCTCTGTCTCTTCCTCTTTCTCTCCCTTTCTGGTAAAGTTAATTTGTGTGAGTTAAATTGAAGTACCATGCAACTGTGTCATTGAAAATATTGCTCACCTTTCCACTCTTTCTCTCTGCCTGAAAGCCAAAGGTAATATCTTTAAACATTTTTTAGTGCATTAGCCTGTCATTTAAAGTCCTAACATCTATTCCATAGATATTTAAGGGTCTAACAACTAATCAAACAACCAATATGCTTTTAATATAGTATAGTTTGCACATACTATGAATAACTTTCTTATAGAGTATCAATGATGACTATAATAATAACAACACACAGTTCCTGAAGCTTTGTTCTATCAGGTTCTGGTTTAATCACTTTACATGCATTATTTTACATCGTCTCAGCAATGACCTAATGAGGTAGATATGATTGTGAGAGGTTAGTAACTTGCTCAACATCCTGGAGCCAATAACTGGTACAGCTGGGTCCACAATCCTGGTGTGTATGGCTTCAAAGAGCAGTATGCCAACCAGTGCTATGAATATCACTGCACATTTAATAATATGCTGCTATCGCTACTTCTTGATTTATAATTTTTTTATATTGACTCTTTGCTATTAAATTTGAGGAATTAAATTTGCTTATACTCCTAGCGTGACCAAATTGTCCAGGCTTGCCTGGACTTTCTCTGTATCCCAAGAAATGCATCAATCTAGAGCAAACTGCCTCTTGACAGGTCTGCTTCACATTCTAAGTTATTTTAATAGTTCTAATTATTAACCTGTAGTTATTAACAGTTAACTGACAGTTCTGCTAACAATTTAAAATATACTTGCATATCTATTTAAAATATACTTAAATGCCTATTAATTATATTTAAAATATATTATAATATACTGAGGTACCCATATAATAACCTTTTATAGATGTTAATATCTTGTTTTCCATATACAAAGCAGTGTATTAGTGTAATAGAAATTAGTACTCATTCAGTGTTCTTTCTCGTTCCTCTTCCTCTCACTTCCGGACTGTTCCAGCTATGTATGTATGTCGTGTACTTTCTGTTCTGTATACCTGAAATTCGGTCTTCTAAACTTTATGTAGTCATTGATTTTAAAAATGGAAAACTTGTAAACAGCACTTGCAAGATTATGAGTCAGTAAATGATACTCATTTTTCAAGTAAGTGACTGAACACCTAGACAAGGAAATGTCACTGTTCCCAAGCCTGTTCCATTTTTGACAGTTTGTACCATAAAAGAGTTTGTTTCTTAAAGCATCAAAGTCAAGTGAAAGATCATTTTCTCTGTTGGCTAATTTTTCAAATTGTGCTATATTTCCAGTTGCTTCCTAGTTGGAAAATTATTTTATTGCTCAAATTTTTGTTTTTGTTTTCTCTGGAATTTCTAATCATCTTTCTTTTCTTGTTGTTGTTGGCAAAAGAAGTATGTGCCTCTCTCAAGCTATCACTAATATCTTGCAGCTTTGTAAACAATTATCTGTTGAATGGAATTAGTTACGTTCCTCATGAGGACATTACGGTTCTGATTAGGCCAATTGCATCCTCCGTATGCTGCCCAGCACAGCTCTCCTCCTGGAACTGTGCTTGAAGTTCCTCCGCATTTGTTTCCACTGTTGGTTTGTTTTTTACTTTGCATTTCGTTCCTGTGATTGCAGCCTTCTTTTCATTTTGCTGGAGTCTATCTCCAGGTAATATTTTTAGAACATGCACATGGAGATAAACATTTCTTATTTCTTGACTAGCTTAAAAAGTTTTACTGTCACCTCCCTCTCTGACACTTTTAATTGACAGTTTGAATGAGAATGAAATCTAAATTCAAAAACAGTTTTCTCCAGAACCGTGAAGACATTACTTCCTCATGGTTGATAAGACGTCCCAGGACGATATAATTATTCCTTTTTAAATAGCCTTGTTTTTGCTGCCTTCTCACCCTCCATACTGATATTATTCTCATCTAATATGATTTTCTTGTTTGATCTCTAAATATGCTTATGTTTTTGGGTATTTTTAAGTGTCGTTTTGCTTAAAGAGCTTGAAGGGGCTATACACACTCACGCACACACACACACAATTATTTTTGTCAATCAGTACAAAATGTTCAGTAAAGTTTTCTTTTAGTAAGATCTTGTTCCAGAAGACTATTCCCATTCTTGGTTTCACATACTATTCTAAATTAAATCCATGCCTTCATTTTCTGTTCTTTCATCCGTGTCTATGTACCCTTGTGGGTTTATTATACACTCAATTTCAATATGTATTTCATGACTATGCCACTACTGCTGGCAAGGTGCTCTATTTTCTTTCCCTTTATGTACCATACCTTTTCAAAGCATTTGGAAGGATACTAATCATTCAACTTCTCATGACGTTTTTGATGAGTGATATAAAGTAAGTAGAAAGAGATGTCTTTCAAGTGGAGAGACAGAAGCTTTTTTTTAAAGCATGTGAATGTTTTTTAATAAGATTTTTCTTACACTCTTCCCCATATATTCACAATTTTTCTCTAGTAATGACATGGATATAAAGGCTCTCCTAGATGTAGCAATTTTAAAAGAATACTTACATTGTGAAATTGGAATAGCCTGGAGCAATGCCTTTATTTCCTTGTCAAATCTCATAAACTGAAAAAGTATTAAAGAAATGGTGTTGGGAACTTTGAGAGAAGAGAGTCTTCTTTTTTGATTCTCTTTCTTCCTATTCCCCCAACACTGCACTGGTGGGCATGAGACTGCCACAGGGGTTGGTCTTTGAACAGTCAGGCAAGTGATTGTCCCATTCCAAAGCCGTGCTTGAAGTGGATGCTCTGGGAGAGCACAGGGCTTTCTCACAGAAAAGAGGATCGGCCATTCCACCATGTTGGAATTGGGAGTTGGCATCTGCTAGTACTAAAGCCATAAAATTTTTCTTACAGAATGGGATAGAAAATGTGTCCCTAGCTCTCAAGAGATGGTGAGGAATCTGATACATTAAACAATAATAATAATAAATAATAATAATAATGGCAAACTCCACTGAACACTATTAGGTACCAGCAACAATGCTAAATATTTTACCTATATTATTTTACATAATTCTTACAATAATATTATGGTGTTAGTGGCTATTATAGTCTCTACTTTACATATAGAGAAAATATAGTTTAGAGAAGTTGATATAGTTGCCCAAGGGCACAGTTAATAAGTGATGCAGCCAAGATTCAAAGTGAAGTCATTGGACCACAGAATCTGATCCCATAAGCATTATTATTGTCACTTGCAAATGCTGACTACTGTTTGCCCAACTAGTTCACAGAAGAATTCTTTTAGAAAAAAATTTTTCTAATAAAAAGATTTATGCCACGAATTAGACAATCAAGCATCAGATTATAACTCCATTTTGCTCAGAAAACCAAAACAAACAAACAAAAAGAAAACAACAACAAAAAATAAAGAAAATATTTCCTCAGCATTTTTTTATATAAAATCTGACAATAGCTATGATCCTTCCAACCTTTGCATATCTTAACAGGTAAAGATGGTTTTAGGCACTTTTACATTTGAAGGTCTCCTCACTCCAAATTATATCATATGTCTTTTAATGTACTTATATCCCATGCTCAATTTCTCAATTTAATTTCTGTATAACAAAATAAGAATTGAGTTTAGGAGCAGTTGAACAATGAGTTTACTATGTAGTTTACATGTTATATTTCGTAGACATTTAATTAGATTAATTTTCATTTTGTTCAGCAGGGTTTTTTTAAAATTTGTAATCAATACATGTTTTTCAGACCCAAATATGTTTATACACCCTTGCACAGTTCATAGGATTAAGTCTATAGAAGGAAGAGATAAAAACAGGAACTTTAATGGAGGATAGGGTTAAGGGATGTAGGTAACAGCCTGCTATAGTTGCAAGAGCAGTAGATTTAGAAGTAGGTAATCAGGGATCCAATTATAGCTCCACCATTTCTTAGTGGAAGCTTTGGAAAATCATTTAAACTTCTCTGGGCCTTAGTTCCTCTGCTTAAAATGAAAGGTAAATACTCAGACTATTAGAATGATAGTTACATATATAATTTGAAGCTATTTTTTTTTTTACTCAATAAAATATTTATTGAGCGCTTACTAACCACCAGACATTGCTCTAATGTTGGGATGTAGCAATGAATGAGGACCACAAAAGAGCTTTCCCTCTTGGACCTTTTATTGTAGGGGAGAAAACATGAATCAATATTGTATATGCACTCAGGTAATAATAAGGCCCATGATGAAAAATGAAGTAGGTGCAGGAGATAGGGAATGAAAAGAGCCTTTGTTTTAGATAGATGGCTTTAAGAGTCCTCTTTGAGGAGATGACATTTAGTCCAACTATGTATGCCCAACATTTCCTGGAGAAGAAGAAAGAATATGAAGGTTGGAAGCAGTGAGGGGGTGTTATGGCAGCATGACACAGACATGACAAAGATGTTTCTAGAACTTCATGCCATTTCCCTGATTCCCTCGCCTGGCTCTGTTCTGAGTGCTTAGGAACTAAAATAGCACAGAATCCCATGTGGTGCCCATATTCTCTTTAAGAAATGTGTTTTAAAATTACAGTCCTGTGCAAAAGAGTCTTTTAAAAAAAAGTTTACCTGATGCAAATTCAAATCTGTGAATTTACTGTAAATGCCAATCTAAGTTTGCAGTAAATTATTATGGAAGACATGAAGTAATATAATAAAACTGAAAAAGACATGAAGTGATGATTTTACTTACCTCTTACCGTACAGTGGTGTAGCAGATAAAATGTCATCAACCCTATTTTACAGACGGTGCCCAAGGTCACATGGATAATGAGTGGGAGACGAGTCCTGATCCTGGCCGCACCCCAGCACAGAGCATTCACCTTTGTACAGTTGCTGCGTTTCCAAACACAAACTTTGCTTTTATATTCAGACTTTTATAAAATCTGTGCATCACTGTGAACGTGGGTCACAACCAGGATAAGCTTTCCTAAGGGAATCAAACAATGCTTCTGCTAATCAATGTTTGTATGAGAGCTCCAGCCAATGAACAGAGGTAGCAGAGATAAGGGGAGAAAGGGCATAGGTCCTCCAGGAGCAAAGAAGAGAACGAAAGTGTAACAGTGACAAAAATCATACCTGAATAAATACCCAGATTATGTTTCTCTTCTCATTTCCCCTAAGGAAAATTCTGGCATTGAACACTTGACATTTCTTCACTCTCAGTTTCTTAACTTTATCATGAGCCTCAGTGTAGGAATAAAGGGAGAAGCAAGAAGATTTGTACTGGAAAGAGGAGGAGAAAGGATGACTAGTGGTTTGTAGCCCTGGTTAGACATTAAAATCACTCAGGGAACTTTGAAAAATCCCAATGCCTAGGCAGTACACCAGAACAATTACACTCATGCCCTACTTAACAATGGGGATAGATTTGTTCTGAGAAATGTGGTGTTGGGCAATTTCATTGTTGCGCAAATTTCATAGAGTGTACTTACACTAATGTAGATGATAGCCTGTTATACACCTAGGCTATATGGTACAGACTTTTTGCTCCTAGGCTACAAACCTGTACAGCATGTTACTGGACTGAACATTGTTGACAATTATAACACAATGTGTATATAAACATAGAAAAGTTACAGTGAAAATAAGGCATTATGATCTTATGGGGCCATCGCTGTATATGTGGTTTGTGGTTGACCAAAACATCATTATGTAGCTCATGACTGTACTTTAGAAGCAAACATGCCAGAGAGAGAGAGAGAGAGAGAAATTGGGCCAAACTCATCCTTTTCATTAGGAACCCACTCCCATGATAATGATATTAATCCCTTCATGAGTTAGGGCCCTTCTGGCCTAATCACCTCTTAAGGCCATACATCTTAATAGTGTTACAATGGCAATTAAGTTTCAACATGAGTTTTGGCAGGAACATTCAAACTATAGCAGCTTGCTAATGGCTAAGGAAGTTGTGAGATCAAGACTGTTTCCTTGGCCGGGTGTGGTGGCTCATGCCTGTAATCCTAGCACTCTGGGAGGCTGAGGCGGGCAGATTGCTCAAGGTCAGGAGTTCGAAACCAGCCTGAGCAAGAGTGAGACCCCATCTCTACTAAAAATAGAAAGAAATTAATTGGCCAACTAAAAATATATAGAAAAAATTAGCCGGGCATAGTGGCGCATGCCTGTAGTCCCAGCTACTAGGGAGGCTGAGGCAGGAGGATTGCTTGAGCCCAAAAGTTTGAGGTTGCTGTGAGCTAGGCTAACGCCACGGCTCTCACTCTAGCCTGGGCAACAGAGTGAGACTCTGTCTCAAAAAAAAAAAAAAGACTGTTTCCTTATATGAGAAGGTACCACCATGAGGAGGTCCTTCTCTGATCGGCATTCATCATGTTTTTATGGGAGTACAAGGTCCAATTGGGGGCCTTTATTTGAAGCAAGATGTAGAAACCTTGGAGAGAGCTCAAAAGAGAGTAACTAAAAATGATTAGCTTAGAAAATGGGTCCTTTGAAGAAAAGCTAAAGAGATTTTTGTTATTAAGCATAAAGAAAAGAATCATGGGAGTTGAGGAGAGTGGTAGGAAAATGAAGACAGTGCATTTTATTTAAATTTCAATTTAAATCATTAGGTACAAAAACTATACTTCCTAATGCAATTTTTATCAAAGGCCTACTCCTGTAAGTGCATGTTGTTTACCTTGCAGATAGATGCCTTTTTTCTCCTCAGAGATATGTTTTATATATTTTAAAGTAGTAATTTATTTTATCACATTACTGTTGCAATTACCAAAAAATGGGTTTTTTAAAAGAACTTATTAAAATCAACTGAAGCAAAGGCTTTTAAATTCTTTAGGAGAAAAGATGAGTTGCCTCTTAATTCAGAGATAGCTTTCTTCTCATATATTAAGGAGAGAACCACTTACCAAAATAAGACATGAAAAAATATTTATTTAACCCAAAATAACAAGCTTCATATAGTATGTGTACATTTGTTTTTGTCAACAAATGTCATCTTTAATTACTTCCCAGCAAAGTAAGTGTATATATTTATTATTTTAGTTACAGCTGGAAATTATGCTTTTTGAAAAACAAAATAAAATAGACATCACTTAGTCAAGTCAACAGAAAAAAAGTTGAAGTGTTAAGCTGCATATTATAGTTAGTCTTGTTCTCTTCTTCCTTTTTAGTCCTGTCCTGGGAAAATAGGAGCGTCTTTGTTTTTTCAATTCCTAAATGTTTTCTCAATTTAGAACAAATTAGTTCAATGAAAGTAAACATTCTTCCTACACCTGTGAAAAGCTACTGTTGCTCAAAAGTAGAAAATTGCTTTAAAGGTCTGAGGTGAATTCAGGTGTTTAAACACTTCTCCCTAGACTATTGTATGAGCTTCCTTCAAATCCGAGTAACAAATACAGGTCTTGAGTGGTTCATCCTCTGTCCTCAAGTGCATTCTAGTTGGCTTTGGAGGGGTGTGTTCCAAGCTCCTCCCCCAGTCAGTTCTGCTCAGAAGGAAGCCTAGTAAGCCTACAAGGTGCTAACATGAAAGAAATTGGGGGTCGTGTAAGGCATCTTAAGACCTATCAGAATATTTTCTTAAAAGGTTCATGAATAAATAATACCTTGTAGTATCAGTTCTATGGTAAAAATATAAATTTTGAGCCATCTTGAATAGAAACTCATTTTACATAAGTTTATTATAATTTACTTTTAAGGAGCAAGAAAATTCAATAAAATCTCAGATTATTAAATGATTTTTTTAAATTAATATTTTAATGCACCTAGAGCTTTAGCAATGTGAAAGAAGAAAATATCTGATAAATAAAATGGCAAGTTTTGGTTTACTGATTTCCAGTGAAAACAATAAAAATGGAAAATTATAGTCAAAGCTTAATTAGATCTTAGCTACAAGTCATCTTTTTGTAACTTCATGTGTTAGATGGAGAGTGTGCCCTATCTAACTGAGTGCTCCATCTAAGCAAGTGCTCCATCAAGTGAATGCCCCAAGTGAGTGCTCCATCCAAGTGAGTGCTCCATTTAAGTGAATGCTCCACCTAGTGAGTGCCCCATCCAAGTGAGTTCCCCACCCTAGTGAATCCTCCATGAAATGTGTGCCCAGAGTGACTGTCCCATCTAAGTGAGTGCTCCATTTAAGTGAATGCCCCACCTAAGTCTGTGCCCCATCTAGTGAGTGCCCCATCAAGTGAGTGCCCCATCAAGTGAGTGCTCCATCAGGTGAGTGCCCCATCAAGTGAGTGCTCCATCAAAGTGAGTGTTTCATCAAAATGAATAGTCCATCAAAGCTCTATCTGAACAAGTAACTGAGTAAGGTTAAAGAATTTATTCAATGCTTTGCAGCTAGTTAGCAGCAGGGCTGGCCAGAATGACAGTTCAGGAATTCACTGGGCATTATTTTTCCTCCAACTTAACACTATTGCTCCACTAGACACTGCAAACTGTGTAATTTTTTCTCATTAGATTTCAAAGAAAAAGAGGGATACCGTGCTTCAACTTGCTATTCTGGGAAGGAATTTTTGTAGTTGACCAAGGTAGTTCATACAGCTCTTTGGTACTAACTTCTAAAAGGATTTGATAGCGCTTTCCTCAAAGGGCCCAGTTATAGGGCCTAATTTGAGGCTGAATGTCCTGGAATTTTCCTCCTACCTTCATGATGGGGAGATACAACTGCTTTTTAACAATTAATTAATTTATTTTCAACTTTATTAGGGTTAAATGGACAAAAATTATATATACATTCAAAGTGTACAATATGATGTTTCGATGTACGTATATATTGTAAAACGATTATCACAATCAAGTTAATTAACAAACCCATCATAGTTACTTTTTTTTTCTTTTTTATTTCATCATCTATATATAACTCAGGAAAATCAGTATAGTTACTTTTTATGCGCAGTAAAAATACTTAAGATCTATTCTATCAAATATAAAATATAAAGTACATTATTATTAACAGTAGTTACTATAATACTACACATTAGATCTCCAGAATTTATTCATCTTATAGCTGTAAGTCTGTACACTTTGACCAACATTTCTGATTTCCCCTACCCTTTCACCCCTGGTAACCTTTCTACTTTCTGTGTGAAACTGCTCTTTGAAGAACAAGCATTAACTTCTTGTGAATGCTGAAAAAACTACAGTGCTCATGGAGCTAAGGAGCCATTGCAGAAGGCTTTAGCCACTGAATTAGGTGTAAAAAAGGCAGTCACAGTCAGTAGTAACTGGCATCCATCTATACTGTGGCAGTTATTTTAAATTCACAAAAACATTAATAAAAATATCCCCTTGAAATAAATAATTAAAGGTGGATTATTATTTGAAACCTCCTAAACCATCCAGGTTGCACATTTGCAAATTAATACATTGGTCTGACTTGGGTAAATCATACAAAATAACAGAATCAGATTTTGAATGAGGTTAGGCTGTGTAGTAAGAAAACTGAAGTTAAGGATAAAATCTTCTTGGGGGAGAGAAATAAAGATTTCTATGTTAGTGTTTTAAGTGCTTGATAAAAATGTAGAGAATTTTCGAAGCAACTAAATGAACTTGAGTAAGTGCAAGGAACATCAGTTATATTTTTGCCATGTTAAATGTTATATATAAAAATTAAGGTATTTATTGTTATGGCAATTTATTATTGGCCTTATTTGATTTGATAGGCAGACCTTTTCTTCCCCTTATTTCTCTCCTCACAAATACCACCCAATCAATGAACCCATCCATAGATACTGAATACTTATATTCTCCCATACTGAGAAATTTCTCATTTAGATATGGACATTAAAGTCCATTAAGATCATCAAAAGTTCACCAGTCCTGTGGTCTGTTTGTGAGGTATATATTGTAGAGTTAATCTTACAATTATTATATGGTTGTTTTCTCTAATCTCTCATAGACAAATTGTCATGTCCATATAAAAGAAAGAAGATCCTAAATTGTACCTTCTTTGAAACTTTATACTTTCCCCATACTAATAAAGAAGATTGCTTTATAAGGTGGAATAAAAATATAAAATATCATTCAGATTTTTATTTTAAAAACTATTTTTGTTACAATTCAGATTATTTTTTAAAGCAGTCCCCTTTGATGCCTTTGCTTTCTTATTCAAAATGAAAGAATTTTTTCATCATTGATTCTATTACTTCAAGCCTGGAACCATTCAAATTAATTTTTATATACTATACTCAGTTTAGTAAAATATTTAGTGCTTTTATAATGTTGTAAACCATTAGGCTGTAATTACACTAACACGCTACAGAGACTAATAGTTCTGTTGGAATACAACAATGATGCATGATGGCCTTATTAATATAATAGTCCTGAAACACTAAGAATATTAAAAAAATTAATCATTGTTACAGCCTGTATTTAGTTACAGATTGTAAAAAACTACTTATGATTTTACTACTGTTCTAACAGCCTCGTGGAGAGGCCCTAAACAATTTCAACAAAGCTTCAGAAAGTTTTGAGCATGGTTTCAATACACCTTGATGCCCTAGCTATAGTTTGGTGAATTTTAAAGCATCAATAATGTTACAAAGAGGAGCCAGACCAACTTTAGTAATTACTTAATGTTGATCTATTGGTTCAAATGTAACACCTCATGGCTACTAGACAGTTTTTAAACAGGCAGATGGATATCAGTGGGAGGTGAACTCTATACCCTAACTTTTTCACTGTCCCCACTAGATTGCAAAGTTGATGAGGTCAGGGGACTTTGTGTGGTCTCCCTATCCTGGAGCACCTGATACAGAAAAGGGCTTAATGAAACTTGTGTTGTATAAATGAATGAATGAATGCCCCAAATCCAATACATCAATCAGGCCATGCTTTTAGTGAGTATGACTACTGTGTGTTCAGTGTCTTCCACTTTTATTTTTTCTTTCCTACTTCTTCTGCTCTGCAGACTCAGCCACTTTACTTGTCTCCTTGGCTTGACATCTTTCCAGCCAGAGAGTGAACATAATAAAACACTAGGACTTATATTTTGGATAATGAGGGAAGTCGGTGCATCCACTTTACTTTATAAAAACCATTTACTAAAGTGTCTAGCAGTCTTGAAGTTGTTGGTAATGTGGAAATTTGATTCTTTGTTGTAACTTTGCATAATTTTGGCAGGTGGCTAGACTCTACTCACTATTTACTCTGCCATCTTACTAAACCATATTTTTGGACTCCCTAGTACTACCACCTCGATGCAGATGACCTACTTAATTCTCTAATAATCTCCTTCTCTTTCTTATCTAAGACTCTTAATCTACCTTTCTTGTTCTAACTGATTTCACTAAGTTTTGGTTTTGACAGTTTTAGCACACAATATTAGGAAACATCTATTTTTCTAGGAAAAAGAACGGATGCTTTTTTTCCCTCTCTCTCTGCATTTTAGTGTATAGTAACTAGTGGGTTTTTTGTTGTTGTTTTTTCTTATTTTAGCTCCTAGCATTCAATACTGTTAACTGATTACCTCTCTAATATTTGGTCATGGTTCTAAATGAAAAAATTAGACCCTGAGAATCTGCAGTTTAAGTAGCCTGGGATCCAATAGTGGTTGTGTTGAACATCTATCTTTCTGAATTAATATTTCTAGAATCACTCTGTAAAATCTATCTACGAACTACTAGTGGCCACTCATAAGTGTAAGAATTAAATGGCATAGTCTATAAGCTTCTTGATTCCCTCAGGGACACCTGATATGAGGACTTCACTGGTAAGCACAGGTAGGATGCACAATTTTCTGGAAAACAACCTGCCCGTGGATACAAAAGTATGTATTCAATTATTTAGAGCATTGAGCTCCTGCTGTTTATAAGGTGCTAAATTGCTGGCAATTAAAAGATAAATAATGATGAATCTAACTGTGATCTCGTCACCAAGGTCCCTCAGTCCAGGGAAGGAAGGCGGTACATTTGTTAATTTGTAAGATATGTACATTGTGAGAAGTAAAGCCTATTAGTTGGGAGCAGTTTCCTTGAGGTAGAATATAGAAATTCAGGATTGGAAGGGATTTCAAATTTAGCTCATCTACTCTCACCTAACCTTTTTGACATGTGGCTATACAGTCTCGCCTTAAAAATCACAGGAGATAGGAAATACACTCTATTCCCCTGGGAAGCCTGTTCCAATTTTCTGTCTTAGAGCTCAAACATGCTTTCCTGAAATTTCCACTGGGGATCCTACTTTATTTTATAGAATCCATCCAAGGTTAAATCTAACTTATCTTTGTGACAATTCTCAAAGTGTTTGGCAATAGTTATGATAATATAACTAATATTAATTGAGCAATTTAATATGGAGACATTGTTAAATCCTTTATATGTGTTAATTTATTTAACTTTCACAATACCTGAAGTAAACATTATTACTCTTATTTTACAGATGAGGACATGGAGGCATAAGGAAGTTGAGTGAATTGCCCAGTGTTGCTCCATCAGTGAATGGTGAGATTGAGGTTTCAAGCCAGGCATAGGGTTCCAGAGCACTGCCTCCCTCGCTTCTGGTTTCTTTTCCAAGAGAAATCTTCCTAGGTTTTCCTATGACATGTTTTTAATCCATCATTATCCTATTGCTACTATCAGAAGGTTTTTTTTTTTAAATGCAATTTGAAGTGTGTCCCCAATGGAGAAAAGAATATTCCAGTTGTTTCCTGATCTACTTGCAGCAGAGAGGAACTCTCACTTCTATGTGTGGACTTGCTATGTTCATCATCACAGCTCCTGTTACTTTTCAGCCTCATCTCCCAGAGTCTCCTACCCTCTCCATCCCTGTCTAGAATGAACTGTGATTCTGAAAAGAACTCTCTCCCTGACCAAACTTTGGCAAGGCTCCCCTGAGCCCTCTTCCTGGCTGGATCCCTGTCTTCAGACTCCCACGTCTGACTTTGCATCATCCAGTCTTAGCACAATCCTGCTGAGTCAGTGTAGCAAGAATCCCCACCCTCCACACCTGACCACCCTTGATATCTGGTCAAATTCCATATCCCCTGTTCTTGGTATTTTATCTAATTGGCCCACCTTCAGCAAGAATCCTGTCAAGTTGGTTTTACCAGAATCCTCCCCTCACCCTTCATGTTTCCTCTTGTAACTTTTGATATATGCACTGACCCTGCTCCTTGGCTCACTTGTCCATGCTGTATTTGGAATGGAGCTCAGTTCTATACTGGCGTCTTTTTCCCCCTATTGCAATGCTATATATATTATATTATCTTCACAGCTTTAACTTCTGCCTGGCTCTAATTTTCTTTAACAGCTCCTTGAATGTGTCTTGTTGATGTGGGTGAGGTGGCCATGGAAGCAGGAATCAAGAAATGTTTCCTAGGAGAGATCGTGGAAAATCAGGGTTTTGAAAGATGTATATAAAATTCTGGGAGCAGACAACTATGTGTGGGAAGGGAAGGAAGGGGCCGGGTGGGGTGGCTCATGCCTGTAATCCTAGCACTCTGGGAGGCCAAGGTGGGAGGATTGCTTGAGGTCAGCGGTTCGAGACCAGCCTGAGCAAGAGCAAGACACCATCTCTTTATTTAAAAAGAGAGAGAGAGAGAGAAGGGAAGGGCATTTTAAAGAAACAAACAACCTGTGCAAGGGCATGAGGATGTGAGTCAGCATGAAGGGTTTAAAACAACTGCAAGCATGCCAATGTTACCTGGGCAAGAACTGGTGGAAAGGGGAATAGAACTATGGAGGAGCTTTGATATTGAACTGCTATTACTCTGAGATTCTAGCCAATGGGATTAAGCAGGGTAGAGCCATGTTGAGATATGTTAAAAGAAAATTTTCAAAAAAGAGGTAAAATCCTGACTGGTACAGATATAAAAATAAATATGTGTTAAGCATTTTATTTAACTCATTTAAGTAGGGAACCAGGCAAATGTTATAACTAGTTTGTGTATGGAAAAATCCAAACTCTGAAATATTTGAAAGAAGTTTGTTCTGAGCCAAATCTGAGGACGATGACCCAGAGCCACTCCCAAGAAGCCTTGAGCAAGTGGACTCTGTGTGGCAGGGTTACAGTTTGGTTTTATACATTTCAGGGAGACAGGGGTTACAGGGAAAGTCATAAATCAATACGTGGAAGGCATACATTGGTTTGGCCCGAAAAGGTGGGCCATCTCAAAGTGGAAGCTTACAGGTTATAGGTGGGTTTAAAGATTCTTTGGCTTTTAAATGGTTAAAGACATGAAGCTTTGTTAAAGGCTTGGAATGTTTCAACATAAGGAGCTGTTATCAGAGACAAGCCACTGGACATAGATTTGTTGTATAAATTGAGGACCTGCAGGTTTGTCTTCCATACCCTTAGGGCTGTTAATGGGTTACAAAGGATGTCTCCAATAAGGGAGGGGAACATGATGAGGCCTGTCTGACCTCCCTCCTCTTAGCAGACAATTTAGTTTTAGGATGTTCCTTTGGCCATGAGGGGGTCCATTCAGTCAGCTGGTGGGTGGTGAGCCTTAAAATTTTATTTTAGTTCACGGGTTCAAAATATGCTTCTAAGAACAGTCTCATTTATAGATCAGGAATATTGAAATGAATTTATAAATGGAGGTAAAACTGGTTTTTCAACAGGGTGGAAGGAAGGACAATTAAATTTCTATAAGACAGGTCAGAATCTGCATGACTTTAGACAAAAATTTTACATTGCTATCAGTTACCTAAGATTCACAGAGTTGTAAAATACCTCCTCAGACTCAACATCAAAGAAGGAAAAATGATGTTCTATAAACGATGTGTGGTTTTCCATTAGTGTAAAAGTTTCTCTCTACCAATTTGTATTCTAGAAACTTTTCTCTGTGGTCCATGGAGGACAAAGCAGAGGAGAACTGAGTGTGTTTTGCTTTATTTTAAGGGACCCTTTAAATAGTGCTTTATGTATCATGTTTGTTTGTGGTAGGAAGCATGATAAAAAATAGGAGAAAGAAATAAGTTTTCAAATTGCTATACTCCTTGCCATGCCCTTTTGCTTGGTTACATGGCTCAGGAGGAATGGGAGCCAATAAAGGAAACTTGCACAGGCTCTCGATGTCCTAGAGGTTCACTGGAATCACTGACATGAGGCAGATTGGTTAATAGGAGAAAAGCGTACATATTTATTAAATGTGTATGCACGGGAGACTTCAGAATGAAGACCTAACCCCTCAGTGGGGTTCAGAAGCTTATATGCCATTTGAGGTTACAGAGAGAATTTGGGCTCATAGCATGGCCAAAACCAGGTAAAGATGGTAAATCACATTTTCCCAGCGAGACAGGTGAGAGGAGGGAAAGAGGAAGGGCTTGGCTAGCAAAGGTGGTCTTGTTGTGTAGATGAAACCTCACAGGTAGCAGCCCTCAGAAAGAATAGATGGCAGATGTCTCTTTGTAGACCTTGAACGGTGTCAGATTCTTAGTTAATCTTTCCTAGATCCAGACAAGGGAAGGGCTGGCTGCATGAATGCAGATTCTCCATAGATCTACAGATTTCTCCTAGAAAGATAGCCTGATAGGGCTGCTTCTGTTTCCTGGCCCTTGGCAGCCATGTCAAAATATGTCAAAGAAATATGTTTTGGGGTAAAATATTTTGATTTCCTTCACACACAACCGTCATGTGCTACTTTGTTCCCTCGCTCTGTCCCAGTTAATCAATTTAGAGTTGTAAAGGAGGAAAAATAAACTTTTTTCTACCCTCCAAGGTTCTGTGGCTGGGCCCTGGGAATTAAACTGACAAAGGACAGATTAACAAGAGAAAAGCACAGTTTATTAACACACACAGCATGTATACACCTGGGAGATGTATTCAATGAAATGTAACTCGAAGGGGTGGTTAGAACTTGGTCTTATATAGTATCTGAACAAAGAATGATCAATTTGTAGAAAAGTAACAAAACAAAGGAAAATGGATTTAGGCTTTTTTAGGAGTAGGAAACGTTGGGAAGGTAAATATATGGAGAAATTAGTGGAAGATAAGTGTTGTTTAATAAGGTTAGTGAGGCGGCTTCCTCTCAGTGCCATCTGTGGGCTAATTGTCATTTCTGGTGATTAAAAGCCTAAGAATTGTCTTCTCTTCTTGGTATGGGAGAGAGAGACACTTTTACAAATGGAATTTATGTCCTGCTTTTAGACAGATTGGAGAGGGCAGGCAGCCTTTGTTCTGTGTCTGTTGTTTCTTACTTGCCTTCAACTCAAAATAATTCTTATGTCAAAGTGGCATATTCTGGGGTGGCATTTTTTGATCATCTATAGAGTCCAGGCAAATGATTCTTGGAATTATTTTATTCTTTTAATGATGGCGAAGGATTTTACAACTGGGCTAACAAAAGAGTGACTAATTCAGCAAGTGATAAGTATGGAGGACCATACAGGGAAAGAGAGATAAAAAAATAAAGGGAAATAGAAAAAGGATACAGAAATTTTTATCTCAAATGCTTTTAGATTTTATTTTTATTTGAAGGAGAAAATTTTTCATTCCTGAGTTAATATTTCTTTTTCTGAGTTAATACTTATACATTTTTGGGATAGTCCCATTTTCATACATTGATACAAATCATGCTTAAATATGTGTCGTTTTACTAATGGCATAGCTTCAAATCTAAGGCCTAATCTTTACATGATTTGCCTTAGAAAGTTCCAAAATGTGTTTAAAATACAAAAGCTTCTCTTTGAAGCTATGATTAACTACATACTATACCTCTGGATGAAGCTAGGGTTCTGATCAATATTTAATAATGATTTTATGGTAAGTGGGCGTGTATGCTCATTAGAACAGTAAGTGAGAAAAGGATGCATTTTAATGGAGAATTAACAAATGGAGCTCTAGGGCAAGGGATATTTGCTTTAGAGATTTGTTGTAATTTCAAATAAGGTGTCTTAAATACAGCATTCCATGCATTTCTTCTAAATGACAAATTGTGTCCTAGATCTAAAAGTGTTACCATTATTATGATGGATGTGATCTGAGATGAGGTCTGAACAGCTTAAATAAATTAACATTGTGAAAACTTGGCTCTAAACAATTTGGAATGGTACAGCTTTTAATTCATTCAGACACAAGATGTATTTCCTATGTTCTTAAATTCAGTAGCATAAAAGTCTAGAATTTTAAGTAAAACTTTTAGTAAGTCCTGTACTTTTTTTCCTCCTTTTTTTCTCCCATGGGACAAAATTAGCCTCCAGATCTTTTTCCGCTTGGCTATAAATTCTGCCTTGAGAAAATCTTCTTAGATTTAAAGGCAGTATCCATTGATGAAAAAAGAATTAGTAGTAACTATAATTATTGGTAAACTGAAAGAGCAAACTTGAATAATCATTAGTAAACAACATGTGTTGATGAAACACTAGTTGATTCAGAAACAGAAAAGTCATATTCTAAGTTAAATCACAAAGAAAGTGAAAGGAGAGAAAAAGATTTACAAAGGCTGTTGAGAACTTGGATTTGCATTTGTTTATTTGTGGATATGTATAATCTAGTTAGAATGAAAATGTTGAAGGTATAGGGAGCAAGGCTCTTCAGCTAAAAAATCACTACATGAGGTAGACTGACTAATAGGAGGAAAAGGATACAAATTTATTTATTTAACCTGTATTCATGGGAACACTCAGAATGAAGAGTCAATTCCTCAACGGTGTTTAGAAGCTTATATGCCTTTCTATTTTTTATTTATTTTTAATTAATAATTTTTACTTATATAAATATTATATTTCTTGTTATTATTAATCTTTCTTCTTTTTTTTTCCTGCACATATCCTTGGTAATAAATATGGTTATATGCCTTTCTAGTAAAATGGGTTATGGAGGGTTGGAAAAGAGGAATTCTAGTGAGGGGCAATAAAGGATTGCTAGGGAGGATGAGAAGGTAGGGAACAAAGATTAACTGGTAAATATTTCTCTTTGGAATTTGAATGAATCACCAGGATGTTCTTTTCTTTTTTTTTTTTTTTTTTTTGAGACAGAGTCTCACTCTGTATCCCTGGGTAGAGAGCAGTGGCATCATTGTAGCTTACGACTTCATACTCCTGGCTCAAAAAATCCTCCAGCTTCAGTCTCCCAAGTAGTTGGGACTACAGGCACGTGCCACCACACCCAGCTAATTTTTTCTATTTTTAGTAGAGACAGGGTCTCACTCTTGCTCAGGCTGGTCTCAAACTCCTAAGCTTAAGTGATCCTCCCACCTCAGCCTCCCAGAGTGCTAGGATTATAGGTGTGAGCCCCTGCACCTGGCCAACATTATCTTCTTAAAGAGTCTGTTCAGGTGTGGTCACATTCCTGGTTTTACAAGGATGCAGGGGGGGTGGGAGATTGTTTTGCTAGGCTGGTCTTAGGAAGATAAAGAAACTGCAATTTTTTTAAGGAGAGTGCCCATGGTGGGAGGAAGGTCAGAGAAAACTTGAGGCTTCTTTGGTCAGTCCAGCATGTCAAAATGCCATATGTTAGGGTAAAATATTTCTAATTTCCTTCAATCCCCACTTTGAAATTAAAATGTTTCATATATTAAAAGACAAGCTGGTAGCTTTGGAGAAATTTGGGTTGAGGTTGTTAGATAGAGATAGGCAGGTCAGATTAGTAGTCTATTGTTAGTTCTTGGTGTGCTCTTGGCCGAAAAATGAACAGACACACCAAAAGCATGGTAAGCATGAAACAAATTTTACTGAGGAAGAGCAAGATAGGTTTATAGAGCAAAAGGAAGATACATATGCCACAGACGACGACCAGGTCCCCTGTCATAACAAGAGACCCTGGTTATGGTCTGGGATCCTGTTTTATATTGCCTGGATTGGGCTTTCTTAATGGTTTAAATGTCACCATTGAACCACTTTGATGGACAATTAGTGACATGATAATTAGTCTTAGGTTACTCTAGGTCATTTTCCAAACCCTATTGCACCTGAGCTGTCTGGCTCAGCTGGGATTTCCCTGCATTCTTTTGCGGATTGGCAGGGCATTCCTTCTTCCCTCAAGTGTGCCAATTGCTCCGGGCAGGATCAAGGTGGGGCAGCACCAAGACCAAGACAGGGTGCCCACCCTTGCCTTTCTTCCCCAGGAGTGGCAATTGCCCAAGGAAGTATCAAGGTGGGACACCCACTTTTGTCCCTTGGAAAGCTGGAGATCCCATATTATCTACCTAATAAAAGGAGTGGGCGGGGGGGGGGGAACCAAGTGAGATCAATGGAAGAGAGCAAATTTAAACATATCGTCCATATGCTGAAATAAAAAAATAAATAAATAAAAATAAACATATCGTCCCATATCTCCTTTAGTCAGTCCTGTAAATAGATCAGTTCATTTAAACATCTGTGTCACATTCCAGGAGCTGGCATTACAGATGAGCATTCAAACAGAAGAAAAACAAAGGTCAATATTTGGAACAGTTCATAAAGCAGTTTCCTTAGAGACTGTAGGGCATCCAGCTGAGGTGTCCAGATGTTAAACTTGAAGCGTCTTCAGTTAAAGTGGAAGTAGGCAGTGGCAGTCTGACAGATATTTTTTGCCTGGAGTTTGTGTGTCACCAAGTACGTTTGCAGGGCTTCAGAAAAAAGTGGCCATTTCATTGATTCCAAATTAGAGAAGTGGAAGAAAAATTTTAAAACATTATTTGGAGAATTGTAGCCTGAAAAGAATTCAGGATTCAGTCCAAATTGAAGGCAAATAACAAAAACTCAAAAACAATGGACAAAGCTAGGATCTATTAATGGGTTTACTATAATTTCTTCTGAAACATAATTCTCCCTCTCCAGTTTCCCACTTAGACTAAAGACAAATCATAATAGGACCAATTTATTTGCAAAATAAATTTTGCTCTCATTATACTTGGCTCGATTATTTGCATAAAGTGTAACAAGAATAGTTATGGGCCATGTATGCTTTTCTTTTAATAAATTGGCTTGGCTGCAAATTTTACATAATAAATCTCAAATTAGACTTAAAATCCTGTTAAGCCATGCCAAGGATTTAACTGTGCCTACATACCTGTATAAATTAGGTAAATTCCTCTTTGCTAGAGGTCCCACAGTAACTTGGGGTTCCTGGACTTGTCAGAAAGTGACATTCTTTACTTACCACAGATCAGAAAATATTATAAATGGGGTACTGGGCCAGTTTTTTCCAGAGGGTTTTTTATCAGCCTTGTAAAGTCACCCGAATTCCTCCAAGCAGTTTGGTCATATCTGAAAATATACCATTCCAGTCAAAGCCTTTGTAAACTAACCAACGTCTTCCATTGTATCTTGTTATAAAAGAAAACATATTCTTATTGAACTTATGCAAATAACTATGATAAGAATACTTACAAATAATTTCCAAATTCTGGAGAAATCAAGTAGAGAGAAAAACAAATGCTTCACATTGCTCACAAATATATACTTTATCCATTTCTTATAAGCTATAAATAGTACAACAGTAGGAAAAAAAGTTTTCTTGACCTCTACAAAAGAAAATACAAAAAGAATCAGTAATGCTTCAAACAAAAAGTTATAAAAAAATTTAGTTCAGTCCCATGTAATTAATTTTTGTTCTATTTGAGGTTGGGTTAGTAGTCCTCATAAATGTATCAGCTTTTTAATTAAAGCCTTCTAAGTTCTTTTAGTTTAAATGGTATGATCCCTAAAGTTTTCAAAACCTGTGTTCAAGAGTACTTGTCAGTCCTTTCTATGACTTTCCTTGAAGAAACAAATTTTGGACTATACAGATAAAAAATGCTTTTTGAGAAGAATCAAAGAAAAATAATTGTCTGTGGATGAGAAAAAGTCTTAGACTAGCCATGGCAAAAGAGACAATTGGCAAAGAAATTTGGTTATTTCTTTGACACACAATAATTTAACATAATGACTATAATTATTATTAAGACAAATCAGAATTTTAGGAATCTCATACAGTTTTGGAACACATTAATAGCATGTTTATACAAATATAATACCCCAAAAGTTAAACACTATTTCATATTTGACAGTACTTCCCATGTAGCTTTAACATACCAAATAAGCAGAACACACCTCTCTTGGACTTTCAGTGGTTCTAATGTTTTTTAAAAAAGCTAGTTTGAGGTAAAAAATTCTGAATTTAGAATTTTTATTTTGGAAAGTTTGTCAAATATTAAAGTTTTAAAACACTGTTGCCACAAAACAGGATCACAAGTTACTATAAATTAGTAGTCATTCATTCAGCCAAATGATAATTCAAAGATTTTATAATAAAAGGCAAAAACTTTATGCTTTGGTGGAAAGGAGACTCAGTTTCCCAAATAATTGTAAGACCTAATAAAAACAAACTAAAAGACAAGCTAATAAAGAGGCAAACTGAATCTCTCTCTCTTTCTCCCCTCTTTTTTTCTTGTAGTTTACTCAAAAGGTGAACAAAAATCTTTTACTACCTCTATTAATTTACATGAAAATCTTGTTTAAAAGACAAAACCAGATTTTACTTTTGTTTTAGTTTATTATTAATGTTAAAACTAATTTTAATAAAATCTTATTAATATCTATTTAATTTTAATTAATTTGACTATAAGGTAAGATTTCTATAAACCATTTATAATTTTTACCATTTTCCCCAAGTTTTTTGTCCATAGTTTTATCTAGCTTTTAAAATTTTGTTTAATTTAAAACAATTTTTAAAACTTTTAAATTAAGCAAAATTATTTTTTAACAATCACATATCTATGTCTTCTTATAACGTTTCTTACAACCTTTCTTAGTATAGTTTGTATATAGAATTGTTTCTCTTATGTCTACTGGTTTAAGTTACATATATTAATTACAATGTTAGCTCTCAGTGAAAAATCTGGGAGGTAAATAATTTTAATTATGTATCAGATATACAGCCCAGGACAAAAATGTCTGGAGTATCTAATCTTTCTTAGTATGGCCAAAAAGCACAGCTAAGTCAGAAAAGATGGGCTGTTTTTTGTTTGTTTGTTTGTTTTTTGGCCTCACCTTACCCAAAAGGCTCAAATTTAAAGATAAAAGTTCAAGTTCACATACAAGTTAAACAAGTATTTAAAAAATCATAGCAGCAGCAGTTTTGTAACATTAAAACATTTAGCTGAGGTAGTATATAAACCTTCCTGACCAGTATGTTTAGAAAAAGGATGTCCAAATTAAATTTGGTACCATAAACAACAGACAAGGACATAACCGTATGCATATATAAAGACATACACACCTGTACACAAGGACCTTACAAGTTGATATCAAAACTCCAGCCATGAGATGGGCAAAACTCACCAGTCCAAAAGACAGATGGATTTAAACCATGCCATTGAAAATAACAACTTCCACTTGTCTTATATATGGCCCAAGCCCTCACTGAGTCTCAGAGAAAACAGCATATCAATTGACATCTTAAAGCACAGAGAAAATCCAAGCCCCTTCAAGAAGGAGTTTGGGTATGTTAGCGGAAGACCAAATGGATGCCAAGGCAACATGAAATCACAAGAATTCCCTATAGGACTTTATAAGGAGACCAATTTCATTTAAATAGGTAGCACTGAATCTCGGGCCCCCAAAAGAGAGAGACACCGGGGGACCACCATGAGACCAATCCCTGCAATGTTTTTACAATGTGTTTCCTTACAAAGACATTTCCCTAAGTGTTTAAATCACATCCTTTCTTATCTAAGACCCAAAGAACAGAGAAGCCTCCAGTAGTGTATTTAGCTGTCTCTAATACTGTCATTTTTGCCGAGCCATGACACACACCAAGTCAAACTTTTTCACAATACAAATTAACTTATGATATCCTCAAAAACCAAAGAGGTACGCACAATACAAAACAGAGCAGAGCTTTATATCTGGGGGGAATCTGTTTGTGACTCTTTAGACTCTATAAGGAAAACAGAAGACCTCCCTCCCACAAAAGGGGGTAATTGTCACCATTTTTCTGAGTTCTGTAAGGGATCAGAGTCATTAGATGCTCCCTTTAGGTTTCTGCATGTGGTACCGAAGAAGGCAGAGACGAAGGAGTAGGGAGGAGTAAAGACAATGGGAGCAGACTTTAGCCAATACAAACAGCTGATATTTCTGGCTTTCAAACTTTTTAACCAAAGGTGTCCTTCTAAGTGAAACCAATAAGCCTTAACTAAGGTTATTTAACCAAGATAGCAAGAGGTGTCTCCAAATGGGTGGAAAACTGTTTATACAAATTCCAGAAACACTACAAAAACAGCTCAAAGAAAGGTACAGCACACATTTCTGTCCAGCCTTATTTCCTAGGGTCTCAGCTTCTCAGCTGACCATCTACATAAAAAAGCCCCAAAGCCTCTTGTGCCTCCCACAGGTGGAAGAAAACAAGAAATTAAAGGCTGTCTGTGGAAAGCAAAGCATCAATAAATGGCAAAAACCACACAAATATCAAACCAAAACAGACTCCTTCCCTGACTAGGAATCAAACACAGGCTGCTAAAGTGGAAGTACAATTTTAACCACTAGGCCACAGGGTGAACTGGCTTTTGTTGATATTCCCACAGGGACAGCTATTCCTGCAGGAGCAGATTTTTATCTTTAAGGTCCAATTTTGCTTTTTTAATTTTGTTAAGAGAATTTTTAAAGTTATTATGTGTCCTTCCTTTAATCCAATTCCTCTATTAATACAAATAAAGCAATTGTTTAGAATAAGAAATATCTGAAATCTACTTTAAAAAATTTAGAAGACATTTAAAGGATCTATCTTTTGGCTATTAATTTTCAATAATGTACTTATTCCAAAGCAATTTAATCCAATAGTCTCTTCAGAGAAGAAATAATCCCAAAGATTCCCTCCCAGAAAAAGGCTAAAATAGCAACAAAGGTTAAGATGGCAAAAGCTGCTTAGGAATGAGGCTCCTTATAACAAACACTCCCATTTGGAACAAAAAAATCTTGGATTCTCAGCCATTTTTATGCTGACCACTGAATGCAACCTGACAATTATGCCCCTGGGTGGTGGAGATCAAGATGGAGGCCTCGCACATGCTCATAAGACAAGCTCTCAAGAACTTAAAACAAGACAAGAAGGAAATTTATCCAGTATCCTTCTTCATGAACAACACAGAAAGGCAAGGACATAGGAGATGGCTATTTCTGGGACAAAAGGGATCAAACAATGTGAATTCATATCACACAGTACTAAAAGTACATCAGAGTCCCTGTACCAAGTCACCAAATCTTTTTTCTCCCACTAATCAAAACAGACAGTGATTTCTACTGTCTGCTTACCTGGATTGTACACAGAGAGAGGCCAGGAGCCCGGTGGTAAGAAATTCTAACCATTCTGCCAGCTTTGTCAGGTCCTGGGTTCCCTCACTTCCAGGCTGCAGGAGATTAAAGTGGTCTTTATGATCCTGCTCACCCTGTCATACTGTAGGGAGCAAGGTTCTTGCCTCCCTGAGGTTCACTGAAGAATCACTGACATGAGGCACATTGACTAATAGGAGGAAAAGGGTACAAATTTATTTATTTGACATGTATACATGGAACACTCAGAATGAAGATTCAACTCCTCAGGGGGAAGCTTCTATGGGTTTTCTGGCAAAATGGGTTATGGGAAGGGAAAAGGGGAATTCTGTTGAGGGGCAATAAAGGATTGCTAAGGAGGATGAGTGGATGAGGAAAAAAGATTAACTGGCAAATAGCTCTCTTCAGAATTTGAATGGGTCTAAGAGACCAGGACATTATCTTCTTAAGGAGTCTGTTCAGCTATGGTCACTTTCCTGGTCTTACAGGGAAGGAAAGAAAAGAACAATTGTCCTTCTAGGTGGGTCTGGATCTTAGGCAGAAAAAGAAACTGTAACTTTTTGGGGGGAGCGCTGATAGTGGTAGGAGAAGGTCAGAGAGACCTTAGTCTTTTTCAGTCAGCCCAGCATGTCAAAATGCTGTATGTTGGGGTAAAATATTTCTAATTTCCTTCAAAGGCAAAAGGAATCCACCATAGACAGCAAATTGGCCCTGAAGAAAAACCAGAAATAAAATGGATCTCCGCTCCAAGATGAAGACCATTTTAGGGGAATAAGGCTGATTACTGAAGGTTTAAGCTGGCTTTCTTCTCTTTGTGTAAGAGGATCTGGATAATGGACTTTCCTGTGGAAGATTACAAGCACAACACCATCCTAGCCGAAGTGCTCTCTGTCTTGGTAAGATCTGAACTGGAGGATCTGAATAGATTATGTTCTCATACGTGTAACCATGTACGTGTGCGTGTGTGTGTGTGTGTGTGTGTGTAAGAGAGAGAAAGACAGGCAGAGAAAGGTTGGGTATCTGTGAATTTTTGAAAGTTTATGATAATAAAGCCATTGTAACTCCAAATTCTGTGCTCTTATTTCCTTTGTTTTAAGCATCTTTTTCTATATTTTTCATTTGTAGAAATAATCTTCAAGTCTTTAACTGGTTTCCCTGTTAGGAATTCAGAAGGATTTGAGAAAACTGAACTATTATCTTAGCTGTTTACTCTGCATCTCAGTCTGTTTGTGTTGCTATAAGGGAATACCTGAGACTGGGAAATTTATGAAGAAAAGAGGTTTATTTGACTCACAGTTCAGCAGGCTGTAGGCACTGGCATCTGCATCTGGGGAGGGCCCCAGATTGTTTCCATTTGTTACCAAAAGTTCGGCACCTGTCCCTGAGGCCACATCAAAAGAAAAAGAACAAGAACAAGTGGTTTGAGGAGAAGGAAAGAGAAGTTTACTAATTTTCCAACAAATAAGGAGGTTGGCAGATTCCTGTCTCAAAGTACCAGTGTTCTGCTTCTGAGCAGAAGTACAGAGCTTTTAACTTTTAAAGATTCTGATCAATCCCATCTTTGGCTAAAACAATCTGATGACCTCTGCCTGGATTAATCCCATCTTTGGCTAAAATTACCTCATGACCTCCACTCAGACAATTCCCTTGGGCCATCTCCTGTAGCACAAAGAACAAAAGACATCCCCCTGCCCCTCCTGATCACTGGCCTGAGGCAGGGATGCAGGTCCTAGTTCTCCAAAAGAAGTGGGAGATGTTTTAAAGAGGCATAAAATATTTTTGCTATTTTTTCAAGCCATTTCTTCTGTTACATGTTCCCCTCATCAATATTACCCTTCCATACCTATGGGAGGAGGGGTGACTACTCTGTTACACATCCATGGCAGAAGGGGAAGGGGAGCCTGTGTATGTAGATACCACATAAAGAGAGAGGAAGCAAGACAGAGTGAGAGGGGAGGTGTCAGGATCTTTTTAACAATGAACTCTCACAGTAACTAATAGAGGGAGAACTCACTCTCCCTATCCCAGGGCATTATTCTATTTATGAGGGAGGGATCCACCTCTTTGACCCAGAGACCTTCCCATTGAGCCCCACTGTCTACATTGGGGATCAAATTTCAACATGAGATTTGGAGGGGACAAACATCCAAACTATAGCACTCTGCAAGTCAGTAACTTAGCTTTTCCTAAGAAACTATTAATGATGTTCGAAGAAGAAAAATATCCATGTTGACAACACATTCTTCTAAGATGTATATATACATTTCTATAAAGATATTTATAGACAATTATGCAGAGCACTCTTGCATCTGATCTATATCTGAAAAGATTATTTGTTAGAAATTCTGTCCACATAAGTATAGGCAAATATTTATACCTTTATGACCAGAATTTAGATATATACTGACAAAAGTTCTATTTGAAAAAAATCTCAATTATCTCTATATGATTAATTCTTCAATTCTGTGTGTGCTAGTTTTGCCCTTGTTCGTATTTCTCAAAAAGACTATCCAGTTTTGTGAATCAATAAAGTACAAAAATTATTGTGCCTTCATTTAGAATGTGATTTTTAAAAAGGGAATGATTTATACATTTAAAAGGTAATAGAAATCAAAACAAAGATAATGTTTTTACTTCATATATATTATATAACTAACTATGCATGTATATATTAGATTCTTCATCATGAATGAATTGACTGATCTCCTTGAGCAAGCAGATCACTTGATTTAGAACAGTGATTTCTGCTTCCAGGTGATATTTGGTAAGGTCTGGAGACAATTTTGGTTGTCATGATTGGGGAGGGGGGTGCTACTAATATCCAGTGGGTAGAGGCCAGGATGCTTCAAGCACTCTGTTATGCACACAGCACCTCTCAACAACAAAGAATTATCTGGCCTAGAATATCAATAGTGTGGATTTGACAAACCCTGCTTTAGAGGTGCCTGATTATCACATATTGCTTTGCAGGATATAGCACTAATTGCTACATCTGTGCTACCATTTAAAATATAAATTTGCTCAGGAATAAGTTACTAGTGTATAGCCCAAAGCATCCAACTACTTTCCAATGGAAATGGCTGTTTACTTAAAGGCTGTACTATATAGTTTTTTGCAAATCTTTTTTATTCAGTCCTATAATAATTTTTCTGAAAAGTGCTTTAATATCAGTTCAACTAGTCCATTGGTTCTTCTTGGATTAATAATTTAAATTTGACAATATTGTTGTATTGTTAGAACTAATATAACCTAGCTGCTGAAATCCTACTTCCAGACTTTACTTTTTTGTTGTTGTCCAAGGTCAGTCCACTTATAAGCCCTTTTGTCTTAAGTCAAATTTCCCCAGAAACAATCCCTGAAAGAGATTCTTATGCAAATGACTTACTGAGAAAATGCTCTTGGGATAAATGAGTGAAGTAGGGGGTTGGAAAAGAACAAGCAAAGGGGAAGTAGCCAGGCAAGGAGGCAATTTCAGGCCCAGGACTGTGGGTGGCTGCTTCAGCTTCTCAGGCAAAGGGCTCTTTGAAGTGTAAGTTACATCTCGGAGTTGTCCCACTGCAATTCAGGACAGGGAGCTGAGATTTCATGTGGCCACAGAGGTCAATCCTTGGTAAGAGCCTCCACCATTGCCATAAACTCTCTGCACTTTGTTCTCTCTGTGTATGTGGGCAAAGCTCTTCCAGTTTCATGAGAATCCTGCCAAAGAAGGCGCTGGCCTTTGAAAGAAAACACAAAGGGAAGGCAGGGAGAGGCTCCCGAAAATGGTAAAAATGATCACGGGTGGGGGGGGGCTGGGAGAATCCTTGCCAGTGCTTTCTACATATAGAAGCAACTTTATTTTTGTAAGGTTGACCAAAATGAGAGGGGAGAGTACTCTCCCTATGCGACAAATCTCTATAGAAATGCTCAGACTCACAAGGTAATAGTTTCCTGGGAAAGTTAGCTTAAATCTTACCACATGACTCACTGTCAAATTATAATAATTGTATTTTATATCATATTTTTAATATGAATTTCACATTTTCCATTTCTCTTCTTATATGTTCTTAATCATAATAACCATAACTTCTGTACTTCAGTGGGATTAGCATTCCCACATGAACTAGAACTATTAAATTGTTAATAGTCTCTCTATGATTTTTCTACTTCACTTGTTATGACACTTTAATAATTCCATCAGAGTTTAGGTATTGTGAAATGTTATAATTTATACTTCTGGGCCCCAAACATGATGCATCCGTAAAGCTAAATCTTTAGTGAGAATAAAATGTTAAATAAGTTAATATTACATGGAATATAACCCCATGAGTTTTTCTACAATCTACTGATTTTTTAAATTTTTATTTTAAATTTTCCATTTTATTTGATTGTATAGAAATAGTGTAGATAACCTAGGTTCTTTTTGTAAGATTATTTCTGATTCTTACATTTTATGTAAACAACTTTTTGTTGCCATACCCTGTAGTTGTCTCAAATAGTAGATAAGTTGAAAATCAATTTACAAGCCATGTACATCTTAGCTTTGATTCTACCACCTATAATAGCTTATGTCTGAGGAACAACAAAATATCTGGCTTTTATAACCGTGTGAGGCTCCTGATGGCCAGATTCCAAGTTTACTTCTATTGCAGGCCATAGGCAGAAGCCCTTTTTTGTTTCTTAGAGCTCTATTCTTCTCTATCTCTACTTGCAGACTGGATAGCTCCAGACTGAATTGATCTCTCTTTTATAGAGCTCTGCAGAAAGTGATAGGAAATAGCCAATGAACATCAACACTTTGAATTTTTGCCTATGCTGTGGTTCAAATGTGTCCCCCAAAGTTCATGTATTAGAAACTTAATCCCCAGTGCAACAGTCTTGAGAGGTGGGATCTTTAAGAAGCAATTGATGTTGTCTTAGGAACGGGAGAGTTTTTTTTATAAAACCAAATTATGCCCTCTCTTTCTCTGTCTCTCACAGGCTCTCTCTCTCTCTCTCTGTGATGCCTTCTTCCATGTTAGGATGCAGCAAGAAGGCCCTCACCAGATGTGGACCCTCAATCTTGGACTTCCCAGCCCCCAGAACTGTAAGAAAAAAAAATCTGTTTTTTTTTTAAATAAATTGTGCAGTCTCAGTTATTCTGTTATAGCAACATGGAACAGGCTAAAACAGCATACATTTCCCCCTGTGTGACATTCTTCATGATATGGTCTCCCTTCCAATACTATAGGCTATGGTTTGATAACTGTTTTATTTATTTATTTATTTATTTTGCACAGCAGGAGCATCCTCACTTTTCCAGACTCTTCTATTTGAAATCTTCTGATTATTTTATAGTTTATTATGGGACATATCCTCATACAGATATCACATTTTCTAACTGTTAGGAGGAGATGGCTAGAAAATAAGGATCCAAAATCACGGTATTGTGGAAATGTGGAGGAAGTACATTCCTCTCTCTCTCATAAAAACCTGGAGGAGGGGAATCTGGGGCTGATATGGCAGCTTTGTTCCGCAGAGATGTACAAGAATCCAAGCTCCTCCCGTCTTGTTGCTCTACCATGTGGTCCAAAGCTATTTGTTGCCAACCTACCTTTCAAGCAGCAGTAGTCAGAAGGTATGTTAGAAAGTGTTACAGGTTAGAATGAGAGCATTTTCTCTTTTTAAAGACAAAAAGGGGAAGTTATATACTTCAGTTCCACTCACACCCATTGGCCAGAACTTAGTCAAATGGCTACATTTATATATATTTTAATTAACACATAGAGAGTAAAATGAAAAGAAATGCATGTGGATGATAAACACTGAATTCAGAGGGTGATTATATATGGTGGAGGGAAGAAATTGAGAAGAGGAAGGGAACTCAGGGGGCTTGAAGTATATTATTAATAATTTATTTCTTAAGCTTGATGACACTTGCTTTATATGAACAAAGAGGGCCTAGAGGATTACTCCTAAAACAACTTCATCTTTCTCCCACGGCTCATCTAAATCTACACTGGAGAGCTCTTTTCTCTTTAGAACAAAATCTAGAGGTTTCTCTCTTCTTCCCAGACTCTCTAAGTTGCCTCTGGATTTCTCCAGAGTGGAATCCTGCTTGTGGATGGGAGGTGGAAGGCGGCATGGTTGGGGGAGAGGGAAGAAGTAATAGCTTACTCGATTGGGACTGTCATTGTCATCCAGTGTTGCAGCCCCCTAGGCTTGATCCATGACTGAGCTTCTCTCTGGTCCTTCTGTGGTTTTGTTGGGGAGCAAGACTGCTCCCTCGCACTACTACAAGGGAATCTTTGACTTGTATTAATAATTACCCTGTGTAGAGAAACTCTCTTGTCCCCTGGGGATCCAGGGGTACTCACCCAGCCTCTTTTCTTGCTGCCATCATTAGCTTTGTTCAGGCTCTCAGGGCTCCCATCTGGATCCTTGTAATAGCCTCTGAATTGGCCTCTCTGCCTTCAGCTTCTCTGGCTTTCATTACTCTCTCCATATTTGCATCAGTGTTAGTGATTGTACCACTTTTCTCCTTAACATTTGAAGGCTGTTTCTTGCTGTATAATGTAGTCCACACTCCTTTGTCCAACATAAGGTGGCATTCACAGTCTGCACAGAATTTAACCTTTCTAATTTTATCTTTTATCCCCCATGCCATGCACACTCCACTCCAGACACACTAAACTTACACGTGTGCTTTTATAACTCCATATGCTTATTCATGCTGAAATTTACTTTTCTTCTTTTTTTCTGCATTTTGTACTTAATGCTGCCCTAGATAGCACTGATTCATTATAGGGCTCTTTATATCAGAAATATATTATACATTGATGCTTTCTATAATGTATTAATGTGTCTGATGCGTCAGCCGTTTCAGTCGACTGATGGTTAGCTGAGGCTCTCAGCCAGGGAGCACCAAGATCGCTGAGAGCACTAAGACTTTCACAGGAAGCACCCACATAAATGGTGCTGCATGTTGCTTTGGTTTTAGTTCCATCTTGGCTCCTCCTTAGTCTCTCTTTCATTAATTTACCCTTTGACAGATGGCTTTGACCCTTCATAGCTAACAAAATGAATACAAGCAATGCTATTGAAGGCACTGAAAAGCTGCTAAGCAAGTATACCGTAAAGTTTTACGTATTTAACAGTACATTCAAGGTAATAGTCAGTGAATTAGAAAGCAAAGACCAGCAAATGGTTAAGGATAGGAAGAAGTACTTTTACTCTATAAAGGGCATCATATGAATCACTGCAGCTGAACGGATTGACCTGCTGCTGTAAGAACAGCACTGTGGCTTGAAACTTGCCATGACCTGAGGGAATTTAAAGAGAATTCCACAGCTGGAATAGTGTATGATGCTTAGTAGGAAGTTCCATGGGGGACCATGCCATAAACACAGCTTATATTGCTTAATCATTCAGAAGTTCATTCGTTTTCAGAAACATATACCCCTCACTGAATAGAGCTATGCCCACATTATCTTATAAATTCTTCAAGGTCCCAGTCGAAGTGCCCCTTTTTCTCTGTAATCTCCAATCCTGACTAACTTAGGCAAAACTAGCTATTTCATCGTGTGTTATGATAGCATCTATACATTCCTTTACCATGATACTTACCATATTGAAGTGTGTATCTATGTCTCCCTAAATATATTTTGAGCCCCTTGGGGCCAGGGATCACGGCTTATTCATCTTTGTATCTCTAACACCTAGCTTCGATTTGACACATAGCCGACGCTTGGTAAGTATTTGTTGAAACAAAATAAAATATTTACTATAGTTCTTCATTGAAACTCATAAAATTTGCACTTCCTTCCTCCCCAGACGCTTAACCATCGATGTGAAGGGAAAACTTGATTCGGAATAATAAATAGAAAATATTTATTTAACTAGAGCTGAAATAAAAGGAAACTTTGAGACTTCCACTTGTCTCACTCCTCTCGGTGACTCTTGTCAAGATCATCTATGACCTACATTCTAAATGCAATGGTAAAGACTTCTCAGGTATGGTTGAGTCCCCCTCTTCCATAATGGCACAGTACCTGCTCACACTCATGCTTTCGGTCTTCAGAAATCCTTTCCTTTCATGAAATCTGAAGCATTCTGGTTTTCTTTAGTTCTCAGGCTGCTCCTTCTTAGTTCCTCAGTGACTGTCTTCTTGCTGTGTTTCATTTTTCGGCACTCTTATTTTCTCGTTCGACACATGCTTTGATTGGGCAATCATTCCTGCTTGGCTTTTGATTATTATCTCTGTATTGAGCACTCCCAGATCCCCATCTGTAGCTGAAATCTCCCAATTAAACTCAGAATTTTATCATTGCCATCCATCTAGATGTTCAAAGTGAAGTTCAAAGTAACATCCTCCCCAAGAAACAGAAAAAAAATTTCTTTTTTTACAGTATTTTATACCACAATTGGATTCCGCCAGTCACCCAGCCAGAAATCTGGGAGGTGGTGATGAATCCTTGCACCTCTCTTGTAGGATCATTCTTACTTGTTGCACCCACCTACTACTCTTAACCTTCACATCCTTCTTGTGGGGGCACTGCACAGCCTCTAGTCGCTGTCCTCCTAATCAGTCCCCACAGTCTTGTCAGACCAATACCTCTAAAATGTAAACTGACCATGCCACTCTCCTGCTTGAAATCTGCCAATAGATCTCCATTGCAATAATAAAGCAATCCAAGTTACTTAGCAGAACAAAAAAGGCTCTTCATCACTCAGACTGCTTCCTGCCCAGCCTCTCCTCTTGGCTTCCTCATGCCTTACTCTAAGTTCCTTCCAAGCCAAAACATTCATGGCTCTTTAAAGTGCTCTGTCCTCTCATTTCCAGCCTTTAATATGCTACTTGTCCCCTTGAAACATCATTACTCCATGTGTGTTTAACTTGGCAAAGTGCCCTTCTTAAGTTAATCAATCGTTCACATTTATTCAACAAATATTTATTATGTATTTCAGATACTCTCTGGGCTCTGGAGATAATTGTTGAACAGAAAAATTTAGTCCTTTCTCTCATGAAGCTTAGATGTTAGCAGGGGAGATAGTAACTAAGCTAATAATTGTACTAACAAATATGTAATGACAAGGTTGAGCAAAAGTAATAAGAAAAAGTAAAGGGTATGCTGAAAAATTAACAAAGTAGACTCCTTCTCTTCCAGTAATTATCATGTTGCATTGAAATTTTTTGTCAAAAACCCCAACTAGGCTGTGCGCTTCTTGAGGGCAGGGATTTCTAAATTATTCCTCTTTAGATTTGTAGTGCTCAGAAAGAATTTGAGCCCCAGAAGGGGATGTGTGGCTGTTTCTTGAAATAATGAAATAACTTGTATTTGTTAAGCATAGCAATTGGTAGGGAGTGGGTGTCTCTAGAAGCGTTATGCATAAAGGCATAGGTAAACAGCCAGCTGCTTGTGAGTCTGCGGGAGGAGTTCTCATATTTGGGAGGAAGTGAATTAATTGATTTCTATAATCACTTTCAACTCTAACTATTATCATAAGTTAGTTACCCATGGAGTTGAATGACCTGTAAGAGGGAATTTGCCTTGTGTACTTTGCTGATACATCTTGCACAATGCTTCCTACATGAGTGAGCATTTACTGTGTGAGAATGTGAGAATATAGATGTCTGATTTTTTCAAAGGTTCTCATTGTTAACTTCAGAACAATGCAAAATACACGGAGGTAGCCTACAAGTGGACTTACAAGTGATGTGATTTGGCAAGCTAAATAATAGCTTGAGGACTCAACGGCTATTATTATTTTTAATATTTGCATTAGTTAACTATAATTTTTCCTTACTCTACGGACCTAAACTGCCTAATGGGATTGTACTTTACATGATTTAAACTATTAGAGCAAAAAGGAGGCAAATTACGATTTTCTGTGCAGACACTGACGTGGAAAACTAGGTGACATTTAATAAGCCAACTCACTCTCTTTTTCCTTTACTGCTTCCCTCACCATGGAAGCGGAAGCTTTGCCTTCTGAAATTGACAAGAATTGACAACCCTTTGTTGCAGCGTGAGATGCCTGATCCCGTTCCAAGATTTTCTGTCTTGATGCCCATAACAACCACCCCTCTTTTCTTTGCATGGCTCTTAACACAATGCATTTGTGACTCGCCATGTTTGGGCATGGAAATGACTACTGCTTGATAGAGGAAAAAATACTTTTCAGTGGTTTTTGTTTTTACTTGTTATGGCTCTGAATTTTTCCTGCTTTGACATGACGGCTAAAATGTGCACAGCATTTCTGTGCCATCCGCAAACATATTTTCAGCATGCCTGTTTTCATGAAGAAAGTGAAGGAAGCATAAGCTTGGCACGGCACTAAGTATGGGGTGTGTACAGGGAGACCATCTGTCCCCACACACACTGCTCTGCTGACACGAGGGAGGAAAGGAATCTGTGAAATCATAATGTGGATTTTAAGGCGTTAACTACCAAGGAACTTGGGTAATGGGCTTGGGGGCACCGTTGTTGCTATTTATTGAAAGCTCTTCCCTCCACTTCAACCCCATTTCAGTAACTTATAATCAGATCAATATTTATTAGGTCATTACTTCATATAACAAAAAGTATGTCATCGTTCTCATGTTGGTGGTGGAAGAGGGAGGGATGCTGAGTGCTAGTTAGCAACATATTTCAGCTAAAAAATGTGTCAGTTAGCCATGCCATGAGGGAGAGGTGCTGCTTTTTCTATACTTCTACTAGAGCTGGACAATCTGGGAAAAGTTATAACTAAGACTTTCGAACTCACCCTGCTGCTGAGCTATCTTCATTAGTTTTCTGTTTGGGGACTGAAATTCTGGGGACTGTTGCCAGATGCCACCAGAGTGACCACTTCTTCTCAGTAACTTCTTCCTGTGGAAAATCTGTACTCATTCAGTGGAACTATAGGATTACTCTCAACAATAATAATGAAGATTTGTGTTCAGAAGATGCTCAACTTTTCCTGAAATTGCTTTCTCCAAGCATTGGCTTAATATCAGTTGTTTCAACTTAATGCATTTGATTCAGTGAAAATCCTCATCCTCCTGTACTAATTCTTGATCCAGATGAAGAAATAGAACAGATGCTCAATGAGAGAGGAAAGGGAGCTGGGGAGAGAATTGTACCTTTCCAGCCAGATATTGTAAAATGTAAATGGAGGCATGATTCCATCTTTCCTTTTGTTTTTCTCAACAGGAAACATTAGTGGGGGCAAAATCCAAGTGACTCTTACCAGACTTCCTGGTAAGAAGGAAGTAAAAAATAATAATCAGATGGCTACCAATCTGCCTCAGTTTCCCCCAGGGGAAGCTACCAAGCTGCCTCAGTTTCCCCCAGGGGTCGGTATCTGGGAGACTGAGAACTGACTGATTTGAATGAACTTAGGTTGGAGCAAGACCATTTTCAGGATGTCCTCTCTGAGCAGTCAGGTCCACTGCTCTAGACTCACCTTTGCAGAACAACAGCCGATGGCATCAGCAACACCTCTGAGAAATCACAGGCCACCCCCTGTGGTGCCTGGACACTGCTCTGTCCCTTCTTCACTTGGAACCTTTCTTAGCTTTCTTCTTCTTCCATAGGAACAGAATTTTTGTTGCATTCCTGAGCCCAACCCACAGCTCTTTTACTGAGGAAAAATACAATTTAAATACAAAAAGATAAACAGATAAGTCAGAGGCTGTCCCCAACAATCCATCATCTGGAAAGGTATACTGAACTATCATCAAAAATCTGTGGCTGTAATCTTAACACTGGTGAAGAACTAATGTCAAGGACGAAGAATGAGCTCTTTCAATTGGATTTAATCAACAAGCATTTTTTTCCATCCAGAAAAGGAACTGGTATTGTGTATAACATAAAAAGAGGAAAAAGCAGCTCCTAGTCTGCTGAAAAATAGATGCTTTGGGGCACCTATTAAGTGCATGTTGTTCTGGATGAAAAAAACAAACAAGATAAAGTTTTTATCTGTAAGTTGCTTATGGTCTTTCAAAAAAGTCTAGTAAACCAACCTGCAAAGTTGCTCTAATGGATGCATACTAAAGACACTAAAGAAGCAGAAAGAAGGGAGCACTGAAGTTGGCCTGGGCTGGGAGTTTTCTGGGAGGAAAGGCTGCGAGGTCTTGTCACAGGACTGGAACTACAGTGCATCAGGGTGGAGAGTAGGAGAGATGGGGTTTCTTAGGGACAAGTAAGTACCAAAACAGAAGGGATCAAGTGAATTTCCAGAAAAAGCAGAGAGTTAGGTCATCTAGAATTTGGGGAGCTAATGATGGGGAGAAAGATAAAACTGAATAGAGGTGTTCAGTGCCCACATCATACTGGCCCTTAGAGACATGTCTCCTGGTGGAGATTCTGGTCTGCCTGACTATACACTCCGTGAGCCTATGGCTTTTTTCTTCATTCAGCAACCTCAGATTGAAAGGAATGCAGAAAGGAAAGGATAGCTATACTCCAATTCCCTGTTTTTCTTCTTCTGATGGCTTTCTGCTTGAGAATTAATCCTGAATGGCAGTTGAAAGCTCTGATTTTTAAGTAGAGCTTCAATATACTGCTACTACGACTGGGGAGGAGGGGAGATAGGATCTTTGGAGCCAATATCCTTGAGGGTGTGAATCCACAGAAAGGGAGATCATGGAGAGACCATGTTTTAGGAAGGCTATAGTAACAGCTTTCCACTATCAATAACAAAAGGCCTGGGTTATTCTCTATTCCTGTTAGCAACACCAGTATCACCTTCCCTTGCCTTGGTGTTTTTACCACTGTGGGATTTAGTAAAGGCACAGATTCCAGACAAAATAAGTTCTTGCATTTTTTCCCCCACTTGTTATCTGACTGCCATTTGGGAAGCAGCTCAAGTAAGAATGAGAACTAGAGTACCTCTCTTCCCTCCCCTTTCTTCTCCACCCTCCCCTTTCTTCATCCAATCCTCCTCTCTTTAAAGGCAAAGAAATGACTTCTTTGGCTAGGTACTCAGACCATATCTCTGACATGGGAGAAGTAAACATTCCATTTTCTAGCAGATTAATGAAGAGAAAGCATCCTGTTCAGCGGGCGTCTGTGACTGGAGGTTGGTTACTGAATGTGCATATTCACATTTTCACGGTGCTGGCTGGGCTGCCTGCTGTCCTGCATTCTGTTTCCATCACTGGTTTCCTTTTGCCTTCAGCGCCTTCATTTGGCTTTATCTGTCTATTTTAGCTGCTATCTACTCCTCCTGTATATATATTATATATAGTATAGATTGCAAATTACATTTTTGATGAAAGGAGCTTTCATTTTGATGATTTTGATTTTATTTCACAACAGAAGTAAAGCTGAAATTGGCTTTACTGCCCTTTTTTGGTATTATTGATTCAAATTAATTTCAGAAGTAACTTGTTTGGTAATGACCTAGCCACATCATATATTCTAGTTTCTCTCTATTAGAATTCAAGTCTCATGACTAAATGCCATAAATATTTTCATATATATTAAGATTTAGGTTTCAAATTTAGATGAAAACCTTATGGTGTCAATCAACTACACATGACACATGTGACTTAAATTCTCAGCTGTTTCAGTGACTTAGAAAAAAGAAATCAAGGATCAAGTTGCTTTCTACTGACCTATTCCTGGAGTGAAATTTATAAATCCTATAATTGCATTTTTCATGTTTCTGTCATGAAGTGGAAGGACGTAATTTTCATATTTGAACCATGATCTGGAATTATTTAGTAGGTTTCAATAGACACCAAATATTTCCAGGGTTTCACATGGTTTCACATCATTTCTCTTGATATGTGAAGTGGGGTTAATCATGTGTTAATATTCAATGAAAATTCACTGGTGGAAAGAAATCTTTACCAATTAATGACTAAGCTAATGATTTCCTAATTTCTACTGTGAATACAAGAAAGCCATGGAAAGAGCACACAATTAGGCTTACAGGAGAACCTGTAATAGTCTGAAGACAAGTTAATTGTATCTTACAGTACACCTAAATTTTACTGACTATTCCATATTGATGTTTTGAGCTTTTGATATATGGATAACCTTTTCAAAATCATTTTGTCTTTAATCACATTTCTTTTGTTCATTCATGGAGGGCATATACCTTGATCTTAAAGCACCTTTTGTTTCTTTGAATACAGTAAAAACTTAGAAATTAATCCATTTAATTCAAGTATTAATGCCTTTATTTTCAGGTAATAAAGATGGTGAGAAATTTAATAGTGATAGATATTATATAATGATTTTGGTTACAGAGAATAACTAATAAGCTTAACATGGGGACTCCATGCTATGGTATATCTTGACTTTCTCTTTTTGCTTGCTATAAAATGCAGTTGAGAGACCTGCAAATGCTGCAGGTAATGGAGCCCTAACCTGTACTGATTTGAGGAGGAGGTTATTTTTCACATATAACTAGGAGTGTACAAAAGAGGGTACCGGCAGCATTGGGTCAGAAGCTTAGTAATGATAAATTCACTGTTTCTGTATATCTCTTGGTTTTTTTCTCATGTGCCAATTCAGGGGCACAAAAATAGCTCCGCACTTTTAACATCATGATAATATTTATATTCCATTCTAGGAAGGATGGGGGTGGCTGAAAGGGTATGGTACCCGAGTCTTTGTAATTTAAAAAGTGATTCTGGAAGCCCAACACAGATATTTCTGTTTTTGCATTTCATTGGCCAGAACTGGGTCTCATGGATACCCCTAGAACAATACTGAAATTGACTTGGGAGAGGGAGTGGGCACTGTAACATAGTACCAACAGCATCTGCCAAAGAAAGTGCTAAACACAATTACAGTGGTGTGATTTATTTTTAATAATGTCTTAAACAGGAGTTATATAATAGACACAGGAAATGGGAGCCATCTAGCTGGCTTTTCATATATTTCTCTTCTATTTGGTATATTTTTTATAACTTCTTGTGATAGTCCTTTGGTGTACTGGTTAAGCTTAACTAAAATGTTCAATAATTTAAGTATGGAAACAAGCACAAGTTATGCTACATGGTACAATGTGACATGTTCTGACTATTAAATCAACTACTGCTGTAAGCCAAAAAGTACAGCATCAAAACTCAGTGGATTAAAACAATAATCACTTATTCTTGGGTATCTGTAGATAGCTGATTAGTTTGGGCTATATACCTGCCTCTCCTCCTCCTGCTGTGACCAGCCATCACCACTAGGCATATTCTTCCAAGAGGATGGAAGTGCAAGAGAGTGAGTTCCACATAAGCACCTTCTAAGCCTCTATTTGCATCATGTCTACTAATATCTCACTAGCCAAAGGAATTCCTACAACCAAATTCAGAATCAAGGGGGTTGAGAAATAAATCCACTCATGAGTGTGAATATTTTGGAAGAATAACCTAATCTGCCATAATCTCACCAGCTTTGCACATAATAACTGAAAAATAGTGATTGCTTGGGCATATCTACAATGAGATAACACTATTTTTACCATATATTTTATTTTATTTTATTTTATAGACAGAGTCTCACTCTTGTTGCCCTGGCTAGAGTGCTGTGGCGTCAGCCTAGCTCACAGCAACCTCAAACTCCTGGGCTCAAGCAATCCTCCTGCCTCAGCCTCCCAAGTAGCTGGGAGTACAGGCATGCGCCACCATGCCCGGCTAATTTTTATTAGCTAATTTAATATATATTTTTTAGTTGGCCAATTAATTTCTTTTCTATTTTTAGTAGAGACGGGGTCTCGCTCTTGCTCAGGCTGGTCTCGAACTCCTGAGTTCAAACAATCCTCCCGCCTCGGCCTCCCAGAGTGCTAGGATTACAGGCATGAGCCACCACGTCTGGTCCATACCATATATTTTTAAAAAATGATATAAGAATTATCTCAGATTATTACCTTATATTTTTAATAAATATATATATTTTTAAAAATAGAAGGAGAAAAATAAAACCTGTTATCCTGCTCAGGGTCACTGTAAAACTTCAATGAAAACTTGTAGTCATACACTGATTGCAATGGAAATTGTCAGAGTCCCAGACATTTTAAGGTAGGAGCCCTTGAGTTGCCACTTTCAAGGCAGATATACATTTCAAAATCCTTATGCAGGGAAGATCTGGCTGGGAAAATAAGCTCAATGTTATATAAATGTGCAAATGTCATGAAGAGTTCTTTCTTTTCCAAGGGTAGTGCACATGCCAAAGGAGAGAATGACCCTGAAGCATCATGCTTACACTGCTGATGAGATTTATGATATTTTGTGACCTAGGTGATCCCCTTCATGAAAAGCTCTATCATTGTACTTTAAAATTTTACTCTGCTGTAATTGTCAGCCCCTCCCATAGCCCATACTGCCTTATTGCAAATACAATGACCCTGGAGCATCTGGTCTAGATCCTCCTTATTGTTTTCTCCAGCAGAGTAGGTCAGGTGTGCTTGGTAACACACTTCAGGTCTTACACCTGAGTAATAAGAATAATAGATAACATTTACCAAACACTTCAGGCACTTTACTACATGGGGTAAATGGATTGTTTTTCCCTTGTAATAGACAAAGAAATAGCTGCTTTGAACATTTAAGCAATTTGCCTAAAATCACATAGTGGGTTTATTTACTTAAACACTAAAAGGAGTCTAAAGTTTTATGTTCAATATAGAAAGAAAATTAATGCACTTGACTGTGTGTTAAATTAAAAAAAATTAGCATTGCGGATGATGGTCAGGTCCTACATTACAAATAGATTAGCTAAATTTTTATACATAATACCACCTACAACACACAAATAAAGGGAAAAATTATCATTCACCTTGTGGTGCTTCATGAGAAACAGAAATGCCACTAAAAAGGTCCCAATATGATCTTGAGAGAAGATGAACAATTTTAGAAAAGAAATGTAGCCCAGAAATTCTTTCAAAACTCTGCAATGCAAATTCACAGCTCTGATTCATGCACTTGTTGGAGGAGGAGGTGGTCTCTGAAAGATGATGGGATTGACCTGTCAAATTATGATAGAAGGAGTTCACAATATTAAACTACTTTTGTAAGTGGAGGAGAGACAGAGCTCTGTTTTCTGGAGAATTGATGTGCACAGTGAGCTGAGTGAATATCATCCATAAAGTCAAGAGGAGCTGAGCTGCTTGAACGGATAGGGCACATATTAAATTGATAGTGATTAATTAGTTTTATGTCACTTTGATGCTTTTAGACTTGTTCATGGTGTGGTTTCCAATTATTTTAGTATTATTGGAAGAGCCAAGATTAGACCATAGTTATTAGAATTAGATGAGTTACCTTATTTGCAGAGTGGGATAACCTTTGCTATTTTCCTTTCACATGATCAGTGCCATTTGCGAAGAAAAGAAAATGAGGTAGCGCGAGCGTATACAAAGGCTTAACAGAGGGCTAGATTTCTAAAAGCAGGATCAGATAAACCATATGCTCAAGATTCAAAAAGATATTCGAATGGGTTGTTTAAATTTTTATTCTCGTTTGCTATCATTTTAAAGTTAGTCATATTAAGAAGTGAAAAAAAAACAAAAACCCAAGAAAGAAGTGGACTTCTGAACTTTTGAGAAACAATTAGAAAATTAAAACATCTTGAAATCCTCACAAATAATCCTTCTGAATATTTAATTCGGAAACTATTGTGCCCATGATGTCATTTAATAGAGTATATTTGCAGATTAAAAAAATATACATGTAATATTTGGTAAGTGAGTAGTATAGAAATCCTTGCTTCATAGTAAACCCCTAGTGAAAGACAATTTAACTTCCTGACATGAATTCTGCAGCCCTTCTCACTTCTTGTGGACCCACATTCCACTAATTGACCTATTTTCTTCTGTACAATCAAACTCGTTTCCATTAGTATATAAACAAAATAGTCTCTTATTTTAAAGAAGTATATTAATAGAAGGTTGCCTTTGACGTCATGACTCCCATCTCCCTTCTTTTCAGAGCTACTCTTGGAAAGAATTTGTTCTCTGTTTCCATGTTTTCATCTAGCAAAAACTGGCTATTTGTTCTAGTCAAGATCATTGTTAATTTCCTGTTTGCTAAACCATCTTTCGACCTTCTATATAACTTACCTTTTTGCTATATTTATTGTCTGTTTTACTCCCATTAGAATATAAGCTCCAAGAAGGGAAATATCTTTATCTGTTTTGCTCGCTGATGTATCCTTAGATTTTAGAGAGGTGCTTAGCACATATGGTGCTGAAACCAAATTTATAAGCAAATAAGTAAATGTGAAGGTGAATGTGGTCTGTTTAAGTTGCAGATGCTGTTACGGTCTCCCCTTCCCGACCTATGCCCTCCGAGTGGCAAACATCCACCTGCTGGCTTGTTCTCTCATGGGATGCTTTTGCCAGTTCTTTATAGACCCCACCACTAGAAAGCTTGACACTTCACCATTCACAGATGTGACAATGAATTGTCTGGTGAATTGGGCAAAGTACTTTCATGATAGCTCTGGCTAGCCAGGTGTGGGAATTCATAAACCCTTGTACCCACCTCATTCTAATCAACAGGGAAAAAATAATTTTTCTGAAATAAAGACTACATGGAAAAAATACTTGATGACTAGAACTCAGAAATTATAAGTGTCTGTCTTCTAAATATTCAGTTTTTAAACCTACAAATGAATCAGAGGAGAGATAATCAGAGTCACCTAAAGAGATACAATTCATAGAGCAGTGATTGAAGGTATTAACATATTTAAAAAATAATATACTAAGAGATTATAAGAATGAAAATATAGAAAGAGTCACATGCAAAATTTGGCAATAATCATGTAAGAATGAATGGGCAATTTTATTTTCTTCTTTGGTTAAGGGACATTTTCTCTTGAATTTTTGATACCTCTGAAATAAAGAAAATGTAATTTCTTTTTAAAAAGTCAAAGAGCTTAAAATAAGAGACAGTTCTATTAATATCAGAAGCAAAACAAGGATAGGTTGTGTGGCAGGTCAAAGAAAGTAAATGAAAATCTTATTATGTGCCATTTCAGTTCTAAAAATCCTCTCATGTTCTCCTTCACTTTTCCCCTCTCTTCTCTCATCCGCCTTCTCTGTAGAGCAGTGGCCTCCAGCATTTTTGACAACGGTGGGGGGTCTCATGGAAGACAATTTTTGTGTGGACTGGGATGGTAGGGGGGATTGTTTCAGGACGATTCAAGCGCATTACATTTATTGTGCAGTCAAACCTCTCTGCTAATGGTAATCTGTATTTGCAGCTGCTTCCCAGCTCTAGCATCACTGCCTCAGCTCCACCTCAGATCATCAGGCATTAGATTCTCATAGATCCCTCGCATGTGTAGTTTACAGTGGGGTTCACGCTCCTGTGAGAATCTAATGCCACCGCTGATCTGACAGGAGGCGGAGCTTACGTAGTGATGTGAGTGATGGGGAGTGGCTGTAAGTACAGACAAAGCTTTGCTTGCTCACCTGCTGCTCACCTCCTACTATGTGGCCTGGTTGCTAACAGGCCAGGGACCGGAACCAGTCTGCAGCCCAGGGATTGGAGACTGCAGCTGGAGAGGACACTGAGATACTGAGGAAGGTAAAACATTCCAGTCTTTGAGTCATGCCTTAAAAGAAATGTCCACAAACAGCTGCATTTTACTCTTATGTTAATGTGCTATTGTGGTACATGAGTGAATTTTTGGAATTTTTTTACAGCTTTTGGACTATCCTGGACACATAAATTGTTACCTTGAAGTGAGGTATTAATGTAGCAAAGGTCCTAAGATTTATGATATTAGCTTAGCACTAGGCAGCAACAAAAGTTAGAAAAAGATGGAAAGATGCCAGCTCATGTTATGAAATAGCAAAACATTTTCTACTACTATTATACATAAGTCAGAAGACAGACTATGTACAGGTTGAGCATCCCTAATTCAAAAATCCCAAATCCAAAATGTTTCAAAATCCAAAACTTTGTGAGCATTGACATGACACTACTTGTGAAAAATTCCACACTTCACCTCATGTGAAGGGTCGTAGTCAAAATGCAGTCAAAACTTTGTTTCATGCAAAAATTATTTAAAATATAGTATAAAATTACCTTCAGGCTATGTGCGTAAGGCATATATGAAACATAAATGAATTACATGCTTGACTTGGGTACCATCCCCAAGATATCTCATTATGTATATACAAATATTCCAAAGTCTGAAAAAAATCCAAAATGTAAAACCCTTCTGGTTCCAAACATTTCAAATAAGAGATATGCAACATTTATCTTCTGAGCCTGTATCTCCGGATTAGGGTTTCTAAACAGAAGCGCAACTGACATTTTGGACCAGATAATTCTTTGTTGTAGGAGCTGTCCTATTCATTATGGGATGTTTAGCAGCATCCCTGGTTTCTATCCACTAGATACCAGTCATACTTTCTTAGTCATGACAATCAAAATTGTCTCCAAGACATTGCCAAATGTCCACCAGAGAATGAAATTACTCCTAGTTGAGAACCACTGCTCTAGAGGAAGTAATTAGATATAATAAGGCTATTTATATTAGCCACTATTGGCTACCTTTGATGAAGTATTAAAGAGACTAACTCAAAAAAGAATTGACCAGTTTATAAGCAGAAATGAGAAGAAACATAGAGACTATACATTTAGAGGTTCCAAAGCTTGGAAAAGGTGAATTGTTCCTAGACCTCAGAGAGTAAGAGATAAGTTTGAAAAATACTTTGAGCATCAAAGACTCGGTAAAACTTCTCAGAGAACAAAGAGATTTAGCCCTACAAAAGAGATCAGATAAAGAATGTGATCTTTCCACCTTTTATTTCAGATGGTCTAAAGGTATTCATCATAATACTAAAAGAGAGGGGCAAGAAAGCTAGAAGACAAATCAATTTGTCTTAAGAATTATGTCTAAGACGAAACTTTGAGTATGCTTACTGGCATATGAAATTGACTGAAAGCAAATGGATGAGAAAATTACTAAGTTTGTGATTAAATTAAATTCAAAAAATAAACCCGCAAGCCTAGACTAAAACAAACTTCCTTCTGGCTCCCAAGCTTGCTCCAGCAGAAAGCAGGTCATACAAGCTATTCTGTCCCCAGAGAGGCACACTCTCAACCTCACTTGAGATATAACCAAAGAGAATAATAGACAAGGAAGATGTCGGAGTCAGGAACTACTGAGAATAGTGGGTAAGAATGTCCAGAGAGAGAAATCAGGGTTTAATAGAAGAATTTCTTTCTTCATTTTTATATAAAAATATACCATTTTATATAAAATTATATATGTATATTACACACATACATGTAGGTACATACACACACAGACACCCACACTCACTCACTCACATGCTTCTATACATATGAATTTTAAATGTGCCAACTTTCAAAGATAGTAACAATGATTCTTAAGAATACTGGCACATCAACTCTGCCCAGCCCTGCCTAGGTTTACCAATGGAAAAACATGCATGTAAAGTTAAATTTCACCAGAACTACAAATGTTCATTGTTGTGGTTCTGACTTGTCTTTCTTCTTTCTAATAGTTATCAATTTTTTTTTCAAAAGTATTTTTATCTTGGGTTTCTTTTTTTCTTCAAAATTAAATTGACATGATGCGATTTGTTAGTCTACAGCATGTCTGCTCTATTTGAGGCAGTTTTATTGTCAATTTAATTTAACTACAATAATGAACATTTATAGTTCTTGTGAAATTTAACTTTGCATGCATGTTTTTCCATTGGTAATTTGTATAATGCCTAATTACCTCAGTGTATATAAAATACAAAACTGATATATATATATGAACATTGAAACAAATGATATGAATAAAAAGTTAAGATACTTCCCTCCCCAATTCTCTTAAATTCTGATGTTTCTTTTTTAAGTCACTATTAATAATCTCATGTTTTTCTACTCATTTCACCAGGTTCATAAAAACATCAAGATTAATAGATGAGAGAGAATGAGCATGTGTGAGAGAGATTTCTTGTTTTTCTTTTTTTGTTTTGCTTTGCTTTGCTATTTTTATGTTTTTACTGAGTGGCATCTGAGCTGATGATTCCACACTCTTGTGCCCTGTGTCCCTCATGCATTCTCTGTTCTTTCCCCAATGCCCTGGCAGGCTGACCTCTGCGGATTGCACCAGTTGCCCTTCTAGGGTTTGGCTTGTGAAAGGCATTGGAAAATCAGAAGAAGGGAGATCTCATATTCCCTTCGCTTCTCTTTTCCTGAACCACGGTCCCATCCTATATTGCTGCTCTGTGAGGCTGTGTTCCTCAGGTTTTCCCTTTTACTCTTAGTGATGGTAACAAGTCCCTGTTCCTGAGTGCTTTGTCATTCTTTGTTGGCTCCCTTACTTCCACCCCCTCCTAAGTTCCTTAGTTCTAAGAGCCACATGTAAATTGCTCATTAGTAACATGTGACTAATGACTACTTTATTAGCAGCATAAAAATAGAATATTTGCCTTATCACAGAAAATTCTCTTGGGCAGGACTGCTGCTTACTATCCTATTAATAAATATGTGTATCCTTAGGCAAATATCATGTCACATTGACATGATTACTATAGATTTATAGTAAGTCTTAAAATAAAGCAAAACAATTCCTTCAACTTTTCCCTTTTCCAAAATCATTTTGGCTATTCCTCATTCTTTGAGTTGCTTTATAAATTTTAGAATCAGTTTGTTGGTTTACACATACACACAAAAAAACCCTGCTAAAAACCACACAAAATCAAACCTGCTTTGATTCCAATTGCTTTGAAATTGTAAAACTGTGGGCAAATGTGGGGAGAACTGACACGTCAACAATGTCAACAATATTGAGTCCTCTAATTCACGAACATAGTATATTGCTCCATTTATTTAATTCTTTATTAATTTCTCTCAGCAGTGTTTTGTAGTTTTCAATGTATAGGTCCTACATATATATTCTTAAAATTAATTCTTTTTGCTTAAGTTGCTTTGACTATTTGGGTTCTTTTCTGGTTCCAAATGAACAATCGAATTCTTTTTTTCTAGACCTCTGAAATATGACATTGGTATTTTGATGGGGATTGCATTGAATCTGTAAATCACTTTGGGTGGTATGGACATTTTAACAATGTTGATTCTAATGATCCATGAGCATGATATGTTTTTCCATTTGCTTGTGTCAACTGCCATTTCATTCCTAATAGGAAGAGACACCACAGAGCTTGTTTACACTTTCTCTCTGTCTTCTGCAAGCTAGGAGGAGAGACTTCAACAGGGAACCAAATCAGCTGGCTGTTTAATCTTTGACTTCCCAGCCTCTAGAACTGTGAGAAATAAATTTCTGTTGTGTAAGCCAACCAGTCTATGATATCTTGTTATGGTAGCCTGACATGGCTAATGTAATTAGCAAGTTGAGTTTTTCTTTTTTCTCATTCAGTCTAGCTAGAGGATTACCATTTTATGGATCCTTCTGAAGTACTCACTACTGGTTTCATTGATTTTCTCTATTGTTTGTTTTTTATTTAATTGATTCCTACTTTTATCTCTATTATTTTCTTCCTTCCTATTTAATTTGATTTTTTTCTTCCATAACCTCTGAAGATGGAAGCCTAGATTATTGATTTTGAACCTTACTTTTATTCTGCTATAAATATTTGAAGCTCGCAATTTCCCTCTAAGCATGATTTTAGATGCATCCACAAATTTTGATATGTTTTCATTTTAATTCAGTCCAAAATATTTTATATTTTCTTTTATGATTTCTTTTTTGACTCACTAATTATTTAGAAGTATGCTTCTTACTTTTCAAATGTGTATGGTTTTTTCCCTGCCTATTTTCCTATTGTTGATTTGTAATTTAATTTCTTTGTGGTCAGAAAACGCTCTGAATGATTTTACTGTTTTCAAATATGTTAGAACTTGTTTTGTTATGCAATATATGATTTATCTTGATGAATTATCCATGTATACTTGTCATTGTTGGGTAGAGTGCTCTATTTATGTCAGTTAAGTTGGTTTAAAGTGCTCATTATGTCATTTATGTCCTTAATGATTTTCTGTCTACTTTTTATGTCAATAACTAACAGAAAGTTTTGAAATCTTGAACTATGACTGTTAATTTTTTAATTTCTCATTTTATTTTTGACAATTTTATGTGTGTGTATATACACGCACAAAGATATGTGGAAATCAAATATATACACTTATACATATATAGATGACTTTTTAGGTTCATGTCAAAATTGAGTGGAAAGTACAGAGGGTTCTCATATACACTTCTACCCCTTCACACCCTCAACATCCCTCCTACCCCCATCCCCAGTCTCAACATCCAGCACCAGAGTGGCATGTACATTTATTACAATCAAACCTATATTGACACATCATTATTACCCAAAGTCCACAGTATACATTAGAATTCACTCTGGGTATTATACATTCTACAAGTTTTGGCAAATGTATAACAGCATGTGTCTGCCATTATAGTATCATGGAGAATAGTTTCACTGTCCTAAAAATATTCTATACTCTGCTTATTTATCCCTCCCTTCTCCTAACCCCTGATAATCACTGGTCTTTTTTACTGTCTACATGGTTTTGCCTTTTCCAGAATGCCATATCATTTATACTTTCTGTTTTACATTTACAACTAATCAAAGTCCACTTTCAAATAATACTTTCCTGCTTCACAGGTAGTACAAGTACCTGTTAATAACAAATATTTCTAATTCTTACCTCCTGTCTCTTTTCATTGTTGCATTCATTTCACTTATACATAAGCATATATAAACATACACACACACACACAAAAGTGCATACACAATTGAACACATTTTTATTTTGAACAAATTATCTGTTGAATCAATTAAGAATAGTAAAAAAATTATTTTACTTTCATTTTCTTCTCTTTTCTCTTCCTTTCTCTATGTAGATCCAAGTTCCTGACCTGTATTATTTTCCTTCTCTCTGAAGACTCTTAACATTTCTTGCAAGGCATATGTAGTGGCAATGTTCCTTCAAATTTAGTCCAAGAAAGTCTTTATTTCTTCCTCATTTTTGAAGGGTAATTTTAAAGGATACAGAACTCTAGGTTGGTGGGTTTTTCTCTCAAAACCAAATATCTCACTCCACTTTCTTCCTGCTTGCATGGTTCTGAGAGGAAGTCAGATGTAATTCTTATCTTTGTTCTTCTATAGGTATAGTTTTATTTTCCCTTTTGGCTTCTTTAAGGATTTTTTATTTATTGTTCATTTTCTTGAGTTTGAATATAACAGGCCTTGGTATAGTTTTTCAGGCATTTTGCCTGCTTGGTGTTTTCTGAGCTTCCTGGATCTGTGGTTTGGTGTCTGCCAGTAATTGGGGTAATTCTCAGTCATTGTTTCTTCAAATATTTTTTCTGTTCCTTTTTCTTTCTTTCTTTTCCTTCTGGTATTCCTATTACACATATGTTGTACCCTTAGCGGTTCTGGGATATTCTGTTCTTTTTTTCAGTCTTTTTTCTCTTTGTGTTTCAGTATGGGAAGTTTCTATTGATATATCCTGAAGTTCAGGGATTCTTTCCTCAGCCATGTCTGGTCTAACTAATTAGCCCATCAAAGGCAATCTTTATTTCTGTTACAGTATTTTTGATCTCTAGCATTTCTTTTGGATTCTTTCTTAGAATTTCCATGTCTCTGTTCTTACATATTGTCTATTTTATCCATTAGAACCCATAGCATATTAATCATAGTTGATTAATTTCACAGTCCGATAATTCCAACATCTCTGCCATATCTGATTCTGGTTCTGATCCTTGCTCTGTATCTTCAAATTTTGTTTTATTGCCTTCTAATATTCCTCATAATTTTTTTTGAAAGACACACATGATGCACTGAGCAAAAGGAATAAATAGGCAAATAGACCTTTAGTGATGTAATGGTAAGGTGTGGGTGAGGGGAAGCCTTCTATAGGTCTTGAGTAGGTCTCAGTTGCTTCATGAGCCTGTGTCCCTGAGCTGCGAACTCCATAAATTTTTCTCAATTTTTTTTTTCCACCCCCTTAGGTGATATAGGACAGCTATAAGGGGCTGGAGTGGGATATTTCCCTTCCTCCAGGCCAGTTAAGATCTGATAAAACCCAAAATTAAGTTATACTCTGTTGAAATAGTTTCTCTGAGGGAGGGCCTTATTAGGTATAACAGACAGAATGCTCTGGCATATTGTAAAGTGGTTACTTTTCCCCTCCCACTGCCAGAATCCTAAGGGGATTTTTTTCTCTGGTCTTCACTATGAGAACCTGGTAGGGGTGCTGGGGGTAAAACTCGCAGCAGTGTGTGCCCCTTCCCCACCTTCATGACTAGGCCACTGGGGATTTTTACTTATCAGTCTTGTCCACACTGAGCCTCTAGCAATTCATCAATTACAGCCCAGGTTTTCCTACCCCACTACTGGTTTCCATAGACATTTCTGCTTGTGAATTTCTGGCTCTGGTAAACTGTGGTTCTCTGTATATGCCTCTCTGTGTCTCCAATTTGGGGGGGAGGGCATCAGTTTGCCCTATGACCTGCCTTCTCTGGTGGATCTAAGAAGAGCTGTTGATTTTTCAGCTTGTTAGCTTTTAACTTGTTGGTAGGATGAAGTGGCTACTTCTAAGCTCCTTACATGTCAGACTGTGACTTCATATATTTTGAAATTTTGTTATTTGATGCTTATACATGTAGACTTGTTGTGTTTTCCTGATGAAATGACCCTTTTATCCTTAAGAAATATCTATCTTTATCCCTGGTAAGATACCTTATTTTAAAGTATACTTTTTCTGTTATTCATATAGCTATGCTAGCATTCTTATATTTATTATTTATCTATATTTTCCCATCCATTTATTTATCTATGTTTTTATATTTAAAGTGATTTTTTTGTAGATAGGATATAGTTGAATCTTGTTTTCTTGACAGTCTTGACAGTCTCTGCCTTTTAATTGTCACTTTTAGATCATCTATAATTAATTTATCAATAGAAATTGATTTCTGTCTACAGTATTGCTATCTATTTTCTTTTTGTTATACTTTTTCCCTTTTTTAAAAGTTAACTGATATTAGTAGTATTGCATTTTATCTCCAATAGTGAATTATTAAAAATACTTCTTTGTGTTTTTTTAAAGGATTAACATTTACAGTATGCATCTTTAACTTTTCACAGTCTACCTTCAAATGATTTTATATCCACTTTCAAATTATATTCTACCTTTTTCCCACATAGTGGAAAATTCTTATAATAAAATACTTACATTTCTCCCTTCTATCCTTTGTACTATTATTATATCTCATTTTACTACTACATATTTTATAAATGACATACTACATTGTTATATTCTTATTTTACATCATCAATTATCTCTTAGAGAAATGAAAACATTAGGCATGTGGGGATTATTCCAGTCCAGGGACATTTTCAGCAATAAAGTTAGCTTAACATTTTCTCAGAGCACCTAGGAAGTGTTAACTAAGGCTTCAAACCGTTATGTGTGCCAAACAAGGATCACAAATTCCCAGTGGAGAGTATTTTTTCTACTATTACTCAGTGCCAGAACTTAATACAAGTAACTGTCCTTTAGTCTTGGGGTGGGTATATTTATTTATGCTTCATTACACATGCTCTATTAGATTCCTCACCCTGGCTAGGTTCTGGGCTTTGTCTCATTGTCCCCTGAGCTCCACAAGTCTAAGAACATTAATGTTCATTTTACTGTGCTAGGCACATGACTTTAACTTTAATTTGGGGCTCAGTACTCTTCACTTTATTGCCAGCCCATGAATGCATTTAATTAAAAAAGTATTTTATCTCCTTTTTCACTTTTGTTTCTGTTTTTAGTATTTTCAACTGAAAGGATTGTATTCCTTTAATAGTTATCTAATCAACATTAATGCTGCAAATAGAAATCAAAGATAACATGTCTAACTTGAAAAACAGGCTTCTGGGAAAAATGGTGGAGTAAGGGTATAGGCACATATATCTTCTCCCTGATGTTGACTGAATTAAAAAAAATGAAGTTTCACTATCTTGAAGCTGAAGTGGGACCACTATTACATACTATAAATCTAGAGGACTGTCAGATATAGCTTGTCATATTGAAAGGACATAAGGAATCATCCCACACTTGAACTAAACACAAACATTGTATGTTAGAAGTAATAAGGAAAAGGAATCATTTGGCTTTTGCTTAAGAGGGTAGGGTTTCTAATCTAATAGGTCTGGGTTTAGCTTTGGATCTACTATTTTTGAGATTTGAGCAAATTATTTATATTTCTGTTTCCTCAACTATAATTTGAAGATAATAATACCTACTTCATAAATTTGGTGCAAGGATCAAAGAAAATGAAATTTTACTTAAAATATTAAGCATAGCTCTTGGTACATTATTATTGTACAAATAAAAATTTTCTGTCAATCACAATCATAATCTTAATAGATCATGAAGATCAACCACACTGATTTATAAGAATGAATTTTGGGAACACAGGTGGGGATTCTTCATATTGGTTCACTCTTCTGCTATGGAAAAACAGAACTGAAAGAGAATGTGCATGGAATATATGGTATGTGCTATTAATATATAGTGTATATATAATAGAATTCATTTTTTTAACATTTTGAGGTTTCCCCAAAAATGGAGAGGAAAGTACAGACACTTCCCATTTATTCCATTTACCTCTGACCCAGTTTCCCCTGTTATTAACATCTTGCATTAGTATGATACTTTTGTTACAATTGATGAGCTAATATTGATACATTATTATTAACTAAAAAGTCCACAGTTTACTTTAAATTTCACTCTTCCTATTGTATATTCTATGGCTTTTTGACAAATGTATACTGACATGTATCCATCATTATAGTAACATATAGAAGAGTTTCACTGCCCTAAAATTTCCCTGTGCTTTACCTATTCATTCATTTCTCCCTCCCCCCTGGCCCCCATACTCCAGGAAACTACTTACCTTTTTATTGTCTCTATAGTTTTTCTTTTTCCAGGTTGTCATATGATTGGATTCATACAGTATGTAGCCTTTACATATTAGTTTCTTTCACTTAGCAATATGCATTTGAGGTCTCTCCATGTCTTTTAATGTCTTGATAGCTCAATTCTTTTTGTCACTGAATAATAGTTTATTGTATGGACATACCGATTTGTTTATTCATTCACCTATTGAAGAACATCTTTGTTGCTTCCATGCTTTGGCAAATATGAATAAAGTTGCTATGAATATTCCTGTGCATGTTTTTGTGTACATAAGATTTCAACTCATGTGGCTAGATACCAAGGAGCACAATTATTGGATCATACGGCAAGATTATGTTTAGTTTTGTAAAACACTATCAATTTGTCTTCTAAAGCTGTCATACCATTTTGCATTCCCACCAGCAATGAATGAGAGTTCCTATTGTTTTACTGCTCATCAACATTTGGCATTATCAGTGCTTTGGATTTTAGCCATTCTAATAGGTGTATAGTGGTAAACTGTTGTTTTAATTTGCAATACTCTAGTGACATATGATATTGAGCATCTTTTCCTGTGCTTATTTGACCTTTGTGTATCTTCTTTGCTGAGATGTCTGTTTAGATCTTCTGTCCATTTTTCAATTTTTTTTAATTGATGAGTTTTAAAAGGTCTCTGTATATTTTTGATACTAGCTCTTTAATAGATATGTATTTTGCAAATATTTTCTTTTTTTGCCTTTGTGCCTTTTTTTGTCATTCCCTTAATACAATTTCATTTTGATACATATTTTCATTTAACTAAGAAAGAAGAGATCTGTAAGCAATACTAAGATGAAGGAGAAATGGAACATAACTTCATGGAAGTCAGCCCTATAGCTGATACCAAATACCAAATAATCAGAGAAAATGTTCACACCTTCCAAACAAGCAGCTCTCACCAAAGTGAATGGTTTTATTCTCAAGAACATCCACTTTTCTATTTCACATCAGCAGCACACAAAGCCCTAAGGAAAGTTGATAAAAATTTTAGAGGGAGGTGTTGGAAGTCAAGACACCACAGCTGCTTTCTTCCCTGACTACTTCATAATTCCTTTCAGACAGCAAAATAACTATCCAAATAATACAAACTAACACTATTTGACTGTCTGGTATCCTGATGCATAGGATGTGGGGATGTGGATTCCATTGACACTTGATTGAATCAAATAATAAGTCAAGATAGATCTGTGTCCACTCAAAAATAAATGAACAAAAGTAACCAAAACTTATACAAAATTCTGAAAATAATTGATGAAGAAAAAGAATGCCACAAAGACAAGTAAGAGAAAAAGTACATTTTAGGAAATGACGCACCAGGAAACAAAAGAACATTTTAATGAGATTTCTACTGTTAACATACATTCTATGAAATAAAAGACAAAGAACAGACAATATGTCAATAAAACATAATGGAAAGGGAGTTAGTGGAATTAAGAAAAAAATTTTTAAAAAAACAGAAAGAGGGAGAATAATTGCAAAGATGTAAATAGCACCTACTATGTCCCAGGCAATATTTAAGTAACTTATATATTAACTGATTTAATTCTTACAATGACCTTATGAGTTAGCTGCTGTTATTATCTAATTTTTACTAATGAAAAACCTGGTTAAGTAACTTACCAAAAGTCATAAAAGTAGTAAGTCCTAAAGCTAGTATCTGAACATGGGCAGCAAAGTTCCAGAATCCATACATTTAACTAATGTGTCAGTAAGGTTTACAAGGTTATGCTATGCTAACAAACAGCTCTAATTCAGCATTGAGGTGCTAATGGCTTTGTAGAATGAATTGGGGAGGATTCCTTCCCTCTTGATGTTATGAAATAATTTCTGCATTATGGGTATCTGTTCTTCTTTGTAGGACTGATAAAATTTGGCTGTGAAACCATTGGGTCTGGGACATGTTTTCTTAGGAAAAAATGTATTGCTGCTTCAATTTCATTGTTCATAATTGGTCTACTCAGGAGTTCTATTTCTTCCTAATGGAGACTTGGGAGGTTGTATGTTTCCAAGAATTTGTCCATTTCCTCAAGATTTTCGAGTTTATGTACATAGAAATTTTTATAGTATTCACAGATGGTATTTTGTATTTCTGTGGTTTCAGTTGTAATATTTCCTTTTTCATTTCTGATTGAGCTTATTTTGGTCCTTTCTTTTCTACTTCTGGTTAATCTAGTGAGAAGTCTATCTTATTTTTATCTTTTCAAAGAACCAACTCTTTGTTTCATTATGTTCTGTATTATTTTTGTTGTTGTTGTTTTGGAATTCATTTAGTTCTGCTCTGACCTTAGTTATTTTTTTTCTTCTCCTGGGTTTGGGAATAGTTTGCTCTTTCTTTTCTAGTTCCTTGAGATGATGCATTAGATGGTTGATTTGTGATATTTCTGTTTATTTGATGTAGGCATTTAAGGCTATGAATTTTCCCCTTAGGACTGCTTTTGCTGTATCCCACAGATTTTAATAACTTGTGCCCCCTTTGTTATTTAGTTTCAGGAATCTTTTGATTTCCACCTTAAGGTCCTTCTTTATCCAATAATGTTCAGCAGTAGGTTGTTTAATTTCCATGACTTTGTGTAAAATTGAGTATTTCTATTGGAGTTGATTTCTGAATTTATTTCACTATGGTCTCAAAAGACACATGGTATAATTTCTATTTTTTTGAATTTTTTGAGACATGTATTTTGACCTAAGATGTGATCAATGTTAGAGAATGTTCCATGTGCTGATGAGAAGAATTTATTAACTCTAAGAAATGAAATCATAAGAATTCTAGAAGAAAATGTTGGAAAAACTATTCTAGATAATAGCCTAGGCAGACAATTTATGAAAAAGACTCCAAGGGCAATCACGGCAACAACAAAAATAAATAAATAGGACTTGATTAAATTTAAAAAACTTCTGCACAACCAAGGAAACAATCAACAAAGCAAATAGACAACCTACAGAATGGGAGAAAATATTCCCATGCTATACATCCAATAAAGTGCTAATAACCACAATGTACAAAGAACTCAAGCAAATCATCAAGAAAAAAATCAAACAACCCCATTAAAAAGTGGGCAAAAGACATGAACGGAAGCTTTTCAAAATAAGATAGACTAATGGCCAATAAACATATGAAAAAATGCTCACCACCCTAATCATCAGAGAAATGCAAATCAAAACCACAATGAGATATAACCTAACCCCAGTGAGAATGGCTTTTATCTAAAAGTCCAAAACAATAGATGCTGGTGCGGATGCAGAGAGAAAGGAACATTTATATACTGTTGGTGGGACTGAAAACTAGTGTAACCTCTATAGAAAATAGTATGGCGATTCCTCAAGGAGTTAAAGTAGATCTGCCATTTGATCCAGCAATCCCACTACTGGGTATTCACCCAAAGGAATAAAAGTCATTTTTTCAAAAGGACACTTACAATAGAATGCTTATTGCAACACAATCCACAATCATAAAGATGAAGAATCTGGTACCCATCAATTCATGAATGAATTAATAAAATATGGTATATGTACACTATGGAGTACCACTCAGCCATAACAACTGTATTAATATCTTTTGTAACAATCTACATAGAATTGGAGACCATTCTCCTAAGTGAAGTATTACAAAAATAAAAAAAACAAATACCACATGTACTAACTATTAAATTGGAACTAACTGAACAGCACTCGTGCACAGATGGAAGTAAAACTCAATGGAAATCACGCAGTTGGAAGGGGGAAAGTGGTGATGGTTGAAATCACCCTCATGGGTACAATGTACACTATCTGGGTGATGGGCACATTTATAACTTTGACTCAGGTAGTAGAAAAGCAATCCATGTAACCAAAACATTTATACCCCTGTAATATTCTGAAGTTTGAAAAGGAAAAAAATAAAGTCAGCAAATTCTCTGGTTACAAAGTCAATGTACACAAATTGATAGTATTTCTGTATATGAATAATGGTCAAGCTGAGAGTGAAATCAGAGACTCAATACCATTCACGATAGCCACAAAGAAAATAATTTACTGAATATGTTGAACCCAGGAGCTGAGATATGGACTGGCTCAAATCTGCCTCCCCAGTCAACAGGGTCAGGAGTTTTTCTGGAGGCGAAATGAATAATGCATGAAGTGAGTGAGCATCATTACATGTTTGGGGCGGAGTGCAAGGCATGCAATCTGCAGTGAGATTCACGCTAGTGCATACATTCTATGATCAAAAATGGCAGATAAGTCCTTCCCAGAGCAGAGATTTTAGTAATATAATGAGCTAGGGGCTAATATTGATCATTCTTTCAGCCTTGTACACAGGCAGATTGTGGGGTGTAGGTTGCTCAGTAGGTCCCTGGGCACAATCTGTGATGGAGTTTCACTTATCTTGTCTTCTCTGGAAAAATAAGTGGTGTAAGGGTTTGTAGTTTTCACATGGCTGCAAGGAGGCTCCTCCATATCTGGAAAAAAAGAAAAAAAGAGAATGCATCAGTGCAACAGAAAGTTACAAAGTTTTGGTCATCAAATCTTACTGGCCTGGGAACTTAAAACATAAGAGAACTATAAAAAGACATTTTTGCTTATGGAGCCAGTTACAGTGACTTACTAAGGATATGTTCATTTTTCAGACATTTATTTGTTGAGTAGGATCAAGATGACCTCTTATTTTGAAGTCAGCAATGTAGTGCATGTTACAATTATGGAATTCCAGGTTAATGCTTAGTAAGTCCATGGTCCTATCATTTTGCAAGGCAATAGGCTTGGACACTTCAGGTTTTTTGTTTATGTGCTTTCCTTTAAAAGGTAGAGAATTTAAGATGATAATGTCTTTCTCGCTCTTGCAGACAGAAACTCATAATGATGTGATGGTGAAGTCTACTGTCAAAGAAAAGGTCCAACTTCCCTTTGATGTAAGCATGGCTCATTGAGGAAAGGATTAGTTCCCTTAATACGCAGAAAATGAGAACACAAAGAAGCGAAGTTTCATTTCCAGATTGGAGTGTAGTGAATTTAGGTTTCAAAGGGGAAATCTTAAACCCAGATGAGAGGAGGAAAGGCAGCAGGAGAGGCAAGTAGGGCTCAAGTGCTTAGATAATGACAGTGGCCAACGATAAATAGTTCATTGCTCTGAGAAGTTTTTTCTTAGAATTTTTCTATATAAATGTACAAACCACAGTTAGCAGTGTCTGCTAGAAAACCCAATGAACTTTAAGTTAGAGGACTGAATTCTAGGAATGGGCCTGTGACAAATGACATGACATGAAGAGAATCAATTAGCTTGATTGTGCCTCTAAAACAAACACACTGACTGTTTCACCATTCCTGCCCCACTGGGTAAATAAGAGGCAATGCTATGATTTCCCTGGAAGAAGGCAATGTAGGTAGCATTACTTTTAAATATTGGACTTTTCCATAGAATAATCCTTTGAACTCTGCTAAATAGTCTCAGAAGTTTCTTCTGTATGAAATACAACTATTATTTAATTAAGACTTAATTATTATTAAGTCTTTGAGAGACTTAAGAAGTAAAGCAATGTCTGCCAAGAAATGTTCAGAAAACAATGTATTATACTAGATTGTCAAGAAACCTTAAGAATAAATATTTCTAGCCTTTTATGAGATCAGAGAAATTGGCTATCATGTTGAAAATCTGAATTTCTACTGAGCAGAAACATATTAACACAGTATCTAGCATGAATATTGTCCTCTCAAAAATTCTATTTTCTCCCTTCAAATCTTAGATTTCACTTTGCTTTACCTGTTTATTGATTTCCTTTTATCTAGTACCAGGATCATCTCTTTTCTGAGTTACAACATATATAAAAAGTGTTGCAGTAAGTTTACCAGAATTAGAACAGGAGATAGGAAAATTTTGCTGCAGTTTTGCAAAACCTACATTTATCTCATGTAATGAGAAGGTTTATCACATCATATCTTTTGTAGACCAATCTACTTTTCTTTAATGTTGTAAAATGTAAGTAAAGCACTAGACGTTATTAACTTATCCTATATGCCTTACCCCACCATTTCCACATATCTAAACCCTAGCCATATGGCAAGTCTCTGCTCAGTATTGACCTCTTCCTTTAAGATTTCCCTGATTACTCTCTGGCCAAGCTGACTTTTAACTCCCATGAGACTAATCTTGCACATGGCATTTACCACTTTCTAACTGGTATTGTGTTCATGTCTTCCCTTCCCTATCAAATCTTTCAGGAAGTATCATGTTTTATCACTTTTTTCTTTTTTGCTACATTCAGTGTTTGGCACATAATGAGAGTACATTAAATGTTGTTTAATAAATAAATTAATGTTTAATCAGTTTATTTTTCAAATTTTTTGATGCCCTTTTCAAAGGTAAAGAAAAAACAACCTTACATTCACAGCAAGCATGAATTGAGTATCTGTTATGGAATTTTTAGAAGTTCCATAAACATAAGCTGGTACCAGCAATATTTGATAACTACTTAATAAGATTTTCTTTCTTAAAAAAATCTTTATGATGATATAATTCATATTTCACAAAATGTACCCACTTAAAGTGTACAATTCAATGGTTTTAGTATATTCACAGAGTTGTTTAACCATCATCTAAATTTAGAACATTTTTATCATTCTGAAAAGAAAAGCAGTACCCATATTAGGAGTCACTTCTCATTCCCTTTGTCCTCTTCCTCTCCTTTATTCCCAACTCTAGGCAACCAATAATCCACTTCTGTATCTATAGATTTGCCTATTTTGGATATTTCATATAAATGGAATCATACAGTATGTGATCTTTGATAACTTACTTCTTTCACTTAGCATGGTGTTTTCAAGGTTCACCCATGTATCAGTGCTTCATTCTTTTTTATGGTTGAATACTATCCCATTGTATGGATATATCACATTTTATTTATCCATTCATCAGTTGATAAATATTTATGTTGTTTCCAATTTTTGGCTATTATGAGTAATGCTGCTAGGAACATTCACGTACAGGTTTTTGTGTGGGTGTCTGTTTTCATTTCTCCTAGGAATGGAACTGCTAGGTCCTACAGGACTTTGATGTTTTATGATTTGAGGAACCATTCTGCTAAAATGTTTTCCAAAGCAGCTGCACTGTTTTACATTCTCACCAGCAATATCTGGGGATTCCATTTTCTACACATCTTCATCAGCACATTATTATCTGTCTTTTTGATTTTACCTATCCTCACAGGTGCAAAGTGCTCTCCCCTGTGGTTTTGATTTGCATTTCTTTTTAATCTTTAAAATTTTTTTCTTATTTTTTAATTTCAAAATATTAAGGGGTACACATGTTTTTACTACATGAATACCTTTTATAATGCTTAAGTGGGGGCTTTCAGTGTGCTATCACCAGAATAGTGCTCACTGTACCCAATAGGTAAGTTTTTACTCTTATCCCCTCCCACCTTCCCCCCTTTTTGATTTCCAATGTCCCCTACATCTCCTTGTACCTGGGTGTACCCATTACTTAGCTCCCAACTATTAGAGAGTACATGTGGTGTTTGTTTTTCCATTCCTGAGATACTTCACTTAGGATAACAGTCTCCAGTTCCATCCAAGTTTCTGCAAAAGACATTATTTCATTCTTTTTCACAGCTGAGTAATGGCTAAAGATGTTGAGCATCTTTATGGTTTCTCTAATGGCTAATGACGTCTCTGGGTTTACTACAAAATCTTGCAGGTATTCTGCTATCTTTTCATCAATGTGTAAAATTTAGTTTTGCTACAACTGAATATCTATACTGTTACAGAAACATAAGTCAGTGAGTGTGAGGAGGTGACAAACCATAGTGATAAGGGTGCAGGCTCAGATCATCTGGATTCAAACGGGGTTCCACCACTAACTATATATGTGTCTCGGACAATTTATTTGCTGTACCACGTTATCATCGTATCTAACATGAGGAAAAATACATGCATTTAACTCATTGAATTCCAGTGAGAATTCAATTAGTTAATGCATACAAAATTCTTTGAACAGGTTCCTAGTACACAGTAAGCATTTAGTTAGTTATTAGTTCTTAATGACACTAGAAAATTGAGCTGAGGAGATTGTACAGAATTGTATGATAGACTATGGGTACAATTTGCTGTGAGTAAAAGTTGATTTGTGAATTGCTGGAATAGGTAAAAACGTTGCTACATGAGTGTGTAAGAAAGCACAGTTCTGTTCTAAATGACACTGCACTAAAGAGCAACGAATTGTGTGATCATGTGGATGTTTTACACAGTGAGATAAATTTAACTTTAGTTGTATAATTATGGTTCTCTAGCCTAGTGTGGTTACATGGCTTATATATTTTTGTCTCCAATTTTACCAACACATTCTAAAGTTTCTAATTGTGCCTTGACTATAACATGGTGAGGGCTTTTGGCATATAACTGACCCTCTTGCTTCCATTTAATGCATTTTTGCCATCAACTCTTAAATTCTTCAGTTTATTATTGTAATCTTAGCATTATTTTTCTTCTCCATCTTCTCATCTCTTCCTCCTCCTCCTTTTCTTCTTCATTTTGTTTTCCTTCATTGATTTGTATGCTCGATATCTGCTTTCTCATATTTTCCCTTTATATTTCTGTTTTATGAGTCCCTTTTACAGGACAGAGTGGGATTTTGGTTTTGTCATCACCAGGGAGACTTTGCTTTTTATATAGTTATTCAACCCAATTATATTTATTGCCTCTACAGATTTATTAGTTCTATTTTTGATACTGTTTAATGCTTTTGAAAAATGCATCATGGCCATTTTCCGTTTTTCAAAATCTCTTGTAATATATGCTGCTTATTTTTACTTTAGTGATTTGTCTTCTTTTTAATTTTTGTATTCACATTTAGATTTTTAAAACATGTTTTAGTCTATATATTTCTGTAATTATCATGGTCAGTAATAAAACTGTATCTTTTAGTCCCTCCATGCTCCCTACCTATAGCTGCTCCCACCCATTCACATATTCTGATTTACATATTTAGTTTACATATTTAACCTCATTAACAGTTTAATATTAAACTGTGTTTAATATTAATTTGTTGCTGCATTTTTTAATGCAAAAGTTTGCAGATATTTCTCCTTTGTGTTCTGGCCACCAACACGTGCATTACAGAGTATGCAGAATTTCTCAAAGTGGTTTGACACTGAAATAGTTTCTTTGTGGAATACAATTTAGAAACATTCATCTAATTAATTCCCCCTTACTCTAGTAAGAACTGCATTAGAATTATCTGCAGTTGGGTATGCAAACCAAGTTAGTTCAAGTACCATTATGGTTGATTCAGTCAAACAGTCATAGTATTGTTTTGAGCTGACTTGAATTATTTTTTGACTACTTCTTTAAGATGATGGTATAGAACTCAGAAAGTGTTTTCTAACATTTATTCTGTTGTTTTGAGGAGTTAGAGACTAGCTTTACTATGATACAATAGAGAAACTAGAGCATGGCAGTTACAAGTAACACATGGATTAATATATGTACATGTCCACACTTATGTGTGTGTGTGTGGCAACTTTTAATCCCTTCTGAATGAATTTTTGAAAATATCTTCCTTCATGTCTAGACACATCCGCAGCCACTACTTAGAGCCCCTTGTCTATGTGAAATGTCTGTTCCAGACATGTCCCTGTGTGTAAATATGACTAGAATTGTTTATAGGATATTTTTTAAGAAAGAATAAAAGGGGAGAATTGATATTATCTTAATAAAGTCTATTTATATTGAATTATCTTGTTTTCCACTTTTATTTTTTACTTTTTCCTGTGTTGATAATGTACATTTGTCTACATGTTATAAATCTCAGAGCCTTTTCTTCACACTTTTTGTCGTATTTTTGCTGAGACACAGATCAGAATCAGTCCTTATTAAGCGTTTAACCAATTAGATAGTACATACTTGCTTAGAATTTGTTGGTTCAATTATTTGGTTGTTTGTTTTCCTTTTGGAAGGTATAAATAGATGGTAGCTTCATATTGTATATGAAATATGCTTATTGGGTAAAAGATATTCCTAAATTAGAGAAATGAAATATTATCCTAGGAAAAAATACCTTTTATTCATTCTTATTTGAAATTTCCTTTCCTTTCTCTTCTTTTGACTTTTATTGATCATTTTTTTCCTCTCTCCTCTGCCCAACCCCCAATCACTTCTGCTTCCCTTTCCTTTCCTTTCTTACTCTCCCTCGTCCCTTCTATTCTTCAGCCAGTTTCCCTCCCTCTGGCATCTTTTGCAATTGTTTTCTAAGTATGAAATAAGGCCTCTCTTTTGCTGCAGCTGCTACTCCATCCCCTGCTGCACTAAATTGACACTTGGGCAAGCAGTGGCTCTCGTCAGTCACTCCGAAGCTGCTACTTCCAGAAGTGTCGATTTAGTGCAGCGGGGGATGAGGTCCCAGCTGCAGAAGTAGGACACAGAAAAACTCAACAAAAAGCTCTGCCTTCCCTTTATTGTATGTGATATTTGGCAGGAGGAAGTGGAGGTAGAGGCCACTAGGATCAGAGAAAAAATGTAGAATAATAACAAGAAGGCACCAGGAAGATCACAGAAATTAAAAAGCATGTGGCTTAGTAGTAATAACTGTTGCAGATTTATAGAGGGACTAGAAGAAGGCAATGAAAAGTCTAAACTGGACTTAATTTCCTTTCCTTGATTTCAAAACCAGCCAAAAATGCTACAAAATATAGACGTCTAATACTGTTTAGGTGACTTGTACTCACTGGTCTTGGTGATTTAACATGTTAACTGCCGTGAGAGTTGTATTTAACTCACTCTAGTTGTGACCCTAGGGCCACATGAAGCATATGTAAAATCTTACTTGTTGATGTTCTTATTGTTACAATTGATATTGACAATTTAATTCTAAAAACTTGGATTAAATGAATAGAAGTCAATAAATTTCATTTTTCTATTTATGTTTACCTTTAAATTATACTCAAAGTTTTTATTCTATATTTCTAATAAAACACTGCAGCCCAAAGGAAGTTTCTGATTTTTTCGTGTGGCAGTCAATGTATTAAATATCCCCAAAAGTGTGCACATAGCTCACTGATTGGATGAGAAATTGACAGTCTGCAATGAGAAACATGTGAAAGCTCTCAACTTTCCTTGGCAAGTCTTGCTTTTCATTTCCTGTTGACATAAACACTTACTCTGCTTAATTAAAAGTCCTTCTTGAACATTAACACTACAGGTATCTGGTTAACTGTAAACTCAATAGGTAACCCTTCCACACCTATAGTAACAATGTAGTTACATATACATATATGTATTCGAAGATAGCAAAAGAGGTTCTTCTTTTGGGAATATTGCCACCTTTGGTGCCACTATTAGTTCAGACAATTTTCTATATTTCTGTGAATATAGGCTCTGTTCTACCCTAACTAGAGATAAACTACAGGAGATGAATTCCAAAATGCTACGTGCTATGCATTATTATTACATACATTGGCTTTTTAAAAAAGTAACCATTTTAAATAAAGGCCAGTTTCAAAAGTGACATTGTAGAAGCAAAAAAAAAAAAAAAATGCATGTGTTGCTTATGCTAGATTTTGACCATTGTATTCATTATGCACTCTTTGAGGTGAACTGCTATGGTAATTTGCTTTTCATATGAAATATAAAATGGAAGTATCTTTTGTGCAAGGAGCTCTGATATAGCTCCTTTATAAGGACTGAGTATCTAGGTCAGTTGGCTATCTTAAACTTGAAATAAATGAGACCTTTGATAGTGCCATATCATGACTGCAGGGCATAGACTAAAGGAGAAAGGGACTTTTGCTAAGACAATCAGAAAAAAAAAACCCTTTCTTTTGCCTTATTTTTATCTCTTCATATTAGAAAGACCCAGTATATAATTTTATAAAATTGCTCCTTTTCTTCTATGACCCTTTTGTTTGTTCAATATATTTTAAAATATATTTAAGTAGATACATGTTAATTGTCTTTTTAAATATATTTAAATAGACATGTTAAGTGTCTGATGTGCACTGAGAATTGCTCTTTACGAGGAACTAATAGGGAACATGAAAGAAAGTGGTGACAGATCTGTCCATCAATTTGCAAAGGTATAAATGCATGATCAGTGAAGGGTTAAGGTTAATTAGGAAGTGCTTCTTGAAACAGGTGGGTTATGGAGAATGCTTTGGACTTACAAGAGCAGAAAAATTGGACTCTGGAGTAAAAAACATGGGCAGTAAAAATTCCTAAAATTAATTGTGAGGCGATTGGCAAGCTGTATGACTTTCCAGAAGTGAAGAGACAAGGAAGATGAATATGACAGGATGCTGGGAGAACAGAAAGGGGCTCAGGTAAACTGATAAGGTCCTTAAAATTAAGCTGCAGAGTTAATTTGCCATATTAGGTGTTGGTGAACTCTTCTTTATTTTACAGAAGAGATAATAATAATAAACTAGGAGAATTATTCTAATTTTTCTGCCTATTCATTACTACTGGTGTTCCATGGGGATTTCATCCTTGGCCATATTTTCTTCTTAATCTGCATCAAGAGCTTTTAACCTGGATTTCAGGATGGACTCCAGAAGATCTATCTACATCTTGAAATAGCCTTATATTTTGTATGTAGATTTTTTCTCAGGAAAGAAAGTGAATAACTTCCTTCAGATGCTCGAAGGGATCTGTGATCTCTAAATTTAATAATATTTAACAAATGTTAAATGCTTACTATATGCAAGACAGAGTTGTAAGTGCCATACATGTATTGACTCATTGAATCATTCTAAGAATGTTATATATTAGCACTATTATTATTTCCATCTGTAGATAAGACCACCCTGAGGCAAAAATAGGTTACTTATGTCTGAGGTCTCAGGCTAATAACAGGTACAATCTGGATTTGAACTCAAAACACTATGGATCCAGGATCATACTAGAGCACACTAGATCATTTTGTTTTTACATGATTATAGTTGCCTTCATATTCCTCCACATGTATATATCACACTAAATGTAGGAACCACTTCTCTAAACAGGCTTTCTGGAAAATCTCATCCACAGTTAGGGCTTCAGCTACCCCCACCTCTGATAATTCCCATGTTCATCATGTCATCCTAGTGCTTCTTTATTACCTTCCGACCATTAGTTCCAAAGGCTGACTGCACAGCTCCACCTGGCCGTCCCACAGTTACTGCACAGCACGCTGAACACTGACACCACTCACTGTTCTCTTGTCTTCTTCATAAATGGCTACTCTTTTCAGTCTTCCCAAGATACTGAATTAATGGCAACAACATGTGAACCAATAGCTAAGTTGCAATCTCTTTATTCTCTTTACACTCTCATACAGTCATCAAATTCTGTTGGATCTACCTATTAAATAACTCCTCCTCTCCATCCTCCTTTCTACTGTGTCAGTACAGGTTTTTAGATCTTTCTTCCTCACTGTCTTCCTGCTTCTCTTTCCTTCCTCCTCCACTTCCTCATCCTCCCCCTCCACTTCTTCCTCCTCTTCCTTCTCTTCCTTCCTCTCCCCCTTCTCTCTCTCTTTTTTGCTTATCTATTCTCACTTTTATTGTTCCACTGATCTTTTTTCAGTTGTCTTACCTTTTCTAATGCATTATGCAAACTATCACCAGGGTGACTCCTTCCTTCCTTCCTTCCTTCCTTCCTTCCTTCCTTCCTTCCTTCCTTCCTTCTTTCCTTCCTTCCTTCCTTTCTCCCTCCCTCTTTTCCTCTTTTCTTCTTTCCCTCCTTCTCTTTCTCCATTCCTTTCTCTCATTCTTTTACTTTTTGAAATTTAGAAAATGCAAAACAATTCAAAGAAGGAAATAGCAATAACCTATGCCTTTGCCATCCAGAATTAAATACTGTTAGTATTTAGGCATATTTGCTTCCATTCTTTCTTTCTTTCTCTTTCTTTCCTTCCTTCCTTCCTTCCTTCCTTCCTTCCTTCCTTCCTTCCTTCCTTCCCTTCCTTTCTCCCTTTCCTTCCTCTCTTTCACTCTCTCTCTCGCTCTCTCTCTCCTTTCTTCTTCTTTTTGGTATAGACATGGCCTCAGATGCCCTTACTCACTCAGCTGCTTCTTGCTGTTGATAGAGTTCTGGCTGCCATCTTTTTTTTCCCAACATTGCTTTCTTTTATAATTTCCTTCATAAAATTTCCTCTTTAACATATTAATTGTTTAGCAGAATATTTGTAAATTTCTAAATGCATGGAGGTTTGGTTATTTTTGTTGTTGATTTGTTATAAAATCTCTATGAGTATCAATTGGCGTTACTTGATTTTTGAGAATTTATAATAAAAATTGTAAGTCACATTGTGATGAAAGTAATTATTTAGTTATTCGCTAATTAAATATGAGATGTAAAGTAGAGAGAAGTAAAATATATATACATGTATATATGTGTGTGTGTATATATATATATATATATATTACCTGAAGCAGGGGGTTGCAGTGACTGTAGTGACAGTAATCAGAAACCAGCCCTGAAAAAACAGGAACAGAAGACTCATTTTTCTGCTGACATCAACCAAAGGCCTGACACCCCAAAGGACCTCCTTCCCTTTTGTGGTTTGGACATGACAGTTAATCAGTTTCACAATGCACTTCTTCCTGGAAAATGGCCACAGACCATGAATTGATTCTGATTGGTTTATGAGGGCAGTGCACAAAGTGCCTTCGTGTCCTCTGCTTCCCCTTTTGACATATAGAACCTAATTTTATTGCATTTTAATGTTATCTCCACTCCAAAGTGAACATGGGTCATATGGAACACATATGTTTGCTTAACAGGTATGCCTGTGACCCTCCTTCATGAATATTCATAGCTTCTCCCATAACTTACTAAATACTTATATGTAGCCAACCTGTTCAGCATAAAGCTCCTGCCCTGACCGTCCTCCTTCAAAGTGCCTGCTTTTGGTTTTGCCAAGGGCTCTGCATCGCAGCCTGCATGTTGCAATCCTTTTTGAGAAATAAAACTCTCCTTTCCAAATTTATAGAATTTATGATTTTTAGTTGAAAAGAGATAAATGCTCATTTATAGGCATGAATTTTGGCATGTTAATGTCATTCTTGTTATTTATTTTTAGTATTTTATTATGGAAAATGCCAAGCATTTCAAAAAATTTGAAGAAATGTTACTATGAATATCTGTACATCCACCACCTAGATTCTATGATTAACATTTAATATACTTGCTTATCAAATATCTATTCGTTTAAATATGCATCTATCCATCTATAAATTGATTTTATTTTTGACAGATTGGGGGCAAGTTGTAGATATCAGTACATGTTTTCCTCATACTTTGACATACATATGATTAATTAGAATTCAATATTTGCATTTTTTTCTTTTGGTATAAAATCTATATACAGTGAAGTACATAATAGAATATTTCTAACAGTGTAAAGTCAGTGACAAATGTATATACTTGCATAAACCATATCCCTCTCAGGAATATTACCATAACCCCAGAAAGTTTCCTAATGTCCCTGCCCAATTTGCACACTCAACCGCAGTTCCCTCACCATAAATTAGTTTGGTTTTAGAATTTCATACAAATAAAATCATATGGTTGTATTTTCTGTATATGTTTTCTTTCACTTACCATAATATTTTTGAAATTCCTCTTATCCATTGTTTGCACAATATTTTTTTCATTTCAATTGCTGATTATCATTCCATTCTATAAATGTATCAGTTTCTTTATGCACTCTCATGTTTATGGAGACCTGTCCTATTTCCAGATTTTGGCAATTATGAATAAAGCTGCTATGAAAAATTTTGCATTTCTTCAGTAAACACCCAGGAGTGGAATTGCTGGGTCATTGTATAGGAAGGAGTATGATGAGTTTTATAATAACTGCCAGCTTTGTTTGTAACTTTTAAATACCCACTAACAATGTATGAACTCTCTAGTGAGTTACAACCTCACTATTATTTTTTGTTGTCAGTTTTTTTAATTCTAGCTATTTTGGTTGAGTCTATAGTGGTTTCTCATTATAGTTTTAGTTTTTATTTTTCCAATGACTAATGCTGTTTAACACATTTCATGTGCTGATTGTGCTTTCATATACAGTTCATTCTTGTTATTCATAGTGGTTATGTTCTATAAAGTCATGACAAACATTGAATTTGTGGATACCAAATCATTACTCCTAAAAATAAAGGATTAGGTTTCTGTGAGCCTCTGAACACTTTAATCAACCAATCAATCTATCAATATATAATCATGTTTTATGTGATGTGTTTCTGTTTAAAGACACCATGTTTAATATATATAATTCATAAATATTGAATGCTTTGTTAACAGCAATGGTTCATTTATGTCTGAATGAAATTTATTTAATATATGTATTTTCTCCATAAGATACCATAATCAACATTACATTAATACACAGTGTGTAACTGAAAACAATTTGCATTTGTCTGTTGTAGATTATAGTGTTCTATAAATATCAATTAAGTCTGAGTGTCTGATAGTGTTTTCCAGATCATTTATGTGTATATTAAATATTTGTCTGGTTGTTCAATTGTCAAGAGAGTGGTGTTAAAATCTCCAAATATGATATTAGTATTGCCTGTTTTTCTCTTTCATTTGGTCAATTTTTCATTCATATATTTTGATTTATGATGCATAGTTTCCTGATGAATTGATCCTTTCATCATTTTGAAATGATCTCTGATATTTTTTAATTTTTATATTTTATTTGATATTAATGTCCACCTATTTGAGCTATTTTACAATTACTATTTTCATGATATGTTATTTTTAACCATGTTCTTTCCATTTATCTGTGTTTTTATATTTTAAGTGTATTTCATTTAGACAGTATTTAATTGGTTTTTATATTTTCAATCATTTTGACAAGTTCTTCCTTTTAATTGGAATTGTATTCTATTAACATTTGTTGTAATTATCAATATCATTGTATTTAGTTCCACCATTTTATTATTTGTTTTCTTTTGGTCCCTTCTAGTTTTGATTTCACTATTTTCCCTTTCTACCTTCTTATGGATTACATGAATATTTTTTAGAGTTCTATCTTAATAGATCTATGTGATATTTTTAGCTCTTCTTATTTTCATTATACATATTAACTTCTCACAGTCTACTTATAGTTAATATTATACTACATCATGTTAAATATAGTAATCTTGCATCCTATAGATCCACTGATTGTCCTTCATTCTTTATGCTATATTTTCCATATATTATATCTAGATAAATTATAATCTCTCACAATACAATTCAATGGAATAATATTTATAGAAGATGAGGAAAAATAGTCTATTTTATTTACTCACATATTTATTCTTTCTGATGCTCTTTTTTCCTTCCTAAAGACTTGTGCTTTTATGTGGTGTCACATTTCCTTTTAGTCTGAAGAACTTCCTTTAGCATTTCTTTTAGTTCACTTCTGTTAGAAACAGATTTTTCTAGGATTTTTTTTTCTTTTTTCCAATATGAAGTTCCTTTATGCCAAGTTCATTATTGAAGTGAAGGAGCTCAGGAAATTTCATCCCAAAATATGACTGCTTGGTGTAAAGAATATTTTGACTTAAAGACCGGTAGAGATTGACAGGCCTTGGAAGAGGCTTTCCCTCTTTCTGCATAAAAAAGCCAGACACATCAAAAAGATCAATCAACTTCCTTTACCCTCCCTGTTATCTCAATATATTATAGGAAAGAAGATCAAAAATTATAGCCAGACCTGGCCCAAATAATTTTAAATATAATACCTGTTTCTCAGGTTAATTTACTTTGCAAAGAGAATCATTTACAAGTTAATATGTTTCCCCCATCCATTCATTCTCTCTACTAACCATTTCTTGCCCCTAAATAGAATTACCTATATTCCTCATCTTTTCCTCCCCTCTAAAATGAGGGTATATAAATTTCTGTACTCCATTGGGATATTAGATAATTACTGTGTGATTCTCCCTGTACACACAGCAAATAAAGCTCTTTGTCTTATTAATCTACCTTATTGAAAGTTGATCTTTCAGCAAGCCTTCTGGGGTTAAGGAAATATCCCCCTCACTCCAACAGAAAAATGTTTTCACTGCATATAGAATTCTGGATTGGTAGTTCTTTAAATTTCAACACTTAAAAAATGAACCACCGTCTTCTGTCTTCCATAGTTTCTGATAAGAAGTCAGTAAAATTCAAATTATAGCTAATTATGTATAATATGTCATTTTACTTTCGTTGCTTTCAAGAATTTCTTTTTCTATAGTTTTTAGTGTTTTAAATGTGCTGTGGATCCATACATATTTATCCTTTTTGATGTTTGCCGAACTTCTCAAATCTGCAAATTTATATCTTTTAACAATATGTTTCTAGTCCGTCTATCTCTCTATTGATACTTAAATTACAAATAGGTTAGAACTTTTGGAATCATTACACAGATCTTTCAGGTTTAGTTCATTTTTTATTCTATTCTTTTCCTCTCACTTCTTTACACTGGATAATTGCTATTGATCTGTCTTCAGTTTACAACTTTTTTCTCTGGTATCTTCATTTTTCTGTTAAGCTTAGGCACTGAAATTTTTATTTCAGATATTATAATGTTAAGTTCCAGAAGTTCCTATTTTTATGAAGTTTCCATTTCAAATGCCTATTTTTTCAATTATTGCCATATTTTTATTTGTTGAATTTGTAATAGTTATAATATGCCCTTTATAATCCTTATTTGTTAGTTCTAGCACCTGAGTAATCTTCAGGTTGCTTTTGCTTGATTGTTCTTTTTCTGGACAATGAGGCATACTTTCCTAGTTGTTCATAGGCTGAGTAATCTTAAATAGTATTCTGGACATTGTGATATTTTTTTCTTTGAAGACCCTGGATTCCATTATTTTTCTCTGTAGAGTGCTAATGTCTTTGTTTTAGTAGGCAATTAGCATTTGGATTCAATTTAAAAATTTGTCTTTTGGGTTTCAGCTCAAAACTCTCTTTGTTTTTGTTTTTGTTTTGAGACAGGGTCTTGCTCTGTCACCCAGGCTAGAGTACAGTGCTACAAGCATAGCTCACTGCAGCCTTGAATTCCTGGTATCAAGCAATCCTTCTGCCGCAGGCCCCTTGATTAACTAGGACTACGGGCACACGCCACCACAGCGGGCTATTTATTTTTTTTTAAGAGATGAGATCTTGCTATGTTGTTCAGGCTTCTGTTTTGATTTTGATTTTTAGCTGGATTGTTCTGAATGTATCCTATACTGACCCCCTCCAGAGGTCAGCAACAGACTAGGCAAGAGTATGTGTATGTGTATCTAACTTAGGGCCCTCCTTCTTTGATTATCTCTTCTCCAGTATTTACCACTTACTTTCTAGCAGTTTGATTGTCTCTAACATCTTATTTTATAGGCCAGAAAACAGAGAATTTCCTATTGATGTTTTAACTACTCAAGTAGTACTATCTTCACACTGTCCTCAGGTTAAAAGTCACAAAAATACATAACTCATCTTGTATTGTTCCCTTCATTCTATTTGACTCCCCTCCAGGTTTTGTTTTTTTCTCCAATGGCCAGTGCATTCAGATTATTGGGTTGTTTTTTTTTTTGTATTCTCTCTAGAGTTTATAGTTTTTATCTCATTAGGGGAAAGTCATATCTGGTAGGTTAGTCAGTTATAACAGAAGTAGATCCTTATTATCTCTTAAATATGTCATATTTACACCTAAGTATGATAAACTATACAATATAATACTGTAACAAAATTCCTCACTGAAGTTTTTACATTGCTTTTATATATTTATATCATTTTAATTCAAAAATATTTTTATTTTATTATTTATATGTATAAGCATAAATTTATATTTTATATTATTTATGTTACTACATTATATTTATGTTATATTATTTTTTGTATATTTATATATTTTATCCCACAGTAATTATAAAATTTGTTTTACTGGCACAGCCTTAATGTGTACAATATACTTTGCAGTTAAAATCCACCTCGGGTATCACTTCCTCCAAGAAAATTTTCTTTAACACTCCCCCTCAGGCTCTGCTCCTGTTGAACACTATGTATGTATTTATTTCTTGGTTTATTGCAGTGCATTATAAATTATAAATTTATGTGTCATTTCTTTCATTAGTCTGAGAAGTCCTTAAAGAAGAGAACTATGTCCATATTGCCAGGGTGATGCCTGTCATAATAAGTGTACATCGGGTGATGCTTAACACTTTAAATGGCATCTGTTGTGTTCCTACAGAAACCCTCTGAGCATGCAGGGTGGTGTTATCATCTTTATTTACGGATGAGGAAAATGAGATTGAGCCATTTAGAGACTTGCTCGATGTCACACAGCAACAAAGTGGCAAAGCCAAGTTTTCATGTTTTGTGCTAAGAGTTAAAGAAGTAGTTGGTGTTTAATTGGTACAAAGGATTTTTATTGCCTTCTGAAAAACTTTACCAATAAAAGATATATATTAATGTAGTTAGTACTAATCTCTACTATACACATACAATTTTAATGGATCTAAATATAGAGTGTTTGCTTTAAGTAAAGACATATGCCTATATATACGCTTTTCAAACATTTGATTAGTCTTGCTAAATTTTGTTGGATAAAACCTTGCTTTGCATAAAATACATGTGTTAAATCAATGGTATATATTGCATGTATAGCATCTAATTTTTTCTCAGGACTTTGTTTTTTTCTGCCATTAAATATTCAAAGTCCAGTTTTTCATTGCTACTGATACTATAGAGAGCCTAGTTCACCTAGGAACACTCTATCCATCTGTTCCTTACATACATTATTAAATGAGAGGCAACTAGAAGGTAGGTAAACCGTTGCCAGCTGCAAACTAAATTCTCTGGAGCTTTGGTATGTTCTATAAATTTCCTAGAGTTCACTGCCAGTTTTAACTGTAGGGAATTTTAGGCTTGGAATATTTGTATTGAAAAGTTGCATCAAAATTCACTACCCTTTCATTATCCTCAGTTTGTAATCTTTGAATACAGTTTCCTAAATCCCTGGAGCCTTTTAAATCACATGGATTTTTTTTTTTTGTATTCATCTCTTTATATGTTTTTCAAGAAACAAGTAAGCCACTTTACCTGGGAACAGGACAATGGGGTCTTGATGAGCACCCTTTGCATGTATTTTGGGAGCCTACAGGAATTAGTTTGACTATTTGCAGATTATAACAGTTGGTAGTTGAATGTTTTATTTTCATTCCCAGTTGGTGCAATATGTTCACAGCTGATGCTAATGGCTGGCCCATTTGATTTCACATATGGTCCACTATTTGGGGCCCTCTAAGGCTTTCTTTTGTAGTTAGTCTTCTCTAAAGCCATCATGTATTTAGTTTTGCTTTTGTCTGCTGGTCAAATGGAGAAAAGAAAACCTCTGAACCTTGGCAGCTGCAGAGGAAATCAGCAACTCAGTTGATAAAGATTCAAAGAACTGGGTCAAAATGTCCCAGGAAGAAGATTTTTGTTAAACACTGCAAACAAACAAAATGCCTCTCTATATTTCCTGAGATTGAGACCACACACACAGACAAAGTGTTCTCTTTTGTTTTTCTTTTACTTTGAAGCTCTGCCTAAGCTGTTCTTAAGTGTTTTCAGCAAGGTTAAGTGTCAGAGAGACCATGCTGTCCTAGGCATCCATGTACACTGAAAAACATCGTGCCACAAGTCCTTTAGAAAATATTTCCTTTTGGGTAGTTTTTACAACTTAATTTATTTGCTGCTAAAATTCACTAAGGAAGATAGCATTGAAAGTGAGCTGGAGTCTCTTTGCCAAGACTTACTTCACAAAGCATATTAGACAAGAAGAGTAGAACTGCAAAATTAATAATACTGAAAACACAAATGCAAGCACCCTCCAGCAGTCATTATAATTCAATACATAGTGTTTATCTTAACTCTAAACTATAACTGATAAAGCCACAGTCTCATAAAAAGATTATTTTCAAGACTATTGCATTACCCTCTGAGATCTAAAATACTCATTTATTCATAGTAGCAGATTGCAATAGCTCTAATTCCCTAAGAAGTGGGCATTGTATGATAATTGAGTGGGCTGGGATGTTAATTGTCCTCCACTTCACCTCTAGATGTTTAACTGCTTATCTCTTCAACCAGCAAACAATAATGCTCTCTTATTTGTGCCTTACTGTTCAGATAATTTTGTGAGCTGAGTAATTTATTTTTAATAAGGAGGAAAAAAGTATCTGTGTAGAAGAAATATTTAAATTGTGTCACGTTTACATATTGAAACCAATTGAAGATGCTGTTGCGTACTTACGGAGCTTTCCAATGGAGCTGCTTTAGCAGTACCTGGAGAGTAATTGGAAATGCAGGAATATGAGAAACAAATAAAACATTAACAGGCATGACTAAATCAATGTTACTTTGTTAGTTTTCAATTAGGAGCAACTTATCTCAAATCGCATGACAAAGTGGCCTCTTACTGTTCAGGGTGTTCCCTGCTTTTCTTATCAACCATTGAGAAGTAGAGGAATATGCCCATTTTGTGAATTATTCAGACTCGTTTCCTCTGCTGCTGTTTCTATAAAACCTTTTTTGGGGGCTTTGCAACAGTACAAGGAGTATATAGAGGAAGATGGAGAAAGCCTAGTAGTCAGACACTTAACCATCACTTGTTGAGCATTTGTTATGCACCAGGCATTGAGTTGCCTCTACTTTGCACAATATTTTTGGGACTTTTTTATATTACCTCATGTTATAGAGAAGTTCTAGAGAAAATCTTCCAAAACTTGCAAAAAAGGCAAAGAATGACTACCTGTACTTTTAAAATCACACTATTGTGATTTTAAACACTGTGTAGCATTGTTCAATAAGATCAAGAATTATTTATGTTCTAGGGAATATTGTTTTGATAAATTTACTATTCACTATTGATTAAAGAACAAATTCTATAAAAATACATGTTAACTTGTAGACCAGTGTCCATGAGAAATGAATAGCGTTTCTGTCCAACAGAGAATATAAATAATCCAAAGGAATTTAGCAAGTTTATATCAGCATGCTTTGCCTGATAGGATATATAACTCTTTATTTGTCAAATTCTCCTTTGAAGTCAGTTGTACCACCTGAAATTTTCTTCATTAATAATGTAAATCTTTAAAATATGCTTCCTTTTACTTGTAGGTAAGTTATATTTTTAACTTTTCTGAAATTATATTTTTATAGGATTAAACTGAATCTCAGAACTGATTTTGCCAAATTAACAGACGACTGAAAAGTTGTGTTGGAATCTGGGTCTGATTCTAATTATCTACTTCACTATTCGTCATCCTCTTCCCTCCCTTCTTAAATAAAGTAAAATTTCAAGTACAATTAAAATATTATTGTTCTTCTTCTAGTACTTAAGTAGCTCCAGGGTGTAGTCTTTCATTCTATTTTGTCCAGAATTATTGTTTCTGTAGCCTAACTAACTGACACACTGCTTGGTCCACAGTAGGAACACAATAATTTCTTATGGACTTAATGAATAAACAAATGAAAGAAAAATAAAAATAAATAATTGACCATATGCCTTATTGATTAATATATTTCTTTAGAGTAAGAAGTTCTTGCTTATGCTGAAGGAGGAAAAAGTAAACAATAAATTAAAAATCTTTTAGGGTAGCATTATTGAGGTATAGTACAGAATCTACTCTACAAGGTATATTTTCCCAAAAAGAATCTTTTTCTAAATAAAATTTAAATACTTGCATAAGTTACAAAAATATACTATGCTTGGAGTTAGAAAACTCCTCTCTAGTCAGAAAACTCCTATACTAGGAGTCAGAAAATTCAGTCTCATCTCCTATAATTATTCAAATATTATTTGAAACTAGACAAATCTCTTTGGGGTTATCTCCACAATAGCCGAAATAATATCATATTCACCTGATCTTCTAGATGATTTCTTGAATCCCTCAAACTTTCAGATTTATGATTTTATGACATTTCTCAGCAGACCAAAAGGATTCCTTTCCCCACTCCTTTTCCTTAGCTTTCTTGTTGATAACTACACCATGGTACTCAAAAAGAATAAGAAAGTCAATCAAGATATTGATTAAGTGTCTACTGGATACCAAGACTCATGCTATGTATTTTGACAACAAAAGATGAATCAGATTCATTCATGTTTTACCTCCAGGCATTTGTACTTGGCTTTCTTTCCCTCTTCCCTTAGCCTCTGGAATGCTAAATATTCACATGGCTTGCCCCCTCAATTAATTTAGTTCTCTTCTCAAATGTCCCATCCTTAGAGATGTCTTATCTAGCTCTTCTATCACACATAGTAGTCCCTGCTACTCTCTGTCCTCTGATCCTGATTTATCTTTTTTGTGCAGGGTTTATGTATTGATACATTTGTCTTTTATATGTAAATATGTATCTCCCTCACTAAACAATAAGACCCACAAGGGGAAGGGATTCTTTGTCTTATTTATTATTGTATTCCTAGTGCCTGGAACAATGCCTGACTCATAGTAAGTAAAGTAGATTCTCATTATTTATAGCAGTTACATTGTATAAAGTTGCTGAAAACACTGAATTAGGAAATACTGAACCATTGTTCCTAGAGGAAATACAAAATTAGGCTCCTGCAAGCCTCTGGTCACATTTCCATCAGCTGGTCAATATATAACCTTGTTAATGTATGGTTCTGCTTAAAGACACCTTATTTATTATATACATCTTAAAAATCATTATTTATAGTATGCCTTCATAATTAAGCACTAGTCAAGAAGGGTTTAACATTTTCCTGACTCTGGATAATGTGGCTGTAAATGTCTTTGGCTTCTAACCCCACAGTTATAGTGTCCACTACTCTCTTTTTAAAATCAATTGGCATCTCACAAATATGCAAATTTAACTGCTCTTCTATAGTTTCATTATACATGATAGATGTTACGTTAGCAATTTCTGGAGAGGCTTTCACATACAGATCAGTGGATTTCCTCTTTCTCTTTATAAACGTTCGGTATTGATTAATTAACAAACTCATGGTCTAGAGCACAATAACTCATGCCTAAATAAAGCTTATCTAACACACGTATTTTCTCCATAAGGCACATCACAGCCTTTCTGTGCTTTACTAACACAAGGCAGCATTTTAACACTACATTTAGGGGTCATTTTAAAGAGCAAAAACACCAACCAAAAGCACAAAGATGCAAAAACATGGCACTAAATAGACACAAAAGGACACAGTTTATGGTAAAAGAGGTAAAATGAGGCAGACCATTGCCTGGTTTGACTTTTGCTGGGAAGATGTACAAAGGAAACTAAAATCTTTTGTTGCTCTACACACATCTACAAATATCTATGAAAAGTACAGCAAGTATTGATTTGGGGATTACAAATAAATTGTAGTGAGTAGGTAGATTTGCAAATATGGAATTGTTAACAGAGAAAAAAAACAAACTCTATAAAATAATTTAGGGAGGTTTATGCTGAGCCAATATGAGTGACTGTGGCTTGGGGATATACAAACCCAAGAAGCTTTGAGTAAGTAGTCCAGAGGCAGTTGTATCACAATTTAATTTTGTACATATAGGGGAGATAGGAATTTCAGGTAAAATCATAAATCAATACATGGAAGGTATACATTGGTTCAGCCTGAAAAGGCAAGACATCTCAAAGTAGGGGCTTACAAGTCATAGGTGGATTTAGAGATTCTTTAACTGGCAATTAGTTGAGTGTCAAGCTTTGTATACAAATTTGGAGTCAGTAGAAAGGAATGCTTAAGTTAAGGAAGTCTGGTAATCATAAGGCAAGCCACAATATAATTCCACTTAAAGTGATGCTAAGCAAATTGATGGCATGTAGGTATGACTTAACCTTTGCGTTGCATGGCCTTGGGTCATGTTTGTAATTTAGTATCTTATTGTCACAAAGAGTCTGTTTTGTCAGTCTTATGATCTCAATTTAAACATTAATCTTGGTCAATTGTGTCTAAACTCCAAAAGGGGGAAGGGGGGTAAAATGAGGTGTGTCTCACCTCTCTTCTGTTCATGGCTAGGAATTGAGTTCTAGAATTTTTCTGAGATCCCCTTGGCCAAGACAAGGTTCATTCAATCAGTGGTGGCTGTTTAGCATTTGTTTATAGTTAACAGAATCGACAAATAATGAGGATCAACTATACTTGTTGATTTTTTGAATGTGCCTTGGAGGGATTATTGTGAAGAAGAGAGAATTAAAATTCCAAGTTTTTGTAAAAAACAGGCACAGTTATCAAAAGATGTAGTAATAGATTTTAGGTAAACAAAAGCAACACATGTTCTCTAAAAGATTGTTCCTCAAATTTTAATGAGTTAAGATTACCAGGGAATCTGCGTGCAAGTGCAAATCCTGTTTCAGTAGGATTGAGGTAGGACTTGAGATTCTAAATTTCTAGCAAACTCCCAGGTGACACCAAGGCTGCTAGTCTGTAAGTGCACTTTGAGTATTAAGGCTCTAGAGCCATTTATCAGCGTGCTGATGTTGGGCCATGTGCTTACTCTCTGTGTCCCAGTTACCTCATCTGTGAAATGGGTAAAATAGTATTATCTCACTGGATTATTGTAAATAAAACAATGTATATAAAGCTCTTAAAAGTGTGTATGCCACATAGTAAACCCTCAATAAAACTTACTGATGATAATGATGATGAAAAAGAATGCTCTCATTTCTCATATTCTAAAAAACAACAAGTATACACACAAACCAACAAAATACTCTTACTTAATTTTGCTTTTTCTTCTTTTATTGTGCAGGCTTAAGAATATAGTTTATTACCATTTCTTCACCTGCTATTTATTCCTTAGCTTTTATCACTACTATTCCTTAAGATATGCTCCTACCAGTAATACCAGCAATGTATTTTTTAGATTAGTATGATGGAGTCTGTGCAGTCCTTGTGTGATTAGACTCCTCTGCAATAACAGGACCTACTGATCTTTGCCTCCTTCTTGAAACTATTTCTTTGATGGTGTAGGTTAGAACCTTGTTGCTAATTCTTCCTGCCTTTCTTGAATGAGAATTAGTATCTGAGCCTTCTATCACGTAACTTTGTGTTTCTCTCTAGAATGGGCAACATATACTTCCCTGCCACATTGTTATTGGGCTGAGATGATGTGCCCAGTGCAGTGTTGGCAGACTGAATGTGTGCCAGTTTCAAGCTAATGTCCTACATGGCATGCTACTACTTACATCCTTAAGTTGCTGTGAATTGCCATTAGAACAGCATTTTAAAAGCTTCTCTTTATGTCTTTTGCCCACTTTTTAATGGGGATGTTTGATATTTTTCTTGCTGATTTGCTTGAATTCTTTATAGATTCTGGTTAAAAGCCCTTTATCAGATGTATAGCATGGGAATATTTTCTCCCTTTCTGTAGGTTGTCTATGTGTTCTGTTGATTGTTTCCTTGGCTGTTCAGAAACTTTTTAATTTAATTAAATCCTCTGTTGCTGTGATTGCCATTGGGATCTTCTTCATAAATTCCTTGCCGAGGCTGATATTCACAAGAGTTTTTCCAGTTTTTCTTCTATAATCCTTATGGTTTCATGTCTTAGATTTAAGTCTGTTAACCATCTTGAATTAATTTTAGTGAGTGGTGAGAGATACTGATCCTATTTCAATCTTCTATATGTGGCTATCTAATTTTCCTAGCACCACTTATTGAATAGGTTTTCTTTTTCCTAGTGTATATTGCTGTCTACTTTGTCAAAGAACAGATGGCAATATGTGGATTGTTTTATACCTGGGTTCTCTGTTCTTCTGTTCCATTGGTCTATGTCTCTTTTTGTGCTAGTGTCATGCTGTTATGATACCCTTGTAGTATAAAGTCTAATAAAGTTATGCCTCCAGATTTGTTCATTTTGCTCAAGGTTGCTTTGGTTATTTGGGCTTTTTTCTGGTTCTAGACAAAGAACAGAAGTATTTTTATAAATCTGAAAAAGATGACATTGGTATTTTGATGGAGACTGCATTAAATCTGTAAATCACTTTGGGTAGTATGGACATTTTAATGAAGTTGATTCTGCCAGTCCATGAGCATGATATGTTTTTCCATTTGACTAATGGCCAATGAACATATGAAAAAATGCTCAACATCACTAATCATCAGGGAAAAATGCAAATCAAAACCACAATGAGATATCACATTATCCCAGTGAGAATGGCTTTTATTAAAAAAGTCCCCTAACAATAGATGCTGGCATGGATGCAGACAGAAAGGAACACTCATATACTATTGGTGGGATTGAAAAATAGTATAACCTCTATGGAAAATATTATGGAGATTCCTCAAAGAACTAAAAGTAGACCTATCATTTTATCTAGCAACCCTACTACTGGGTATTTATTCAAAAGAAAAAAAGTCATTTTATAAAAAATGAATTTGAATATTTATTGCAGCACAATTCACAATTGCAAAGACATGGAATCAACCCAAATGCCCCTTAATTCATGAGTGGATTAATAAAATGTGGTATATGTGTACCATGGAGTACTACTCAGCCATAAAAAATGGATTAATACCTTTTGCAACAATCTGGATGGAATTGGAGACCATTCTCCTAAGTGAAGTACTGTAAGAATGGAAAAATAAACACCACATGTACTCACTATTAAGTTGGAACTAACTGATCAGCACTCATATGCACAGATGGAAATAAAAATCATGCAGTGGGAAGGAGAAGGAGGGGATGGGTGAAATCATACCTAATGGGACAATGTACACTACCTGGGCACACTTATAACTTTGACTCAAGCAGTACAAAAGAAATCCATGTAACCTAAACATTTGTACCCCTGTAATATTCTGAAATAAAAATAAAATAAAAGCATTTTAAAGACTGCTACTGACCCTAGAGCCTGGACTCCGGAATGAAGACATGGGGACCACTCCTGAAACCAGTGAGAGAACGGGGGGCCAGCCTGGTGCAGGGTAGATCAGCTGGAAATACATCCATCCTGCAGACCCATGAGCACAAAGATAAGTTTGTTTTGTTGGAAGATTTTAAGAAAACACACAACTCTGATAATTACTCATATCTTATTTTTTGAACTTGCCTCCCTCCACAAATTCTAAAAATATTTATGACCCTTCGGATTTATTAACTGTACTTTTCACTCTTTAAATTGTCCAGGAGAATGTTGGGGTCAAGGGAAATCTTCCCCTCTGCCCTCTGAAGTTTGTCAAAAGAAAAACTTTAGATAAATTTAGCAGAGTTTTATTGAGCAAAGAATGATTTGCAAATTGTACAGCCCCCAAGAACCAGAATAGGTTCAGAGAGGCTCTAGCACTGCCACATAGTTGGAGAGGATTTAAGGACAGAAAAAGGAAAGTGATGTAAGGAAAACGGAAGTGAGGTACTGAAACAGCTGACATGGTTGCAACCCGGCATTTGCCTTATTCAAACACAATTTGAACAATCGACTGCCTCTGATTGGCCAAAACTTGGTGACTGGTGGAAGAGTAGATGACAGTCTGTTTACACATCCACTTAGGTTCTAGTTCACTATGTACAGAAAAACTTTTTGATCTGAATTTAAAATATGTCATAAGGAGGTAGCTTTAGGCTAAACTTAAATTAACAAGGTTTGCTGAAAAATCAACTCACAAAAGAAGATTAATTCAAGAAAAGGCTTACCAATTTATTAACATGCACACAGGGAAGAATCATAGATTGTCCCAGCCCCTCAGTGGGGCTCAGAAGCTTATATACCATTTGAGGTTATAGGATGGGTGGAGGCTTGGATTGTGGCAAAACAGGTTATGGGAGCAGGAGAATAGGAGGCCTGGCTGGTAAAGGTGGTCTTGTTTTGTTAATGAAACCTCACAGGTAGCAGTCCTCAGAACAGATGTTAAATGTTTCTTTCAGACCTTTAAAAATGTAGGACTTTCAGTTAATAATCTTTTCTAGATCTGGACAAGGGAAAGTCTCAGGGAAAATCTGGCTGTATCAATGCAGATTCCCTACAGATTCAAATCTCCCCTGCAAAAGAGAGCTTTGCAGGGTTGCTTCTGTTTGTCGGCTCTCTGAGTAGCCATCTCAAAATATGCCAAAGAAATATATTTTGGAGTAAAATATTTTTATTTCTTTCAACAATCTCAATGACTCTTATGTTTAAAACTGCCATCTACAGTATGAGTCAAAGTTCTTATCATGAGAACTTACTTATCCTATCTTTGGGGACTTCCCAGTCTGGCCTGGTGTTGGTAGCTGGATATCTCCCCCTGGATAATTTATGATCTTCTTCAATTAAAGGTTTCCACAGAAGAACACATATCCCCGCCCCTTTCACTCTTAAATTTGCTTCTTTTTAGGAATTGTTAACAAAAGACTGTGGGACTTGCTCAGGCAAAAAGAAGAACTTATTTTCTGAAAGCAATCTGCAGATTGTGGGGATGTAAAATGAAAGCATGCCGGGGAGGGTGTGGAGAGTTAGAGATTATAATGGCAAAAGCCACAGGGCAGGGGAGGAGTCAAGGGAGTGAGGAACAGTCTTGACTGGGTAACCTTTAAGCGCAAAATCACCAGTTTCTCTTAATTGGCTGGTTCCGGGTGGTCGGTTGGTTGGTGCCAGGTGGTCTGTTGGTGGTCATTTGGGGAATTTCCAGTTACAGTCTATCTCTGCAAACAACAGAAACTGATTTGGCTTGGCTGTAGAAAGAGAGGTCCTGTGACACTTTTATGATAGCTTTCCAAGAACACAATGTCTATGACCTCTCCCTCACCTAGCCATGGCCACCTGATTCTGTTTTAACTTTGAGCATCTCAGTCACAGGAAGTCCATTTTGTCTCTTGGCTAGGGAGCATACTTTAACAGAATCAATCTCAGGAACAAACATCAAGTTTTGTTGTGGCCTGGGGCCTTTTTGTCATTGCTATTCCTTGTTCCTAGAGTACACTGCATCTGCCACTTAAGCAGCTCACTCTCACCCAGAAAGCCTCAGCTCAGAAGAGACTTCCTAAAAGAGTCTTTTGCTGACCAGCTGAGTGAAGGAGCCTCCTCTATTCAGTTAATTGGCTATTTTAAAAATCATGCTTCTTCATAGTACTTAGAAGCACGTACACTTACTCATTCGTTTACTTACGTTACCATCTTTCCAACTAGAATGTAACCTCCATAAAGGCAGAGAACTTTTTGAGCTATTGACTGAATACTCACTGCCTAGCCTATGGGTTGGAAAGGAAGAGTTTTCCAATAAATATTTAAGAATGAATGAACAAACTTATTTTTTTATTTTATTTTTGGAACAATGAAACTCTCATTCATCCAATTATTCCTTCCAGAAATCTGAAAGCCATCCTTACATTCTTATTCTCTCTTCATTACTGCCCCTCATTCAATTGACAAATTTTCTTCTAAAACATTTATCTCCACTTCCATCCTCTTTCTCCTCCTCTCTGCTATTACTGCTATATTTAAGTTGATCATATCTTTCTTGATATATAGCCACAGCCTCTTAATTGGTCTTCCTGTATCTTGTTTCATCTCCTGTATATTAATTTGACTTTACTTGCAATAATGTTGCATAACAAATGACTCCTCAATCTCAGTGACTTAAATAAAAAACATTTATTTCATGCTCATTAATCTGTAGATCTGCTTCCATTTGACTGAGTTCAGAAGGGCTTGGATTGGTTCTAGGCTTTGGGTCAGGTACATCAATCTGAAACAGGGACTGAAAGAAAAATGGCTAACTGGTGCCTATTCTTCTCATGGTAGAGGAGGACATCTATAGAAGGTTGGAGAAAACTTACGACACCTCATAAAGTCTCAGCTTGAAACTGGCACACTGTAATTCCTGCCAATATTCCATTGGCCAACCTCAATAGGGTGGGAACATTACCAACTCTAGTAGAAGGCACTGCAATTCATATAGCATAGGGTATTGAGTGCATAATTTTATTACAGGGAATGAATGAAGAATCGAGAATTATAATATAGTCCACTCAATCATATTTAATATCATTTTTTTACATGACTCTCAATGAGATTTTGATGAAAAGCAAAACTTTATGTCACTCCTTTTACTAAAATTTTTTAATTACTTTTTATACTGTGAGATAAAACTCAGCAATTCTCACCTACTGCTTAGGCCTCCTCTCCTCCTTATGTTTTATGCTCCAGCAACACACTGCTAGTAGTTGCTGGTCATTCACAAAAAGGTGTTTCATGTCTCTCTGTCCTTGCTTATGACATTTCTGCACAGAAATGATTTTCTCACGCATCACTCGATTTCCAATTGGCTAATTCCTATTCGTTCTTCAAGACTCAGCTCACGCATGACCTACTAGATGAGGCTCCCCTGACCCTAGCCCCACTTCATTGTATCGGTAATGCCTTGTGCGTGTTCCTCTCATGGCATTTATCAGGTTGAATTGAAATTATCCATTTGTGTATATTTGTCTTCTTCTTAGACCATAATATTTCTAAGGTTGATAACAGTTTTTCTTTTTAAATATTTATACCTCCAGCATCTAGAACAATTTATGACATGTAGTAGATACACTACAAGAATTATTTTATTATTCCAAATTGTATTACTTTAAGCTTTAAAGAATTCCACTTCATGTTGAGCAAATCTGTGTTCATCCATGTCAGATACTATGTAATTTTAGAGAATTAGACCATGTTATAATAGTTCTCAGTTTATAACACCCCAAATGCCCTCCCTAAAGAGATTCACCAATACAATGCTTGCCAGTAAAGATATCTTAAGTCCTAGAATATTGCATTTATCTCAGTGATTTATATAGCATGTAATTTTTTGCTTAGTTTTCTTTTGGTTGAACTTCAAAGGTAATAAGGAAGGAATTAGCTAGGATGTAATGGCCTCTATTTTACTGAAATCTTAGTATCTTGGCCACTATAAGCTGTTTGGTGGCACCCCTTCATGAAGGGTGGGCATCAACTAGAGAAGACTAATGTGGTCCTATGATAGTGTAAGGTGAGGAAAGAGTAAGAGGTAGAGGAAGTGAGGAGAGATGAAACAGAAAGAAAATCCCTTTGCTCCCAGGGACCTGATTATGTTGCAACATTTGAAAGGTAATAGGACTCTGGTTTGTTTTGTTTTGTTTTATTTTGTTTTGTATTCCGGGGTGGCGAGTGGCAGGCAGAATTTAAACTAATGACTCTAATGGCAACTGTTGTGTCATGATAACTTCAGGTAATCATTGCAAAGATAGCATTGAGGAAAATTCTAATCATTTTATGAGCAGGAGTCCTGAATGAGAATAAAGAACTCTTCCTTAATTGACATCATTACATTACTCACCACCCTAAGGCAACAGGTAAGCACGCCTTAAATTGTCAGTTGCTTTCATTTATTTCATTTGCCTTTGTTAATTTCTTTGGTTCATAATTCACCCAGTGGCAGTAAAGAGAATAATTTTTTATTTTTGTTTGGTCTGTTTAAGTGGCAGATCCCATAACTGACACTTCATAATGAAGACTATTGTAATGCCATTGTGTTCTTATTCATGTTTGCATTTTTCTATTAAGGCTGGGGTAAAGTAACAGCTCTATTCTGTGTTTTCCTTTGCCTTATGAAGTGACATTTACTTCTGAATTTCTTATTAAGAAATATTAACTTTAGGTGGTAATATTGGTGAATTTTATGACAGATATGTTACTCTTTTAAAGTATTGTCTATATATATATTCTCATTTTTTAATCGTGACTATTTGTTTCTTTTTAAGAACTATCCTATATGTATTTTTAAAAAGTCTACTGTTTTGATGCCCCTGTTTCGAGTCATGCCCTAAATGTGTTTAGTCAGACTAACTATTAAGTAATCTATGAAGAGTATAAAAATGGTGAATAATGCAAGGCAAAATTGCTGTTCCTAATAAGTCATTAATCGAATAATAAGGTGATTTCCTGAGAATCCTGTCTAGCTGTGAGCCACAGACCTTCTTTAGCCCAGATTGGACAGATCAAAGGCGGTTTCAGAGGAGGGTGATGTTTCTTTCTCTTGGATCCCACTCTGGTCTGTGATCTTTCCTACAGCAAATTGCTCCTCAAAAACAGGAGCAGCTCCTGGTCTCTTTTACAGGACCAGTTCCCAGATGTTTTCAAAGAGATATTCCAGAAAACAATGTGGTCGAGGAGACAACCAAGGCGCAGACTCAAAAGATACTCTCCCGGCTCTTAAACATCTGCTTTGTTACACAACCAACTACTACTAGTGTCCTGGCTTTGGTCCTAATCCACATTAATGTTGTCCTCTTTCGGGGTGAAGCAAGCCCAATAGGATAGACTTGAGAGCTTCCTTTGAAGAAGACTATGCAAAATTTTGTTCATGCACTCTGTTTGTGTACCTATAACTTTTTCAAACGGAAGGAGTCTCAAATCCAAAAAGCATTATAAAATATCGTCCCATTTTTTCAGACTTTCACTCTAAAAAATATAATTAGCTGTACTGGGCTAAAGAAAAATTCCTCCTTCTTATTTTAATTTAGCTGGTGAGATAGATCATTCTGAGGTTGTTTCTTATCTCTTATTCAGAATTGGTCCTGGAGGCTCAAAATAGAGACAAGCCTCAGGACTTCCACATGATGCATTTTATCAGCTAAGTTGTTTTTTTTTGTTTTTTTTTTTTTTTTTGAGACAGAGTCTCACTCTGTTGCCCGGGCTAGAGTGAGTGCCGTGGCATCAGCCTCGCTCACAGCAACCTCAAACTCCTGGGCTCGAGCAATCCTCCTGCCTCAGCCTCCCGAGTAGCTGGGACTACAGGCATGCGCCACCATGCCCGGCTCATTTTTTCTATGTATTTTTAGTTGGCCAATTAATTGCTTTCTATTTATAGTAGAGACGGGGTCTCACTCTTGCTCAGGCTGGTTTCGAACTCCTGAGCTCGAGCAATCCGCCCGCCTCGGCCTCCCAGAGAGCTAGGATTACAGGCGTGAGCCACCGCGCCCGGCCTTCAGCTAAGTTTTAATAAGAAGGAATTGTTTTTCTGTGGCCTAGTACACCTAATTGTGTTTTCAGGGTGAATGGCTGTAAATTTGGGGAAATGATATTCCTAAATTGTCTGCTTCTCCTCTTTGTATTGCTTCAAAGAATCAGATGAAGTAGTCTCCATTAAGCAGTAGAATTAAATTTAGGATAACACACAGCTTTTTAGAAAAATCTAAACCTGTGTTTAATTTTATTAACAAGGGGCTTGGGGAACTTTGATATGAAGCTCTTTCCATATTATGAAGCAATTGCAATTTATACTAAACATGCTTATCATAAAGACCCAAGCTTCAATGATTTCTTCAAATCTTAGGTGCAACCAGTTATTGTAAATGATGTTCATAAGCTTGGAACTCATTTAATGCTCTCTATTGAGCCTGTTTCTCATGGCCTGTAAAGTAGAAAATCTTTCACATGCATTAAAATATCATTCATTTATTCATTTCATTCACTTAATAAGAATTCCATTCAATTCAACTAATATTATTTGTTCTCCTAATAGGTGATAAGTCAGAGTATGTTGCTACAGGGATTTAAAGATTTGTAAAAAAAAAAAAAAAAATCTGTTATCAAGGAGTTTATTGTTTAATGGTTGTTTTAGCCAAGCACATAAATTCTTTCTTTAATATTTTTGGCATAGACAAGTGCTTTGAGGTTCAGAGGAATGTGAGATTACCTTTGAATGAAGGATCAAAGAATATTTAGTGAAAAATTTGGAAACTGAAGCCAGATAGGATTTAGATTGGTGGAGGTAGGTACAGGAATAGAATTATTTTGTTCTATGTTAAAAAGCCTTTTGAATATATCTTTTCTGACTATGCAAGTATGGAAATAGAATGTACTGCATTTGTACTATACATTCTCTTCTGTGCCCTGTTTTTTCTAACTTAACATTATATCTCAGGCTGGTCTGATGGTAGTGGATTATCAGAACTTATTAACATTAGTGTCACTAAAGTTGGTATTTAACCCCTCACTGCTAAATTTGACTGGCTTTAAAAGAAAAAAATTATATCTCAGAGTTAGTTCAAAATCAGTACAGAGATTCAGTTTATAAAAAATTATGTATAATATACCATAATTCATTATTAATTTTATTCTATTAATATATATTTTAATACTATTAAATTATTATATTAAAATTTTATTGTATACTTTATTTAACTAGTGGAAAATGAATAGCACTTAGATTCTTTCTATTTTTTTACTAGTTAAAAAGTTAATTTACTAGTCCCTTATTTGGAGAATTTAGATTATTTCAAGTTATTGTTTGTATAATTACTGTAGCCACACACATTCTTGACCACAGGTACAAGCCTTTGTGCAGATAAATTTCTATACAGGAGAATTGCTAGGTCATGAAGTATGTGTATTTAAATTTAGATAGATATAATCAAATTATACTCTATAATGATCAATCTTTATTGCCACAAAGAATGTATGAGATTACTTGTTTCCCTCTACAGGCAGTCCCTGGGTTATGGACGACCCAACTTTCAGCATTCTGTATTTACAAACAGGCTCCCACAGCTCCCCATAAGGCTAATTTATAATTAAATAATTAAATTAATAATTCAGGAACTAGTTTCTTCTGTGCATGTAAACAAACCCACATATCGTAAGTGGTTAGTTGGTGCAGCATCTTTATCTAGCCACTAGTTTTATTGCCGATGAACAGTATCACTTTCATCTCAACATTTTTATTCGATTTTGTGAGTCTGTGTTTACCATTATGAGCATGCCTATAAAGCAAAAGTCCACTGCAAGTCCAGGTGAGCCTGCAACGAAGAGAAAGGTGATTACAATGGAAACAAAAGTAGAAATAATTAAGCATTCCGAGAAAGGCCAGATGCCACCATTCACTGGGAAAGTGTTAGGCTTCAGTTGCTCGTCTACCAGAACAATTATAAAGGATAAAGTGAGAATAATGGAACATGTGGAATACAGTGCTCCAATGAAAGCATCAATTATTACTAAGCAGTGTAGTGGACTCATTATCGAAATGGAAAGGTTATTATTGATTTGGTTAAAAGATCAAAATAAGTATCACATTCCTATTAGCCTAGCGTTTGATGCAACACTAGGTGAGTGTTAACCTTTAATATTCTTTTTAAAATTTCTCCTATCTCCTATCTAAATATTTTATATGAGTTTGGTATTATATACTGTTTGTTTGAATTTGAAAAAATAGCACAATAATTTCTGTAACGGGGTATTATTTCAGTACGGGGTATTGTTTTATTATTTTTATTAAAGCATTTTTTTATTATTTTTATTTTTTATTATTACCACATATGAGCCATTATAATATTGCTATTGTTATTTTATTATTATTATTACCATATGTATGCAGTTCATCAGGGAACTGAGTTACATACAAACCAGACCTAAAGACATTCTCATGAATGTATCTCATCCATACCTGGGAACCACCTGTACTTTCCCCTACACAGAGTATTACTAAACTTTGATTTTATATATTTGATATGTAAAAAGTGATATTGCATTGTAGTTACAAATTGTAATTTTTATTACAAGTGAGGTTGGACATTTTTTCTTATATTTAAAAGTTGATGATTGTGATTCCAACAATAACAGAAAAGCTTATTGAGGACTAACTCTTCCACTGAGAACAAATAGAAATGTTGCTGTCTCTTTCCTTTCTTTCCCACCCTTTATCTCATTTTCTTTTTCCATAAATATCGCTATTAACATGAATAAAAGTAAATCTAGGACTGAAAAACACAGTAATGGAAAATAAAATCTCATACAAAGATTCAAGAGATTACACGAATAATAGAATAGACACAATTTTTAAGAAGACATAGCCAAGAATATTTGAAAAGTGATGAAACATTTCAGATTATAGGTTGATGAAATAACATAACTGACCCCAACCCAAGCCATAAAACACAAAGAAAACCATACCAAGGCACAATAAGGTCAAACTGAAGAAGCCAAAGACAAAGAGAAAATCTTGAATAGCCAGAAAAAATAAAGACCCTTGCTTCTATTAGAGAAGTAATGTAATTGACATCTGATATCTTAAGAAAAGTAAAGAAGCAAGAAGACGTTGGAATGACATTAAAAGTGATGAATAAAAAAACTACTAATCTAGAATTTAATACTCTTTGAAAATATCCTTCATAAACAGAAAAACTAAGGACATTTTAGACAATCAAAACAGAGACCATTTTTTCACAAGCAGAAGTATATCAAGGAATCAATAAGAGGTGCTATTCACACAGCAAATGATCTTAGATAAAGCATGGAGATCCTGGAAAAAATAAGGGTAATTTGGTAGAGTAAATATGTTGATAATCTAAATGAATATTGGCTATATAAAACAATAAAAATAATGATAATTTGTATAATTCTATATAAGTTATATAGAATTGAAATATCTAGTAACATCATAAAAGAGAGAAGGGAGTACATGAATAGAATTAAATTGTTTTAATTTTCTTGCATTCTCTTGGAAATGGGAAAAGTAGTAATTTATATTAATCTTTAATTTGTCAAGGGCATGTGTTTTAATTTTTAGGGTACTATATGAAAGAGAATATAAAAAATGTATGAACAATGACTTTCTGACAGTGAAAAATGGAAACAAAAAATGTTTCTTCCAAAAAAAATCAAAAGATAACAAAAAGGGACCATTAAAAGGGTGGAACAAAAAGAAAACAAATAGTAAAAGTATATTTAAATCAGAATATGTCTCTAATTATATGAAATGCATATAACTAAATATTCTAATTAAAAGTTTGCCTGACTGTATTTAAAAATACTAACTCAAGGTCAGGAGTTCGAAACCAGCCTGAGCAAGAGCGAGACCCCGTCTCTACTATAAATAGAAAGAAATTAATTGGCCAACTAAAAATATATAGAAAAAGTTAGCCGGGCATGGTGGCACATGCCTGTAGTCCCAGCTACTCGGGAGGCTGAGGCAGGAGGGTCGCTTGAGCCCAGGAGTTTGAGGTTGCTGTGAGCTAGGCTGATGCCACGGCACTCTAGCCCCGGCAACAGAGTGAGACTCTGTCTCAAAAAAAAAAACAATACTAACACTATATGCTGAGTAAAAGAGCTTCATCTTAATTCTGAGATTACAAAATGTTGAAGTAAAAGTATGGAAAAAAATATACAATACAAATGCTAAACAAAGAAAGTTAGTATTCTTATATCAATAACAGATGATGTCAACTTTAAGGTAAAAAACACTTTAAATAAAAATGAAGCATGTGCCATTGTTATAAAAAGGGAAGATTCATAAGAAAAACCAAGAATTTTGAATTTCTATGCATCTAATTATATAATATATGATCTATAATATATAGTTAAAACTGGCAAAACTTTAAAGGGAAATAGACAAATCAAAAATCATAATGTAAGGTTTTAACTTGCCTCAGCTGGCAATGAATAAAGCAAGCTGATTGAAATTATTAATTAAGTTGCAGAATATTTAAAGAATGTGGTTAATAAAGAACCTAATTGATATATATTAATGCTCAACACAACTGCAGAATATATATTATTTTCAAGTGCACATAAACAATGTACCAAAAGTGATTGTATTCTAAACTTTAAAATAATTCTGAACAAAATTTAAGGCATTGAAATCACTCTGAATATTACAGTGCATTTAAGCTATAAAAATAACAAAAAATTAGAAAATTCCCAAATATATAAATAAAATATTAGTAAATTATTGCTATGGACTATATATGTGTGTATGTATATAAAACAAAACTAGATTGCATTTATTATAGAAATGCACTATTGTTTATCACTCAAAAATTAATCCATTTTAATATATCCATTAACCTGGTAAAGAATTAAATTATATGATTATCTTAATACCTGATTCTACTAAACACTTACCAGATATCTTGGCCAATGCAATAATGTAAGAAAAAGAAATAAAAAGGTATCAAGATTGAAAATGTCATCATAGATGCCATGAATTATGTATTTGGAAATCAAATGGTACTATACATTTATTCTAATTAGGGTTAATTAGAATTAATGTGTGAATTCAATAACATGTCTGGAAATAAGGTATATCCAAAAATCATTTGTATTTTCACATGAAGCAAAATAGAATTACTCAGTGAAATTTCCAAATATAACCATTGCTAGTCAAATATCAGATACTTAATAAATTTTTTTTAAATGCCCAGGAACTCTATACTGAAAAGTGCAAAAAATTTAAGAATAAAATTGCTTATACAGGAAAGTAGAATAATTCAAGTAAAGTTCCATTTCATAGAAAGGCAACTGATGTAAAAAACCCCAAATAAAACATTAGATAATCTGATACAGTAGTGTACTTCCTAAGAATATATCAGACATCCATTCAGCCATGATGGGATAAGTGCTGCTAGAGTAAAAAATATGAAACAATTTTTGTCTCAGACATTTAGCAACAGACAGCACAGCATTATGATCTCTGAAAGAAGGCAAACTAATAAGCCAGACTATCTCTTACCCTCTTTCTTCCTAGAGGCATTTTCCAGAGTACGGTGTAGGGAGAGTAAACTCAAGCAGAAAACATAGGTTTCTTTGAATGAAGGAGAAAGAGATCAGAGTTTAAAGAGACTAAGATAATTGAAAAAGTTATATCTCTAAGATTTCTACTTCTCTTAAAATGATGGAAGAGCAAGGATTGGATTTACACCACCATCTTAAACAATTAATAGAATAGATAAAATATATGAAGCAACTGTTTTCAGACACTGGAAAACTTGTTGCATATGCCTATAGTCTCTGAGAGAAAGGAATTTCACAAAGCTCCTGAGATCTGCAGAGTGGTCCCTTAGTGTCTTAGACTGAATATTTATGGGTATATGTCTGCAATGAAATTCTACAAGACTGGAGAAAGAACCACTAGAAACCAAACAATGATCAGAGCTCACACAGTGCTAAGAAAGTTTGTGTTCCCATTAGTTACTGTGAATTTATCTCAAAAAATCATGGGGAATAGGTAGATTCCTTTAGTAATGGGGTTCAACTAACCCTATCGCTCCTTTGGACTGAATCAGACTAACATAAAAGCAAGCACTGCAAAGATTTAACTGATGTCTACTAAATTAAATGCATCCAGAACAATATTTAACATTCATAAAAAGAAATCTGGCAGGTAACAATATAAAATCAACCATATTTGGCATTCAAATAATATTATCAGGTATGCAAAGAAGCAAGGAACCATGACCCATAAACAGGAGAAATATCAATCAATAGAAAAAGACATGGGAATGAGAAAAAGAATTAAATCAGCAGTCAACTTTATAGCTTCCATATGCTCAAAACTGAGGTAAAAGTGGAACTTGATGAAGAGAGAAAGAGAATATGTATGAAAGACCTAATGGAATTTAGAGAGAGAAAAAAACAACATTTAAATGAAATATATGCTAGATGGAATTAACAACAAATTAGACTATAGAAAACACATGGTTAACCAGAAGATATAGTATAAGAAACTTTGCACAAATTAAACACAAATGAAAATGTTCTGGAAAAAAAACCCCAAAGTTTTAGTGACCAATAGAAAAATATCAAGCAATCTAGTATAAATGTCATTAGATTTGCAGAAGAGGAGATGGGAGACAGAGAAGGCCCAATCAAAAATTATCTGAAGAAATTAAGAAAAGTATAAAATCATAGATTCACTAATTAGAAAATAATTAAAGGAAATCACACTATGGTACTTCAAAATTACATTGCCATAAACACTGATAAGAAGAAATTTCCTAAAGGAACCAGAGAAAAAAGGAATATTACTTATGAGGAACAAAGGTAAGAATCACATTAGATTCCTAATGTGAATCTACATAAGCCAGAAGATAAAGGAAAAAAGGAAAATATTGAAAAGATAAAAAGCCTATAAATCTAGAATTTAATGCCCAGATAAAATATCTTATAAAAAATAAGATAAAAACTTTTGAGTCAAAACCTGAAGGAATACACAAGCAGCAGACGCGCATTATAAAATTAGAAAGGAATCTCATCAGATAAAAAGAAATTTTAGGTAAAAACTTGAAGCTACATAAAGATGAACATCTTCAAAAACAATTATGTGGATGTTATTACTTTTAATCTTTTTAAAAGATGATTGACAATTTAAATAAAATAATGGAAACATTAAATGTGGTTTATAAAATATGTAGAAGTAAAAATATGACAACAGTAGCACAAAGAATAGGGGAGGGGGCCAGGTGTGGTGATTATACCTGTAATCTTAGCACTTTGAGAGGCTGAGGTAGAAGGATTGCTTGAGGCTAGGAGTTCAAGATCAGCCTGAGCAACATACTGAGACCCTGTCTCTACATACTGAGACCCTGTCTCTAAGAAAAATAGAAAAATTAGCCAGGTGTGGTGGCACACACCTGTGGTCCTAGCTGCTTGGGAGGCTGGGGCAGGAGGATTATTTGAATCCAAGAGTTTGAGGTTGCAGTGAGCTGTGATGATACCACTGCACTCTAGCCCAGGCAACAGAGTCAGATTCCTGTCTTTAGGGAAAAAAAAAAGAATAGAAGAGGGAAAATAATAGACCTATGCTGTTTGTAAGGTTCATACACTAAACATAAAGTAGTATAATGTAATTTCAAGATGACTTTGATAAGGTAAAGATGTATATTCTATATCCTAGAATAACCACTAAATGTAAAACAAATACATATAGGTAATAAGCCAATGCTCAAGATAGAAAAGAGTCACAAAAAAGTACTAAATTTAAATGAATCCACAAAAAGAGAGAAAAAGAAATAAAAACTGATGAAGAAGGGGAAAAAAGCAAGATCTTAGACTTAATCTCAACCACATTGATAACTACATTAATTATAAATGGTCTGAACATTCCAACTGAAAGACAAAGATTGCCAGACTGGTTAAAAAAGTAAGGCAACTATAATATATGCTATCCCTAACAAACTGACTTTAAATATAAATACACAGATAGATTAAAATGAAAATGATGGAACAACTATCTACCATAGTTGTTTGACCTCAATCAAAAGAAATCTGGAATGGGTATATTAATATCAGACAAAATAGATTTTAGAATAAGGAATATTATCAAAAATATAGAGAAACATTTCAGGATGATAAAAGAATTAATTCATCAGGAGGACGTAATCATGAATATGTATGCATTTTATAACACAACTGAAAACTACCTGAAGTTAAAACTGACAGAACAAAAAAGAAAAATAGGCAAATCCACAACTATAATTAACATCAAAACTTCTCTCTCAGTAATCAAGAAAACATTATATGGAAAATCAGTAAGGATAAAGACTTGAAGCAGCAGCACCACAAACAAATATACACATTGACATTAATAGACTACTTGACAAAACAGCAGCAAAATAGATATGTCTTTAAAGTACACACAGAACATTCAAGGTATATATTCTAGCATACAAATATCTGAATAAATTTAAAATTATTGAAATCATACAATGTTCATTCTCTAACCACAGCAGATTTAAAAGAGGAGTCAGCAAGACAAAAATATCTAGAAAGTAACTCAACATAGGAAAAGTAAACAAGATACTTTAAAATAACTCATGGGTTAAAACAGGTATCAGAGTAGAAATATATTGGTTTAATTGAAAATGAAAAATATATTTAAATTTATGGGAATTATGGGGAGCAACTAATGCAAGGTTTTTCAAGCTATTTTGTGTATTGTAAAATGTTTTGTAGTATCATCACCCCTGCGTGCTAGATGCTGGTAGAATTCTCTTCCTCAGTCGTGACAAGCAAAATGTCTCCAGACTTGGCCAAATATCCCCTAGGAGGCAAAATTGCCCCCAAGTGAGAATCATTGAGCAAAAGTAATGATTAGAGAGGAATTTATATCATCAAATGCTGATATTAGAAAAGAAAAAAAGTTTTAAAATAAATACTCTAAGCTCCCACCTTAAGAAGCCAGAAAAAGATTAGCCTATTTAACTTCAATTAAGGAGAAGAAAAGGAGTAATAAAGATAAGGGAATGAATTAGCGAACAAGGAAATCAATTATAATTCCATATAATAACAATAAACATTTTAATGTTATTTACATAAATAGGCTACAAACATGAAATACTGAGGAATAGATTTTACAAATTATGCGCAAGGACTGACTGAACACTGAAATCTAAAAAAATATTGCTCACTGTATTGCTGAGAAATTTTTAAAAAGGCCTTAATAAGGCAATAGATACACTGTGTTCATGAATTAAAAGATGTAAAATTGTTCAGATACCAGTTTTATGCTAATTGATTTATACATCCAATGCAATCTTAATCAAATTCAATACAACTTTTATTTTGTTACGAGATAGGCTATTTCAAAACATATATGGAAATGTAAAGCATTTATGATAGTTTACATAACTTTTGAAAAGATGAAAGTTGAAGAACTTACATCAGCTGATTTTAAGACATCTGTAAAGCATCTATAATCGAGATAGTATTATATATATATATCAGTGCAAAGACAGATATTCACTATTTGACTAAATTGGACATTTATAGAACACCATCTAAACACTACCTTCAATAATACAGTAAATAATGGCAGAAAACACATTTTTTTCCAAGTGAACATGGAACTTACAACAAAATAAATCATATTCCGGGTAATGAAATTTTTAATATATTTAAAATAATTGAGATTATACATAATATATTCTTTGACAAAAATAGAAGTAAATTATAACAATAAGGTATCAGAAAATGTTCTCAATTGTTTGAAAAATAATCACTTTAAACTACCTTATGTGACAAAAAAGGAAATCAAAAGGGAAATAGGAAAGTATTTTCAATTGTATAATCATGCAAACACATCAAATTTGTGGGATATAGCTAAAACAACAGTTAGATGGAAATGAGTAGCTTTAAATACTGTATTAGAGAATAAGAAAATTCAGAATCAATTATCTAAGCTTCCACCTTAAAAATCTCAGGGAAAAAATGCAAATTAAGCCCAAAGTAAATTGTAGAAAGACAATAATAATGAATGAAAATCAATGAAATTGAACATGGCTAAATAGCAGAGAAAAATTGAAACCAAAAGCTAGTTTATTGGAAGGATCAATAAAATTGATAAATCTTTAGCTAGACTGATTAAGAAAAATTAAAAAAATATATAAATTGCTAATATCAAGAATGGCATAGTAGGCATCACTATTGATTTTATAGACAGAGACTAAAGGAATATTATGAACCTCTCTATGGTCACAATTTAGAAGAAATGGACAAATTCCTTGAAATATATCAATCATGAAAACTGACACAAAAATAACAAAAAACCTAAGTCATTCTGTATCTATTAAATAAGTTAAATTTTTAATTAATAACTTTCCCTAAAAGGAAATTGCAGACCATAGAATCATTTCAAAGTAAAGCATTCACTAAAAGTTATAATAGAGACTCTCTGTAAAATAGTTTTACAACCCTATAAGGGGCAACAATGAAACTATAGCTATCAGAGTGTTTAAAGATGAAAGGCTAAAAGCTTTTAGCCCTAAGATCATGAACAAGGTAATGCTGTCCACACTACTTGATCACTTGTATTCATTATTGTACTGCATATCATATCCAGTGTATTAAGATAGAAAAGAAGCAAAAATGACAAAAAGGAATAAAACATACTCAATTTGGAAAGAAAGCAATAAATTTGTTTTTATATGCAGATGCCATGATAAGGTTCATATTAAATGCTAAAGACTACACACACACACACATATACACATACCTATTAGAATTAATAATTGAATTTAGCAAAGTTGCAGAATACAAGGTCAATATACAAAAATAAATTTTATTTCTTTATGTTACATTTTTATATATTTCCAATTTAAAAAATTAAAACTTAAAAATAGCACCCTTCATAATAGTTTCCAAAGTTAAAGCAAATATATTGAATAATTCTTCACTGAACTCTATAAAGCACTATCAGGAGACACTGTAGAAGACATAAACAAATCAAAAATTATGCCATGAGGGTGAGTTCTAAGACTCAATATTGTTGCCAATTCTTCCTAAATTGACCTATAGATTCAATATATTGCCATACAAAATTCTAGTAGACTTTTTTGGTGTGTTTATTGACAAGATGATGCTAGTATGTACAAAGAAATGAAAGTTATATAATAGGCAAAAGATCAGAATAGACATTTATCAAATGAAGACATCTAAATGGCCAATAGGTATATGAAAAATATGCTCAACATCACTAATCAGAGAAATGCAAATTAAAACCACAATGAGATATCATCTCACACCACTTAAAATGACTTCTATCCAAAAGATAGGCAATAACAAATGCTAATGAGGATGTTGAGAATGGGGAACCCTCATACACTATTGGTGGGAATGTAAATTAGTGCAATCGCTATGGAGAACAGTATGGAAGTTCCTCAAAAAACTAAAAATAGAACTACCATATGATGCAGAAATTCCAATGCTGGGTATATATATACAGAAGAAAGGAATTCAGTATATTGAAGAGATATCTGCACTTTCCTATTTTTTGCAATACTATTCACAATAGCCAAGATATGAAGAATGGATAAAGAAAATATGATACATATACACAATGGAATATTATTCGACCATAATAAAGAATGAAATCCTATCATTTGCAATAACTCGGCTGGAACTGGAGGTCATTATGTTAAGTGAAATAAGCCAGGCACAGAAAGACAAATGTCATGTGTTCTCACTCATATGAGAGAGCTAAAAGAAACTTGAACCTATGAAAATAAAGACTAGAATGAAGGTCATGGGAGGGGAGAGGGAGGGGAGGATAAAAACGGGATGGTTATTGGGTACAAAAATACAGTATGACAGGAAGAATAACATCTAGTGTTCAGCAATACAATAAAGTGACTATAGTCAACAATAATTTATTGGATATTTCAAAATAACTAAAAGAATGGAATTGAAATGTTTTTTAATACAAAGTAATAATAAATGCTTGAGATGATAGATACCTTAATTACCCTGATTTGACCATTTCATATTGTTTGCTTGTAATAAAATATCACATGTGCCCCACAAATATACACAATTATGTATCCATAATAATTAAAAAGTAAATGACATAATATACAAAAAAAGTTTTAAATGAACAAAATTGGCACACTTCTCCTGCCTGGTAGTGTCTCAATATTTATTATAAAACCACAGAATCAAGTCAGTATAGTATTGGTGCAAGAATAAATGGAGTAAAATAGAGATTTCAGTAATACACCCATATAAATATATACAACTGATTTTTTTATAATAGTCAAAATAATTCAATATGAAAATGATATTTTTTCACAAAGGATGTTGGCATCACTATATATTTGTATAAGAAAACAAACTTTGATTTTTACTCCAAATAAGATTGGACACATTCAGGGAGATATGGTAGACAGATTTTTTCCTCCATATAATCTATAAAATTAAGTCAAAATGGATCATAGACTTAAATGTAAAACTAGAATAACATTTGCACATAGCAGAACATCTTCATGACTTTGGAGTTGACAAAGATTTCTTAGAAATTACTAACCATAAAGAAAAATATTGATAAATTAGACTTCATCAAAATTAAAGTTTTTGCTACATTCATAAAATAAAATACTATTCAGCAATAAAAAGCATGTCCAGCAAGTGAAGTAATTCTAAAACAGCCAAACATAATCTATACTGATACAAGGCAGATTATTTGTATCCTGGGTTTAGAAGTCAGGAATAAAAATATGGCAAAGAGATTAATGCAAATTTTTTGAAGATGGAAATGATCTATATCTCAACTTCAATGGTGGTTATATAGATGTATACATTTGTCAAAACTCATTGCACTGTATGCTTAAAATTGGTGCATTTTATTGTATATGATTTTTATCTCAAAAAATTCATTTAAAGAGAAAAACACATATGCTCTAGTAAAGTTTATTATAAGAAAGAAATGATTACTATTAGACAGTATATCTATTTCTGATAAAACATTTCATTAACCCAGAAATAGAAGAGAATATTCTTAACTTTATCAAGTGATAAAGGTGAATAAAACCCAAACCTATATGAAACATTATATTTAATTTAAAAATTCTAAAGATTTCCCAATAATGCTAAGATTAAGACAAGGATGCCCACTACCGCTGCTATTTTTAATGCAATCATGAAGATCCTGGCCAACTTTGTAATTAGGGAAAAAGAAATAAAAGTTTAATAATTGGAAAGGAAGAGATAAACTGCCATTATTTACATATAATATGTTCATCAATAATTTTTAAAAATGTTCTACAATGAAAAATATAATTATTCTAAGTTGACTAGACAATTTGCTGTATAAAATAGCTTAAAAAAATTAATATCATTTCTCTATAGCAGAGGTTGACACACTACGCCTGTTGGCCAAATTCAGCTGTCACCTCTTTCTGTAAATAAACTTTTATTGGAATACAGCTATGTCCATTTGTTTATGTATTGTATATATATAAACTACTTCTTAACTTATAAACTACTTTCTTACTACTATAGCAGAATTGAATGGTTACAACAGTGACTGGCTGGCCCACAAGCCTAAATTATTCACTATCTGGTCTTTTACAGACAAATTTTGCTGGCCCTTGTTCTATAGCAACAATAATCAAAGAGAAAATGTAATAAAAAATAAGATGCAATTTATAAAAGTAACAAAAGTTTATATTTTATGTTATATATCTATATAATATCATAACAAGGAAATTAATGGAGACAATGTCTTTGTTAAAGAACTTAAAAATAGCTCTAACTAAATGGGAAGATAGTCCATATCTATGAATGGGGCAACTTGTCATTATTAGTTATAAATATCCTTTAAATTAACCTATAATCTCAAGGCAATCCCTATTAAAATTGCAGTTGGATTTTTTTAGAAACTTAGCTAATACATAGTACTTAGCTAATACACAGTTCTAAACTTTATGTAAGAGATTAAAGTTCCATAGAAAGAAAAGTGAAGAAAGGTATTCTTCCTTTCAAATATTTATGTGAACCTTGACTGAAGCCAAGATAAGATGGCTGACTAGAGACATGGCTTGTTGGACCGTCCCGTGGGAAAGTAGGATAAGGGATGGAGGAGGGGGAGAAGAGTCACAACTCAGGTGTGGATCACAGAGAGATATGACAGAGATGGCTGTACCCCATGGAGAAAAACTGTGAAGCTGAAAAGGAAGAAGATAAAAAGGAGAAGATATTAGTGAGGATCAAACCCTGAGAGGATCAGAGCCCAGTGAAAGGGTAAGGGAGGATTCCCCTCCCTCTCTCACGGACCATCTGTGAACAACATGCCACTAAGTTTATTAAAGTCTTTTCCACCCTCCACGAGCCCAAGCACAGCAGCAAATAAGAAATAGAGCAGTGAACTAGTGAGCTCCAGGAGTTTGGGCAGGCCACGAGGGGCTCCCCCTGGGAGAGTGCCATGAGAGGCCAGAGTGCTGGCCTTTTCTATCCAGGAGCTTCCTCCCCTGCACCTCCCCTAACCACTGCAACTGAGAAAACAGTTTGAGCTCAGGCTGACCAGGAGTCATGGTCCCTACCCCACTCACTACAATGGCGAGAGGAGTTTGAGCCCAGAAGTTTGCAAACAGCCATTTCTCTCTGATGGGCATGCACTACAGGCTGAGGTCTCCACAGAGAGGGTGGATCGCACCTCTTCCCTTGATGACTTGTGTTGGAACAAGAGTGCAGAATTTGGGAACTCCCTGCTTACCAAGTATGTGCTGTCTCCACAAAACACATGTAACCCACAAGGACTCATTCAGACTCAAGGTGAAGGTATGGAAAAAAACATTACATGCAAATGGAAATCAAAAGAAAGTTGGTGTAGCAATTCTCATATCAGATAACATAGACTTCAAATCAACCACAGTAAAGAAAGGCAAAGATGGTCATTATTTATGGTTAACGGAATAATTCAACAAGAAGATATAACAATCCTAAATATTTATGCATCTAACACAAGTGCACCCAGATTCATAAAGCAAGCCCTATTAGAACTAAACAAAATGATAAACAGCAACATAGTAATAGCTGGGGACTTCAACACCCCACTGACAGAACTGGACAAATCCTCTAAGCAGAAAGTAAACAAAGAAACACTGCAGTTAAATGCAACTGTACAGCAAATAGGCCTAACAGACATGTACAGAACATTATACCCCCAAACTACTGAATATACATTCTTCTCATCAGTACATGGAACATTCTCTAAGATTGATTACATCTTAGGCCACAAAACATATATGTAGCAAAAATAATATATAAATTAACATGTAAATAATATTTACTTACAAAGAAATAAATAGGCCCAAGGAGCAAATCTCATAAAGAGACGCATTTATATATATTATATATATATTATATATATATAAAATATGTATATGGAAAAATGATGATAAACACAGCTCCAAATGTGCATGTATATATTATCTAGTAAGTGTGTTTAGAAACTGCTTACCTTTTGGAAAAAAGTAAACCTGGATCACTACTGCACATTTTATAAAATAGTGGAGTTCTGATGTATTAGATATCTAAATATAAAAGGTAGATCATAAAACTATTGGAAGAAAAGGAAGAAAACTATCTTGTAACTTGGTGCATGGGTGGGGAAAGTCTTATAATCTCTCAAGCAAAAATCATAGTACAAATATGTAAATGGATTTCACTACATGAAATTAACTCTTTATGTAGTACATAGAACATAGTATATGTATGGAATTCCCCAAATGACAGCAACCTATAAGAACATTAAATCAATTTGGAATGTGCAAAGGCTTTATATTTATAATACACAGAATGATAAACCCAAGTGATCATAAATATCTTAAGAGATGATCAAACTCACCAGTAATTGAATGAATCAAATAAAAATGAGATAATAATTTAATGATAAGCAAAGATATTAATAAAACCAAATTTATAGAGATTATGGGTAGATAGAAACACTCAAGCACTTGAGGTAAGATTGCAGCTATTCAAAAAAATAATTTACAGTACTTATGAAATTAACTACATCTGCAAACTTAATTATGAGTATAACTGTACTGAGTTATGTACATATATACTGTGTATGTAAATATCTTGATTATAGATTATGCGTTCATCACTGCCCACTCTGAGTACATCTTTAATGAGTACTTTTCTGTATGTACTGTATATGTTTTCATCGTTTCTGAGTATGTGCCCCTCTTTATATCCTTGCTGTGTATGCATACATGTTTATGAGTATATATTCATCCTTACTGTCATGTGTTCATCCTTGCTGAGTATGTGTGCATGCTTTTTGAATGTGACTCAGGAAGCCCACTCCTAGAGAAATTCTTTCGTAGGTTCATAAGAAGACTCATATGAGGATACTATATCATCACGTATTATATTAACAGCAGGGAGTTGGAGGCAATCTAGTTGGGGAATAGATAAGTAAATGTGGAAGACTCACAATACAGATGTCAATGCAGAATTCAGAATACAACGCTGTAATCACAAGTTACAAACTAATGGTATTATAGATAAATGGCTACTGAAAAAATTCTGCTGAGGGAAAAAAGTAATAAGCAGCAATACAGTTTATATAAATTCAAATGCATGCACACCAAAACACTTCCTATTTTAAAAGGATACATGTATTTTTAAGGATATATCTAAATACATTACAGTAAGTGGGGTACAGGAATTGAATGGGAATGAGGATGTAGGGTGAAGGGGAAAAGAATCAAACAAGGGAAGAGCCTTGCTTCGACGTGGCAGCTGTGCTTATATATGCAAGTGTCCTGAATCGGCAGTAAGGAGAATACACCCCATACGTTAAGGACTTATCGTAGCCCTGATGATGAGGAATATAACTAATTCAACTTTTTGTAACTTGCTCAAAGTGAGAATAGAAAACAGATGAAAGAGAGACTGTCAGACTGAACTTATAAAGCTCAGACATTCACAACTAGCATACATTGAGCATAGTTGAGTATACATGACATTATAATGCTTTCTGAAGGTAGTTTAACACATCTTTACTAAAATTAGATGAGATAATTCAGTCTATCTTGACTAAATATTTTTTTATTTGGTTCAGAGTGATCCTCAGCATAATTTCTAATATGATTTAAATATTTTTTTTTCCAAACTGTAGTAAATACACTTTGAAAAGTCATTCTTCCTAGATGGAATTAAATTACTTACCTTGGTAATGAAGAGTCACCGGAAGGATGTAAATGAGTTGTTAACATGGCACTTCATTGCCAAAATAATTTAGAGCCACTAGCTAGCTTGATGTGTCTGCAATAAATGTTTTATTATTTAGGAAAAATACACTATACAAGTTGCAATGTGCCATGCTCATTCATGCTGTAAATCAACAAAGATCAGCAGACTGAATAGAAAAATGAAAAGCTTATTTAGAAACTGACATAAGCTTTCAGATGAGCAGGGATGGTTGAAGTTAACTGCATTCATTTTTCTTTGCTTGTCATAGTTGCCACTTGAATTTCACTGCTAAAGATAGAAGATAGTTTTGCTTTATGAAATTATACCCACAGAAACAGTGTTTGCATTTATATAGATATAGTCATAATAAAGTAGAATATAAAAAAGCCACACTAAAGTGATAGTAGCCCCAAATTTATGAAGTGTGGAATGGAGTTTGCTACCCCACATCTCTAGACTCAGGGAAATTGTTCTATGGAGATCGCAGCTCATGTTAGAAACCATGGCATGCCCTGGAACTGTACGTACAGTAATTGCCCAACAATACTATTATATAAAGCTCCATATAATTTAGCATTTGTAAAGCACCTGGCAATTTTTCCCTTATTTACTTTGCTTCCATTTGACAAACTCGGATCCCAGGAAAGTTATCACTATATTCTCAAACCATGGTAGTATTGCGTGAAACATTAACATAGATCGATGAAGCGTGGTCCTATCAATGAGAACTCCCCCCACACTCACCGTGGTAATCTCAAAAGTCATAAAGTTGGCTACAGATGAGGTTCTCAGTGTTGAAACAGTGAAGAGTGAACTCCTGGCTGTTGCCTCCTCTGGTACCCTGGAAATATAGCGTCCTGGGCTACCACATGCCAAAGTCTTTTGTGTGAAAGAGCCGTCTATAATTGATATCTATCCATCTTAGTGTTATCTTCAAAATAACATCATTAGTCATTAGCTAAGTCCCTAATTCTCACACATAACTTTATAATATGTACTATATAATGATCTTTTTCTATTTAAAGTTTGTCGGGGAATTGGTAATATGCTGACTGCTATACTGAGATTAACTCTTTTGGACATAGACCTGGCACAGATGTCAGAATCTGAAGCACAAGTTAAAAAGAAGAAGAAAATTTTTATTATTCATTTATTTACGATGGCAAAAAAACCCCATCAGAATCCTAGAAAGGGATCATTTAAGTTATAGGGGAAAAGTAGCTAGATGTGATGAGATGGGAAAGAGGTACTCGGCAACAAACAGCTATGTGGTGAGTTCGTGTGAGGCTCGGCTTGTGGAAATCCAGGGGAAGGCTCCATAGGTCGTGGTGAGGCGTGCAAGGCTATCAAGGAGACTCCAATAATAAGAGAATGCAGCAGTGGAGCTGAAGCTGTATTTGGAGGAGAGAGGTAATTTATATACAGTAAAATTCACAAGTCTTAAAGGCATAGTTCAATAAATGTCGACAAATATATACTATCTAACCCAGATTTGAAACAACCTTAGAACAGTCTAATCGTAACAAGATCTAGAACATTCACATCACCCTAGGAAGTTCTCTGTACCTCTTTCCAAACAAAATCACCCCCACCATAGGCAACCAATGTTTTACTTTCTATCACCATAGATTACTTTTGCTATGTTTTGAACTTTATATTTTTTTATGAATAAGGCTGCTATGAACGTTAATCAACAAATCTTCATGTGGACATATATTTTTAAAATTTCTCTTGGATAAATACCTAAGAGTAGAATGGCTGGACAAGTGTACATTTAACTTTATAAGAAAGTGCCAAACTATTTTCCACTGTGAGCTTACCATTTTACATCTTCAGCAACAATGAATGATAGTTCTGGTTGCTTCACATCCTCATCAACATTTGGTATTGTAAGTTAAAATAATAACATTCTAAATTAAATTAAAAACAACTCGAGGCAGAAATAATTCAAACATTAAAATTATGTACAAATATTCACACTGTACTAATAGAAGTCAAAGCATTTTTACAAGCTATAAATTGGAGGCCTTCCCTACAAAGTTAGTATTCATCAGACAGTGAAATGGTTTCATGGCATTCATCCTTACCTTCCTTTGATAAGTCAGTGTGTATTTTCCCATTACCTCAATGAAATATCATGAATTGCTATTAGCTTGTTAAGATGAACAACGACTGTTTTCATATGCTGACCTATAAATGTATTTGGAATTAATACAGAGCCCCCAAAACCCATCATTTTCTAGTATTTGTTGTCTTCAGTTTCTTAGATGTAGGAAGTCTGACGATGTGAAAATCTAAGAGATAAGAATCTCCTCCAGTTGTGAAAGGATTTATCCTTTCTGGACTCTAGTTTTCCTCTTTGAAACCAGGAAAGACATAAAGAGGAAGAGGGAAGGCAGAGAGAGAAGGAGAAGGAGAAGGGGAAAGAGAAAGAGGAGAGGAAGGGGAAGGGGAGGCAGGGAGGGAGGTTAATCTGGGATCTGTGGAATTCTCGGGAGTCTGTTAGGGTAAAATTAAGTTCTGTGACCATTCTGAAATATTATACTAAATTTGGTGTGTGTAGTGCATCAGAATTTGTATGTGAGAGAGAAAGGAAAAAAGTTTATGAACCAATAGCTTAGAAGGGCCTGCTACCATCTTGGTGCTTTTCGGATGAGTCTATTAAGAGAGGCTCCTGTGGCTAAGTCAGTCCAACTGATGCAAACCTCTGCTACTGGAAAAAGCTCTTGTGTATGCAACAAGTTACTTTATTACTTCATATGATTTTAGTCAGAAGATTTTGAAAACCATTTCTTATGAACAGAGTAGACTTAACTTTGGCAGCCCAAATGGATGAAGCTCTTCATGTTTATTAGGGAAAAGAAAAAGCATTGCTTTCTATCTCTACTTTGATGATAAAAGGCAGAGTCTTCCTGCCACAACTATTTTGTGAAAATAAAGTTGAATGCCTAAACATACAACAGAGAACACTCACAGGTAAGGTTTATGAACCATGACTAACCTTGTCTCTGTGCATTTTAGCACATCTTCCCAAGATGACCTAATGTTCATGCTGCCCCAGTTAAGTCTGAAATTAACCTTCACGATGCCATTTCCTGTGTGGCGCCTGCCTTTGAGTGGTGTCGTTGTCACACAGTGATTTGGTTCACTAGTTCACGGTGTTCATTTGGACAAGTTACCACTAATGTGTCTATGCTTCAGTATCCTCAACTGTGAAGGAGAAATGACCCTGTTAACAGCATGCTTCCCTGAGGTGCTGTGATGGACAGCCAATACAATTATTGTGGAACATTTTACCTGATGCAAAAAAAGGAGTTTTTATGGGAAAGTTATCTGACCTTCTCCCTGGCATTATATAATGGTTCAGAGAGCTTGTGTATTGCTTTATGAAAACATTTATTTAGAAAGTGCCTTGACAACCTTAAACATCCAGTGTTTTACACCATAAAATATTAAGACTACTTTTATTATTTTTGCCAATTATTATTATTATACTTGCTGCTGGAAAAATGTGAAGGAAGACTCACAGTTGTAGGAAGAATAAGATTTTCAAAAGTATAATGAACCAGCTGAGCCATAACACAGATTATGTTTCTCCCATTAGCTCAACCATCCTGAAATCTCTACAGGTGCTTATGATAGATGTGGGAATAATATCTAAGAATCTTCTTATCCACAAAAGAATAAAAGACAATTAAATTCAAGCTATGAATTTGATTTCAGACAAGGATGCCTTAGGTAGCTTGGTTAGACTTCAATAACCCTACTGAAATAGCAATGCAATGCCACTGTCCAAAGTATAGTAAGACTTGGATTAACTAGAAAATAGTTAAAATTGAAATCTCAATTAAGTGGACTCACCTAACCCCCTTTAGAGCAAAATAAATGCATAATTATTTCTAAAAAAAGTAAAAGCAAGAATTTAGGGGAAAATGAAGCGAATAAGTAAACAAATCTAAGTTCTAGAAGCCCTGGAAAGAAAGCCTCAGGATGATGATGAGAAACTGATGCTAAATCAGAATTCTGAGAACCCCACGCACAATGAGGCACTGTGCTAGATGTGCTATAAACATTATCCTTCATTATTACAAGAACACTTTTATAGTCTAATGCCAATTATATAGATGAGAATACTAAAATTCAAAGAGCTTAAAACTTATTTATGGTCATTGGTAAGTTACTGAGTTGGGGTTCAAACCCAGGTCCATCTAACTCCATAGCTTGTGTGCTCTCCACAACAGGAGCAGCACGCACCATTGGAACTCTAGTCCTTAGGAAGCTGATGTAAATTATAAGAAAAATAGCTTATCTACTTGGACATATCAGTTTAAACAGAATTAATGAGTTTTCTGTTGTTCCTTTTGGTAGGGCACTTGAGAAATTTTAATAATATACTTTATAACATTATAAAATGTGGCTAAAATAGGCAACTTTACCCAAACATAATTAATTGTGTAATGCTTATCTGGAAGGAACAGGGAGAAGGGACTATGCAGGACCAGCATTCTATGGAAACATGTCACTCTGTCCATTTCTACCGGCTCTTGCAAATTAAATCTTATACACTTTGTGATGAATCTGAACCCCGCAAGAATCAATATTTATAAAAATGTCATTGAAACATATTTTCTATAATGTACTTACTAAGAAGAAGGGGAAAGACTCTTATGTATCTAGGAAAGATTTTTAATAAATTTTTTTTAAAAAGACTTGTCTAGTTAACCAGAAAATATGGTTAACTAGAAGTCAGCATGCTTTAACTATTTTGACTGACAGGTTGTGTTGAGCAAACTCAGTACTCCAATTATATCAAGAATTATTCTGGCTTAATTTAAAATGTAGTGTGAAGCAGTGGCAGACCCACATATGGTCAGTTTTTTAAAAATAAGCTTTATTACAATATACATAATGTATGATAAATTTTATTAATTTAGGTGCACAATTTGATGAGTTTTGAAAAATGTGTAGTCACGTGAGCACCACCACAACGTAGATACAGAACATTTAAATCATCTCCAAAAATGATCTCATGCCCTCTGCAAAGAAGCTTCTTTCTTCATCCCTTGCCACTGTCAAACATTGATCTGCTCTCTTTCACTGCAGTTGTTTTCTAGAATTTCATATAAATGGAATCATATAGCATGCAGTCTTTGATCTAGCTTCTTACCCTTAGCATAATGCTTTTGCGATCCACCTGTGCTTTTGTGTGTCTCTGTAGTTCATTTCTCTTTTACTTCCTGAATGGCATTTCATTGTATAAACATACCATGAATATTGTATCTATTTACCCATCCATGGCCATTGGATTGTTTCTAGAATTTGGCTATTATGAATAAAGCTGCTGTGACAATTCATGTACTTGTTTTTGTATGGCCATATTAATGTATTTTTATTTGTTTCTCATCAAATATCTAGCAGTTAAGTTATTTGGGATTTTTTTTTATTAATAATGCTCTCAAATAGTACTTTTAAACTCCCTGCTGAAGACCCGACCTGGTGTCCTGGTGAGCTCTCTTTCTTCTGGCTGATGGAACTATAAACTGCGAACTATCCCCAGCCCTGTAAGAACACTAGATGTGCTTTGGCATACTGTTCTCCAGTGGCTCTTCTCTCAATCTTGTGTGTGTCTCCTACTATGTGCCCACAACTTCACTGAGCTCAAGGTGGAAGGGGATCTCCCCGCTGTAGCTCTCCATCGCAATCTTTGCATGTAGCTCCCTCCTCTCTCATATTCTGACCTGCCAATCTAGATGACTCTGTCTTCATAAACTCTGATCTCTGCATCCCCAACTCACTGAGACTGCTGAGTTATGTTCAGGTCCTCTCACCCCGTGGTGCAGCCTGCAAATTGCCCCCAGGCAGTAAACCGGTGTAATTGTGGGGATTACTTTGTTTACTTTCTCTCAAGTCCACAGTCTTGTGCTTCCTTACCTCTCATGCCTTGTTGTTTATGGTGAGTAAAGAATTACCCTGACAGTTGATCCTTCATGGCAGAAGTGTAAATCCGCCCATGTGTTAGTTTTTAATTAACTATGATAATAGGGTGGGGAAATGGGTTGGACTATAAAAAATTATGTCTATAAAATAAATATGTACTAAAAAATGTGCAAAAGCATTGCATTTACTTCCTGATTATAACAATGAATGCTGAGTAATTTGTAGGGAGAAGTATTTCCAAAGCATTCTGGGTAGGAATAAAATGAGTGCCATAATTAATTTAAAAATTAATTATTTGTATTAATATTATGTTAATAATAGTTTGTAACATATACATTATAGTAGTACCTTATATGCATTGCCCCGCCTGAGGCTCTACAACCTTCACCTCTTTGCAATCTTGATCTTCAGTTGGCAGATCACAAGCTAGCAGATAGTTGAAACAGTGTAATTAATCAATTAACTCAATTGGAAAATATTCACTAAGCATTTAGTTTTTGGCAGGCACTGGGTTGAGTTAAATATATAAAGATTAAAAAAATAACTCCTATCCTCAAGAAATTCAAATCTTTTAGGGAAACATTCAAAATAATAGAGGAAATTGAAGGGTTTACAGAGGATAGCTATCCAATCTAGACTTGGGGAAGAGAGGAGCTTAGGGAAGGATACCTAGAGGAAGTAATATCTAAATAATTGGGGGAAATGAATAGAAGTTAAAGAAATAGAAAAAAAAAAAGCATTCCATGCCAAAGGAGCTCCACTCCATGGCACCTTCTCAGCCCTCTTCAGTGTAGCTTCCAATCTGTTTCTCTCCTTCTTGTCATACTACGAGAATAAGAAATTCTTCAGTCCTAATGTCTCCCCAACTGGGCTAACAATACAAAAATTTGGTTCATTACTCACCCTCTCCCCCCCACCTTTTTTTTAAAGAATAGTATTCATTTCACACAGATTTGAATACTTAAATGACAGGGCTGCCATGTTATATTTTACTGATTGTTTTTTTCTCCCAGAAATAATGTTATAGTTTTTTCCAAGTTTCTGTTCAGGTTTAACAATTTTTATGATCCAATTTCATAAAGGTTCTTGAATTTTCTTTTGACAGCTGGCATTGTGCTAAGTGCTACAGGGATACAAATGTGATTAAAATGCATTTCCTTTCCCTAAAGCACTGATAATACAGCAAGATGCCTTAAACAAGTACGCGACTGGTTATATGACAAGCAAAGTTGAATCTGTTAAGAAAAACACAATGCTCAAAAGGGAGTTCAGAAGAGGGAGACACTGAAACTTTTAGAAAAGATCTAAAAAGGCTTTTAATTTTTTTTTCATTTTTTATTTCAGAATATTATGGGGGTACAAATTTTTGGTTACATGGACTGCTTTTGCACTGCTTGAGACAAAGTTATAAGTGTGCCCATTACCCGGATAGTGTACATTATACCTGTTGGGTATGATTTCACTCATCCCTGCTTCCCCCCTCCTACCTGCTTGATTTCCATTGAGTTTTACTTCCATCTGTGTGTATGAGTGCTGTTCACTTAGTTCCAATTTAATAGTGAGTACATGTGGTGTTTGTTTTTCCATTCTTGGGACACTTCACTTAGGATAATGGTATCCAGTTCCATGCAGATTGTTACAAAAGATATTAATTCATTTTTCATGGCTAAGTAGTATGCCATTGTATACATATACTACATTTTATTAATCCACCCATGAATTGATGGGCAATTGGGTTGATCTCACATCTTTGCAATTGTGAATTGAGCTGTAATAAACATTTGAATGCAAATGTCTTTTTGATAAAATGACTTTTTTTCCTTTGGGTAAATACCCAGTAGTAGGATTACTGGATCAAATGGTACATCTACTTTTAGTTCTTTGAGGAATCTCCATACTACTTTCCATAGAGGTTGTACTAGTTTTCAGTACCACCAACAGTATATAAGAGTTCCTCTCTCTCCACATCCATGCCAGCATCTATTATTTTGGGACTTTTTGATAAAAGCCATTCTCACTGGGATTAAGTGATATCTCATTGTGGTTTTGATTTTCATTTCCCTGATGATTAATGATGCTGAGTATTTTTTCATATATTTATTGGCCATTAGTCTATCTTATTTTGAAAGTTTGTGTTCATGTCTTTTGCCCTCATTTTAATGGGGTTGTTTGATTTATTCTTGGTGATTTGCTTGAGCTTTTGTAGATTCTGGCTATTAGCCCTTTATCAAATGTATATTATAGCATGTGAATATTTTCTCCCATTCTGTATGTTATCTATTCTCTCTGTTGATTGTTTCCTTGGCTGTGCAGAAGCTTTTTAATTTAATCAAGTCCCATTCATTTATTTTTGTTGTTGTTGTTGTGATTGCCATTGAGGTCTTCTTCATAAATTCTTTATTTAGTCCAATGTCTAGAGGAAATTTTCCAACATTTTCTTCTAGAATTCTTATGGTTTCTGGTCTTAGGTTTAAATCTGTTATCCATCCTGATTTAATTTTAGTGAATGGAGAGAGATATAGATCCTGTTTCAATCTTCTACATGTAGCTATCCAATTTTCCCAACACCATTTATTGAATAGGGATTCTTTTCCCCACTGTATATTCTTCAAAGCCCATAAAGGCCTTCAAATGAAGCAGAGAAGAATGAGCTTTGACAAATGGGCAATTTTGATAGGCAGAGAAAAAGGCAGAACATTCAATTATGGTAAATTATGTAAGGTTACATATGGTGTGTAGATTACACATGGAAAAATAGTGGAGATAAAACCAGAAAGGTGTCACATTTTAGAACCTTGAAAGCTGGGTTAATAACTCATTGTGTATTTTGGTAGACAACAGAAGACCACAGGTTCTCTAAAACCCATGAAAAGGGTGAATATTAGGAAAATTATTTTGGCTATCGAATGTATGTTATATTGGAATTGGAAGAGGCACACAGAATATGATGGAAGCTAGAAGACCAAGGAAGAATTAATGCAGAGTCCTAAATGAGAAATAAAGGAGACTGCACAAAGGTTGTGGGGACGAGAGAAAGGAGCCAGGTTAGCTATGAAGGGTATTTCCAAGGTCTAGATGGATGTAGGCTGTCATGTGTAGGAGAAGGAAGAGCAGGGCAGGACTGTGAGACAGGTGTACTGAACAAATGATGACTCCATTTAAGGGAAAAGGAAGTCTAGAGAAACTGGCATTTGGAGACCTAAAAGAGTTAGTAAGACATAAAGATGGAGAGATACAACAAATCATTGGAAATGTGACACTGGAACTTTGCAGAAACACTAAGCCTTGCAAATAAAATAGATGAGATTCTCAGAGGCAAGAATAGAAGAAAAAAAAATCTAACAAGTATTTGATAACTGTTTCATCAACTGTTAGACAATGTTTAACATTCTTGATTTTTCCTAATTTCAAAGCTTCCTATAATATAGAAACTATTTTCTTACTGTTGATAAAGTATGTAAATGTGAGCTTTCAGTTCTTTATTTTAAGTGATTGCTAGCTGATCTACATTAAAACTGTTATTTGATATAGCCTAGTGGGAAAAGTTTAAAAGGCTTTGGTTCAGTTGTTCTGAAGTTGTAAAGGTACTGAGCTTATGAGCCTGGGTTTTCATCCATCCTATGAAGTGCTAATACCTAGGATTTTGGCATGATTAAATGAGATAAGGGTTTTAAAGAATTTAGCATATTGCCTGTAGCATAGCAAGAGTTCAACTATTATGTATTGTACAATAGTAAACAAATGTCCTTGATTCCCTATGAGCCTGGAAAAATAAGAAGATATCTTAAACTTACTAGGATGTTCTGTGGAAAAACAAAACAAAACAACACTCTTGAAATAAAACCTGCAAGAAATCTTAGTGGAAAATAAGTCATTAACAAGAGCTACTGTACAATTTCCTTTCTAAGTCTTTTTAAGGAATAACATTGATACCAACTGCTCTCATTATGTACTAGTCTTCCTGGGGGGTTTCAGATAGTCCTGTACTTTCTAGAAGTTTAATTTTTTGGTGGATATTATGAAAACTTGTTCACTTAGAGTAATGAAATGATTTGGGTCATTTGGAGGATTATATTGTAAAAGAAGGTCAAAATTTTTGCAATACGATACCATTCAAGATTATTTGGAGAGATGGTTTTAAAAATAAAAAGTGACTCTTTCATAATTTTTGGTCTTTGTAAGTTATTTATAAGACCCTGAATATTTTGATTATCAATCTTAGTGTAAGATGTATTTAAAGAGGTAGATGGGTATGTATGTGTGTATGTGTATAGAAATGGAATTTTTCTGAAAGAAAAATATCTTGTCATACATGTACTCTTGAGTGCAGTTGTTATCATAGAAAATTACTAAACAAATATTAGTAGAGTCTATGCTTGAGAGAATAAACATTAAATGTTCTCTCAAAGTGTTTTCCAATTATCAATTAATATATTTAAAACAAGGACATCATCAATTCCAACACACACACACACTAATTTTTGTTCAGAGGTTAAGAAAAAAATGACATACATAACAACCAAAAGACAGGTTGCCTTCAAAAAGTGATTCATGACATTGGAGAATGTATAATTGATGTGTGTAGTTGTCTGGATAGTAAAATAACAATGCCATCCATTAGAGATGAGAGCTCTAACAACTCAGGCAGGGAGGCAGTATGTATTTTATAGGTCATCTGGGTTCCATTTGGATCTACAGGTTGCTATTCCTTCTCCATACTTGAAAGCATTTAATGGATTATTATAAAAGGAAAAAGATGGTATGCAATAATGGTTTAAATTGAAGCTCTGTGTGTATATCACCACTGTGTGGCTCCTAAATGAGAGCTTCATTTTTAAAATTCTCCTATGGCATGCTTGAAAGTTTGCCAGCACATGAAGGAATCAAAACAATGAATTCAGCAGCAGGAAAGGAGGACAGAGTGCCAGGGAGAAGTGGGATTTCTTTCTTTCTTCCTCTCTGTCTTTTGGCATCCATGATTATAAATAGTAAAAGTTCATCAGAAATGAAATCGCAGATAGTTCTGAACTTCAGATGAGCATTAATTGAGCCGTGTTTTTAGAAAACACATTGATTCAGACAATGGAGTCTAAGGACAAAGCTTGAAAACACCAGAAAACAAGCTGGGAGCAGGGTGGGGGGAAAGATCTTGATAGTAATTGTGGGTAAAAATCAAACCAAACTGCAACTCATATGGAAAATCCCTCCTCCTTTCTGAAATTGAAATAAGCTCCAGGGTGGAGACTCTTTTTTGCATTGTTAGCCATGAGTGTAAAAGTTTATTTCTGCTTTTAATGAGTAGTATTTTAGAAATGTAATGAAAGATAATTTTACTGGATTTCCCTGAGGAAAAGCCTTAGCTCAATTATATAGGCAGTCCCAGTGATTCTAGTATAATGCACATAATATATATGCATAGATAGGGGTGTTTCTAGTTAAAATAAAATGCAATGGAATTTGAATAATCAGAAGGCAATGAAAGCAAAGGAGGTGAATCAGGAATAATGAGGTATTATTAAGATACTTTCAGCTTATGGTGATATATGTCCTAAAATGAGGATCTCTTCAGGTTAGCCTCAAAGGGATTGTCATTTCTAGGAACAAACTTACTTTGCTGGGATTTGAAAGTAGATGGCTGGGGTATAGGAGGGAGAGTGATATGTAATTAATAATTTCCTTAGTTCATATATCGACCAGGCTCGACACAAAATATCCTCTGTTAAACTGTAGGTGGCACATTTAGTATTTAGCAATAATGGATTAGTAACTTAGTGCTTAAGACCAAAACACAGAAGGCCAATTCTCCATCTTCTAAGTAAGTATACACATTTTATAGGCATAATTAGTCACTCTTAGGTGATTCTTGGTGGAAGAGCTTACTACTTTTTTCCTTGAGTGTGATATTCATGAATGATTTTCTTCAAAAAGCATTTAGTGATCTTACACTCTGAACTAAGCACTATACCAGGCGCTGCAAATACAGAGATGAATGAGATAAAATTCCTATTTTATCCTCGAGGGATTCAGAGGCTATAGAGGACTAAGATGCTTAATACAATAGTATGGGATAAGCAATTCTATGAACAAGATGTCGTAGGAGCATAAAAGAGTGGCTTGCTCACTGTACCAGGGTCTCCTACAAAGATTGTGAAGTTCTGAGGGCTGGATCTTGAAGGATGAGTAGTGATTCACCAAGTGGAGTGGTAGAGACTGGACATTACAGAAAGCAGAAAGCACAGAACACACAAACACACCTGGTGTGAGGGTGCATGGGATACACATGGAACAGCAAGTGGTTCACAGAATCTAGGGTTGCAAGACTGCTTTGGGGAGTGAGGCAAACATGAGGCTGGAGAAGCAAGTGGAGATTGAGTGCTCGTCTTAGTCCATTTGGTGTTGCTATAACAGAATATCTGAGAATGAGTCATTTATAAGGAAAAGAGGTTTATTTGGCTCCTTACTCTGGTGGCTGGAAAATCCAAGAGTGTGGCACTGGCATCTGCTAGGCTTCTGGCTGGGACTTCGTGCTGCATTATGACATGGCAGAGAAGCAGAAGGGCAAGTGGGCACACTCAAAGAAGATAAAACACAAGAGACAATTAGGTTTTAACATATGAATTTTGGGAGACAGCAAACATTTAGGCCATAGCAGAAGCTCAGAAAACCTTGCCCAAACCCCTCTATCAGCTTGCCCTTGAGTCCTTCTCTCCCAATAGGATAGATGTTTAGAATCTATGGCGTCTTAACTGCATCCTACACCATCCCCCTTGCTGAGAATATCAGGAAATTCCTGTAGCACCTCTGTCAAGCATGAAGGTCAAGGATTCTATATGGCTCAGAGAGAGCAGGACTATTTTTCCCTGTATCACATGGCCAACTGTCTAAGCTTAGAAACAGGAGAAATTTGACACACATCACATCTGGAAGAGATAAGGTATGAGGAGTGGATGAATCAATGACTCTTTCATGATTGTTTTGTCTTTAATTATGTGTCATTTAATAGTACACTCACTGGGGGAAGTATTATACCTTACAGAAAGCTGTCCATTTTCTTTGTATGGAAACTATTTAAAGCAGGTACAAGTTCTCAACCCTTATTTGAAATGCATGGAACCAGAATAGTCTAGGAAGGAAATCTGACTTTTTTGTCATATTGTGGATTATATTATATAATATCATGTGTTATGGTATATACTACCCCCTGTAGTGTCTGAGGTTGCATCCATTATCAAATACATTGATATCTCTGTGGAGAAACATGAATATTCACTCTAAGTGGGATAAACAAGACTATAAATAGCTTCCTCTCAATTAAGGTCAGGTTTTAATGTCAATAGAATTTAAGCTAAATTTATTTAAAATGTGGTTTTAAATCTTTGAAGTATTTAGGGATTACAGACAAAGAATTATGGACCTGTACTTCACTCTCCTATATAGTTAGTCTGAACAATTTTTGACGAGTGGAACAGAAAGTTGTCTAAATCAGACTAATCTTTGGAAACTCTCTTAAGCTGGAAATTTTGATAGAGATCTATAACTACATACCTGCCTGAAGGGTCCCATTAACCAATACCAGAAGCTTAGAGGTGCAAATCTACTGGAACATGGGTATGAATTCTATGACTATATTCTTCTCCAACAAGTTATAGATAATTGCATATCTGGACATTTTGCTCTTTACTCAAATTTCCTGGAATGTTCTGGGTCAGGGAGTAATTATGGGTAATTCATCAAAATCTTTAAGTGAAATTGTCATAAAAGCTAGAGCAAGATCAATGTTTATATAGGAAATAATGCCATGGGAAGAAAGGAGAAATGAGTGTTGGAAAGGTACAAATAATAGTAATAAAGGACTTAGAATAGAAATATTGCTCTGTGAAAAATTGATGAGTCAAACTGGAATAAATGAAGGATCATGGATTAACCATGTCTAATTTAATTTGGCATCTAAACATTTTTTGAGTGTCTGTGTATATGCACGTGTATGTGTGTGCATGTACACACACATACACAGAGTTTTTCTAGTTGCTACACACCAAAAAGACTAGTTCTTAAATTAATTCAGGGCTCTCAAACTTCAGATTCCACAGAGAATATCAAACGAAATTCAGGGTGAACCCAAGCTCCCTTGAAATACAACATATTTTGACTGGCCACACTACCTCTTTTCATGTATATGTAGACTTTTGTGTCTACTTCTTTCAGATTTGCTTTGAAATGAATGGGTACCCTGGGAACAAGATAGGGACCTACTAGATTATTCCATAAGATGGCATCCAACTGTCTCATTTTTAAATAGTCTACACTTAAAGAAAACATTTCCATTGAGGATTCTGCTAAGATCAGATAAAACTTAAGGTTCTCTCCACGACTATACTGTATTTCGAAAGTATATACACAGAAGGTGAAATATGGCATCTCCCTTCAGAATGTTCATGTGATCATATCACTACCCCTCATTGTCTGTTGTCTGTGTTCACCAGGCACCAGTTAAAAGGAAACTGAGTTTTGTATAATTTTAAGATGTTCTTATCTCTAGATATTCCTAGAGATAGACTGAACTGCCAAAAAGCATTCACATTCCTCTTTCTCTGCAGTATTGAATGGATGGCAAACAAAATGGAAATTTCCTTTTCATTTTTGGTTTGGTCTGCATGATGAATTTAAACTTGGTGATTACACTCCTTCATTAGGTCCTCCAAGTGTGGAGACCTGAACTCATAGAATTGTGGTGAGTTAAAGGGCAAAGGGGAGTTTTCTCAAGAGCTTTTTCAGAAGAAAGTCTCTACTGGGGAGTTTACCTTCTCTGTTCTGTGTGCTCAGAGTAACTTCCTCATCAGACATCCGCTTTATTGATGATACACACGGGAGTAAAGAAAAGGGGAGAGAATGCACTTTTGGATGCTAATTTCTGCTCTCCTGAAAGGTAGGAGAACAGTGGATGGAATGTCAGAAATAATAAAGAGATAGATCATAAATTCAAAAATTGCATTTAATTATTCAATATTATTCAGCCAGTTATCACTCATTCCCTTCTTGCCTCTCTTATTTCCCAATTTTACTCACTATCATTATTTACCATGCTGGGACTTCCAAAATTATCAGTTTTCTCCTTTTAACTCACAGAAGTTTCAGGTGTTAAGCAATTTTGCTTAAAGCAAAATTTAGTAAAATTATTGAGATAAAAAATGGGATATAGTTTGACCTTTTGCTCTGCACTTTCATTGATCTTTCATATATATTTTTTGAATATATATAAATCATATTATCAAGTTATCACCACCCCATTTCTTTTCTGCTAGAGAAGTGTTTTTCAGACATGCTAATTTTAGTGTCTAAATTCTATTGTTAAAAATATTTGGAAGCAATGGACACAGTTATTCATTTACCAGTGTATTAATAAACATATATATCATTTATCACTAATAAAATGGGAAGTTTAGAAAACTTGTAGATAACTGCTACTTATGTTTCATACAGCTCCAGCTTTCTCTTCTGCCACACCATGGTCATAGTGTTTCTTTTACATCTCCTGCATTTCCAGTGCCACGATCAGATTTGGGTATGAATTCACTGAAACAAAATATTATGATTTGTGCCTATTAGGATAATAATCACAAAATCTCCCTGAACAGGCTTTGCATGCAAGAAGTATTTGATAAATGCAAGAGATAGCAATGCATTCAGCAATAGAGTTCAGATATTTTGACTCAGGGAAATTATATTATGTGATTTCTTTGCCCAGATATTTTCAGACCAGCATATTGTAAATGAATCCATGCCTGATCCCTTCATGTCCCCTGTGCAGTGATAACTGAAAATGGAATGGCTGGATTATACAAAGATTTAATAGCAGCAATGTCTACACTAAGGCATAGGAATTCTTTTCTGAGATGTACATATTCTTCTTTTCCTGTGGCTGCCCATATTCTATGTCAGAATATCTAATGTTTGTCACCTGTAACAGTTAATACAGTGCTCAGTAAATGTGCCTAATTTGCACACATCAGCTAGAGCTACAATTAGATCCCAAGGCACATTTAGAGCAGTGGTTCACAAACTTTAATGCACATAAGAATAACCTGGTTTGCCTGCTAAAAATGCCCCTCAGGCCCCCACCTAGGCACAAACTAGGACCCATGGCAGAAATTCTGATTCATTGGTTCTGCAACCACCTAAAAATTTGCATTTTAATAGCTATCTTCAGGTAATTCTGAAGTAGCTTGTCTCTGGATAATACTCTATGAAACACTGCTTTAGAGCTTTCATGCTACAAATAATCATTTGTTTCTTTATCCTTTCAAAAGGGTTTTCATATTTATATTTGAATATCTGCATACATATATGTATATAACAAATATAAACACATCCCTATATAATGGAAGTATGAGAGGGCTTTGGAACTAAAAGAAATAAATCACTTTTATCCAAATGGTCATGTGGCTATATCCAAGTCTAGACTGTTATATAAGATTTTTTTTTTTAATGAAAGACTATTCGTCCTACACTAGGGATTTCTAAACTACTGATATCACTTTTAGAAAGTAGACAACAGAAGTCAGTGCCCACCAAAAAGAGTTACTGTATTGGTTTTGCTTTCCTGGGGGGACAAACACTCCTCTTCCCTACTGTTTGCTTGGGGATGGGCAATAATCTCATTTGTGATTTAATAAAAACTGCCCTCAAATCAAAGCTTTAGAGGATGTAATCATGCATTTCACTTGATTCACTCATTAGTTTTTCACCTGAGAGCCTCAGGTTCTGTAATTCCCAAGGCAAAGAGCTGTATTTCTTTCTTTCTGCATCTTCCCCCCTCCCTAAACTCTGAAAGCACAGAGTTTTATCAGCTCAGTCTGACTCAAAAGAAGTATTTCCTATAAGATGTATTGCAAGATTATTTTTCTGGCTTTGATATATCCCTTAACCCTTCTTCTCCTTTTCCTACTCCCTTCTCTGCCTATTCTCATCCTTTTCTTCCACCACCCTCTCTATAGAAGCTGTATTTGAAAGAAATACAGAAAGAAATACAAAAACAAAAGATCCTGTAAATTCAACAATAGATTATTCTCTTTCTCACAGTCAGTAGTTTTCACCAGATGGAGCCTCGTACCTTTGTGAATATATCCTTCTTTTTATCATGAGTAGAGATTTGCACATGTCTAGCTTTGAGATATGAAATACCAGTGAGCTTTTGCAGGCCTTGCTAGACAGATGAAGAAAACTCCCATCAAAAAAGCCTTTTTCACAGGGGCAAACCAAAGGAGAATTATTTTTAAGTAAATCAAAGGGGAATTCAAAGTGGGGGAAAAATAAGCCTATTAACTAATAACTTTTTTCTGGTTTGAAACACTGATGTTAAAATTAAAAGATTCTGCACTAAAGGTTGTATTACTATATGATTTCTATTTCTAGGGGTAGCAGCAAGCTGAGAAAGAATGGGAGAGAGAGAGAGATAACTTCTAAACAATAGAATTTTTTTATTACAAGGTCAACACACAGTTTTTTTCAAAGCCCAACTGTTCTCTTTGCAATCAAAAAGGTTTTACATCCCAGAGAGAGAGGATACAAGATTTACCACAGTAGACACACTGCAATTAGAACAAATTCAAGGATGCTGAACTTCACGTGTGTTTTGTTTTACTAATAGTACTTGACCATGGATGCCCAGTTTTTGGCTGCCTGTTTTCATTGTGTCTTTAGTCCCTAGAAAATTGCCTGAATCCTAACGTTTTCTAGGAGCAAGATAGCAATCTAACAGCAATTAATAATGCTATTTTATGATTAAGTTAATTTGTTTTCCATGGAGCTTAAAAACTCCAGCATCACATTACATTTTGCTAAAACTCATACATCTTTAGTAAACTAGCTACTCTTCCACGTAGACGTAAGCATTCTCAAAGCACTTTCTTGTAATTCTTACGTAATACTCAAAACAATTTAGTGAGGTACTTATTAACATTCCTATTATAGGCTTGAGGGAACAAAGTTTCAGAGAAGGTAAGTGTTTGAGATCAGAAAGCAAATTTATGACACAATCAAAACCATAAATAGGCCTACTGATGTACAGCCTAAAACTCTTTCCATATTATAAGCAGCAAGCAAGAAAATGGTAAAGGAAGAAGGAAGACTTTAAGTGGCAAAAATTGTGCTACCATAGAAACAAATGAGAAAATGTTGCCATAAGAACAAAAATTGTAGGCCATCTCCCAATTTCACAACTGTATTTCTGAATATCTGTTTCAATATTGATGACTCAGAATTTCAGAATAGAGTTTCCTGTTGGAGGCAGTGTTCTGGTCCCAGAGAGACTAGAGATCTATAGCATGATGAACAAATTTGCAGTTATGAAATGCCCCCTTTGGTTCTAAGCAACCAAACAAACAGACACAAACTTTAAAAGTTTCTGGGAACCCGTGATCCTGGCCTTCCAATAATGCTCTCATTTTCCATGGAAAATACAGAGGGGTTTTGTTGGGAAGATTGGAGGACAGTCCAATACTTACCTGGAGTACACGGGTGAGTAGATTTTTAAAATCCCTTTAAAGCATACTATAAGCCTCCCCACATATATCCAAGCCTGTCTTTGGCTCTGCCCCCCAGTGCCTATGGAGAAACTGAAGACAATGAAAACTTGAGGGAATTTGAACCAGTGGCATCAGCTGGTGCTGAGACTGAGCTGGGTAGGCAAGCTCACGGAGCCCAGATATCCATTGGCTTCCAGTAGGGTGGCGCCCATGACCATAGCCATGCATGTGAGCAGCCACATTGCAAACGCACTTCCCTGTGGTTACTGTAACAGTGTAAGCCAGAAAGCAACACAATGCTGTACACAAATACCATCATTAATCAGTGGTTTAACAAAGGATTTAAGTTGATGCAAGAAGGAGGGTTTAGGGATGTTGCTTACTCTACTGCTATTGTCTCCAGCCCACTCCACCTTTTGCCACTGGCCATTACTTCTGTGAGTCCTGGATATCTACTTACATCACCTCTATCAGCACTTCATTTAAGCTCTTACCAGGTCAGTGAGTTTTACCTCACCACCCTATCTATTTAAAGTTGTAATTCTTACTCGACAAACTTAAGGCTCTCATTCCTCCTTATCTCCATCTAATTTTTCTTTATTCCATAGCACCAACCACCTATGTGTACTCTAACATGCTGTGTGTGCTTATTTTTAACAATGTTTTTTCTTAAAGTCTGTATCCCCCTAGGAAATAAGCTAAAGGAGAATAAGGATTGTTGCCTTTTATTGTTCATTGATGCTTTCTAAGTACCATAAGTGCTCTACAAATATTTTGTTGAATGAATCAGTTAATGAATGAATACATTGTGAATTTGATAATTGTATAAAAATCAAATATGTGAAAGATTAGGACCACTTGTATGTAACACACAACAGTAACTGATGTTCATAATGATAATTCTAAAGTAAATGAATGCTTAATAAGTGTTTAAAGGTTTTTTCATAACATTAACATTTTTAAATTGAATTTTAAATCTGGAAAAATAACTTCATATATTGGAGTATATTCTTTAGCAATGATATTGGTTGATAAAAACACACTGAAAATATGATACAATGAAATATAAATTGAAATGGAAGACAGAACTGGATTCAAATTTGTGTTCTATCAATTTACAGATACCTGACCTTGGGCATATCTTCCTTTGAATCCTTTTCCTTTTTCTACCTTTTCCTTCCTCCCCTTGTTTTACTTTCTAACCTATTTAATTTTTAAAAGTTTAGTTTTCTTTTACCAAGTTGTGATTTGATCTAAAAAATTTTATAGTTGCTCATAGAAATGCATGTAATTCAGTAAAATTATAGATAATCAGATCAGTATATCAATAGATAGATAAATCAGTGCAAAAATAAAGTTGGGATAGTCAGACAAGACAGGAGAGAAAGTCACTGCACAGAAAGTTTGGTCTTATAGATCCATTATTACTAAGATGGAGCATCACAAAATCAGTTCTGAGTCACTGAAGGCATATTTGGATCTACAGTGTATGTTGGCTAAAAGCAGAACCATCCCTTAACATTTGTGAATTCTAGGGCAAGAGTATATATGGAAGCCTATACATTGTGTGTCCAAATATTTAACTGTTAAAATCAATTTAGCATTTTAAGTAAATTTCACCTTTTACTTTGACAAAAATACCTTTCAAATGAAAAAAATTGCAAAATTTTACATGCTACATCTAGGTATGTAAATATATATATATATACACACACATATATAATATACACATACATTTAAGAGTAATATGAATTATTTAATATTACAAAATGTTCCTGAGCCACCATATGCAACAGCTGTGAATACTCTGCCAATTCATGCATTTCTCTAGAACCATAAATTGGAACATGAAGAAAAGAAGAAAACGGACTCTTGGCACTACTGGGAAATGCTGTTATGCAAGAATCTACTGCCTGTATTCAAGGATTACAAATCCTGCTCTGCTAGTACTGAGTACTGGGCCCTGAGTGAGAAAGGCATCAAAGGTTCCTTAAGAAATGTTCATTGTTACGTGTGGAGATATGCAGGGCCTTCTAAAGGGCAGAGCCCAGATCTCAGGCCTCTCTTACCAGGCTTAAAGACCATACTTGCTTAAAGAGATCAACATCCAGGACAGGAAAACCCAGATTAGAAAAAGATTTCTATCTTGTCTTTTTTTATTTTTGTTTTTTACATTTATATTCTATTGTAGATATTTAAGGCATATAAGATGCTTTAATATACATATACCTAGTGAAATGATTACTATAGCTAAACAAATTCACATATTCAATACCTTCCATAGTTGCCTCTTTTATTTTTTTGTGGTAAAAGCACCTAAAATCTAATCTCAGCGAATTTAATAATACATTATTATTAACTATAGTCCTCCTGCTGTATATTAGATCTCTAGACTTACTCATCCTCCATAACTACAAGTTTGTACCCTATGGCCTACATCCCCCCATCTACTTTAAGTATTTAAAAGGGCACCTTGAGTAATATAGTCTAGTAATTCCCAAACCCAACTTATCACTCAAATAGCAGAGGTGATTCAGACAGATCTGGAATAGGGCCTAAGAATCTGTGGTTTTAAACATGTTCAAAGATGAATCTGATAAACTACTGACCCATGCTGATCCATGATATTCTGTATAATAGCTTCAATAATTACTTTGATATGGCCATTACTGTTTTCATTCAGAAATTAGGGAAATGATACTACTTCTTATGTGGTAGGGGTTTGAAATAAGAATATGTTCACAAAAAAAAGAGTGTACAACAAAGAGCTGGCGGTCCACAAAAGTTAGTTTAATCTGTGTACCTGATGCCTGTGAATCTGATTAGATTTTGGGCTATGGATTATTTATGTCTTACCTTTCCTTTCAGTGATGGATGAAAATTAGTTTTAGACTCTTGTTTACATCTCCTGTTTACAGGAAAAGTTTCTTCTTTTGAAAAATTGGAATAGAGCAGAAAGTTTCTAGCTCAGAACACTTTTGATATGAAGTTCTTTCATTAAATTATTATTTAATCCTAGATACCTATACCTTCATAATTTAATCAGATTTTTATATGTTCAATAGAAAGGTTTTTCACTATAAATCTCATAGATATTTATTGTAGAAAGTTTAGATGATGTGGATAAATAGAAAGAAGAAAGGACATACCATGAATAATCTGACTCCTCAGAGATAATCGCTGATGCATTTGGATATATCATTTCATATGCCTTTCTGTAAATATTCATTTAATAGACTTTTAAAAAAAGAATCATAACATACATATTTTTAAAAAAATCATTATGATTTAATAGTACATTAGGCCATCTTTCTATGTGTATTCATGTAAAAAGTCTTCATGATCATTTTTAATAGTTACATGATATTCAGCTCTATGAATGCTCTAAAACATATTCAACTAATACCAAACTGTTGGATATTTAGATTTTTTTTCTTATAAACAATGCTAGTTTACATTTGTATATATGAACATTTCAATATTTGTCCAATTATTTTCTTAGGCTAAGGGGCAAGAGAAATTGGTGCTACGACTATCCATTTGTTTTCAAAAAGATATTCCTATTTAAAATTGAAATGTATGACAAATGTTGAGAATTGTCTCTTTTTTTTGGTCTGATAAGCAACAAATGCTATGTCATTGTTTGAATTTGCATTTCTTAAGTCACTAGTAAAACAGTATCTTTCTTAATTTAATAATAATTCTTGTATTTTTCTTTTGTGGATGAACTCATATCTTTTGCTCATTAAAAAATTATTGCTTGTTGTTTCTTTTTCATTTCTAAGATAGTTTTATATGCTAAAATACCTAACCTGTATGGTGAGTGGCAAACTATAGATAGAATTTAAGTATCAGGAGATCAAGCAATACGTGGCCCAAGGGCGTTTTCTTCAGTTCGTTGATTCTCAAAAAATTCACTCATTGCTTATCTGGTCACTCAAACCTTTTGAACATCCTCTTCTCCTTGACTAGCCAGATATACTTGTACAGTATATAACATATGCTTGGTTGGGTTTTCTTTGGTGTGGGCTTCTATTTCACACTGAGATTAGAATCTAAAATGAGCTCTCTGCTAAACAGTTTACAGACAAAAGTTTACATAATAGCAAAACAAAATTTATTTTTAAGATTTGCTTAATAGGGTACAGCTCCTGGTCTGATTAATATACATGACAAATCTGAGTCCATTGGACCATTGCTGAGAAATACGTCTGCTCTGATTGGTCAAAGACTGCCAGAATAGCCACACACGTCTCCTAGGTGATGGGTCCAGGGCTCCATGTTCCCACTGCACCCTTTGGCTAGACAACCTACAGGACCAATTTCTCAGGAATAATCCAATATTACACAAATTTTAAGATTAAATTTCAAGATAAGAAAGCTTAAATTGGCTTTAAACCAGACAATATTTTTAATCCAGTAGCTATTAACAGAATGTGTCACTGAAACTTTACCTAATATTCCTGTTCCATTATTTACTAGTCATTTTGATTCAAGTGCATCAACCTTGCAGATCCTTAGTTTCCTCATCTATAATATGAGGACAATACAATTTAACTGACATTTTGGCATTTTGTACTTTTACATTAGATTATGTATTTAAAATACTTAAAATCATACGTAAGTTATACCATTTTCCAACAAAGAGAAGCTCTCTCCAGTGAATTTCAGGATCCAATATAAAACATAAAGTGACTGATGTTTTTAGAGCTTTCTCTGATGTCTTTAGGAGAGATACAAGATTGGGGCATATATCAAAACTTCTTAAATATTTCTTCTATCACCTTTCCATACAAGAACTTTCTGTGTGGATTTGTTAAAGAGAACATAGCAGGCTTCCAAATAACCTATGGCTAGACTAGGGACATAGGTAAATAGGAAAATCTTGTCATTTATTTCCTTGAAGTGCTCTGTCGTTTTCAATTTGTCATGAACAAAGTGAAGTTCATGACATATTATTTCATTCCCTGAATAAACAAAGGGCTTTCAAGAAGTTTGTTTCCACTTAAATCAATGTTCTCTCTTTGTTCTGAACACTTTCCTCAAAAATATGCAAGTAGGTTATAAACTTTATATAAGATTAATACACATTGCACATGCAAACAATTGTAAAAGTATAAACTTACACATTTAAGGTGGCATATAAGGTTGGACAAATGACTTGTGACATAGTATAGAGTAGTATTTTAAATGAATGATTTTAAATAAACTATTTTTACCTTAAAACTTATAGTTATGGCTGTCTAGAAATTAGAAACCTTTAATTAGTTATTTATTTAGTTGTTATTTAGTTAAGCCCATTGTTCCAGCTTCTTTTTTCTTTCCCAGTTGACATTTCCCTAGCTTTTTCATTTTACGGTGGTTCTGCTGATTCAGTATTGCCTTCAGCAGTCCTTGCTGTCAGTCATTGACACTTCTGTACAAAAGCTGACTTGGTGGAAGATAAAAAAGCTTTAGATGGTTAAATCTAACTAGAGCATGGGGGCGAGGGGTTGAAATCAATTAGAATATGTGCACCAAACAAGAAGGAAGTAATTAAAATTGAAGGCAGCAAGGAAAGAGAAAATCTTCAGTCTTAAGAGAAGGAGTGTTAAGAGATGAGGTATGATGCTTTTAAAAAGAGAAAAACAGAATAGGAAAAAAAACTAAGATTATAAAAGGAACAGAAAACAGGAAAGAAGAAATCTTATAGACAATATTAGAAGGTGGAATGGGGAGAACTTTGGGGATTTGGGAGGGATGAAACTAACATTTATGAGGCCTTTTTTAATGTAAAAATAAAGCCATTGGAATATTTTGTTAAGTCAAAATAGCACCAAAAGGTTATAATCTCTTTGATCAATAGAAAACTAGTTTTCCATAAAACAGGTTTTCTATTGATTGGTGACATCATTCTCATTAATGAATAAGCAGGATGTACTCAATATGCATCAGCATTCACTCACAATAGTTTCTGTTTCATAGCAAACATTCTTGGCTTTGGGTAGAAATGGAGCCCTGAAATATCTCATTCTCATTTGCTTTAGTAAGTCCTAGAAGTAAGTTTTCAGGAAGACAGTTGTCCAGTAAAGTTCCAGAATCTTGTTAGTACTTAAGAGTGCACATTAGTAATTATAGTACAAATAAATTGTGTTTCCGATTTTCTCTAGGATAATTTACATTTAAGTGTAATAATAATCTCTATTTTCTGTCTCCAACTTTCAACCCAGAAGATGTGAATAATTTTACAATAATTCACTGGATGTCATGTCTGGGTTCAGTTTAAAAATAATCTTTCACATGGTAAGTCTGTGCTTGTGTTTGGTTATGCTTCTTGGTAAATGACACTACATAGCAGACAGGAAAAGAGTAATAATTGAACATGGACATTTGGCAAAATAACAATTTTTAGTGATTTTCGTAGAAAAACAGTTTATTATTTATAATAAATCAATATTTATTTTATCAACTTATAATTAATACAATTATTAATTATTTATTTAAGCATAATGCACAGTAATGTAGAGGTTTCTTCATAGCATCACTAGTCTAGGAGAAGTATGGAGCCAAAAGGAAGATAAAGTCATACATCATATAGAACTTGGTGCACATGTGCTCAAATACTGCATGCTTTGCTTTTAAGTGGCAATTTATAATATGTTGTACGTTCTTTTCTAAACTGGAAAGTTCTCTGCTCTAGGATTTTTTTAGATGGAGTGAAACAGTTGCCAGAGTCTCCTGCTGAGGGACTTAGCCTCAAATGTTATTGAACATATTGCATGAAGCCAGTGCATAGAGTTGGCAGCAAATATTTATTTACAAATTTAATAATATATTTTATTTACTAAACACACTCATTACTTGTAAACAGTTGGAGGAAAAAATGGCTCCTAAGCAATTTTCTAACACAACTTTAGATCCCAACTATATTATTCAATGCTGCAGCATCTTTATGAAATTTGCATCAACATTGTTATGTCTATTGCTTAGGTCATCTGCAATGTTTTCATTTTTATTCTTTGGGTAATGCTAATAAAACAGGCCCAAAAGTAAATAGCCCATATATTTGTACTGGTCAGTTGTTTTTTAAAGTATTTTATTTCAGTCTTTCAGTGACAGGAAATTTTTCACCATAAAGTTGATCTAGATGTTCATGGAACTCAGCTTCCTTGCAAATTTAAATGGAGTAAACGGGTGGGACTCCAGAGAGTTCAAGATAAAGGCAGCAGCAGAGATGGATTTACACATAATCTACTAAAGCGTAAGTTGTGAGTCCCCCCCACATACATTAATCCCTTCCAAATATTGAAGGATGGACATAGGAATGTATTACACGTTCATAAATTATAAAATTTTCAAAATGTTTTTAATTCTTTTTCATAAAGAGTATTCCCTAAATTGTATAAACTCCAAACCTTACAAGAACTGAATCTATTAATAGGCAGAAAGCAGATTTTCCTCTCTCTGTGCTAGGGAAGGTAGTTTGCTTATATAGGTTTTTAAAAGAAATGAAAATAAACTGATATCATGGCTTAATAAACCTTCAAAATAAGTAGATTGTTTCCAGGAGAGTTTTCAAGCTTCTGGAATTATCATTTCAATGGTTTGCTGGGTCTTCTGTTTTTTACCTTAAATTCTCTTTATTATTTTCTGTTTTCAAATGATTGTTTTGACTTAATAGAATAGTTGATATTATTTATGTCTTAATGATAGCCACTTGCTTAAGTAGAATCAACTTAGAAATGTCACTAATGATGAACTTGACCTAAATGTTACCATGCCATATCTGCAAATGGCATCAATATGTGTAAATAATTTAGGAAATTCATGTATCACTATTGGGGACTAATAATCAAAATCTTGTACTGCTAAGAATGCATAATCAAGGAAGTTGAAGTTGAAAGTCGTTGAATTGTTGAATAAAATTCAAGAATTTTCCCATGACTGGTCAGTTCCTTCATGCTCTGGACTTTGCCTGCTTCTTCAGTTTTATTAATCTTTGGTTACTATCTTCTTTATATGCATTAGCGATATTGAACTACCTATAATCAACTATTTTTTTACCTTTGTTACTTTACCATGATGTTTTTCATTGTTTCAAATCCCCTTTGCTTTCTTTTTAGCCTCATCATCTTCCATTAATTCTTGAATATCCTGCTTTCTGATTTCTTCAGCCCTCAGGACAGAGATAGTAACATGATTGGTAATTCTGTCCTTTATGCATACTTCTAACACTGCCAATATTGAAATTATTGACTTATAGATGTATTCTCCATCTGCAGACTGAAACCTCCTTGAGAGAAAGACCAGTATTATTCATCAACTTCACCTGGAACAGAGCTGAGCCTATGAATACATGCTTACTGAACAAAATCACTTGGATAAAGGTGTTCATAAAACAAAATATGTTCTCTGTCCCTCTCTCTGTTTCTTCACCTCAAAAACTAAAATCTGAAGCCCTCAGTACTTAGGAGTAGAGTGAATTGATTCTTATTAGCTTTTAGAGGTTACCTGCCAAGTTGAGAGGTTCAGAGATGTATTTGCCTTTAGAATTTTGTTTGGAGAGCTTCGTGCCATCATCTAATGAATTAGAGCAGCTGCTAACATGAGATGAAGCCATTTGCACCAAGTCTGACTTCATTTTTCTGATGTTTGACTGCTGACAGCTGTTAAGCCTCATCACTCTCTCATTCATTCCCCTTCTGCCCCACCTCTGGGCAAGATGATAAAAAAGCCCAGGTTCTCCCTCCTTTTGCATCCACAGGCATTCAAACCATGTGCAGGAACCCTCAGCCTGGCCCCTCCCTTAAGCAACTTACAAACACCAAACCAGTCTCTTTTCCCTCCTCTGTCAAGCCATTTTCTAATCTGCTTGTGAGTCACCTGCATTCCTCAGAAAGCCAGGTTATGTGAGTAATAAACCTTTTCATACCCTCTTGATGTGTGTAGTGTTATCAGTCACAATATATAAACCAAATTTTGGGTTTGACTTCAGCCTGATTCTGTAGGGTTTCTACACAGCAGCATCCCTCTGGATGACAACACATTCCAAGGGCACAGGCCTTGGTAAATGATCCCCACCAATGTCAACTATTACTTCCCGCCATCCTTTTGATGAACTTTTATGTTTCTGTTGAGCAGGGTAATAGGGTTATGTGCTTTAGATGTGGTTCAGAATAATGACATGGATTAGTACAACTTCCTGTCTGTCAAGTAGGGTCACGCAATTGACCATATGCGCTTGGAATAAGTCATGTGGTCATGTTGCTACACATTACAATTTCCAATTACAGCTGTTAGCTGTCTTTTATAATCATCTTTATTTCCAAATGGAGGAAATACGTGATCATTGAGTAAGTTCTATACTAAACATTTTTGTGCTTGAATTTACTAGCCTCCATAAAATAATATAGTATTTGGTAAAATCCTAACATTCTGGTACTTTATATTAAAATAAATAAGCAAAGAAATCACTCTTTTTCCATTCTTATGTTTTTAAAGGAGAGTGAAATACGCTTTGAATACTTTAATGTTTGAAGTGTATTTTTCCTGAGGTTTATTTTTTTCCCAAATTAAAATTCTTTATCTGATATTCAATTGCTTGGATTTGATTCAAATCTCATCTATAATAATTGAGTGCATACCTCGTTCTGGGCTCTATCACACATGTATTATTTCATTAATTTTCTTATTTGAACTTGAGTTCAATGTGATGTAGTTATTAAGGGGTAATATTAATCAGTATCCACATCCATCTCCAAAATGTCTTCTCCTTTCCACCTTACTTTCCAAGAGATATGAATCTACAGTGGGATTCTCAAAAATACATAATTTCCTTAAGAGGGCAATCTTTTAAATTTAAATGATTCTTATGGCTAGAATTAGATTTTCATAAGGTCAAAGAGTCCAGATAATTTGAAGGAAAAAAAATGTAACCAGGAAGCTGGATTTGGCAGCCCAAATCTACAAACTATCATCCTGCCTTGTTTCAAATTAGAAAACAGTCCTATTAGGTATGAGCTCCAATCAAGACCTGATATACAGCTGAAGCAGCAAGAATTTCTCTGAGCTTTCCAAGTAGAAAATTATAAACCAGCAGCAGAGAGCAGTATGGAGCCATTTTTAAAACTGGAAAACCATGAAGGAGAGCCAAAGAGCCCAGAAAGGGCTGGGGGAAGGGAAAGAAAAGGTCCAAAAGCTGTCCAAGATCTTGATTACATTTTCTCCTTATATATGCTTTTTTTCTTATATAGATAGCAGATCCATGCTTTGGATGAAAATTCATATATTTTTTCTCCTACTCTTCTTGCTTTTTCTTCAGTGATGCATGTTTTTTTGAGAGGATATATATATATATATATATTTCTTTTTAACGAGTCCTCAACCTTGTTTATAAAGAATGAATGTAGAACTAAGTTGTGTTTGCTGCAGTGCAATTCCATGCAGGATATATTAATCTACATTTCGTATTCAGCCTGGATATCCACAGCTTTCACATTCTTAGACAAGCTTATGGATATACTGTATCTACATCCTGATTTCCTCTAATATTTTCTCTTCAATTCCCCTTGGTAACTCTTTGAGTTAGAGGATGTTATTATATTGTTGATCTCAGTTTGGTTGAATTTCTATCCAATTTAAATCAGGATCAAATGCAGTGTTTGAAGAGTAAGCAGAGTATGTGAACACAGAAAGCACCCTCTCTGGCCCTGTCATATTGTCTGTAGATGAGCGTGCTTTCATTTAATTAAATGTTCTCTTTTTTTTTTTTATAAACAGAAACATTTATTTATGCCAGTGCCCTGTCTGCAAATGACACAATCTGCCGCTCTTGTTTCCCCACCATAATCATGAAATGCCAACCTTTGAGTCACATTAGCCTTGGGCATCCAATATAGGTGATCTTTTCAAAAAGCCAGGGCTTTTCTCTCCTGTTTTCAAAGTCTTGTCTGGATGATTGCGTCTGTGTGTGTGTGCGCAGACAGGAAGGGTTAGTGTCAAAAGAAATGGGGGCTCTGAGAAACTAGATTAAGCATTTTTCATAATAGAACTCTCCTGTCTGGTGCTCAGTTTATTGCTTTCTTGATTGCTGGGCATTGTTTGGCAAAGGATGGGTCAGGAGAGTTGCTAGGCTTGTCTTTTCCACCAGGGAATCTTAAATAACAGCCCGAATTTCTCAGTGATGGGAGTGAATTAAAAGGTTATGCCACTTCTTCAGGCCACCTTCTGACCATGTAAGCACTGGACAGCATTTCCAACAAGTGAAATTTTAGAACAAAAACAGATCATCTCCTAAGGCACATACATATACTTGGATTTTAAAGAAAGATGCCGTGCTATTTTCTATCAAGAAGGTTAAACTCATAGGATTATATGAAAACACTCATTTTACCCCTGCTAACCTGTAAAGATTTCATTTTGTTTCATTTATCTTCTCTCTTACCCTATGCTAAACCATCCCTGGCTTCGATGAAAGAATCATGTCTCCATTCATTTCCTATCTTGCTGAATTGCCTTCACATTTCCTATCATCTGCACATAATCCTATTCTCTCCATTATTGTCTTAATACCAAGAACAGCACAAGATAATGGATAGGCACTGTAATAACAGCGTGGCCTGTAGGAGCCCCTCGAGGGAAATATCTTTGATGCTGGTGGAATATTAATGCATTCTAGGTCCCTGATCTTCCTCTTTCACTTCATCTTCTGTTTTCTAAACTACATAATGACTTTCATATACATGACAAAAGCACTAGAACAGAAAAAGCCTCATTGATGAGCAGCAGGGCTGTATGATATTAAGGAGTCCTATTCTTACTTCTTTGTACAATTTCTGACCACCATCTGAGACTGTATGTGCAGGTAATTTCCAATTTGAATAGATACTAGTGTAAAGAAGCATAATCATATTGTGTTAATGCAAATGCCCATCAAAAGCACTGCATGAAAATAAATTAAAATATAATTCTTCAATAATGCATTTGTCCATAGGATGAATTTGGACAGATTAAAAACAAACACCTTGATATCACTTAGACAAGGGAGTGGATTGTTTCCAGGGAGGCTAATCATCAGCAGCTTATGAATGGGAGAGTAAATCAAAGCTGCCTACATTACACTTTGTAGATTGAGTTATAGTTACAATTTGTTGTACATAATTTTTCAATAAAAGGGAAAGAATTGATTTTTTTCTAAGCACAAATGCTACCTAGGAATATTCAGTAGCAAATAATAAAAAATGGAATGGTAGGGGAAAACGACTCGGTAGCACAGTGACCATAGCCTTTGATTGCTTTGGGTGAGGTAAGCATCCTCGCAAACTTGCAAGAAACACAACTTTGGAAACTCCATCTTTTCTTCTTTTCCATTTTGTTTCTGCTTTTCCTTTTATGCTAGTGGTCATTACATCATCTGCAAAAATGTTTATGAGTAAGTTGAGATGCTCTTAAAAAGGATGTGCATCAAAGCTGTCTTGAAAAGGGATAATTAGAAAATGCTCCAGACATTTCCTTCAGTCTCCAAAAGACAGATCACAATGTTTAGATTTCTGCATGAAGCAAACTAAGAAAGTTGTTTGTGAAGGCTTTTTCTTTTTTAGATGATTTTCCTTCTACTTAAATGACATAATAAGGGCTGATATCTGAATTTCTGTCTGTTGAATTTACTATTTTTAGTAATTCTATAAAAAGTCCACTGGCTAGGGTTGTAGGATTCTTTTTGGTTTTTTTTTTTTTTTTTTTTTTTTTTTTTTTTGAGTCAGCAAACATTTATTAAGCATGTTTCTGTTCCAGGTACAATGTTAGGCAGCTAGTTGAAAAGACGATCCATAAAGATATGTTTCTTCTGCTCTCAGGGAGCTCACACTCTGTTATATAATGGACAAGAGCTACATTCATTTATTTATTGGGCAGAAAATACATTATGTGGCAGGAACTACATCAGACACAGTGAAGGACATCAAGTGAAGCAAGACATTGTTCCTGCTCCCCAAGGCATTTTCAGTTGGTAAAAAAGGCACACATGTCACATATAATCTTAATATGAGTTTAAACATAAAATGTGTTATAAAGAGAGGTACAAGGAAAATTCTAAGAGTCCTGGAGAAAGAAAAGAATAACTTCAGGCTTGAGGAATTAATGGCAAAGAATAATTCGTTAAAAAGATGACATTAGAAGGTTCTACAGAATTTAAACCAAAGGCAAAATTGGAGGAGAAGTGGAAGGAGATTTAAGTGAAGAAATCAACAAGAACAAAAACATGAAATTCATGTTTTGGAAATTGTTGATCTAAATGGATAAGGAAGTAGAATATAGTGGAGGATATAATTGTTTGCTGCCAGATGGTAGAACATTAAAGATTTGGTACATTTTCAGCCAATAAAGGGGAATCATTGAAGGATTCTGTCCACGGGAGTGTGATTAACAGATGATTGATCTGGCAGTGCAGTGTAGCTTGCAGAGAATGAAGGAGAGAGCTGAGCTGGGACAGCGGTTAGGAAGATTCTAAAACAAGGCAGGTGAGAAACCTAAAAAGCTCAAACACAGTGATCTAGTAAAAGAGTTAAATGCAATGATGCCAAAATAATATCAATTAAATAAGATGCTTCACTATTTTATAATGAAAAAAGTGAATAAAAGAAAGGTTGATCAGGACCCTAGGAAAATAATATTAAAAATAATAATTCTGGAATTTCTCTGTAAGTTTCTCTTGACAGTGAGAAAATCAGCATTGGGATGGATGAGGTTTGAGCCTTCAGAGAGCACTATGGCATATTTTCTCAGGAGTAAGTTGTAAATCTCTTAGCAAAAGGGAGAAACATTCCTTGTTTATTTTCCCAGGAGAATTGGTTCTCAAAAAACTGTGTATTCATTCAGTTGACAAGGCTTCATCAAAACCTAGCTTGGTAGCCATGAAAGGGGCCCTATCTCCAGGGAGTAGACCAGAGTTAATCTAAGATTCTCAGCTCCACATAGAAAACTAGTGCCTGTATATACCGATAAGTTTATGGTTGGATATCTTTCTGACCATCTTAAATTCATGTAACAATAGTATAGTAATTGCTATTTAGTACCTTTAGGAATGTGGAAGAAGTTAATGATGAATTGAGATAGTGAGACTTCTTTAAAAGCCATCTTAAAGTAGAAAAATTATTTGACATGCAACTTCATGCAACTGAACTCTAAAAACTGGAGTTCATCACTTTAAATGCATTAGGGACAATATTATTGCATTTACTTGATATTTTTCCCTTTACACATCCTGCCTTGTGACCTAGATAGGCATAATTTGTAATGTGAGTGATAATGGAACTAAATGTTTAAGACTATGCATGGTATTTTCAACCTGGCTTGATGGCAAAATGTTCAAAAAATATTTCATTTTCAATGCTAAATGCTTTAATTTTTAAATATTTTGGTCTCTTCTACTTCCACAGTGTCAGAGTGATAAGGAGGCCTGGCTGCTCCCTCTCAAGGTGAAAGGACACTTGGTTCTCCTTGTTTCTTTCTCTTTCTCTGTTTCTGCTTGAGCCTGGAGAAGTAAAGCATGGCCTGATCCCCCAACCTGCGAGAAAAGGTCGCTTCTTTCCTCTTTCTCTTCCTCTCTCTCTTGTTGGGAGGCACAGCTTCCCCAGGGCAGCTGGCTTTGAAGGGCTCACTGTCCAAAGTTCACATGTTAAGCCTTGATTCTCATAATAATCCTATGAAGCAGATACTGTTATCATTATCCTCATTTTAAAGACGAAGAACCCGAGGTAAGTAGAGGTAAAGTCGCTTGCCCAAGGTTATACATTAATAACATTAAGTTTTGCATAATTAATAAGCTACTGAACTTACATGATCCAATGGCTGTAGTCCTAGCTACAACACTATACTACTTCCTCTCACTGAGCCAAGATATTTAGTTCATGACCAACTTTAAGGTCACAACCTACAGTTTGAAAGATGGTGAACAAGAATGTATCCAGGGAGGATGACAGAGTTGATAAATGAGGTAATTTGAATCCATGTCATTTGGAAAGTGACTAAAGGAACTGATAGTATATACTCAGAAATGATTTGCACTTTGCTTCAAATATTTAAAGTTTTTTTTTTCTTTTTGGGTGAGGGGAGGTGAGAAGATACCTAGGCTTGTTTTTTTGTAACTTAGAAGGTAGGGCCGATTCTATAGGCAAGAAAGGTCCATAGAAGGCAGCAAGTATTTATTTAGTATAACAAAGAATTTTCTAATAATTAAACCTGTCTAAAAGGATAATGAGTTCACTCATGAGGTAGTGAGTTCTCTTTTCATTCAATCAGTAATTACTTAGCATCAATCCAGATGTAAGGGACTTTTTTTTAGAATACATTCATGTGTGAGAAGAGCAGGAAAATCCTAGGCCCTCATGGAATCTCCATTCTAGTTCAGTGAGACAGATAATAAATACAATTAAATGTGTGTGTATAATGTAATGTAAACATAAATAAATAATGTTGCTACACTGTGATATATACTATGAAGAAAAATAAAGAAACAGAAGGTGATAGTGATTCAGGGGGACTGCTAATATATGGAGAGTTTAATGAAAACTTTTTGATAAAGTGACATTTGGCTAGAATCCTTTAAAAAGTGAGAGACAGAGGCTTGTGTTATTAGGGAGGAAAATATTACAGGCTACTGGAACAGCAAATACAAAGGCCATGAGGTGTGTGTGCATGGTGGGTTTGAGGAATATCAAGCAGCCAGTAGCTGCATTTGAGTAATCAAGAGGGAAAGTGGTAGAAAAGGAGAAGTGAGAAGGGTGAGAAGGGAAGAAGTTTGCTATTATATAGACAGTTGTAGTGGCAGACTAATTAGGACTTTATTGTGCTACCAGAGGTGTGCAAAATATCTTTGGATCATCACTTTTTAGGAATGTGATCAAAAAGATTCACTGCCTCATGTCAAATTAGAGCACTTCTAAGGTCTCTTCTGACTTTGGGATTTGGGATCCTGTATTTCATTTCACATTTCAAATTCTTTCCAGTGCTGAAAGGTCAGGTACATAATTTCTGATGGCATCAGAGAAATAAACACAGCCTTAATGGCAGCTGAACAAAAGGAAGACTCTTAAAGATAAGTTTTGTACATTGTAATCCAATGTATGCAAATTGACTTGAAATAATTGTTCACTAATATGTAATTCAAGAGTGGTCAGATCTCTGGAAGCATTTAGATCCATTTCTTTAGTCATTATAACTAAGGCTGTGCCCCTGCGCTCTATTAAATAGGAAAAAAAGCTAAACTCTTTCAAAATTTTGTGTGGTTTAAAAGTACATTTTAAATGAAGATATTTTTTAGAGTTATCAATAAAATGCATCAAACAAATTATATAAACTCTGATTTGGTCATTTTTAAATTTTATGTCTTCAAGTCCTTGTTCTTTAATTTCTATGATGGCATATCTACACATCTATATCTAATTGCAGGTATTCAATAAATTTTATATAAATGTAACATGATGCCAGAAATTATTTGCATATGTGTAGAGTTTGTAATTTTATATTTTCAATTATTTTCATGTCCATTTGATCTTCAGAGTAATACTATAAATTAGATATGGCAGCTAACAATACTTCCATTTTTAGAAGAGGTTTTAGAAATTCCATCTTAAAATGATTTTTATATTTTTAAATTTTTCCTATTATTAATATGTGAGCTATTTAAGATCAAGGGCCATATCTAGGTATTTCTTTTATAGCCTTCTCAGAGGTAGAGAGCACATATTAGGGATTTAATATTAAATCTGTTTGATAGATGCCTAGGAAGTCTGCACTTCTTTCCTGGTGCCAGCCTGTTTTCCCACGACATTAGAAACTCACTACCCACACTTTTTACTCCATGGTTTCCTGGCTGGGTCTCCTAGGACTCAGTAGTAAATACATAAAGAAGAAAGAACAGTGAGTCTTTTTCTATCTGAGAAAGGGAAGATGGGTTAGCTTATAGGAGGAAATCTCTCAGGTCAGGGAGGAGTTTATTGTAATAAAGGGTGGTTTGTTTATTCTAATAGTTGTGTAAATTCAATTGGGCATCCAAATGCCACTGGTAAATATAAGACATTCATTTCTTCTTCTCTTTTTTTTCTGTGTACAATATTTAGGCAAAGCCAAAAGAGTACATGATACAGTTTCTTCCTACAAAAGCTAACATTCAAATTAGAGAAAATAATCTGAGCATACGAAAAGTGTGAATGCAACTTCAATAGAGTGGAGACAAAGAAGCCAGAGTAGGTACAAGTTGTGTAAAGGTCAATAACTTATTCAAAATCTATTAAAAGGAAACAAATGACTAAGAAGCCTTCAGGATTAAGTACAGGCCTTCTCAAAGATGAAAATTGTCTGTGCATTTTGAAAGTAGAAGGAAAGGAATAGAGAGACATAGAAAAAGAATATGAATATAGGAGCAAAAGAACTCCAAAACTGAAAAGTGGTTGGATCTAAATGACATCTTGCAGAAAAGGAGGGGTATGTTTTCTTCTGAGAAGAGAAAGTAGACTACAAAAAAAAAAAACATATATCTTACTTTGTCCAAATCTAAATTGTCCCCTAATCCTTGAAAACACTTATTGTGAACCTATGACATCATAATTTAGTCATTCATTGCTGAAAGATTGGGATATCTTCTGAGAAATGCATCATTAAGCAATTTTGTAGTTGTGCAAATATCATAGAATGTACCTACACAAACCTAGATGATATAGGCTACACTACAACACACCTGTTACTGTACTGAATACTGTAGGCAATTATAACACAATGGTGAGTATCTGTGTATCCAAACATATCTAAACATAGAAAAGGTATAGTAAAAATATGGTATTATAATCCTGTATTGTCCATCATTGACCAAAATATTATCAGGCAGTGCATGACTGTATATGAAATTACTCATTCTTTTGTCATGTGTATTCTCTTATGATTTAAAGAACTTTCTAATTTTACAGCAAAACAATTCTATTCACAACTCATATTTCTCATGTGTATTATTGTACACACACAAAAATCTATATTAATGGGTGAATCTCTGCCATTTTACTATTTAGTGTAGTATATTCTGTTGCAATTTTTTTCAAGAGATATAACCTTATTTACTGAACTTCAAAAATAAATGTAACCTCTGTAGATAGCTCCAACACATCCAAGTGTGACTTGGTGGAGGCAGATGGGATGAGAGGGAAAAGACCCACCAGATAAAAGCATACTTCCCACTCACATTTTGCCTTAATCATTTTTATTTTCCTTAATGAATCTACAGAACCCCTGCTGCATTCAGGAAAACTTTAAAAATACAATATGTTTCTGGTAACCTTACTAAACTTGGTAGTACTTTTAGCATATTTTCCTTTTAACTATTGCTGCAACACCTGAAGTTCATTGATATGCTATCTAGCTGATGGTTTTTGTGTCTATATCACGATCACAATATCACAGCTCATGCTCAATGAAGAACCTTATGAAAAAACAGAAATTTAGTTTATGGAATCCTTTCATCAGAGCCAGGAAAGAAGCTAATTGTGGATTATACTTTTTTCCTCCTAATATATACATAATATTGCTGAAATTAACAAGAAGACATGATGTTATATATATGCCAGCTAAATAGGAATGTGGTTTTGAAAGTTTGCCACCTTTCTTAGGCTGTCTTAAAATGACTTTCTGCTATTTCTGTAGGTAGGTCACACATTAACTCATTTTACTTTCAGATGCATAAAAAATTATGCATGAACAAATCTTCTAGGTTATAGATAATGTAACATAACAATTGAAAGATAGTGTATTTTAAATTGATAATGAAAAGTCTTTCTTTTCAACAAACTCTTCAACTGTCCTGTTTCACAATGCCGATAGAGGACAATTCTAGACTAGAGAATATTCAAGTAAGTGAATACGTCTTTTCTTGGCCTTCTATATTTTTCCAGTTAATATTCAGTCCATCAAGAAGTGTTTTTTAAAACAGCTAGTTATCACCCACTACTATGCTAGGTAATGGGAAATATATCTAGGGCACATAGAATCTAGCTGAGAAGACTACTGAATAATTCAAAATGGTATATAACCAAATAGTCGGCAAGTGACACAAAAATCATGGATTTTCTAGAGTTGAGTAATTTTCTATTCCCTCTTCCCCATTAGGAGGGAGAAAAAACTAAAGTTCCATGAGCTGCGATGACCTTCCCAAAGTCACACCTAATTAGGGGTAGGTGTAGAACTAGATTCCATTGATTTGTTTAACCCATTGTAAACTATTTATCTCCAAAATTCAAAGAAAGGACAAATAGGTGTTATCTGAGTTAGTTGTAAATAGAGATATCAGGGAGCAGAGAGCTGAAATCAAGTACTTGTGTTAAATGCCAGACTAGAAATGGTATTTATTCATGATTACTCTCCAAGTTTTGTGACTACATGATGCAATGCATTTGACAATTAATATATTTGTTATATATGCTGTATTCACAATTGGAGTCATAACGCACTTACTGGTTTTCACCTGAATTTCTATGAAAATGAGTAAGAAAACAACTGTGTTGTTTTAGTGTGCTTTCACTTCTCATCTTATAAATTTATCTCTGTGTTTCTGTTTCTCTTAACTTTTGGAAAAATAATCTTTCATATCAGTTATCTATATTCTAAGGAAATTTATTCTCCTTCATTATGTTCTTTTATTTCTGTGTGTCATATTCAACTTCAGAGTGATCAGATAATTCTCTAACAATATTCTTGTAATTTCTTATGCTTGACTTTAAATTTTCATATGGTACTATAATTGTAACTGGCTTCTCTTCTCCAAAAATGTTACACATCTACACTAACTACTCTCAGACTTCACTGGGAATATTAACATCCAGTTTAAAATGTTTCTAAACTTTACATGATTGGATAACCCTTTTGGTAATTATGGTCAATTTAAAAAAATTATCCAGTGAGTCATGTTGATGTGTTATGATCCCAAATTTACTTCTTTTGTGAAGGTTCTTTCAGTGACTCAGATTCTATGAAATTATATGGGAAGAAGCCACCATGTTGATAAAACTAAAAAAAAAAAATTAAATGCTGTTTAAGTTTGTGCCTCAATTAAGTATTTTCATTTGTTTTTGAGGGGAAAAAATACAAGTCTAGCCAAAATATTACTATTTAGAAACAGCCACTAAAATTCAGTGCATTTGGAAAGAAATTGAAATTCTAAAAATTTGGGGGCAGGCAAAAGTGGGAAAATTGTTTTCTAAAAAGCTGAATATTGTGTACTGCACACTCCTCTTAAGAAGCCAAACTTTCATCTTTCTATTTGGTGCCCTGCTGATAGAGGTTTCAGATCCTCTTGTAAACAGGTACTTGTGTGCTTTGCCCTCAAATTCTTTAACTCTCGTTACTATTTTCTGCTTACACAAACACTGCAGTCTAACTTTTCTCCTGTTTCCTTCATGATGTCTTCTTACCAAAAAATGAACTTTTTTCCCCATCAGATAAGTACTAGCATCGAGAAGGATTCAGTTGTTTTTTATTTGCCACTGTGTTCTACCAAAATCTTCCTCACTTTACCATAAATTTCTCTGTTACTTTTCAGAATAAAACACAGGAATGGTGGACTCATCAATGACCTAGGTAGATAGTAGTTACAGTATTATCATTTTTTTAAAATAAAGATAATGACATAAAGTTGATCTGATGTGTTGGTTTAAAATAACAGGAAATGACTTGAATTCACGTATGGTTTATTTCATATTACGTGTTTCAAATTTCTCCCATTTGAGCACTAGTTGAGTCCCCATTTTATTTTGGTCTTATTAATTTTCAGCAAGTATTGACTGAATGAAACAATAATTTTTAAGCTCTAAGAAGAACACTTCTCCAGCAGTTAGCTTTCATGATACATTCTTAAATTGCCCAATTGTAAAAGCAGATTGACAAAAAGAATATTACACTGGAAGACAGAAAACAAACCTATAGACCTATAAAGCGAATTATAAGACAAGTTTTCTGCATTCCCAAAGGCGAATGATGCTGGGGAATTTTTCTCAGGTCAAAATTACCCTTAAATAATTCATATTACCTGCTTTTAAAAGACTGCAACTTGGGTATAAAATAATAATATTTGATGCTTCAAATTGTATTTTTATGTGTTATATTGTGACATAAAATGTTGTTTTCCAGCATATGGGATGGATTCATACTGTTTTTGAATATTAGCTTGACTGGTGAAATTTCTTTAGTGATTTCTCACTTTATAATAATAAAATAGAATTTCTTTACAGCCAATGAAAGACGTTTGTCCTGATAATTTGTGTCATCATCATGAAATACATGACTTTCAAAATACCTATTTATACCCTCATCTATTTATAATAGATAGTGACATTTATCACTTTCTTTTAAGAATCTATTTAAGAGCCAGCATAACAATATAAAAAATCATTGAATGAGGCATCAGAAAATTGAGTTTCTAACCTAAATTCTTCAACTCATTAGAGAAACCAAAAGCAAGCTATTTAACATATTTCTTTCCCTGTTTTATCATCTGACATACGAAATTAGATCAGATACTCTTAAACATTATTTCAAATTTTAAAATAACATGGCTCAAAGAGTATTACCCATCTCTCTGTACATAAAAATACAGTTGAATCATCTCAACTAGTTTTTCTATCATTTTATCTATCACCCCTTCTATCTATTTAACCTCCAGATCTTATAATATTTTCCTAAGCATTGCATTTCAAACATTGCCCACTCCCAAATTTCTTTTGCCAGATTTTTCATCCTTTGCAAAATGCCTTTTCAATTCTTTCAAAAGGCAGAGGGTTGGATTTTGGATCAAATATCCAAGAAAATGTGATTAATTTCAATTTTACGATTAATCCAAACATGCATCTTATGCAAACTATGTAATTCAATGAAGTATGTATTTCTTGAGCTCTTTCCTTGAATCTAAAACTACACCTTACATTTTACACCAGCCTCTACTTTAAAATACCATCAGATGCATTTTATTGTATTCTAATATCTACTTTTACTTTTCTGCATAATGAAATTTCACAAATCCAGATGGCTTGAACTTTGGATGGTAATATATATCTTTTAAATCTAGAACATTCTAAATTGTAGAATACTGTCATATTCCAGTAGTTGTACAATGATGAAAACAGTACTGGGTAGTTGGTTATTTTCTGAGTAATCAGGAGGAACATGTCAGTGGCATTAAGAAGAAAACTCATAAACTATAGGAGCATCCTTCTGCATTCTACAGACTGAGAAATTGCTTCTGGTAACTAAGGAAAAGGCCCACTTAGCCCACTTACATGCTATTTCCTTTTAATCAATTTTATTGAGGTATTATTTTAAAACAATAAAATGTACTCATAATTTTGCAGTTTGATGAGTTTTGATGAAAATATATTCCCATGTATCTACCACCACAATCAAGGCAAAGAATATTTCCATTTCCCCAAAATGCTCACTTATGCCTCTACCTAGTCAGTCTCTTCTCCCTATCCCTGACCCAGGCAGTAAGTGATCTACTTTCCATATAACAGTTTAAATTTGTCTTTCCTAAAGTTTTGCATAAATAGAATCATACAATATGTTCTTTTTGTGTCTCTAGAATCTTTTGGTCACCATAAGGTTTTTGAGAATCATATGCTATTTTATACATTAGTAGTTCCTTCCTTTTAATGCTGTGTAGCATTCCATTGCATAGATGTACCACAATTTGTTTATGCATTCGATTGATGGGCATATGAGTTGTTTCCAATGTTTATGCTATCATAAATAAAGCACTTATGAACATTCATATACAAATATTTGTGTGAACATGTTTTCATTTTCCTTGTGTAAATACCTATGGATAGAATTGCTGGGTCATATGATAAGTGCAGTTTGAACTTTATAATAGACTGCAGAACTATTTTCCAAAACAGAGTAGTGCCACTGTATTCCTACCAGCAGTTAAATGAAAGTTACAATTGTTCCCTATCCTCACCAACATTTGGTTTTATCCATTTTTTTCAAGCAGTTATTCTGAGGGATGCAATTTTAATTTGCATTTCTAAAGACAGAGGTTGTTGAGCATCTTATCATGTACTTATTGGCTCTTTGTACATCTTCCTTTGTAAATTGTTTAAATATTTTGTCTAGTTTTCATTAGGTTGTTTCCCTTCTTATCACAGAATTATTGGAATACTCTGTATAGTCTGTACACAGACAATAGACACTTAGCTAATATAAAAGCCTTCTTCCTTAAATAGCAAAAAAAAAAAATTAGTACAGATAAAGTATTCTACTTGGGTTTTGTGAAAATGAGAGATATCAAATATGAAGAATATTATTTTATTATTAAAATAATTCAGAGACATTTATTACCTCAGTTTTTCCTGGGCCATTTATAGTTCACCACAGAAGAGTGACCGTAACATTCTGTCTGTAAGAAAGCATGCACCACAGAAGTGGCCTTGGCTGTTGGTCCTCTGCTTTCTTCCTAGTGTCTGAGTACTTGTTATGTGCCTGTTGAATGGATAAATCCAAAGATCAGTCTTCCAACGTTTACTTCACAATCTTTCAACAAATGTTTGAGCTTCAGCAATGTGCCAAATGCTATTGTAGGCAATAGAGAACAGCAATAGACATACATATATCTATTTGCCCTCATGGAGCATATCTTCTAGTAATGATAATATGTAACAGATATTCTGGGGGTGGGGAATAAAGTGGGAGGTGGTAGATGCTTTGAAGAAAAATTTTAGAAGTTAACAGGAAGAGAAAGTGTTAAGGATGGGTGGGGAAGAGGATTAAAAAATAGCTTGGTCAGCAAAGTTGTTTGTTTCTATAAATGTGAAGTCTGGGCAGAGAGACTTAAAGAGAAGGAGACACCCACGGGGCTTCCGCAGGAAGGAGCCTTCCAGACAGAGGCAGTAGGAGGTGGCGAGGCCCTGATGCAGAGGTGCATTTCGTAGGGTCACAAGTAGCAAGGGGCCTGTGTGGCAGGGTCCACTGGTGGGAAATGAGTCAGAGGTAGGGAGGGCTTTTTTGGCCTGAGGAATGACTTTTTCCCCTGAGTGAGGCGGGAAGCCATTAGACGATTTTGAGCAGAGGATAGAGATTATCTGACAAAAAGAATGATACAATCTGATTAAGTTTTAATGGGGGCCTCAGTTTCCAGTTATCTCAATTGAGGACTAACTTTTTAAAAAACAGTACTTAAGAATCTTACTTTTCAAAAATATCAGGAAACTGTATGGCCATGTGTCCACATTGCTTAGACCTGGACACTCTTAGAGGCTTGGGGATGCCCTGTGTCAGGAGAATCACCTGGAGGCTTAAGATTAATTAGTTTCACAATAAATCTGCCTCTGAATCTCACTTGATTGCAACAGGTTCACACTCGTGGAGTTTTAAGAATAATTTGTAGGGAAGTCAAGGGTGTGCAAGGAATGCAGGAAAGAGGCTATTGCAATAATCTTGGCAAGAGATGATGAGGGTGGTAGCAATGGATGTGGTAAGTGGCTGGAAGTTGGATATGTATCCATCCAAGGTAGAGTTGATAGGATTTGCTGATGGATGAAATATAGAACATGGAAGAAAAGAATAATTCAAGGATGACACTGAGGTTTGGGCCTAAGTGACTAGAAAATGGAGTTGCTGTTTACTTAGCAGAAAAGTAAAAAAGTAAATAAAAATGAAAAATAATAAACTACATAAAATAGCAGTTCTGCCAGGTAGCACTAAAAACTCATTTGGTGTTGATGGTCATGAATTTTAAGTGAGAATAGTCAATATAATTGTGTCTTTTTTCTCTCACTAATATTCAGCTTCCCCTAGTATATGCTCAGAGTTGGCAAATAGTTTCATTTAACCAGGTTTGGGATATTTCTACATAACTATGAAGATGGGAGAGAGGGACAAGGGGTCATAAATAACAAAAAAGGAAAATAATTGTCAACCCTATCAATAACGTGAACACTTTTTTATGGAGGAAGGAAAAAAATTGGATTTAATAAGAATCTTTTAAAGATAGGGAGAAGACATGGCTCCAGTAGTCATGCATTTCTGCATGATTTGCCATACTTAAACCTTAGATTATTTTTACCCATGATATTTCCTGAAGCTGGTATAGCTTGGAGGATTTAGTGCACAGAAATTCCACATCAGTGGTGGTCAGAGTAGAGGATACTGGAATCAGTCACCACCGTTTGTTAATTCACTCTTTCTACACGGGTGGAGCATCTGCTCTGTGCCAGGAATTTCATTATGCCTCTGTACTTGAAGATCCTGCCCTTGAGAAATTCCTGGGCCAATAGAAGGGACAGATCATTTTACACGTAATCCCAATCTAATGGAATGGCTGGAACCGAAATAAGTACAAAGTGTTCTGGAGATGTGAGAGAGAGTGTGCCTGAGACTTCTCAGAAGTCAGGAGAGCACACTCGAGGGAAGAAGTTGTTTGAAATGAATCTTAAGAGAAGTTTTTCAGCCATAGCACACGGGGACTAGTCCTCCTCAGGAGAACACCACTGGCCGGCTCAGGGGCAGAGGAGCCCTGGAACCCTTGGCAATGGACAATAGAGACGACAGCTAATGAATGTGGAGGGAAAGAATAAAACTAGGGAAGAAAAGAGTCAGGGGATGAGGTTGAAAGGAACAGAGGGGCCAGTTTGGAACAGGTCTGCAAGACCCTGCGATGGATCTTATGAAACAGGCAAAGAATACAATTTTTAAGAAGCCGTGTGTGTGTGTCTGTGTGTGTGCGTGCATGTGTGTGTGTGTGTGTGCCTTGTGGAGGAAACAAACAGAATAAAAACAGGTTCTTGCCTCCCCCTCTATCCTCTTTTCATTTTAATTCTCCCATTGACTTCATTTAAGATGGAAAACTTGTTTAACACTAAAATGCTGATGACGCCTCTCTCTGATTATGAATTGAGAAAGAGACTCAAATTCTTTCTTTTTTCCATGCCCTGTGTTTGGAGAAACACTGCTGCCCACTGCAGCAGCCCGCACTGTCTGGTCAATATCTGTTGGTGCATGATGGAATATAGGAATTTCAAGCCTATGCAGCAGAGGTAGCTATTAACAATCTAGAAATCGTTGAGGCAAGCACTGATTGTGACAGCCACGCGCTTCTCTGCATATTATTCTGTCACTGTTTCCCCGGAACTGGAGATTTCTCTTTCTTTAAAGAGGGAGCTTGTGAAAGCTTCCCAGTCTTCTAAGAATCATTCCCATGATGGCATTTGTTTCAGTCAAGGTAAAGAACCTACTGCTCAGGCCTCCAGAAGTGTTCATTACACTCTCTGGTAGGTCTTAATCTATGTCAAACTTCATACGTTATTCTTCAGTAACATTTCATGTCATGAGAATGGAACACAGAAAGGCTGACTGGTATCAATGACCAGGTAATTGAACCATCCGCAGCTCTCTGTTTTACATGATGTGCTGGCTTAGAGAATACTTGATTGTTAGCAAATTTGCTTTTGCTAGAAAAAATTGAAGTGATTCATAAAATTAAATTCAGAGGGGTCATGCATAGAGGCCAGTGTAGTTTAGATTCCCTGTTTTCCCTCTCTCAGGTGTATTAGCAAAGGTTGTTGACAAAGAGTGAACACTTAAACCTAACAGGAAAATTTAATATGAAGCTGTCTTAGGTGCAAAGTTATAATAGCTGAATAATATCTAGTGAAGTCATAGGTCTTTTAATGTAGTCTTCTTTATTGAAAAGAATAAAATATTTCCCTCTAAGAATGTATGTGTGGCATGAATACTTATTTTGTGGTGCATTTAAGTCACACCAGAAATTACCGTTTTATTCTGAAAATGAAAACCGAATGAATCTCAGCTGGCCATTTGTGTAAAAAGAAAACAAAACATCAGTTTTTTTTATCCTTTTAATGGAAAGCACCCACCATCAATTTGTCTGCAGACTACATGAAATAGTTTATTACTTGTATGCTTCTGAGAGCAGATGAGTGAAAGTAAGATTTGATAACTCAACTTTATGTGAGCCAATCTGCCTTGGCTGAACAAAGGGAAGCAGAATTTTATAGGATTTTCCATGGGCTGCTACTGACTGGAGTCACTTAGGAGTGCATTCTGACCTGTAATAATTTATGAAATTTATTGCTACTTAAGCTTGTCTGGACAATTTTGGGCCGTTAGAAGGGTAAATAATTTATTTGAAGATGATAGCAAGGTCATCTTAAATACTTCATTGGAAGAAAAACAGATGTGATTACATCATGCTCTCTGACCAAATAGCACACTCCCTGTAGGTGAGACAGAGGGCTCCTCCAAAGCAGGGCTGCAGAACCACAGCGGAATAGTATAAGTGATGCAATTTGAGTTGAGTGGACTAAGTTATGCCATTAACCAAATGATATCCGTGACTCCGCTAGAGCACAGCCTTCCTCCGATGGGTTGCGTTAGCTTGAAATTGTTTGTCAGGAAGAAATTAGACTTGGTCTCAATCAAAACTCAGTCTTGCCCATGACAATGCTTAGACTAAACTTACAATGCATATGGTGAAGAACAAAACCTGGGAAAGAGAATGAGGAAAAATCCATAGCAAAACTGGTGGCAGTTTTCTTCTGACAGGCAGAAAACAAACTGAGAATCAGAATCAAGGTTTCTGACAAGTGGAAGGTAAAACAGGAACGGCTTTAGAGATTCTGAGGCATGAGGGGGTACCAGTCTTTTCATTTTTAAAATGAAAAGTAGAAAGCTGTAGTTGGGAAGGCAGGTGTAGTCTTTAGCAGCCCCCCAGACCCCACACGTAATTATAAGCTGGTTTCAGCAAATACTGGTGATGGTAGGCTTTATTTCTTTTGAAGGTAACTACATCTTTTGACATATCTTAAATCATGAGAAGAGTTTATGTTCTAGCACTTTTTTCTATGTCTCAGCAGTTCCCTAATGCCAGCTCTAGACACAAAGACACTGATGGCTCAGTAAAAGCAAGATTTACTTTTGGTAACAAGGTGTGGATTATTCTCCAGGTTCATAGATAAGATTTAATATTTTCTCCTTGAAATTTTTCTTTTTACTTTTATTAAAGTTATACGCTAAGTTATAATTTTCATCATGTTAATCATAACTCTTTCTCACACTGTATTTCACATATCATCACATTTCTTGAAGAGTGAAAACCCAGAAACTACAAAAATCATACAATTTGAATCTAACTTCACTTCTGTATATATTGACAATATATCAAGCTTTAGTTTTAATTTAAACTAAAATCAGGAAACTGTCTCTGGGTTCTAGAAATCATTTGTTAGAGATTGAAACAAATATTTTCACATTTGATTAAGAAATAATGGCACAAAGAATCAGTTATTCTTGCTTGAAACTATACTGTGTCATGTAACATGTATAATTAAATTTATATTAATTTTAATTCATTTATCCAAAGAGAATTTATTGGGCTTCTACTGTATGCTTGATACTCTGCTTAGGCACTGAAACATAAATACACACACACACACACACACAACAATCCCTTCAAGAAATGTATACTTTATTATAAGGTTATAAGATAGAAGCATAATTAATTTTGAGGAAAAGGAAATAGTGATGTGTTTTAAGCAAATATAGGTAAATTGAAATGGGAATCCAGACAGAGAATATTTGCAACCAGAGAAATCTTCGTAGGAGACGTAATTTTGAGTTAGACTTTGGAGGAAGGAGAAAGGCAAAGCCATTCCAGGTAAAGGGACAAACAAGCAAAGCCACAGGGGTGGGAAATTACATGAAGAGTGAGAACTCAGACTGATGCTAATACTTGAATTTTTTTCTTTAAAAGCATACTCTTCCTTTCATAGCACTTACAAGATTAGGATAAGGATAGCTTGTATACCATTAACTGGATCAGGTGGGTAAGTTGGCCAGATCAGAGACAACTGGATTTAGAATTACTAAGGATTTTATTGCACATTTATTTAACAGGAAAGGCTTTCTTTGACATTAACATTTTGTATAACAAGAACTGCCACCACCACCAACAAATGCAATTTGTGCAATAGATTAGAATAAATAAATCAAAGCTATGAGCATTTGTATTCTCACCAGGAAGGCAAAAATGACCACTGATAAAAATCTTTAAAGACAAGTCAGTAATGTAAAATGTGAGCAATAACAAGATGGTACCCAATTAGAATGTTTTAAAGCTAAAGGGAAATCTGACTGCCTAGGATGAGGAAGTGGAATTAATTACTTCGCTAGCCAAATCTTATAGAAAAGTCTCAAAGAAAGATGCTTGTGGAGTATCAGTATAATGCAGGGAATTAGGTGGCAATAGGGTTTGGTTCACTTCATTGCTTTTGCTTATCAAAAAATGCCCTCAACTTAGAGACCAAAGTTGATGGGTATATTTGTCCATGTGCTCCTTGCCGAAGTTAGGAAAGCCAACTTTAACTTTCTCTCTCATTTCTGACTCTTCTCCCCTTACACATCTCTTTTTGTTCTTCTGTCTCCACGCCACTCCTCAAATATCCAAACTCGTTTTTCTGGGTCTTCACTATCACAAAGGAAATTAGGTAAAGAATTATTTTCATTTAATGTGTCTCACTACTCTTTCTAGGAATATTTGCATTTTGTGTTACAACAATAACTGCTTAAATACACAGAGATATAGTGGTAGTTTTTGGAACTTTAACCATTAATGATAGCTTTCCTGCAGTTGACCCCAGGCTTTCAGACCATCCTCACAGGTAATGCCTTGCCCATTTGATGGATGAGGCCCATCATTCTAAGCTGTGATGATAATTTTAAGAGTGACTATTGAGCACAGGTAAAATCTCAATCCGGTAGAGTTTTTATCATCATCATCTGCAAGGAAAATTCTATATTTCCTATAAGACAAGGCACTATCTGTCCTACACTTTATTCCTTTGAGGCTTCCATTAATAACAGCCTTCTCTAAGAAAACAAAAATTAGAGTACTTCCAACTCTGCAAGGGCATCCTTTCATTGGATTTAAATCCTACAAGTGCAAAAAGCTGTTGCTTGGAGCAGTTTTTGAGCTGTGTTGGCAGCCTACAGGGGTGGAGCTGCCTCAGCGGGGATGAAACAGCATTGTCATTACTGACGATGACACAATATTCCATCCACTGTGCAGTTTGAGTTAATCACTCTTACTTCAATTCAAGGATCTTTTGATAAAATATTTGTGTCATTATCTATGGGAATTTCAGCTTTGAAATTAAAGTTTGGGCATCAGGTTTAGTTAGAATGTGTAGAACATTTATGGTATAGGTGATTAAAGAGAAGTAAAATAGGAAAGGAACGGAGCTGACTCTTGATGCCAGACAATTACGTCCTCGCTCACAGTGAAACTAGGTAACGTGAGGGTTATAAATACAGACTGTAGCATCAGATTTGAGTTCTCATTGCCACTTACTAGCTGCTGACAATCAATAAATAGGGCTGCTGTGAAGATTAAATTAGATAATACACATCGGAAAGTAAAATATTCGGCACATGGTAGGCATTCAATACATGGAGCTTTATTGCAATGTTCTTTTGCATTTTGTAAACTGCTTTTTATGTAATGTTTCTTAATATGTTTTGGAAAAGAATCCTCTTTGAGAATCTAATGAAAGCTCTGGACTCTTGCTCCTCAAAAATAGCCAAATATCCAAAATTTGACATCTTTCAGTGGAATATACCAAATGTGATGGTTAATTTTTTGTGTTAACTTAGTTGGACTATGATACTCAGTTGTAACCAATCTATAGGTTGCTGTGAAGGATTATTTTTTTTAGATATGATTAAGATTTGAAGTGGGAGACTTTGAGTGAAGCACATTTCCCCCATAGCATGATTCACTCAATCAGTTGAAGGCCTTAAGAGAAAAGACTGAGGTCTCTAAAGGTGAAGACATTCTGCCTCCAGATTGCCTTTGAACTCGAGACTGAAACATTGACTCCTGCCGTAATTTCCAGTCTATCAGACTTTATATTTTGGACCTGACAGGCCCCACAATTGCATGAGCTAATTCATATATATATATATATATATATACACACACATACACATACACACATACAGAGATACAGAGAGATGTATCTATATCTATCTATCTATAGAACTGAATTGAGAAGCAAGATCAATAGGAGAGAGAGAGAGAATAATTTATTTCTGTGTAGCATCTCTCTCTCTGTCTCTCTCTCTCCCCTCACCCTATTGGTTCTGTTTTTCTGGAGAACCTTGACTAATATGTCCCAGGACTCTCTAGTGAGTTTGTGGACCCTTCTCTCTTAATCCCATTTGGAATCCTCTGGAGAAGACATTTTGAAAATAACTGGTTCAGTCACTTCAAGGTTAAAACTTCCACCTCTCCTAGAATGATTCTATCACTCTTCTAGTGATAGCTTAGCAGGATATAGAAAGAGGCCCATTCTGTGCTAAAGTACAAAGTAGACACTTCCTGTAGATACTGAAATAAATGCTTCTCATTTTGCTGTAATTCAATTCCAAGGGTAGTTAGAAAAGTCAGTGATGCACTTGGAAGCACTTAATGTCAAGGATCAAAATCCCTTGAACTGCTGGTTGGGATAAGGTTCTCTTTGTGCTGTCACCTAAGGTCCACCACTGTCTGAAGAGTTAGTGTGCTGATTTTAACCATCTCAGATGTACAGGTGAGAAGGTCTTGTCAGATTCTTGCAAGGAAGTCTAAGTGAAAAAATTATAAAAATAAACTATCCCCTATGATGCATATAAATTTCAAGGATTGTCTGTTCATTCTTTTAAAGTATTATGTGGAATTTTGTAGATAATCAGGAAGAAATATTTATAAATCCTTAGGAGCAACTCTGCATGAGACTCTCTAAAAGCTTCGATGATGAAGGAAGAAAAAGAATAAAAAATTTGGGAATTAACGACAGATGAAATTGCTGAACACTACCACCTGGAAGTTAGCTTAATGTTTTCCTTGATATCTGTGCCAAGAATCTATAAAACCCATCCAATCTCTGGTGCAGGGATTTACTCAGAAGAATCTGTTTTCACCACCCTAGATAAATGAATAAGTCATTGGTAAGACTACTTTTACAGTTCTTTGAAAAGACTGTTCTACTGAAACTCATTATGCAGAAAAGAGTAGTCTTACCTACAGTCAGTCGAAGAGAAGAGAACCAGCCCCACAAGCACGATTCTTTCACTTATTGTCCATCATTGCCTCTGACTTACTTCATGACCAATTTGTGACAATTTCTTATCTGCAAAGTGGAAATAATATCTGCTTTTTCTTGCAGAAGCATTGTGGGGATAAATGAGATAAATCATTTGAAGTGCTTTGGGCTCCACTGATGATAAGTGCTATGTTATTTCAAAGCATTTTTGTTTACTTCACAAGTGACTTGTCACCATTCCTAATCTGTGTAAAGCACTTTGAATTCCTTAGAGAAAGATGTGGTATTGAGTGAAATTTTAATACAAGTGGATAATATGCACCACCTATAATCTATTCTGTTAGAGGCCCCATTTCTATTATGAGGGGAAAATAGTGCATGTTGTAGCATAGCTGATAACAAGACATGTCAAGGCATACTTGGTCTTTGAACTTGCTTTCTGATAAGGCATTCCAAACTAGTCCAAGAAAGTTACTTATGTTAGTGACAGATTATATGAATGTGAATACTTGGTCTACATCACATGGGTCCTTAAAACTCCCCATCTTAACTTACTAGTCTATTCAAAAATGAATTTACTTGTCAAACATTTACTGGGCATTTACTATTTGCCACTGGACAAGATTATAGAGATAGAAGAATGGTCACAGTGAGAAAATTCCTAAGTGGACAATAAAATCACATATAAAGAAAAGTAGGACATGGCAATCTAATCGTTAAATTAGAAACACTAGTGTGACATTATGATCTAAAAATTATATTTAGTTTAAGTTTAATGCTACTAAAGTTTCCCAGTAGTAGAAGTAGCAGTAATACTAGAACTTTACCCGTTGTCAATTTTAAGGACACCTTCAGAATAAAGATTTTGGCCTCATACTGTTCTCCCCTACAGAAAATCAGAACTGCTTGCTTTTCTATACAGCTAATACTATGCCTCACATAAGGAGAAAATTAGAATGGACCTGGACATTTTGTTTTTGCCATTCATCAAGAATGCTTTCAAGGGTAACAGAAGCAGTGTCATAAAGGACAAAAGAACAAAATTGAAAAGAGCTCCAGATGGCCATGTTGAAAGGGTTTGATTATGTAATAAAAATTATAGTAATATTACAGTTAATTGGAACAAATTATATTTATGAAAGACCAGGAATTATTTTTGATATTCAAATGTTATATGCATTGTTTTTAATCCAGTCCTTCATTTAACCTGTATTTATTAAGTGCCTACTATGGCCAGTCACTAGAGCTGGCATTCTAGTGGAGGGAGAAAGATAAATGAATAAATAAGCAGAATATTATATGCTAATGGTGCTGAGTACTACAGAAAGAAATGAATCAGGAAAAAGGCTAACAAATGCCAGGGAGAAGCTGCAAAGAAGAGGAAGAGAACCAGGGGTTGTCTGTGAATGTTGGAGATGAAGTCAGAGATGTCCAGGAAATACAATCATGTAGAGCCCTTTTAGGCCACTTGGCTTTCCCCTGGCTAACACAAGCAAAGGCAAGATACAGCATGGTGTGGGCAGGGATTCAGTAAGTTGGCAGTGCTATAGTATTAAAACCAAGGCAAAACTGGAAGTGAAAGATAAAGTTGGGCTGAATCGAAGGAGAAATATGCCACATTAGGGATTCTAGATTTTATCCTTTAGTCAAGAGAATGTAAGCGTTAAGGAGAAAGGCAGAACTGTCAGATTTGCATCTTACAAAGGTCATTTATATGAAGCATAGATTTGAGTAGAACAAAATTGGAGACAGGGAGGTCAGTCGTAAAAGATATTTCTTCTCCTTCGGCTTCTTCTTCTTCATCTTTATTTGGTAATTTCCAAAATGCAAACACATGGTACTTATAAAAAGAGAAGTAAAATAGAAAAGAATATAGAAAAGCAAAGGGAACCTCTCCATCTCCACTTACTCCCATCCCCAGAGTTAACCAATGTTACCCACAGCCTGGTGTGTGCCCTTCAGAGCATATATAGTTCTTACAGTTTCTTTGTGCTTGTGAAGGAGCTTAGCTGTTCAGCAGGCCATTGGCTATGAGACTGAAGCTTATGGAAAGGTAAACCTGGATATGTGGGGTGTCATCCACATATGAGGCAAGCAGCATGCAAAGGTTGGAGGTCCACCAGGGAAACGGGGGACAAATAATTTAGAGTGGGAATCCTGATGACATAGGATTAAAACACTGAGGATGTGCCTTCGCACTAAGAATGTGCTGAATACATGTCCTGAAGGAGATTGGTGGGTTTGAATAAAAACTTTAAAAAGGAGACTTTATTAGACTATAATAAATCCTCTTGTGGTTTTGTGCACATTGTGTACATAGAATGCAATTCCTCTTCAGTCAGGACTTCAGAAACACTCATACCAGCAGACCAGCACCCAGAAAAATAAGTGAAGGACAATTTACTATTAATTCAATATTACACAAATGAGAAGACATTTGTATGTGCTACCAGAAAAAAAAAAACAAGAATAAAGGAGAGGATTATTTATGGATTCATTTCCAAAATGTTAAAGAAATTACAAGGTTTCCAGGACATATTAAAGAAAGGTAAACATTGAGAAAGCAGTCACCTCAGTTTGTGAAGGAGTAAGAAAATCTCCCAGAAAAAATAAAGATAGAGTTTGGAAGATGAAGAAAAGGACTTTGTGATTTTTAATAGCTAACCTGCACAAATAATCATAAAAATCAAATTAAAGTAGTGCATATCTTGGCAGTTACAAATATTGCTTTATCTCAGTTTTATTTAAGTGGAAATGAACAGCATCCTGGAGCCTCAGAATAAGACTAGAGTCCACATGATTTTTTTTATTTGAAGTTTGGATGTTTGGAAGTTCCTATTGTCACAATGCGTAGACAACAATTTGAGTGTTTGGGTGTTTTCCCACCCAAAAAAAATCTGCATTCTTCACAACACATTGATGTAATTAAAATTTTCTAACATCTAATATCAGATACTATAGTAGGTACTGAGGATAGCCAGATAATTAAAATATTGTTTTTCTCTTAAAGAATTCACATTCTCCCTAAGTAAATCTCCACCTCAATCACTAACAAAATACACTGTGATAAATACGGTGTAGGAAATTTATTAAAATAAAACAATTTTACTGAAAGACATAAAATACTCATATAAGTAGAGATGTAACTCTTTGCTCCATACTAAAACATTCATTATTATAAAAAAAATTCTAGCAAAATCAACTCTACTATGTCTTTTTAAAAATTAGAAAAATTTTGAACTATTTTTTTTAAAAAAAACAGGTTCTTGCTATGTTGCTCAGGCTGGTCTTGAATTCAATCCTCTCACCTCCACCTCCCAAGAAGCTAGGACTACAGGTGTACACCACCACCCCTAGCCAAAAGTTTTAAACTTTTGATCTCTTCTCTCTTCCCAGATATGAGGCCTTTGACAAGAGAAAATAACCTCCTTACATCTGATCTAAATACCTCTTATATAAGAAGTATAAAATTTGAGTCCAATTAGCCAAAGATACATAGTATAATTCAGCATCCTATGTCGTTATGTAGGAGAGAGGATCTCAGTTTATTTAGTCAAAGTTGGTGACATATACAGAAATGTGCTTAATTGTTAAGTGTCTTGAGTTATCTATAATGGGCTTATTCCATAGCTGACTTCATTTGAAATGCTGATTACCTTAGAGTGGATTTTTAATGTTTCTGTATAGATTTGTTATATTTCAGCACACATGATTCGAGCCATAGTTTCTTGAAATCTATGCAGTGATGAGCCATTTAATTGTGAAAGTACTATTTCTGTACTGTTTTTCACAGAAATCTACTAGGTCTAACAAACTGAGGCTTTTCTCTCCTAGAAATAATTCCTGTAAAGGGGCTGAGTAGAGAAACACATCACACTGGGTCTGATGGAAACAAAGGTTGGATGCCTTTACATTAGCTTTGTTCAAAAAGGAATAGGACCTATTGGGTGACTAAATTCAACTTAGGGAGAAATATCCCAAAATTTAGGAACAGAACTTTCCATCATGAGGACTAGGTACTTAAAAACATCCTTAGCCTTTTGCTTTTCCAGCTTCCTCTCCCAAATAAAGTATAAAGACATTTTCAGAATGACATAGCCCTTTGAGAACATGGTACAGTAAATAAGGTTAAAGAAGTGTGCACTGTTTCAATTGTTTATTTACTTTAATCTGAAAAAAATGACTTTGGAGAATACAAATCTATGTCCCTCCTAATGAATGGTGTTAGTCCCATGGCTAAAGTGACTACAACAACTTATATATTAATATCTTTGTACCTATATTTTTTTAATGCTTCACACTCTTGAGTTCTTTTTCTTTATTTCTTTTTTTTTATATTAACATTCACTGAGAAGAAAAAGTGTGAGAGATAAAATGGAATTTGAGAAGGAGAATCATGGTAGAGGAGTAACTAAACAGGGGAACCAGGGTAAAGAATAACTTTGCCTTGAATATGATGCAGCCTAAATATGAATGTGAGAATAGCGAATGGGATGTTACAGATTTTCAAGAATGGAGAAGTAAGGCAAATATATAGCACACTGAAAAATAAAGCAATGTGTCTGCTCTCCACAATAGAATTAAACCAGAAGTAATGATAGAAAGATATCTGGAAAATCCCCAAATTCTTAGAGATTAAATAACACACTTCTAAATAATGTAAAAGTCAAAGAAAAAAATCTCAAGAGAAAATAAAAAATATTTTGAACAAAATTAAAATGAAAATACACCTTATCAATATTAGTTTGATGCAGCAAAGAATACTTAGAGGGAAATATATAGCATTAAATGCATACGTTAGGAAAAAGAAAGCTCTAAAACCAACAATCTAAGCATCTACTTTAAGAAAGTAGAAAAAGAAGAGTAAATAGAATCCAAAGTAAGCACAAGAAAAGAAATAACAAAAATTAGAGCAGAAAGCAATACAATTGAAAACAGAAAATCAATAGAGAATATTAATAAAAACAAGCCTATCCATTTTTAATGGGGTTGTTTGATTTTTCTTGCTGATTTGCTTGAGTATTTTGTTGATTCTGGTTTATTAGCCCTTCATTGCATGTATAGCATATAAAATATTTTCTTCCATTCTGTAGGTTGTCTATTTGTTCTGTTGATTGTTTCCTTCACTGTGAAGAAGCTTTTTAATTCAATCAAGTTTCATTTATTTTTGTTGTTACTGTGATTGCCCTTGGGGTCTTCTTCATAAATTCTTCACCTAGGTTGATATCTAGAAGAGTTTGCCAACATTTTCTTCTACAATTCTTATAGTTTCATGTATTAGGTTTAAGTCTTGAATTAATTTTAGCAAGTGGTGAGAGATATGGAGCCTGTTTCAATCTTCTACATGTGGCTATCCAATTATCCCAGCACCATTTATTGGATATGGATTCTTTTTGCCAGTGTATATTGTTGTCTACTTTGTCAAAGATCAGATGGCAATGTGTGGATGGTTTTATATCTGGGTTCCCTGTTCTGTTCCATTGGCCTATGTCTATATTTTTGTGCCAATGCCATACTGTTTTGGTTACTATAGCCTTCTAGTATAGCTTAAATTCTAGTAAAGTGATGCATCCAGATTTGTTCCTTTATCTTAAAGTTGCTTTGGCTATTTGGACTCTTCTGATTCCAAACAATGCATAGAATTAATTTTTCTAGATCTGAAAAAAAGGACATTGGTATTTTGATAGGATTGCATTGAATATGTAAATCACTTTGGGTAGTATGGACTTTTTAACAATGTTAATTCTGCCAATCCATGAGCATGATATGTTTTTCCATTTGTTTCATCATCTAGAATTTCCTTCCTCAGTGATTCATAGTTCTCTCTGTAGAGATCTTTCACCTCCTTGGTTAAATATATTCCTAGGTATTTTCTTTGTAGCTATTGTGAAAGGTATAGAGTCTTTGATATGATTCAATTCTCAGCTAGACTATTGTTGGTGTATAGGAATGCTACCAATCTGTGAACATTGATTTTGTAATCTGAGACTTGCTGTATTTATTTATCAATTACAGGAATCTCTTGGCAGATTCTTTGGGGTTTTCTAGATGTAAGATTGTATCATCAGCAAAAAATGATAGTTTGATCTCCTCTTCCCTCATTTGGATACCCATTATTTCTTTCTTTTGCCTGATTGCTCTGGCTAGGACTTCCAGCATTATTTTGAATAGAAGTGGTGACAGTGGGCATCCTTGTCTTGTTTCAGTTCCGTGGGAATACTTTCAACTTTTCCCCATTCAGTATGATGTTGGTTATGGGTTTGTCATATATGGCTGTTATCATTTTTAGGTATGTTCCATCAATGCCTATTTTGTTAAGAGTTTTTATCATAAAATGGTGCTGACTTTTGTCAAATGCTTTTTCTGCATCTATTGAGATAATCATATGATCTTTGTTTTTGCTTCTCTTTATATGATGAATTATATTTATAGATTTATGTATGTTGAACCATCTTTGCATCACTGGGATGAAATCAACTTTGTTGTGGTGGATTTTTTTTTTTTACATGCTGCTGAATTCAATTTGCTAGAATTTTATTGAGAATCTTTCCATCTATATTCATGAAGGATATTGGTCTATAGTTTTTTTGTTATGTCTTTTCCTGGCTTTAGTATCATCATGATACTGGCTTTGTAGAATGAGTTTGGAAGAATTCCTTCCTTCTCAATGGTATAAAATAATTTCTGCAGTATGGGTACCAACTGTTCTTTGTAGGTCTGATAAAATTTGGCTGTGAAACCATCTGGTCTTGGGCTTTTTTTTATTGGAAGATTTTTTATTGCTGCTTCAATTTTATTGCTTGTAATTGGTCTGTTCAGGAATCCTATTTTTCCCTGATTGAGCTTTGTGAGGTTGTGTGTTTCCAGGAATTTGTACATTTCCTCAACATTTTTGAGTATGTGCATAGGGATTTTTATAGTATTCACAGATATTTTGTATTTCTGTGGTATCAGTTGTAATATTTCCTTTATCATTTCTGATTGATGTGAAAAAATACTCAATGTGACCAATCATCAGAGAAATCAAAACCATAATGAGATATCACCTAATCCTGGTGAGAATGGGTTTTTATCAAAAAGTCCCCAAACAATAGATGCTGGCATGGCTGTGGAGAGAAAGGAACACTTATACACCCTTGGTGGTACTGCAAACTAGTGCAACCCTTAAGCAAAATAATATGGAGATTTCTCAAGGAACTAAAAGTAGACCTACCATTTGATCCAGCAATCCTACTACTGGGTATTTACCCAAAGGTAAATGACAAAAAGTCATTTTATCAAAAAGACACCTGCACTCAAATGTTTATTGCAGCACAATTCACAATTGCAAAGATGTAGAATCAACCCAAGTGCCTACCAATTCATGACTGGATTAATAAAATGTGGTATAGTTATACCATGAAGTATTATTCAGCCATAAAAATGAATTAATACCTTTATAATAATCTGGATGGAACTGGAGACCATCCTCCTAAATAAGTATCATAAGAATGGAAGAACAAACATCACGTGTACTCACTATTAAATTGAAACTAACTGATCAGCACTCATGTGTACAGATGGAAGTAAAACTCAATGGAAATCAAATATGTGGGAGAGGGGAAATAATACCTAATGGATACAATGTACACTATCCAGGTGATGGGCACCCTTATAACTTTGACTCAAGCAGTACAAAAGAAATCATGTAATCAAAACATTTGTACCCCTGTAATATTCTGAAATTAAAAAATAAAAATAAAATAAATACATAAAAATAAATAAATAAAACCAAGTCTGGTTCTTTGAAAAGATTAGTAAAATGTATAAGCCTTTAGTCAGTCTAACTAAGAAAAAGAGAGAAAGAGGATACAAATTACTAATATTAGAAACAAAAGAGGGGACATCACTACAGATCACATGGATATTAAAATATAATGGAGGAATACTATGAACAATTCTATGACCACAACTTTGATAGCTTTGATAAAATAGATCAATTCCTTGAAAAACATAATCTGCCAAAACACAAAGAAGAAGAATTAGACCATCTGAACAGGCCTATGTATACTAAAGAAATTGAATCCAAAATTAATAACCTTCCCAAAGAGCAAACATCAGGCCCAAATGTGTTCATTGATTAATTCTACCAAAATTTAAGGAAGAAATTATACTAATTCTCTAAAATATCTTCTGAAAGGTAGAAGAAGAGTAAATACACTCTAACTCATTCTATGAGGCCAGCATTGCCCTAATGCCAAAACCAGATAAAGACGTTGTAAGAAAACTAGAGACAGCAATGTCTCTCATGAACACAGATACATAAATCCTCAACAAATTATTGGCAAATTAAACTTAACAAAGGATAAAGAGGAAATATATACCATGACCAGGTAGGATTTATCACAGGTATGCAAGTCTGGTTCAACATTTGATAAATCAATCAGTATAATCCATCAAATCAACAGGCTAAAGAATAAAAAATTAGTAGATGCAAAAAAAGCATTTGATAAAATCTGACACCTGTTCATAATAAAAACCCTTAGCAAACTAGGAATAGAAAGCTTTTCAACTTAATAAGAAAATGTACAAAAAAACCTATAACTGATGACATATTTAGTGGTAAGAAACTGGAAATTTTCCCATTAAGGTCAGAAGCAAGCCACAGATATCCTCTGCTATGTTTTGAATGTGTTCCCCAAATTTCATGTGTTGGAAATTAATCCTTGAATTAAATTGATTAAAGGTAGGACCTTTGGGAGAAAATTAGGATTATATAAAGTCATCAGATACCACTATACACCTATTGGAGTGGTGAAAATACAGAATACTGGCAACACCAAATGCTGGTGAGAATGTAGATCAACAGGAACTCTCATTCACTGCTGGCATAATCCAAAATGATACAGCGACTTTGCAACAGAGTTTAGCAGTTTCTTACAAAACTAATCATACACTCACCATAAAATCAAATAATCACACTCCTTGGGATTTGCCAAAATGTGGCGAAAATGTATACATACACTAGAACCTGCACCCAAATGTTTATAACAGCTTTATTCATAATTGGAAGTGACCACAATGCCCTTTCACAGGTGAATGGATAAACTGTGGTACATCTAGACAATGGAATATTGCTCAGCAATAAAAAGAAATGAACTATCAAGATGTGAAAAGACTTAGAGGCACCTTAAATTCATATCATTAAGTGAAATGAGCCGATCTGAAAAGGCTACATACTGTATGATTCCAGATCTATGACATTCTGGAAAAGGCAAAACTGGTGACAGTTAAAAGATCAGTGGTTGCCAGGCATTTGAGAAGGGAGGGAGGGATGAGTAGGTAGAACACAGAGTATTTTTAGGGCAGTGAAACTATTCTGTGTGATACCATAATGGCGGATACATGCCATTATACATTTGGTCAAACCTACATAATGTACAACACCAAGAGTGAACTCTAATGTATACTGTGGACTTCAGATGATAATGATATGTTAGTATAGGTTCATGGATTGTAACAAATTTCCCACTTTGGTGCAGGATGATGATAGTGGGGGAAGCTGTGCTTGTGTGGAGGTAAGGGGTATACAGGAACTCTCTCTACTGTCTGCTAAATCTTGCTGTGAACTTGAAACTAAAATCTATTTTTTTTAAAGTGAGTTGTTTGTATGGGAAGATATCATATATAAATATAAAGAGTGAAATTTGAAGGTACTTATGAAAGGGTTGGGATCTACATAAACACTGTGTTCATACAAAATCTAATTTCATGAGTTTGTAACAGAGGAGTCTGGGTCGGAGGTAGAAAACAACTCATTAAAGAGGAATCTAGTGAGTTGAAATATTTTTTACAGCCAGTGAGATTGTTGTTTATTCTCATTCTGTCCTCTTAGGGCAAGGGCGTCCCAACTATTTCTTTTTATTAACAGCTAGTTATTTTCATAGAGACCCAGCACAGCGCCTTAAAATATCCTGCTATTCTAATTTGGCAGAAGAAATTCAGACATTGTCTGTGCTAAACTTGATAGAAGGTAGAACAGCCTTGATTTAGCCGGGATTTCAATGTTCACAGGCAGCTTTTCCAAAGAGCTTTTAACTTGCCTTTTCTAGTAAACCTGAGGAAAGGGCCACTTAGTGTTTGGTGAATATTCCCATATGCCTTAAGTTGATTCCTGCTTCGCCTATCCTCAGAGTATGGTCAAAAGGCAAACTTTCCCTCTGCCTTTTCTTTAGCAGTTTTGCAAATGGTTTCAGCGCTGAGAGTTGCTTATTTTTGGAGTGAGTGTTAATGATTTTAGATTTTTTCTGTATACACTGTTCCAGCAGTGAGCAGACTCTTAACAAATCTCCAAAATAAACTCATTTACCAAGGCTTTCTCATATTTGTCATTTTGAAAGACTGAATAAACATCAGTAAAAGAAGCAATCCAAGTTCTCATGCCAAATATGTATATGTCCAAGACCAGGATTTCTTCATGTTTGAATGTGGATATGAAGCCTAGAGTGCTAGGTATTTTTAATTTTCTTTTTAACTTATTTTTTGCTTCTCCTCCTTCACATGCTCCAGTTCCGATGGGCCTTAAAGGTGGGGCTGCTTGCCACTACAGGAAGATCTGCTCTAGCAGACTGAGGACTGGGCTATGTTCTATTTTATTTGGAAGAAGACTTGATTTCATACCAGAGAATTCCTAATTGTGGCTCAGAGAATCCTTTCCAGATGGCTGTAGGTTGGTCCAAAACACAAAAGGACCCAATTGGTCTAAAGCCTGGATGAGAGTCCCAGAGAGAATTGGATAAAGGGTGGAGGGGATTATTTCTGTTGCTGGAACTGCATCTATAGTATCTATAGAACTAGGCTAAACTGAGCAAGAGAAGAGGAGAACAGAATGTATCTTTGGTTCCCTCTCCCTTCTTTCCTCCCTTATTTTAGAGGAAAGCAATATAAGGATGTGAACTCTCTTTTTTCCCTGTAACATTTTATTAGTCGAGGGACGTGGTTCGTCACCTAGTTCAGAGCTGCTTCCCTATCACCCTCTTCTCATCTATGTGCTTTTCTATATTTCTTCCTTCTCTCTCTACTCTTTAGACTCCATAATTTCTCTCTCTTTTCGTCGTTCTCTCATTTCAGTCTTTTACTTCATTTCTTTGTGTGAAACCCAAACACTTTCAGAGGCTAGACAAGCAATATAACTATGTTAAGTGGAAGGGCAGTGAATCAAAGAGCTGTGGAGACTCACCACACTAACCTGCATGACCCATCTGAAGGCATTCAGATTCTAATGTGAATTTATTGACTAGCAGACAAAATCAGTGCCAGGTTCCACCCACTGGTCATCACTTTGCAACTTCTGCTCTGTTGATTCCATCTTTCCTTTTTTGATTCTTCTATTTTTCTAAAAAGTGTACAGGATAAGGGTGGGGCTTATACTCTTTAAATTCTGGCTCTTCCCCTTACTCACTTCTTGAATTGGACAAATGATTCTCTCTGTACGTCTCCTCATCAGAAAATGGGATGATGATGATACTTTTCCCTAGAATTGTTATGAAAAATATATAACTTAATACTTAAAAAGCTCTGAAAATAGTACCTATAACACAGATGTACTATCTAAGGGTTTTTAAAATAAACATTACATTTTATAATGGCCAGGGAGTCTGCTCAAATCTTTTCTGAATTTCACTTCTCTGCCCACCTCCCTTCCCTTTCCCACTTCTGTATTCCTGGGGGAAATGAGTACAAGGAATCCATATATGCAAGGAAATGAATAAGGAGCAGATTACCATTTGACAAGGCCAGTTGCTGATTCACCAATGATTGGCTATCTGGTTGAAGCATGCTGTGTAGGCTTGAGCCTGAAGAATTTTCTCACTATCCTTAAGTCCAACTTTGAATTGTGGCATATTATCGTGTTCAGATATTAGGGCTTGCAAGACACCTAGTGTTGTTATCTTTGTATTGTCACATATTTCCATTGCAATTTGCAAAAGTACAAACACTTTAGCCACAGCCAATCTTTTTCCCTACTGCACCTCATACCTCTTATCCTCTACCCACAACACGGTGCCTCAGGCATAAAGAGGCATTAATGTCTCTGTGGCCACGTTTTGGGATTTGACTACAGGACAATTGAGGGAACATTTAGTTTGGATTTGTGGAGATATATTTATGAGGTGTGTAGTCAGTCACCTTCTTGCATAGTTCAATTATTGCTAACTGTCCCAGTGGAGAAGTGAGTGCCTTCTGACAATGCTTTTAGCTTTTTGATTGCATTTTTAAAATTTGTTTAACTGACAAAATTGTACATATTCATCACATACAAAATGATATTCTAAAAAATATGTACATCGTGGAATTACTGAATTGAATGAATTAAATTCCAATTTTAAATGCTTACAAGAATACTGAAGATTAGTCATTGCACAAGAATATTTTAAATGCCCTGAAATCAGCTCCTATATGAAAGAACTTGAAAAAGATTTTTTAAATTGACAACAATCCTAAAAATTGTGTATGACATTCCAAATAAATGACAGTGAATTTAATATACTATGTAATATATATAAAAAGTTTTTGAAAAGATGTGTGAAACCTCTGTCATTTTCTGTTCCAGGACCAGTCTAATAATGATATAATACTACATTATTTTGTTGCTCAAATTGTACCACATAGCATTTAGTTGTCATGTCTCCTGAGTGTCCTCTTGTGTGTCAGTTACTTCATGTCTCCTTGTTTTACATGACCTCGATAGTTTTGAGGGGCACTAGTCAGGTATTTTATAAAGTGTCCCTCGATTTTGGTTTATCCACTGTTTTTCTCATGATGAGTCTAGGGTTGTGGGTTTTTGGAAGATTGCCACAGAGATGAAGTGTTCTACTCATCACATCATATTAGCAGGTACTTATAGACACATGACAAAGCTGGTTAATCTTCATCAGTTTGTTGAGGTAGGGTTTGCCAGGTTTCTTCAATGTAATATTACTACTTTTCCCTTATCCATTTATTATTCTTTGGAAGGGAATTACTAAGTCTTGCCCATTCACAGAAGAGGGGGATGGGAGAGATTAAGTTCTGCCTCTTGATGAAACTTAATTATTTCAGATAATTAAACTTAATTATTTGTAATTCTTGTGTAAGGAAGATTTGTCTTTATTTATATATGAATAGACTCATGAATATTTATTTTATACTACATTATTTATTTTGTTGTTCAAATTGTTCCAGCTTTTGCCATTGGGAACTCTTTTAGTTGGCTTGTGTCCCTTTGACACATTCCCATCCTTTGGGGTATTTTTCTGAGTACTTCTTACTTTCTACCACTACAAGATATTCTAGGTTCATCCTGTGTTTTTCTTGCCCCAATCCTAGAATCAACCATTTATTCAAGGAACCTGGTTTCTTTGAGTAAAATGGTATTTAGAAACCAAGATCTAGGTGTGTGTGTTCATTGCTAGTAGGACAGTAGCAATACTACTAGGATGCTAGGGTATTATTGCTTCTAGAACCTCTCAACCAATAAAGCTAAGGAATGCATGTACATATACTAACTTATATATACACACATATCTATAGTTGTTCCTGTAGCTATCCATCCGTATCTATAGCAAGCTAAAAAAAGTCCACACTGATGTCCCCCGCTATGATCCAGTATCATGGAGTTTATTTTAGCCTTCCCCTTTTGCTTATTTGTAACTTTATTCTCCAACAGTGAGAAATCTGACAGCTACCATCATTTTCCTTTTACTTAATTATTAATATCCAACCTCAGTATACATGTTAGCCTTTCAGAAGGGCTAATTTGTACCTCCATGAGAAAAACAATATAAACTAGAGTATAGTGATTATGTAGAGTTCCTTTTTGACCTTAGCTCTACATCTTTTTTACTTTTGTTTTTAATTTAAATTTAAAGTTCAGCTTTACAGTTAAAACATTGTTTTCCAAAGTTATGGAGGTCAGCTCCCTTTATCTCCATCTCCTTCAGTGCAGTTATGTCATATATTTATTAACAGTTTCATTAATTTTCTCTTCGACATCCTTGTTGATAGCTTTCTTTTCTTAGTTTGCATGTAATATGTTCATTCTTTATGATGTACAATTCAATGGGTTTTGACAAATGCATAGAGTCATGTGTTCATCACCCAGTTTTATTCCATCTTTAACTCAGTAAGGTTAAGTTCAGGTCCTTATCTCAACCCCAAAGTCTATTTTATTTATATTTTCAAAGAACCAATTTTTTGTTTCATTGATCCTTTGCACTATTTTTTGTTTTGTTTTGTTTTCCGTTTCATTTAGTTCTTCTCTGACCTTACTTATTTATTCTCTTCTGCTGGCTTTGGGTTTGGTTTGCTCTTCCTTTTCTAGTTCTTTGAGACATATTATTAGATTGTTAATTTGTGATCTTCTGTTTTTTCATGTAGGCATTTAAGACTATGAATTTTTCCCTTAGGACTGCTTTTGCTGAATCCCATAGATTTTGGTAGCTTGTGTCCTCTTCCCCATTCAGTTTGAGGAATCTTTTGATTTCCATCTTAATTTCATTATTGACTCAATAATCATTAAGCAGCAAGTTGTTAAATTTCCATGACTTTGTGTAGAATTGAATGTTTCTCTTGGGGTTTAGTTCTAGTTTTATTCCACTGTGGTCTGGGAAGATACATGGTTCGATTTCTTTTTTTTTTTTTTTTTTTTTAATTTTGTTGAGTCAAGTTTTGTGGCCTACAGTATGATGAATCTTAGAGAATGTCCCATGTGCTTGATGAGAAGAATGTGTAGTCAGTAGTTTTGGGGTAACATGTTCTGTAAATGTCTGTTAATTCATTTGTTTTGGAGTCCCGTTTGAGTCCAGTATTTCTTTATTTATTTTCTGGTTGTATGATCTGTCCATTTCTGACAGTGGGGTTTTGAAGTTCTCAGCAATTACAATGGTGCTGTTTATTACTTTGTTTAGATCTAGTAGGGGTTGCTTTATGGATCTAGGTGCACCTGTATTGGGTGCACAAATATTTAGGATTGTTATGTCTTCTTGATGAGTTGTTTCTTTTACCATTATATAATAACCATCTTTGTCTTTCTTTACTATTGTTGATTTCAAGTTTATGTTATCTGATATGAGAATGGCTATACCTGCTTTATTTTGGTTTCCATTTGCATGGAATATTTTTTTCCATCCTTTCACCTTCAGTCTGTATGATTCTTTGTGGGTTAGATGTGTTTCCTGGAGCCAGCTGATACCTAGGTTGTATTTTTTTCATCCATTCAGCCAACTTATGTGTCTTGATTGAGTCATTCAGACGATTCACATTGATTGATAGAATCGATATGTGGAATACTGTTCTACCCCAGTGTGTAGTACCTTGTTGCTTTTTTTTTTTAATCTCTTGAGCTATTATTTTATATGAGCTCTGAACTTTTATTCTTAGTTTTACACTGTTGGATGTCTATTGTGTTGATCCATGTATAATGTAGTTTTGAGTATTTCCTGCAGGTCAGGTCTGGTCTTGACAAATTCTCTCAGAGTTTGCTTGCTTGGAAAAGTCTTTATTTCTCCTTCATATATGAAACTTGGTTTTGCTTGATATAAAATTCTAGGCTGGCAGCTGTTCTATTTAAGAAGACTAAAGATGGGACCCCATTCTCTTCTGGCTTATAAGGTCTCAGTTAGGAAGTCTGTAGTCACCCTGATAGGTTTTCCTTTGTAAGTTACTTGTTTTTGCCTCATGTCTTGCAGGAGTTCTTCATTTGTATTGACTTTGGGCAGTCTGATGACTATGTGTCTTGGTGATTGCCTCTTTATGATGAATCTCCAAGGTGTTCATTGAGCTTCTTCTACCTGGATGTCTAAATTTCTAGCAAGACCAGGGAAGTTTTCCTCAATTATTTCCTCAAATATGTTTTCCAGCCCTAGTGTATTTTCTTCCTCACCCTCACAGATGTCTATGATTTTTATATTTGGCTGTTTCACATAATCCCCTATTTCTTGTAGGCTTTTTTTCATTCCTCTTAAGTCTCTGTTCTTTTTTTTTTTTTTTTTCAGCATATTATGGGGGTACAAATTTTAAGGTTTCAAATGATGCCCTTCCCCCCTCCCCCCACAAGTCTGAGCATAGGAATTACTCTGTTCTTTATTTTTAATGGACTGGGTTAATATGACAGAGTTGTCTTCAAGCTCCGAGATTCTTTCTTCTGCCTGTTCTAGTCTATTCTTAAAATTTTCATTTTGTTTTGTATATCCTTAAATGAATTTTTCATTTCCAGAAGTTTTTTTGTGTGTTTTTAATATGTCAATCTGTTTAGTGAATTTTTCATTCATTTCCTAAACTGTCTTTCTGGTTTCTTTGTGTTGGTTTTCCATTTCTTCTTGGATTTCATTGAGCTTCCTTATAATCCTTATTTGGAATTCTTTATATCATTTCAATATTTTCATTTTGGTTGGTATCCACTGCTCTTGAGCTGGTGTGCCCTTTTAGGGGTGTCCTTTCACTCTGATTTTTCATATTTCTGGAGTTATTTTACTGATTCCTTCTCATCTGGAGCATCTGTTGCTTCTTATTTTTGGATTTTCTTTGCTTAGACTCATAAGAGTGTGACTGTAGCATATGTTGGGTAAAAACATTTTGCTGTATTTGTGGGTGTTTTGAGGGTGATCTAGGTTCTGGGTGGATTCCTTGGGTATAGATAACCTTAGTCGTGGTTTTCTCAGTTGCTAGTTGTTTGTAGGCTTTAGCAGTGGTGAGCTCTGTGAGTGAAGAGATTCCCTATCTCTCTTTTATGAGGGAGGATGGTGGTCTTTGAAATCCTTTCTCTTTCCCTAGCCCTGTGGTCTTCTTAACAGCATGACCTGAAACCCCTGATCATACTGGGAGTATACACTCAGCACCCCCTACTGTGAAAGCAAATGCGTATGGACTGGTGGATAATCAGGGGCAGAATTGGTCCTCTTCGAGATAGTTTCATGAGTAAAATATAAAATAAAAAATCAAGGACATATCTTGCAAGCACATAATTAATATTGTGTGTACTTTTTCTATCTTTATACTCCCATTTTCCTATGGTAAGTATAACATATTTGTTAGATTAGGATCAATATTTGATTCCAAATCAAATATTTCTATAATTATAATTTAGGCTTCATCATTTATAGCCATTATAACTATTAAAGTCTTCAAATTCAAAAGAATTCTACTTTACGAAAAATACCATTAATATGGCATCTCATTATTATCCGTATAAACTACTTAAACATTTTAGTAGTATTGTCTTTGCCAATTCTCTTAGTATATAATTCCCATGTAAATTCAGCATATTTTCCTGCTAATAATATTTTTCCTATTGTTTAATTTTGTCTTGGCTTCCATAACATGTTTTGAATGTGAATAATTATCACCCTTCATTTAATTTGTTCCCTTGGAGATACAGAATACATTGTTGTAACACCTTATAAATTTCTTTTTAAATTGATAGAGTTTATCCCTTCCTGGATTTTTATGGAGATTAACAGAAGATGCTTGAAAACATTTTCTGAAAGCCGACCTGGAACACAAAGCTCTCAGATCTCCACATTTAAGTATTTTGCTTTGCATTCAAGGTTGTCAACATGATGTGTGGGCTTCTGCTTTTGCAATTATTTTAAATGTATTTATTAAATCCTTTGGGAAATTGTTCTCCAGTTCTTACATTTCCTTATGTATCCCTTCTTTTATTTAGCCAAGGTGCTAAAAGTATGTTTCTTTTGAAAAATATACTTGCTTTTCATTAAGAAATGAAAAAAGATAAGGAGTGCAGAGAGACTGGAAGAAATAGAAAGTAATGCTCAGAGAGGGTAGAAAGTGTTATGGTTAGCCAAACCTTCAGTTTTAAATGAAGGCTTGAATGTCAGAAGAAAGAAATGAGTATTTTACCTCAAAGTAAAATTTAAGGCATGATTTTAACTCAGAAAAATATATTTAGGCATTTATTTACATACTTATTTTCTAGTTTCAAAATTAAACTGAAGAAAATGTTTCCAAATCTTTTATTAGAAGATGAGACTTGTATGCAGTTTAATAACTTCAATCAAGTATCTTCTGAATGAAATGAAATATGTGCATTTTTTTTCTTAATTGTCAAATTAAGGGCATCATCACTATGATTAAAGGCTTTTAATTGAGATATTGTCAAAAATATAAACAAAGGATGGCAAATATCTAGCACAAACAGTACCACTCTCTTAAAACAGTCCTATAGCAGACATCACTAGTCAATTACGGTGCCTTTTGCCACTATGTCAGCAGAAGTTAAATTCTTCTCATCACAGTCCTGTTAGGCATTCAATGCCAAGCATGTAAAGGCAAAGTAAAAGTTAAATGTATTTGCCATTGATTGTATAACTGTAAACGCATTTCCCTAAAGTATAAAATGCATGTAAAATATTCTCCTTATGTGCATGCAATTGTTTAGGTTGCATTATTTCTTGACTGACCCCAATAAATCTCTTCTTAATGTCATGCGAGTTCCCAGGCTTTGTCACAATAGATGCTATTTCTACATAGATAATATTATAAATTAACACATTGACTGCCACACTAGGAAAAAAAAATTTCTTTCCCAGGGCCACAGTGCTTTATTAAAACTAAACGATCCTTTCTAATTTGTTATTTTTTATTGTTTTCTGTGCATGAGCTATATGCAACACAATCCACATTTTTAGATTTAAACTGTCAATATTAATGGTAACAATAAGAATATCAACAAGTAAGATTTTCATGAACCAACTGCAGAGTTTCGTTTCACAAGACCCCAGGCTCAAAACTAGCCTGAGTTAAATACAACTCACAAGGCAATCAATGTGTTAACAAAAAAATTCATTACTTAATAATATTGGAACTTTTGAAAAATCAGTTATGGATACATTATTTCCATATACAGGACAGGCTTACCACAACGGACAAGGAGATTAAGTGATAAAATCACTTAACAAAATATTCAAATACATAACATCTATTTTAATGAAACTCAGAGAATATGAGGATTATGAGTGGAATTAATACAGCAAAATAATGAGCAGGATTTACATTTACTGGGAGCTATATAAAAAACAACAAATCAATCTATGCTAAGTTCATTTAGCTTCAGTTTTACACCTCCTAGGACAGGAATTGTGTAGCCTACAAAACAATTTATATTTTATCTGTACCATCTAATTAATTAAATGGCCCCAGAGTACCAGACTCACAAATCTCGTTAATAGCTGAATACTGAAATAAAGGCTGTTCACCCCTACTAGAATAATATTTGCATATCCCCACCTGTGATGGGTAATAAGTACCTGCCACAAATCAGAATTATGAATTTTGTACGCCTAACAAAACCGCAGGGGAAATTATACCTCAGACATTCCATAATAATTGCAGCTAAGCTGTTTAGTGCCATCCACTTATTCTGCCTGAAGTGTTTAAAGCAGCAACAGTTGTAAATGAATTCAGGCACATATTCAAGGGAATGTTTTTTATTTTTTTCAAAAAGTTTTTCTGTCTTGCCATATGTAATTATCTTTATGGAAGTATTCAGCTGCAAGTTATAACACATTCACATTTAAAGAAGCAAATTAGAAAAAAAGTAGAGAGTGTTCCTTCAATCAGCCTATTAGATGTGTATTAGAATTCTGCTATTGAAACTTTGGAACAGCTTAAGACAGGTTTTGAGGTATTGGCACTCTAAAACTTAGGTTGACTAATTGGGGTTTAATTCTAATGATGCAGTCTATAAATCAGTAAAATGAAATTCAGAGTAAATAGTCCAGGAAATTGTGGCGTTATTATGGAGCAAATGCTGGACTAGAAGCCCCAGGTTTCAAGATTACATTGTGTGGCCCATCTCTAAAATGATTTGTCTGAGCTGCAGGATTGGTTTGTGGAATCCTTAAGCCCCTGAGGGGAATTTAGCCCAAGACCACCACAATCCCAGACCGTTGGCTGGGAGCAATGGAAGTTGCAAAGGGCATATTTCTTCTTACTGCTAAACTTCTACAGGGGAGGTGCCATGGCAGTGCCCAGCATAGAGTATCACGCTACAGGAAATAATAAATACTATGGTTTTAACTGTTAATAATAATGACCATGTTCTAGTTAAATGTAGTATATGATTAAATGAAAAATAAGTGCAATGGGGGCAAGATGTAATCTGTTTAGGATGTATGGAAGTTACTTAGTTTTGATGGCAGTGAGGTATATTGGAGAGAGAAGTTAACTAAATACTAGAAGTCTCAATGTCAACTCTTGTCAAGGACTGGACTTGAGAACTTGAGCAAGTCAATTTCTATGAGTTTCTCTTCCCTCACCTACAAAATGCTATCAAAAATAGTCTCATCTAACTGACCAACAAAATTACCTACTGCTTGGGATGATTTTGTGTCCTAGTAGCTACACTTGCTTAGCATCACACTATAAGTAATTGTTACTATTTTATTTTCCTCATTAGGGATTTGTCTGATTGGCTGCCTGTTTGAAGCAAGCTAATCTCTCTACTGAAGAGATTTACGGCAATGGAAGAAGGGGCATAGGAGAGAATATGTAAAAGAAATTCAACCTTTCAAAGACAAAGAATCTCTTCCTGTCTATTTTGCACGTATAGGTGTGTAGGGGTGGGTATGCTTAGCCTGCATGTGTACAAAAAAAATCAACCTCGTTTTCCAGAAAAGAGCTTTAAAAATAATTAGGATTTATATATTTTCGAAAGAGTGGGCAGAGTGCAATGAGTCACCAAGAGGTGATTAAGTTAGGTTGTTTGAGGCTCCCTAAGGTGACAGGATGGTCTGTAGGCTTTAGAAAGAAAGCTTATATAGCCTATTACCATGATGAAGTGAAATTTAAAATTACATTTTATATTTGTAAAAGACTAACAGGCAAGGTCCCTGTGGATTGTCAAATACTACATAAAATGCTATAAAAACTAGACCATAATCTCTCACTAACTTACACATTAGCCTCAGGCAGTAAAGATGGTTTTTATTGGAAGCAGATTTTGTGAGGGGGAAAAAAAAAGTTATGCGCAGTTTATCCTGGCTTTTCAGGCACTCTGCTTCTTCCTTGAGTTAACATGACGTATTCCAAGTGATTAAATAAACTTGTCTAAGCGCTCTTCTCATGCACTTGAAAGGACGCCAAGTAAAGAAGGATTTACTCTGAAGAGAGGTCTTAATTCTATCACTGAAAAGTGTCCCTGTTTTATTCCAATCATTACGACAGAAACCAAGAAAGACAAGAAAAATTAAAGCTTTTGAAAAAGCTTCTTTACAGACCTACTTGTACTCCATGTACTATTTCACTTACCACGTTGTACCTTTAAAGATCAAAAGTGGTACATGTGGAAAGAATTCAGGAGACGGAGATATGATTGTCAGTGCCATGAGTACACACGACCCAGGAAAATCATAGTTTGGATTTTAGTTCATTTATTATCACTGAGGTACTGAGCAAGGCCAGTCAAACATTTTGATGGACTGGTAATTTTTTTCATTCTCAAGAGGATCTAACTTTGGACAGATTATAGTCAGATTTACAATATGTCACAGATTTATAATAATCTCTGAATTCACCTTGCTGCATCACCTTGCATAATTAATTTCTCCTTTTTGAGCCTTTGTTTTCTTAACTGTAGGAGGAAGGAGTTAAACTGTAGGACTTCTAAGGTCTACTAAAGGGCTAGAAGTCCCATATGTCTCTGACTTAATCCTTCTAGACATATTTTTAATGAGTCCTCTAGATGTTTCATGAGTTCTAGCTAAATCAGACTACATACTAACCTGCACACATGCCCATCTATTGTCTGTCTTCTATTCTCTTGGCATTATTGATCTCCTTCTGCAAAAAGTTCTCTCTCATTTCTATCAGTTTAAATTCTTCCAGTTCTTCAAGGTTCCATCCACACTACTCTTACCATCAAACCCTCCCTGACACCTTGCAATCCATGGTGGTATGATCTCTGAAATTTTGCTTGAAACTCTTTTACTATGCCATATACAGAATTTTATTGTATTGTTTCTTATTCTATCTTATCTATCAGACTTGGAACAAAGGCATTCTCTTACTGACTTCTGCATTTTTTCTGGAGCACCTAACAGTGCATGGAACATAGTAGGCACTCAATAAAATGTCTGGGGAATGAAAAGTCTGGTCTACTATTCTGACACATTATAAATAGCAGAATGATCTCCTGTTACAGAAAAATCTTTTGGCTCTTTATTCAGATTCCATTTTGTGTGTTATTTTTGATTCTTCAATGATATAGTTTAATACTTTTTTAAAATTATATTTAATGAGTATTAGCTCTCCTCTGACAGTAAGACAAGCAGAAAGGTGATGCTGGTTGGTTCTTTCTTTCCTCCAAGCCATTATGCAGAGAATAAGCTCTGAGTGATGAGGTCATACTCCTCTGTCTAACAAAGAAACAAGTTGCTTCCTAGAATTAAACATCTCAGACCATTTAACAAGTTCTGCTTGATTAAAATGGGCACAATTTTCCATTGCTTAATTTTTTTTAATTAAAATTTTTGGATTAAACTAAGAAATTTTTATATGTCCTTCCTTTTCTTCAAAAACATTTTCCATCATAAATGAACCTGCAATTGGAATTTAAATGGTCGCTTCCCAATGATAAATGCTTTCTACATGGTTGTTAAAGCAAAGGCAACCCACATTTCCTACTATCCCTTCACTCTCGTTATTATGATGGAAGCTCCGTAGATCCAATGGATTTTGGCAGGTAAAGGGATCTAGTTGAAGCATCTCAAAGCCCTGGAGTTTTGGGCCTCTGGCTATTATGACTAAGCAGCTATGAGTATGCAGAAATCGGTGCTTTCTTTGCCCTGAGCCATCTGCACCACACAGAAAGCACTGTGAACTCAGTCATTCAAAATGAATATTTAACAGTTCATTTTTGACATGTATTTTTTTAATTTTAATTTTAATTTTTTTTAGTTTTTATTTGTAGCTTCTGAGATCTTTCTATCCCAGCTGTCCTGTGTCTCATTGTTCAGGCATCATTTTGTATTCACCTTAGTAAAACCATAAATTGTGGATTATCAGATAGGAACCCTCTTTTAACCTTGAATGATTTTCATGGTAAATAATCAGGACAGTCCCAAATCCCTTCAAAAATTGCTAATTTGTGTTTAGTAAAAAATATTGGGGCTAGAATAAATATACAGGAGGTATTTAATGCTGTCTTGTTGTTTTTATTGGTCTCATGTGCTTTAAACCACTTATTTTTTAGATCCTTGTAGCCATGTGATAAGAGTTGATTAATGTCTTTTCATAGATTGTTTCATAAATGTGTATATTAAATGGTAACAATTCCAAACCATTCTCAACGTGGTAGCATGCATGAACTTTCTATATAGGTCTTCCAGGTTGAAGACATCTGTGGCAATGTACTAATTATAAGCAATTTTTACTAAGATCAATGGCTGTTGCTGGTCTCAAGGCCAAGAAATTCTTAAGAACTAGTCTCTGTTGTGAAAATTAAGGATAGTGCAATCTTTTCAGATTGATGCATTAAAACTCAGACTTTACAGCTCTAACCCTCCCAAACCTAGTAAAAGACCAATAGGGAAATGTCTGTGGAAGAGGGACATCTATCCATACTTTTGAATACCATACATGACTCTTCACAATCTAGTCTTTCCTAATAATAAAGAGCTTAATCTTATAGCTACAATCTGTTGAAAACTTACTTTTGTCCAGGATTTTTCACCCTTACTCATATTGATATTTTGGGCTGGATAATTTTTGCTGTATGGCCTTGTGTCTTGTGCATTGTAGGATGGTTAGCAGCATCCTTGGCCTCTACCCATTAGATGCCAGGTATTTATAGCACCACTTTTCCAACTTATGATGAAAATAAATAAATAAATAAATAAATAAATGTCTTCAGACATTGCCAAATATTCTCTATGGGGCAAAGTTTCTCCCCCACCTCTGCATTAGAACCACAAATAGCCTTTTATAATTCCCTGAATATACCATGTCTATCTGTCAGGATTCAGTGCAGCCAGCAGAAAGTTTTCAGGTGTTTTAACAGACAGGAATTCTGTGTATACAACACTGTAGGAAGGACTAGAGGAGAGGAATTCAGGAGAGAGCCTCATCAGACTAGAATGTGAAGGGCATGCCACTTTAAACTGTGAGCCAGATTAAGGAAAGTTCTACTCCCTTTAACCTGGCCTCAGTTGACTCTTATACTAGTAAAGCTTCTGATCAGACTGGAGAGCACAGAGCATGTATTTCTTCCCACCTTATTTCCCAGGACCAGCAGAAGGCAACCAAAAGCCCAAGCACACTTCACCATTTCAAGCCTCCCATACCTATATGCCATTCCTTGGTTGAACCTAATTCACAAACAGACTTCTAGCTTCAAGAAAGTTTTCTAGCCCCTCAGTACACATAGAAGATAAAAACTGGAGGTGAGAATGGATGCCCTGGGCAAAAATACTATATCCAACATGCCATGCTATGGCACATCTGTTTGTTTTAGGCTAACTGTACCCTCTGCAGAGAGGTGTTTAATTTGTTCATTCATTAATTCATTTATTCAAACATCAATCTTTCAACAAAATCTTACTGAATACAGTGTTAAGGCTTTTCCAGGTGCCAATAACTTGAATTAGTTGATTAAAACATGTTAGGGGGGAAGGCAAGAAGTAGAGTGGGTATTAGAGACAGTGGGACTGGGCTCATAAATACTTTTGGGATATGCTCTCCCTCTCTCTTTCTCTCCTTTTATGTGCACTTTTGGACTTTCAACATCCTTTTCTTAGAATGGGCTTCTTTAAGAGGTGCAAAACCTAATTACTGCAAGTTCCAGATTCACACCCTAACAGCTTCACAACTACATGATCATTTTTTTTAACACATATATATCGAGAACTCACTAAATGATTATCACTCTGTGTCCTAGTCCATTTTATGCTGCTGTAGCAGGGTACTACAGTTTGGGTAACTTATAATGAACAGACAGTATTTGGCTCACAGTTCTGGAGGCCGGGAAGTTCAAGAGTATAATGTTGGAGTCTGGCGAGGGTCTCTGTGCTGCATCATTCCATGGCAGAAGGTGGAAGGGCAAGAGAGCACATGAGCATGCAATAAAAGAAGGGGACCAAACTCATCCTTTTATCAAAACCTCCTCCCTCAAAAACGGCATTATTCCATTTATAAGTGCAGAGCCCTCATGACCTAATCACCTCTTAAATGTCCCACCTCTCAACATTGTTGCACTGGGGATTAAGTTTTCAACATATGAACTCTGGGGAACACATTCAAATGACAGCACTATGCTAGGTGCTGGGTATGAGATGTAAGAAACCAGGAAAGAATGGGCTTTCATCTTGCAAACAAAATTGATAAAGAATAAATAAGTAACAGAAGAGCCCTAGTTTTTCTAGCTTGGGCCATGTACTTCTTGGACCAAACACTATGGCCAGGGAATAGGATATTATGATTGGGCCAATAGATGTCAAACGTCAATCATTTGGATTATTCAGCTAAAGAAGAGGGTAGGAGCAGAGGTCAAGGTAGGAGAACTGCATGACATGGCTATCAGGGAAATCCCTGTGAGACAGAAAGCTGCCATAATTGTGCCCACCACAACTGCCTGCTGTGTGCTAGCCACTATGCTATGTGCTGAGGACACTATGTCAAATACTACAATGTCCCTGGGAAGGCTTTTCTGTGAAACCTGATCCAACAGAGCTGACCACTCCCTCTTCAGAGCTACCAGTAGTTTGCATCTGTTACTAATGTTATTAGTTGTTATTTTATCTTCCTCGGAAGACTGTTAGACTGTGAAAACCTTGGAATTTGAAGCCTCTTGACATCTTACTCTAGCACTCTGCCTGGCATATGCATGTGATTCCATGAATGTTCCTTGCATAAATGTTGAAAGAGTGAAAGAACAAATGATAGCTTGATTAAATGAAAGAATGAATGCCTTCCTTTCATACTGAGACAACTATAGATTAACTTTCTCCTTTCCTAAAGCAACTTTACTGGAAAAATGAATCTGGCTCATGCAGAGGGTGATGGAGGGGCATCTGATCCACAATGACATGTTTCAATTTCAGCTTATACTGCCCTTACTCCTTTGGGGTAAGTCTATCTTCCTGGCTGTGGAATTTTTATTGAATTTCTGATATGTGAATGAATCACCATATAAAATGTAAGCTCTCTCTTGAATAAAATTATACAAACAAAATACTCCTGGAAAAAATGAGGCAAATAAGTCTCTTCAGTGGTTGCTATTTATAAGAACCCTGTCCACCTTTAAAATGCTCTTATTTCAACAGCCTTAAGTGTTTTTACTTGGAATTTTAGTGAGAAAGACATATGATCTGTGAGAAGTGGCACTTTATCTTGGTTGGCTACGAAAACATTAAAAAATTATAATGACTAAAAGTGTTTTAAATGACCATATAAAATGTTTTCAGATTTCTTTTATATTTTTATGAGGTAGGGGGGGACTGCACACACAAGGAGCATGGGGTGGGTATGACTATGATTAAAAATCAAGAAGACTATTGCTGGTTTTAACACATGATGACAATACTGTACACCACAGTGGCACATAAAATGATATCACCCATAAATCCTTTGCCCTTTCTGATGCTTCTAAGAAAACACATGAAATCATTTTGACTGATTAACAAGGCTAGGCTCTGCAGGCACTACTGACCCTGAAGTTATTGGTATTACCTAAAGTATCTGAGGCTATAAATCAGGAGCAGTTTGCATTATTAGGAGCAAGATATTTCCTAGGAAGAAGGAGAAAGACAACAAATATTTAGGGTTATTTGTGATGTGTTTCCACTGTATCACGGTTTGGATAATATCAGAAAATCTGTGATATTCAATTCTTGCATATGGGGTTACTGAAAATAAAACGAGGCATCTCAGATCCAGAGGAAGGCAAACAGCTCTCAATAGGGTAGGTTTTACCTATTGGAAGGTCTGTTTATAGTGACTTAGCTAGAACAGGTAGGACCAAATAAGGCTGTTGATTTTCTATGCTTCCTATTTTCACATACTAGTTGACAAAATCACTCATATCCTTGAATTAAAATAGTCAACTCTTGATCATGGGTTTGTGGTGTGGTGGTATACTGATAGAGAATAGACAAAGATCAAATAATTTGTGAATTAAACATGAAAAAAATAAAACAGTACATTTGTCAAAATGAAATAATGAAAAATCAGTAAAAATTCTACACATTAGATGATTTCTATTGTTTGGAATCACATAACAATCTTACAGACTAGTATTATGTTAATTGGAAGGCACGAAGGCCCATTCTTACCAACCAGTATATATGTACCTCTCCAGAATATTTCTTATCACTCTATGGAGACAGAAGAAAACACCATGTACTGAGTGACATAAGAAGAAGCTGCAGCATGTAGGTTCCAACACCACAATTTATTTGATCTTTAGCATTATTACATTATTATACTGGCAACATTTTGGATAATACCTGTAACTGAAAAACATGTTAATAAGTATTAGATACAAGTACAAAAAAAATCTACTTGGTATTATTTTACTTTATTATTAGAAATTTTCTTGGTTGCAAACAACAGAAATGGACTCAGATTAATTTAATTAAAATATTGGATTTTTGGCTTTGCCTGAATTGGACTCCCAGCTATATATCTTCATCTACCATTTTATCTGTATTCTTTATTTTAATCAGGTTTCCAAGCCAGCTGGTTTGATTTGGCGGAGAGAGTACCTTTCATCCAATAAAAATAATAATATCTGTATTTCCTAGGGTTTCTGAAAGAATCAAATAGTGGTATGAAAGCACTTTGTAAACTGCAGGACATTGAACAGGTATAGGAGATCTATGCTTCCTTACTTTCGATTTTATAGTCTTAATACACCTTGGAGGTTCTAAAACAAATGGATTTTGGAAGGATACTAGATGAGCTTGAAAAATAATAGGAAAAGAATATAACTGCACACCAGGAAGAGGAGGGATCAAAGTGGTTATGGGGACTTAAACTGAAGGAGTATTTAGAACTTTATAAGAACTAAGAAAAAGAAAAAAGACGAAGACGAAGACGAAGACGAAGAAGAAGAAGAAGAAGAAGAGGAAGAAGAAAAAGTAGCTTACAGAAACTAAGCTCTGAAAAATGTAGGAAACTGACCTCTCTCTATGTAATTTCAAACTTATATATATATATATATATATATATATATATAGTGTGTATATGTGTGTGTGTGTATCCCTATCAATAAAAGAATATAAAGAAACTCAAAAAATTCTCATTCTTTTACTACCACCTTGGGTCACTTGGGGAACATAAAAATTTTAAATATTTAATATTTTGATTGATTTTGATGTGTAATATATCACAGATTTTGCCAATTTTCACTACCTCTGCTTTGCTGGTGTTCTAAGCAGATGCTTAGTCTGTCACCAGGCACTGTTGATCCTATTCCAATGACTTCCAGATTCTTATTTCTCTGCCTTCATGTTTCAAATATGCTACAGAGAGGATCCAGATAGTCTATCTTGGGTTGGTTATCTGTCCTGGGACATCAAGGAGTAGAGCATCCAATAGCACAGGCATGGCTACCGAGGACCCACCCTATACACCAAGGCCATTTCCAAAGAAGAGTGTTTCACTGTAAGCTGGAATCTGGAATTTTGTCCCCCTCTTCTGAACATGGCCCGATTACAGGACGGGAGATGAACACAGAACATAAAGAACGACACAGACACACATAAAGACTTCACATGACTCGAGTGCCCAATGCACTGGTTGCTTTACTTTTATACCCCCCCCCAGACCCAAGGTTAGTTCCTTGTATGTGAGCATCTCAGCATAGCAGCGATAACCGTCAACTCTGGAATTGTATCACAAGGGAACAATTTCCCATGATCTCAGACCTCGGAACGGTTATTTGAGGCGCCAGCGCCAGACATAACTCAAAAATCAAGGCCGAAATAAGCAACATTAAACAATGCAGCCATCAGAAGAACTTCTTGTGCTCTCTCCCAGTCAGCGGCAGGCCCCCACGGTTGTGCCTGTCTTAGGTTGTCCCTCCCATGATGGATCTTACCCGTCTTTGACTACCAACCATCTTACGGGGCCAGAACTTGGGAATGTTCTTCTTATCTTTATGGCTTCCAGACTCCCATCACGGGGGCCCACTGTGTGGGAGCTGGGAAACATTTGCTTACGTGCAGAAACTCAGGCCTCTTGTTATGTCCCAAGGCAGTAACCGTGTCTGAAGAGAATACTGGTTACTGCTGCATCATGCAACACATGTACATTACAGGCTATAGTGAATGATTAGTATAAGGCAGGTAGTCGCCAGAATCAGCCCCCAACACCCTTCTTTTTTGTTTATCTACTTTATGCTTCATCTGTGAGTTGAGGCTGTTCATGGCCACAACCACAACTACCTTCTCCCTCATTACTCATGGTTAATGGGTAGTTCTTTGTATTATGGCTTCTTACTTAAAACTGAAATCACAAAGTATGTAATAATACCATGAATGAAGTGGCAACTGCACTAGAAAAACATTCATTCTGCTATAAGGTTAATGTAAAAGTTCATTGGAACAAATTCATAAAAAAGAAAGGAAAAAGTTTCACCCAGGAGATTCAAGATACCAGGAGATTTTTTTCATCTCTAAAATGGGTGTGACTTCTATTGTTAATTCAGGACATCTGCTCCCACAAAAGGGAATCTTGAGATGGCACTTCACATGTACTCAAAAGTGAGCCCTGTCAGCTTTTTCTGAGACATCTGTAATTTTCTCCTCCTTATTTTGTGGGAAAAATCTAGCAGTATCTGTTGTCAATGCCTCTGATGTGGTGGCAGCATGCAAATTCTTCACTTCTTCCTCGGTGTTCTTTCACACATCAACTTTATCTGCTAAGTACTAGCTCCTGCTTGTTCCTGTCAACCCTTCTCCCACTATTGCTGCTGCATTAGCACTCTTTAAAGACCAGAGATAGCAGAGACATCTTTGGAGCCTTCGATGCCCAGGTGGCTTTTTTGTGCACATGGGAAAAAAAAAAAAAAGACATTTCTTTCTCCTTTTCAGTATTGCATACTCCCATGTGAATATGAGAATAAGGCTGCTTGTGTCTTGTTACCTTCTTACTTATACTCCACCACCTGCTCCATCCATTTCTTTATACATGAACTGTAGAAAGCTAGATCAGGAGACCAAATGTGTGCATACAAATAGCTCTCCTTCCAGTGGCCATTGTTGTATATCCATGTCATGACAGGAACTTTGAGAGCTATCTTGCAGCCCTGAGAGAGAAGATAAGCTCATATGCTGAGGATGACAAATTAGAAAGAGAGAAACAATCTGAGTTTTTAAAGACATTAATGACATTCAGAATTCACCAAGCCGGGCCGGATGTGGTAGCTCACGCCTGTAATCCTAGCACTCTGGGAGGCTAAGTCAAGCGGATCGCTCAAGGTCAGGAGTTTGAAACCAGCCTGAGCAAGAGCGAGACCCCATCTCTACTAAAAATAGAAATAAATTAATTGGCAAACTAAAAAATATGTATACAGAAAAAATTAGCCAGGCATGGTGGCACATGCCTGTAGTCCCAGCTACTTCGGAGGCTGAGGCAGAAGGATTGCTTGAGCCCAGGAGTCTGAGGTTGCTGTGAGCTAGGCTGACACCACGGCACTCTAGCCCCAGCAACAGAGTGAGACTCTGTCTCCAAAAAAAAAAGAAAAGAATTCACCAAGCCTAAAATCCTCCTACGCATGGACTTATTTGTTTCAGAGATAATACATATTCTTTGTTTTGTAAAGTCATTGAGATGCCATATTTTGTTAAATAAAACTGAAAATACACTAAGTGAAAAATGCACAATGTAGATAGGAATTTGAAAATTTTATTTATTAATTTATTTTTCACTTCTATGCTTCTATGTTTTTATTTCAGCAGTATCAACTTAGCATTGGATAATTTACCATCCTCTGTCTAATCATTTCTAGCTCTTTGATACAGTTTTAATTTTAGTTAAAGATAGGTATATATACTTCAGATATATATAAATATATACATATATAAATATGTATTTATATAAATATGTATATATACCTTCAGCTAAGTGTTTCTTTAAAATTTTTCATAGGTACATTTAAGATTTTTTATGTTTAGTGCATTAAAATATTTGGAGAGGAACAGAGAGAGAAGGCACCATTCAAGCAAATTTCATTTTGTCTCCCAAAGCCATAACAAGTGGATGAAATTATTTTTATATACTATAGTTTTTCTTTAACTGGAATGGTTTCTTAGGTGCTTTTTCTCTTCATTTTTCCACGGAGAGCAGGATATTGACTATAGCCAAGATGCAACTATGTCATTATAATCTAATTTTATGGTTTAATAAAGGAGAATTTTAAAACAATTTTAAAATCTCTTTCAAGATGGTAGAGTCAAAATATGTTTCCTTTCCTTTTCTCTCTACTGACATAACTTCAAATAAAACAAAATACATATTAACCAAAACACAAAGGGGAGTGGGAAAAGAGTACATCAATCTAGTTATTTTATAGAACTATTCCTTCTGGAAAAACAAACAAAAACTTTTTGGGGATTGGTGACCAATAAAGCAGAAATGAGAAGGATAAAGTCGAAGATACTTCTGAAAATTTCAGCCAAGGATGAAACAGATTTTCTCTGCAGAAATTCAGTAGGGCTTGAAAGTTGGACATACTATGTCTACGAAGAGTAGGAATAAGATATAATTAAAGACTTCAGAAGAATCAGGTGACCTCTCAACCTCTTTCTTATGTCTGCACCTAGATTCCCTGGCATACAAGGATTTAGTCCACATGAAGAAAAGAAAAATGGCAAAAAATTTAAGTGAGGCTCTTCAAATAAACTGAACTACCTCCTTGAGGGAGAACTAGGGTAGCCAGTGTAAGAGATAGCACCCCAGCATTAAGCAGTGCATATTCTGTCATTTAGGGATGTGCGAACTTAACCACTAGCTAGTCATACTTTGCCTAGTCACACTAAGCAAAGTATGCTAAGCGCTAACCAGTGTTCATGGTCAGATTTGCTATAGTCTCATAATTAAATGGACAACAAACATCTCTAGGCATTAGCAAAAATTCTCAACGCAGAGGATAAACATCCAAATAACTATTTTAAAGAAAGGGGGAGTAGGGAACCTCCCCATAGGAAAAAGAGATATTTTTTGAATAGAAGAATACTTGGAAAATATTCTAATTAATGTTCCTAGAGAAATTTGGAAGATACCGCTTTAATAAAATGAGCACAGACTTACTTGGAAAGGAAAAAATACCAAATATAAATAAGAAAGCACAATTGAATTTGAATATTTTAATACATATTTATATAAATTTTATTTACATATATAAATTGAAGGAAATCTGGAAAATCATTCTGAAGTACCAAAAGACAGACTAAATTAAATATAAGTTAAAAGACAGAGATCACCTTGTGGATCCAATATTACTAGGTATTCCAGAAGAGCACTGAAAATTCCAGAATTTTGGCTGAGTAACTGGACTAGAGAGCTAGCTGGAGTGGAAGGATTGGGGAAGAATAATTGGATACATTAAATAAAATAAGAGATCAACTGAAAATATAATAAAAGAATTTTGTGGAATATAAAAACCCCTTGAATTTCACTGTAGGATTATTCTCCATGAGTGGCAAAGTGGATATGTATTAAATTCTGGGAGGAGAAAATATAATCCTAACACATTGTTTGGCTCTTTAGTAATAATTGTCACATAGTCATAATATAAATGCAGTTTATTAGTTTTTAACTTTTAGAAGTCATCTATAAACAAATCATGTAAGATTTCATTACTCTTATCAAACCATCGTGTTAGAACTTCCAGCTTCAATTGGAATGTAGAAATTTGCAACTCCCCTGCCATGTTACTTATGTCGTCATAGAGAAAGTAAGAAATGAAAATTATCTATTTTTTAACACTATTGGAGAACTGTGGACACAAAAATGTCTAAAGGAACTACATCCCAAGGACAAAACATTTCGAAGTAAGCAGAGATTGGCTGCCACTTTCCTCTGGGCATGGTCTGCTGAGGTTAGGTGCAGGCAGGCTGAAAATCAGGCCTGCCAAAGGCAGAGGCACCTTTCTGGGGTAAAGAGAAACAGGAGATTTAATGACACTATGGGCCAGATGACATATTAGAACTATAGGATCCCCAAACACAAAACTAATTCTCTCTGCTTGCTGATTTTTTCCCCATAGGATTTTTGTTGAATATTTGACTGTGGCAGCATGGAAGATAAGAGCCAGGAAAGCAATAAGAGCTCTCTGTAGTCTCACAGTTCTCAGATCTTCAAGAGGGAAGAGACTGCAAGACAGGAAGAAAAGATCTTCCTCCGAAAATATTTGAAACAAGAGGTAAGTTGAAACTAACTAAAACTGCAACCTAGTCCCAACCCAGTTCAACCGTTTGGACTAAAGTGGTCATTTTTTTTTATAACATTTGCTGATTGCTTAGTTCCCATCTGGGGAGCAATCTTCACTTTACGAGGATTTTTTAAATACTATGTCTAGTTAACAATAGTCAATTAAGAGATATTTAAAGAAGCAAGATAAATACTATAGAAAAAGTAGAAAAGCAGTCATAGAAAAAGAAAAAGCAGTCATAGAAATAGCTTCAGATGTTGGAATTTATAGACAAGGACATTAAAATAGCTGTCAAATATGTTAGAGGAATACATAAAAATTGGGAAAAAATTGGAGAAATTAAAATGGAATCTAAAAAGGGAACAAATGGGCATTTTAGAACTAGAAGATACAAAACCCGAAATTAAAAATTAATTGGATGGTTTAATTTTTGGGAAAAAATGGAGTACACATATATAATACTTTTCCATCATCTTCTTCCTAAGTACAACTAAAAAGCCTAGATATTATGTAGAAAAAATAAACATAAGAATACTCAGATAGGTGGATAAAAGAGGGTAGCCTGGCTTAGAGACCTCAGGCCCTTATGAATAACACAGTGGTGAGTTTCCTAGTTTTCATTCAGCCTCTCATATTCTAAAGTCAGAGCTGCAGAAGTCAGCATCTCAGAAACGCAATAGGCGCACACAAAGAGAGCCCCAGCAAAGCTTGCTCTTTCTAGCCAGAGGACAAGAAAAGGGGCAACCTAGCAAGATAATAATTAACCTACTCCAGCCAAACACCACAGAAAAAACTCGCCACCAGTCTCTGTGGTGAGCTGGCCCTTTCACTCCCTCCCAGCACTAACAAAGAACCCCTTTACCCCTAGCATGTCAGCTAAGGCTCAGCAGGGAACCTGGACTTCTTGGACCATTGGGCAATAATAAGGTGGTTCCCCATCCTGCCCCCAAAGTCCCCACTGGACCACTGTTAGAGAAAGCTAGATAAAACTGAAGTTTTAAATAAGATCTAGAATCTTATAAATACAAAATGTGCAGGTCTCAATAAAAAAATCACTCCTCATATCAAAACCAAGTATATCTCAAACTGAATGAAAAGACATTCATAGATGCTATTAATAACAGTGAAATAACAAAAATCTTTGAATCATCTGATAAAAATTTTAAAGCAGTCATGATTTAAAAACAATGCATCAACGAATAATCATGAAACAAAGGAAAAAATACAAAGCCCCAGCAAAGAAAAGCCAGCAAACCAAATGGAAATGTTATAACTGGTAAACACAATAAACAAAATAAAAAGCTCAGTATATAGGTTCAACATCAAAAATGGAGGAGAAAAAGGACAGAATTAAAGAACTAAAGATAGAATAATAGAATTTACCTAACTCAACAACATAGAGAAAATCAACTGGAAAAAACGAGCTTGAAGGACCTGTGGGACTATAACAAAATATCTAGATTTTGTGTCTTTGGAGTCCTGGGAGAAGAGGAAAAAGAGGGCAGAGCTTGAAAAAGTACTTGAAGAAATAATGGCTGAAAGTTTTTCACATTTGATAAGAGATATAGACCTATAGGTTCAAGAAGATAAATGAATTTCAAATAGGATGAACCCAAAGATATCTGTCAAGACTGGTGATAAAGTCTGAAACCTAAAGACAAAGACAGTATCTTCAAAGCAACCAGAGAAAAATGACACCATACCTATTGGGGAAAAATAATTTGAATAACAAGGGATTTCTTTCAAAAATTATGGAACCCACAAGGAAGAGGCACAATACTTTTCAAGTGCTGAAAGAAAAGACCCTCAACCCAGAAACCTTATAGATATTAAATATATTCTTTAGGAATAAAGTGGAAATCAAGATATTCTTAGATGAAGGAAAATCAAGAGCATTTGTCACTGTCAGATCTACCCTAAAAAACAGGTAAAATAAGTTCTCTAAAGAGAAAGAAAACAACTTAAAAAAAAAAAAAGGAATGTTGCAATATCAGGAAGGTAGAAAGAACACTGTAAGCAAAAATATGGGTAAATCCTTTAGACTTTCTCTTCAATTTTCTAAATTATAGTTCATAGTTGAAGCAAAACTGTATGTAGAGGAAATATTTTAAACAATTATAGTATGAACAGGGAAGTGTAAAGGAATGCAAAGGGAGGTAAGTTTGCTGTACTTCACTCAAACTGGTATGATGATGTCACCTGTAGCTCATGATATATTATGTAGATATATTATAGAACAGCCACTAAGAGAGATATATGAGAAATACGCTCAGAAAACACTATTGATAAAATAAAATTCTGAAAAACATAATACCGTAACCCACAAGAAGGCAGGGACTGCTTCCTAACATGGCATCCCTGGTGAATTCCACCATACATTTAAAACGTAATTTTCTACACTTGGCAAATTCTTTCTGACAATGGAGGCCAGAATTAACCTGATACCAAATCCCAACAAAGACATAAAGAAGAAGAAAATTACAGAACAATCTCCTTCATGACCATAGTCACAAAAATTCTAACTATATTAGCCAATGCCAGGGTTACATAAAGTGGATAAATCAATCTGAATAAGAGGCGCTTTCTATGCATGCAAAATAAATTAGGAATTTAAAGAAATCAGTAAGTATAATTCACTAAAAATAAAAGAAAAAAATTATTATCTTGATACAGGAAAATAGTAATATTCACCACTCATTTAAATAAAGCATAATTTATTTAATTTGAATTTAAAATATCTACTAAAATTCTATAGCAGCCAGCAGATTTAATGATAAAACATTGAGAGTGATCCCACCAAAGATCATAAATATGACAGATATTTCCACCATCACCACTTATGCTCACCATTATACTGGAGGTCTTAGCCAATGTTTGGAGGCAAGAAAAAGAAATAAAAGACGCAAATATTGGGGGGAAAAAAAGAAGCGTCTTGATTTGCAGATAATATGATTGTATAGAAAGAAGATCCAAGGAAATCTACAAACAACTTGGCCGGGCGCGGTGGCTCACGCCTGTAATCCTAGCACTCTGGGAG
>VBSM01000529.1:72835333-72873626 GCA_008086735.1 Cheirogaleus medius
AAGGAAATCTACAAACAAGTAGAATTTAGCAAGTTCATAAGTAGAGGACCAATATACAATGATCCATTAAATTTCTTTATGCTAGCAGTAAACAATTAGACAATGAAATAAATAAATAACTTCAACAATAGTATGAAAATTATCAAAGTCCTAAGAATAAATTTATCAAAAGGTATACAATATCTTTATCCTGAGTCCTACAAAACATTGGTAAGGAAATTGATCTGTGGAGTCAAAGCAACTCAGCATGCTTTATCTGTAGAAATTGAAAGCTGCTTCTAAACTTTACATGAAAATGCCAAAGAACTAGAAAAATCGAAATAAACAAACAAAAAACTCAGAATGTTAGCAATACTGATTTTGACAACAAAAAGTAAAATCTAAATGGATGACAAGAATGGATATGATAAAAATGGAAGTGCATAAGAAAAGGAAGGAGGGAGGGAATGCTACTTTTTGAATCATACCAAGTGTTGTGTGAATAGTCAACAAGACCGGAGAAGAAATAAACTTTTAATTATGTTGTTTGAGGATACAGATATGACCAGTGGTGAAACCAATAATAATTATAAAATTATATAGGTAGGTGGTTAATTAGGGGAGTCAGCCTAGTATATATGAATTAATTTCTCATCTATTATGAGAGAAAACCAATAGACATGTCTAAAGCTGGGGGAAAAAATGAGGTGGGGCTTGAGCATGGTAGCTCACACCTATAATCTCAGCACTTAGAGAGGCCTAGGTGGGATGATCACTTGAGGCCAGGGGTTGGAGACCAGTTTAGGCAACATAGTGAGACCCTGTCTGTACAAAAACTTTTTAAAAAATTAGCCAGGCTTAGTGGTGTACACCTGTGGCTCCAGCTACTTGAGAGGCTGAGGCAGGAGGATCGCTTGAGCCCAGGAGGTTGAGATTGAGGTGGCAGTGAGCTATGATAGCAACACTATACTCCAGCCTAAGTGACAGAGCGAGACTCTCTCTCTCTCTCTCTTTCAAAAAAAAAAAAAAAAAAAAGTTGGGAGAGGTGGTAAGAAGGAAAATCCCAAATGACAAAGGCTAAGGGGAATTGCTCTGGGCCCTAGGACTAGAAGTGGAGAGAGGTGAGATAAGAGATTGTTGCTTTTCATTATGTTACTTGAATCCTTTGTGTTCATCAGAAGCGTTTATCAGATCTATGTGGAGAATATGGGAGTTCTGATTTTGTTTTTTTGGTTTTTTTTCTAAGAAATACAGAAGCATATTCAAGAATACTTTGTCGCTATTTTATGTAACTGAAATCTTGTCTGGGTCTAACACTTTGGATCACACATTCCTCCAAACTTTATAGAAATTGCTCCCTTGTCTTCAGACATTGAATGTGACTTTGAAGAAGACTGAAGCCAGCCTAAACTTTTTCCAGCTTGAATTTCATGTGTCATTATATGCCAGAATAATTGAAGACTACTTAATTTTTGGATTTCACTGACAATCAGAACTGTCTCCAGGTGGATGGTTTTTTAGTCAAGGATTTGTCTTTGCAAAGGAGATCATTTCTGTGGTATTTCTATCAGTTCTCTCTCCATCCTTTACATACCCATTTACTTTTGTTTCTTGCATCAAAATTAGACCATCTGTATGTACAAACTTTGTGGAATACCATCCTTCATAGCACTAATCACAAAAAATAAAGTGGGGGCTACTGATCTTGACTATAGAAATAAATATTAGCAGAGAATTGTGCAAGTAGAGCATAATAGAGTACACTACTTCTAGGGAACACCAGAGACTTGGAAATAAACACCAATCAATGGCTGCACTCATCTGTTACAGCCTCTTAAAAGCACAACCTCTGTGGCATTGTATCTGGGATATGCAGGAGACTTGTCTAATTTTGAGATATACTGTTGCCTCTGACCATCATTTAGCAGTCAAGAGAATCTCAATAATGAATTAAAGCTCATCTGTTCGGATTTCTTAAGGAGAAAAAACACAAGTCTCTAACAATACATCGGATGGTTTGTTTAACCATTTATTTAAAGCATTGAAATTAATGGGGCTAGTCTTTTGTTTTAGAAAACTTCTTTAATGTTTATGATTTAACATCCTAGCCTACATTGACCAGGCATTTGCTGACATAAATTTAGTGCAAAATTGTCAGTTATTTTAATTTATGAATTGCTAGTACTAGCAGAATGTGTAGCACAGCTGTTACTCAATATTAGAAGGACATTTTTAACATAATTTTTCTACATGATTAAAGACTATTGTAGAAGCAGAAGCTTAAAAATCAGTTTTACAAACTATTTTGCATCCTCATTGTTACACTATGATATTTTTAAAAAAGGCAATAGGAAGGTGTAAAATATGACTCGATCCTTAACTTTTCTGCTTAAAAGCAATATTGCATTCTAAGACACTGGGAATCTTTTTCTTTTTGAAAGATTTGCTATAGATTCAGTACAAAAATCAAAAATATATTACATACCAACTCTATCTTAGGAACTAGACTGGACACTGGTATCACAGAATTTATTTATTTGAATTCATGCTGGAATTCATTTGAGTTCATAGATGAATTCACATTGAAATTCCTTTATTTGAAAGGGGACTGCAGTTGATATTTAAGTGAATTCATAAAAATCACAGAAAATATTTAGACATGAAATGTGAATCTAGTACAATCCATTTATTTTACCAAATGGAAATATTTTTCTCGATGCTATCGAAAGCCTAATACAATTTTTTTAAATAAGGCAAAAGCAATGGCTTAGAGAGTCCTTTCTTCAGTAAGTAAAAAATAAAAATTAATTGGACTTGCAATATGGTAATAATCAAGCTCCCTATCGCAATTCTTTTTCACTTTATGCTTAAGTTTCTACATCTGTGGCTTATGATAGCATTTATCGGAAGCATGATGCAACTGATGTTTTAGCAAGTAATCCCAGTGTTGTTCCCTGTCGGACAGGTTGATGATAGTAAGCACTGATACTGTGTAATGCGTTGTATCAGATAGACTGGCATCTACTTTTGCAGGTTGAGGAACAAACCAGATTTGAGCTCACTATCTTCATTTATCAGGATTTTCTTAGAAAAGCCTGTTCCAGTAATGAGTCAAGGAAATGATTTCCCACTGCTCTGATGTTTTATGTTTGTTTTTGTTTAAAAGAGAAAGATAGAGCATACTTTCCAGAATTCTAAAAGAACTAAAATGTGGTAGTTTCCTCCAGGGCCTCCACTCTGTTCATTGTAGTTTGAGTAAAAAGAAGGATCCTGGCTCTACCACTGGGAAATACATATATTTTGTTTCTGCATGAAGCTTTCTTGTTGGCAGATAAGCATAAGTAGACCAGTCCCATTTGAACTGCCAGCTTTGCAAGATGTGGGGAAAGAACCCCCACTTTGCAAGACAATATAGTGATGGCTAAAGGAGATAAACTCTTGGCAAAACACCAAATTTGACAAGTTCTTAGATCCATGTTTTCCATAAGCTCCTTCAGATATTTTAAGGATAAAGAAATGGTTTTGTTCAGCTGTATCATTGTCCATAAAGTCTCTTGACCTTGTTTCTAGGATAGTACAAATTCTTCTAAATTTTTTTAATCCCAAAAGAAGTTAAGAGCTACCATTTATACTAATCCCTTTCCTCCCTACCTTTCAGTGTTACATTTCCAAGATGCTATACTCAACTAAAATTAACTTGAGGGATAAAGAAAGAGCTAGCAATGTTCATTCATCCATCTATTCTTTGCTCTTCTAACACATATTTATTGACTGCCTACTATCACCAGACACATTCAATATAAATAGATTAAGATATTTTCCCTGCCCTCAGTTAGCTCACAGCTTAGTCTCTAACAGGGTACATGAAACTAACTCCAAGAAATAGGTACCAAGAGAATACATTTTAAAAGTACTCTTTACCTTGACTCTGTAATCTTTATAGTATGAAGGCTCAAAAGAGTGTCACCTTTTAAACTAAGAAGAGAATATGGGAAGTTGTTCAAGTGCTAGCGCTCTAAGATACTGTACAGTTTACAGTTCTGGTATATTCTGAATTTGGAATGAGGATGTACAGAAATTAATTCAACTTGCAGTATTGTCTAAGACTGCAGCTTACATACTGGGAAGCACCTGTGAGAATGAGGTTCCCCACGAAAAACTATGCAAATCCTCAACTCCAAACTTGTTTTAAAGTCAAGAAAACAGTCACCTTGGTCAGTGCTGTCAGGTACATACCCCTTCATGTGCTCTGGCAGAAACTCAGAAAACGAATTCAGCAACTTAATTAAACCCTCCCAGGAAAGCACGTCCAAACTGGGCAATTTCTGGATGGTGAGATTTCCTTCCCTGTTGGGTCTAACTCACATCAATGTCTTAGGCTACTTCAGTAGCAGAAGGATGAAAATTTGGTTCTTTTGGCCCCCATTTAAGTGTTTTAGGCAGACAGCGAAGGAAGGTAGCTATTTTTGAAAAATCATTCCCAGAACATGCAAGAAAGAAATTGTCACTTCTCAAAAGTCTAAAAGGAAGTCTGCTAACATGGAGTTTTTGAAAGGGAAAGAAACAAAATCAATGAGAAGAAAAAATTCTGAGATTTCTGTTGAATGAAATGTTCTGATTAACACTAAAAATGTAATCCACTATACTGTAACATTTCAGGCTGAAGGGTGATTTCACCAGAGAGATTTCTAAAGCACAGAGTGAGTAAGGCAATCACTTTTTTTTTTTAATTTTCTAAATATGAAAAGAAATTTTAATCTGTAAGTTTATTATCTCTCTAGAATTTCACAACACAACAGAAGCAGACTTGTGCCTTAGATTGCTGAGATGTAGTTACAACATCAGTGAAATTTCATCATCTTCCCAAACCGCACATGTGACCTCCAACATCATGAATTCTGACTAGCCCACGTTTGCATGCAGCTCCTTAACTTAGCAATTCCAGTGCTGGTCTTTGTTTTGTTTTGCTGTCAAGCATTCTACCACACTGTCTTCTTCGCTGAAGTATTTCCACACTACATTTCCCAGGACAAAGCTATTTTGTATGCGCAGGAACTTGCTTCAGGACTTTAAACTATTTTCTATTCTACAGTGGTTAATTTTTCATTTATGTGGCACCTTACTGAAGAGTAGTCGACACAGTTAACAATACATTGTGCGACAATAAATATTTTACTGGATATATAATCTCCACAATTTCAAAGTTTTATTTTCTGTGTGGCTCTGTATAAAGCTAGAATTGTTAACATTTTGTGGATGCACATTTTTAATAATACACTCCATAATCACTATCAAACAAATGACCTGCACTTTAATAGGCGCTCCAGACATTAGCTGCCATTTCTGCTAAACTCAGTAAACTCTAATAAAGGTGTTTTATGAGCAGAGGTTTATTTTTTTTAAGAAGATATATTACATAGATTTCATCAGCACATAAAAATGTTATCTTGGGAACACTGGAAGATTCATATATTTCTAAATTACAGCACATTCCTGTCACTTTCACATGAGATCATTCTAATATTTTAAAAAATATCATAGTTTAGATTGGGTCATGTTTCACACTTTATTCCATTTGAATTAATGATGTTATTTACTTGGAACTTGATTGTATACTTGCCTCACATTCTACAAGGTAGTTCATAAGAGGCGGCAACATAATAAAGAAGGAAAATGTTATTTACTCTTTTTCCCAATTCTCAGGAGCTTGGTGTAAATTCTACCCAATAAAATGTGTTTAGCTTGTTTCTGTATTCCTTTAAGGCTCAATATACAGAAGCAGGCAGCAGGAGCGCTCACAGTCACAGCCTTTGTAGGATTTTACTCCTGAGCACCCGCAGTGCTTGCCCTTGATCTGGGAAACAAACGCATTCTCAGCTCTGGAACTCCTTGATCCAAGAAACAAAACTGTCTTCTGCCATGGAACTCCAGCTTCAGGAGTTCGGCTTTTGCTTCCCTAGCCCCAGGAGAGGCCAATAATATCAGATAGCAAGGACTCAAGTGAGTTGTGCACAATAAATATTTTCTCAGAGCAGCTATGTGCATTAAATGAGAAGTATGTACCAAACAAAAACGCTTGCATTTCTAGAAATACTTAATTTGGCTAATATCAGCTAAATCTAAACCTAAATGTTAGTCTGATGCAAGGCCAGAGGACTCACATTTTTGGTGGGAATGGCTGCCTAATTCAAGGGAGCAGGAAGGAAAAGAACAACTCGCATCAGAGTAGAAAGGGAATGGGGAGAATCAGGCTCCCATGGTGTGCATTTCAACCTGAAGAGCTCCTGACCATACTTCTGTCATCACAGGAGACACTGTGGAGTTCAGTAACAAGGCCAGCATGCCAGGAACCTCAGCCCATGGCCATTTATAATGCCGATTACTTACGGATCTGTGGTTGTCATGGCTCATGGGTTGAAGGAAGAAGGTATTTCAGTACCCTCTGGTTCTGTCTTAGTTCTGGGGTGCTAAGAGCATTTTAAGCTAGCATTTCAAATACTTATGAGCCATAGGCAGGTAGCCACACTCCAGAGACCACAATTGACCGATGTGAGGGTAGAATTAGTTTCTTATCATGGAGAAAAATCATAAGAATCAGCAAACCTGAATTGTGACAGACAACCCTAGGTAAGCCACTTGAACAATTTGGGTCTTAAATTCTCTGTTTTATAGAGCCCAGACACAAACAGGAGTAACTTGACCTTTAAGATTCAAAAGAAACATGGTTAAATAGGGCTTCTGTTTCTATCATTCTTCGTAGAAATTTTGGAAAGAATTAGGTAGCTTATCTTATCCTGCTTAACTAGTTGTCTGTAATTATCCACCACTCCTCCCAACGGTCACTGTTCTGGATAGAAACAGCGATGGAATTTTTTAGCCCTTTTACCATTTTTATCCACAAAACACACACTTAACATCCAACAGCAGCAACAATAAAAAAGATAATTGAACAAACAAATACTACCTCCCAAAAGATTCCCAAAACAAGAAATAAGTACAAACATTAAAAGGAGCCACTCTAAGACCATTTTGTGTTGAGCAGAATTTAGTGAACACGTGATGAGATAGAGCGAGCTTATGTTTCAGCAACACAAGACACTTCAGAGTGATTATTGGGCCTCCCTGTTCTTCAGAAACCCTCAGCAGCCCTGTGTGCTAATCTGAGCTCTAGCTCTGGGCAATTCTGTTCTCCTTTCCTCAGTCCCCCTGCTCCCTGCCGCTCAAAAGGGTAAATATATATATACACACACACACATATATAAGTGGTATATATAAATTTATACATATGTAAATATATATAAATGTTTTATATATATATACATATTTTTTTAATGCAGACCTACACATAACCTAAGCTCAGCCTCCTGTGGGATAACCAAACACTTTATAATATTCTCTTCCTAACAATGATCCAAGTGCTCTAGGTCTCATTCCTTCTTCCTCCACAACTGGGATAAAAGAAATTATTTATTTCTATAAAAACTTGGTTTGCAATGCTCTTTCTATCCTCCTTCCCTTTTACGTGTAATATGAGGTAATAAAACTGAATGATCTTCAAGGTTCCTACTGAATCTAGAAATCTGTGAAATAATTCGATGTTTTATTGATTTGAAATACTTCAGAATTGGCCAAATCTTTATGCTAATAATGAAGAGATATTGACAGCTCCAAGGGCTAAGAGATGAATGGCTGGGGGACGATGGAAGCTTGAAGGGTGTGTGTGGGGATGTTGCAAGTAGGGTGAGGGTGTGGTTGAGCCCTTGGCATGCTGGGCTGGTATTCCAGGTTTAGACGTAAAGTAAATAGTCAGCTGGCAGGACCGATCCTGTGTCTTTCTCCACTGATCAGTGAAAAGTATTTTCCCTCAGCTATGAACATCAAATTTGGTGTAACAACATAAAAGAAATTGCCACTGGGTGACAACCCCAAAGGTCCTTCATACTATCATTATCTGCTGAATCATAAACGTTAAGTGTATGGTACTCCATTGAATATGTCTAGAGCTAAAAATACACAGAATAGAATAACCAAATTCACAAGAAGCTAAAGCATAATGCCAAGTGTCAGTTTGTGAATTTACAAGGGAAATCGTTCTGTGTCTTTAGATGCCAAGTGGGTCTTTGCTGTAAGCTATTGTGTATTGATTTTAAAGTCTCATTCTCAGAGGCAACCTTATTTTTATTATTTGCAATTGCTTTGGGGCCACCCCAAGGTAGCCCCCAACTTATAAAAGACAAAAATGTTTGATGATCAGAGAAATATAATGGAGTAAGATTCGCATTAGGTGGGTTGACTGTGAAGGAGCTGAGGAAATTTCACCCCAAAATATGACTCCTTAGTATAAAGAATATTTTTAATAAAAGGCCATTTGAGATAGAAAAAGGAAAGCATTGGAAGGGGCTTTATCTTCATAAACCAGACTGACCCCATCAAAAGAGCAAAGGGGCAACTAACTTCCCTTCCTCTCCCAGTTATCTCAATATATTGCAGGAAAGAAGATCAAGAATACAAGCAGACCCGGCCCAAATCATTTAAATATTATACCTGTCTCTCAGGTTAACTTAATTTTCTCAAGTTAATTTAATCTGCAAAGAGAATCATGTGCGAATCACTCTGTTCCCCACCCCTTGTCCATTTGTCCTCCCTAGCACCATTTGTCACCCCTAAACAGAATGACCTGTACTCCTCATCTCTCCTCCCCTCCAAAAAGACAGGTATAAAAACGTCTGCACTTCAGTGGGATACTGAGTAGTCACTCTGTGGTTCTCCCCATGTGCATGGTAAATAAACCTTTCTCTTATTAATCTGCCTTAATTGTGAGTTGATCTTTCAGCAAAGGAAGGAAAGGGCAAGTTTCCCCTCAGTGCTACAGTTTGGCGTAGGTGGCAGGATCTCAAAGCCACACTGCTCTTCTGAAAGCCACAGTGAGGAAAATGGGAACTCCAACCAGTGAGCGACACAGTAACATAACTTACTTACCAGTCAGACTCCCATTTTCCTCTTTCTGCGTGCTCAGTTTGAGCAGGTGGTAAAAGATCATTGTCCTTTCCAAATTTAAGATCAATGACAGAAAATGTTTTTGTAAGTGACTAGTCTTGTGAGTGACTCTAGTATTATTATATTTTTTGGTACTTTGTAATATGAATATTCATACTGTTTGATTCCCTCTCCTCTCAGAAATAGCCTTTTTGTTGTTGTTCTTTCTTTTGTCTTTGCCTTTCTGTGTCGTTTTTGTCATAAAAAGGGTTACCATAGGGTAGAACATGGGCCTAGCACCTCCATGAGCCTGGCGTTGGAGCTGGCCCTGGAGGCGAGCCAGTTACAGGGTTCTGGCTAGACTGGCGTCTATTAAGACAAACTTTGCTACTTTGTTGCAGGGGGGTGGTAATGAGGTTTCCCTTTCATCCTGTTATTTGTCCCTGAGCTTGTCTTGTGACTGAGTGGGAATTTTCTCCTCAGTCTCCACCATCTGGTGAGGGGGGCGGGGCGTGTTTTTTCAGGAACATGTCAGGCAGCCAATCTGAAGAGATTGAGAGTCCAGGATGTGTAAGATTCCTACTCTTTATACCAAAGTTGTCAAGATCTAGGAGAAGTCTTTGTCTTAAAATGTCCTACCCTCTTTGTTATCTTGTCTATTTCTGAGAGTGAAATTTTGGCAATCTTGGAAACTGCCTTCTCTGTGCTCTCTCCAGGTGAAACCTGGAAAATTACCGCCTGGGTTTTCTATAAAGAGGTATTGGATTGAGTCACTTTTGAAATAAATATACCATTGAGATTAATGGCCAAAAGGTGGATCCTTTAAATTGAAAGCCTTCTAACTTAAAAAAAAATTTTTTTTAGAGATCTCTTATTCAAAACAATTGCCTTGTATTAATAGAATTTAGATGAAAAGAAAGACATTTAATATTGTGGCTATCCTTAAAAATTCTCTTGACAAAACTGAAGGCAAATATCTGATCTAAAACAAAGATATTGAACATTACCCCTGTGGGAATAATGGGACAAGCCAATTTACCTTACAGACTAAAGGTTAAAGTTCTGCACTTTTACCTCAGCAGCCTAGGTTTGGTTCCCGGACAGGGAATGAGCCTGTTCTGGTTTGATATTTGTGTAACTTTCTCCACTCATTGATTTTCTTCCCTTCTATGCAGAGCTTTTGCTTCCTTGTATTCTACAGAGACATACAGGACTTTTAGCTATTTATGTATGAATGGTCAGCTGAAAAGCTGGGACCCTAGAAAATATGACTGGATGAAATTGTGGGTTACACCTCATGTATGGCTACTCAGGCTTTTCTTTCTTTAAGCTGCTTTTGTGTGGCTTTTCTAGGTCTCATAAAAACTGTTTCCCACCTCTTTAAACACACCTCTTGCTTCCTTGATTAAGTTATAGCCTTGGTTAAGGTTTGTTGGTTTCACTTAAAAGGATACGTTACTTAAAAAGTTCAAAAGCAAAAATGTCAACTGTTTGTCTCGGCTAAAGTTTGCTCCATTCATCTTCACTCCTTTCTACTCCTTCTTCTTTGCCGATCATGGAGTTTTTGCCAATCAAAGGCAGCCAACTGTTCAGACTGTTTTTAAGTAAGACAAACGCTGAGCTGTAACCAACTCCGCTGTTGTATCTCACTCCCATTTTCTGTGCAACACTTTCTCTTTCCTGTCCATGAATCTTCTTCAACTATGCTACAACATTAGAGTCTCTCTGAACCTGTTCTAGTTCAGCTGCCCAATTGCGAATTGCTCTTTGCTCAATTGAACTCTGTTAATTTTAATTTTCATTAAAAGCGGGTTCTGAAATAGAGCTCCCAGAGATGCTCAGGAGAGCTGAGTGTCCAGATGAGGTACCCACTGGACCTGTTGTCCTTCGCTCTCTCATGGCAGCTGAGGCTTGTGGGTAAATTCTCTTCAGATTCCAAAGTGCCACAGATTTGTATTTTAAGCTGAGTTTGAGCAAATTTTTAATCCTAACTGGGTTCAGAAGAAGTTGCGATAAAAACTAAACTAGGTCTGGGATCGGATTAGATCTGATAATTAATCAGCTTAGATCCAGTCAGAGGCCTCAAATGTCTGACTAGGTCAGGCAGAAACTGAGTAAATGGCAATACCACAGGGAGCGCGAACTCCAGCTTTCGGTAATTTGCAGAAATCTCTGTGTTCTATTCCTTTGTTCTTTTTTCTTGTGCTCTTGGGTAAGGAAAAATCATTGCCTAAGTTGATCATGGGGATCTGAGAGCCAAAGCCCAAATTCAAAGTAAAAATAGGATCCTTGATTTTTAAATAACTGAGTACTCTACTATGCCATACACACATTAAGTATTAGGCCATAGAAGAGGCAAACACTTACGGAAATGGCAAAATGTTACTAAAGGCAAAATTGTTGCCAAGCTAGTAATTGCTTAAAACAATAAAATAGGTAATTAAAAGATTGATAATCTGAAAAAAATTATTTAAGAGCCAGTAAATAAAAATTCTTTATAAGAGCTATTAGAACTGCTTCTGTCTGTATGTCTATATGTCTATATTTCTATATATGTCATTTGTATGTGATATTTCTCTACCAGATTATATAAAGAACTGTAATTAATTAGCTTTTAAAAAATAATAAGCACTTAAATATTTTATCAAGAAGATAGAAACTAACTCAAATGCCTTTTAATTCATGTGACTTTAATAATATGGTAATTGACCTCTCCACAACTTTCTTTTCAATTCTGTTGCACCCTATTCACAACTTCTCTTTACATTCACCTTCAGAGGGAGATAATCAACATGGACCCAAATACCTCAGAGACACTGTGACTGCTTTTCAATATTCTCTCAAATTCTCAAAGCTGATTTAGACTCTATAACCTTTACCCAGAGGTCCACTCTTGTTCAGTATGTTGATAATCTTTTGCTCTGTAAATAGGGTGTTCTCTTAGACTCACTCTTTTAAAGACTCTAGCTGAATGATGCCATCAAGCCTCTAGGTCTGAACTCCAGTGGGTACAGACAACTGTTACTTAGGACATGAAATGTCTCAGGGCACACTTACCCCAAAATGCCTTGAGTCAATTTTGTCATAGCACTCACTAGAGCATGTACACTGGCGAAAAGAAAAGCTGCCACTATTTACACAGACTCCAGTGAGGCTTTGGAGTTTGCCATGAAATTGGCAAAATTTGGAAATCTCATTTCTTAATTTCTGCAGACATTCCTATTGCCAATGGACCTATAATATCAGATAGATTATACACTGGGCTAAACAGACTCCCCGTGGTCCCTTTTTCTGTTTGACTTGCACTTATCTCCCATCACATGGGACATATATGCAAATGGGAGATAATTAAGAAATATATAATTAGTACTGCCCTGGGATGTACAATACAATATCTCTGACCAATTTATTTCCCAGTGCACAGTTTGTAAATCTCACCAAATCTCTGGAGGAAACTGGCCCCCAAAGGTCCAAACTGTCCTTTTGACACTCCAGATAGATTTTATGAAATTACCTACAGGTTTAGGCGTTTCTCACTGTTTGGTTATTGTTTCCTCGTTGGGAAGGCCCTTGTGAAGTACTGCTAAACATTTACACTGCCATAAAAATAAAAACAAAAATCTTCCCAGATTAACACGAGCCATGCCACACTACACTAAGACAATTGGAGGATGATCCCTACATCCCTACAGGTGACCTGAAAGTGAGGATTTCCAGGGCCAGTTCCCAGGCCCCTGAAGCGGACGTCTTCACAAAGTAGAAAGCTTTTCTCATGATTATGGATCAAGAAACCCTGTTTATCAAAAACCTCTTTTTTCCTTCTTTGCCTCCCCCCCTAAAAAATAATAGTCTTTCTTAAACACTTCTTTTAAGATTTACCCTTTGAGGATTGCACATTGGAAGTTGAGTGGAGATTGCCGCAACCGATTATCCCACTCTCCCTTTTGTCTTCCACTATGACTCTTCTTTCAAACTGTGCCCTGCTCTTACTAATCCTTACTGTTTGTCCAGCAGGTCAAGCTTTACATCAGTCTTTCAAACACTAACCATACTAACTAACTAATCAATCTAATTGCTGGTTATGCCAATATCTAGATCATGCAAAGGAACCTGAATTCATTTTGTTTCTGCTGATGTAAGTGCCTGGTGGAAACAGTCTGGAAAATGAATGTATGACAAGATGTGACATCCACAACCAGAGGAAAAAACATCACGCTGCTCTTCCTGCTGACTGGTAGGGACACATGGAAACTGGAGATGTGGAAGTACCAATGAGGAAGAAGAGGCACAGCAAAGTTCAGACTGGAAGGTCACAGGTTCCAACCTAACCCTATCTGTAAATTACACTGGTCTTTTTATCTTGTGTGGTGATAAAGTATACAAGTGGTTCCCACCTAGATGGTCAGGATACTGTGGACTTTGGTATCTGACACCCTCTGTTACCAGGTACTCCACTTTAAATGCCAGCAAAATTACAAACTTAGGCTCTTTCATTCATAAAATTGTACCAAGCAAAGGTACTAAATGTGGTATTAAATGTCTAAAAACCCACTTGTATATCATAATTCTGAGTTCTTTTTGGTGCTCAGGACTCTTTGCCTGGCATTTGGAGCTCATGAGATTGAAAAGACCATTTTGAATCTCTCCATGGTAATAGAACAAGAGTTCAATATCACCATGCAAGCATTGGGAGCACTTCAGTTAGAAGTCAGCAGCTTAGCCTCTGTTGTATTTGAAAACCACCATGAGGAGCTTGCATGATTATTGGCAAAAAATCTTTGATGTGAAACCACACAGGGCAAGTAGAGACTGTGATCTACACCTCTTAAAAGACAAGCTAGGCCGGGCATGGTGGCTCATGCCTGTAATCCTAGCACTCTCGGAGCCCGAGGTAGGCAAATCGTTTGAGCTCAGGAGTTCGAAACCAGCCTGAGCAAGAGCGAGACCCCATCTCTACTAAAAAAATAGAAAGAAGTTAGCTGGACAACTAAAAATATATATAGAAAAAATTAGCCAGGCATAGTGGCGCATGCCTGTAGTCCCAGCTACTGGGGAGGCTGAGGCAGGAGGATTGCTTGAGCCCAGGAGTTTGAAGTTGCTGTGAGCTAGGCTGACGCCATGGCATTCTAGCCCGGGCAACAGAGTGAGACTGTCTCAACAACAACAACAACAAAAAAGACAATTTAAATATTCTCCATCAGATTAATGAAGACCAATTCCCAAGAAGGGGAGACTGTTTAAATGGGGTATAGGGAAATGTGCTTAGATCTGTTCTTTTCTACTTATTTATTCTCATTCTAATCTAGGTTCCTGTCTCCCTTTTCAGATCTCTTGTTACTTTAATAACCAGATCTCTCTCTCCATAGCCACTGACTCAGCTTTAAATGTGTGAAACTTCTAGGGACATTCCAGACAGGGGGAATGAAGGAGCTCAGGAAATTTCACCCCAAAATATGACTCCTTGGTATAAAGAATATTTTTAATTAAAGGCCATTAGAGATTAAAACACAAAAGCATTGGGTGGGTCTTTCCCTCGATCAGACTGACCCCATCAAAAGATCAAAGGAGAAATTGACTTTATTTCCCTTTCTCTCCCTATTATCTCAATATATTGCAGGAAAGAAGATCAAGAATGCAAGCAGACCTGGCCCAAATCATTTAAATATATTATCTGTCTCTCAGGTTAACTTAATTTTCTCAGATTAGTTTAATCTGCAAAGAGAATCATTTACAAGTCAATCTGTTTCCCCCGTCCATTTGTCCTCCCTATCACTATTTGTCACCCCTAAACAGAATTACCTGCACGCCTCATCTCCCCTCCCTTCCAAAAAGACAGACTTAAAAGTATCTGAACTTCACTGGGATACTGAGTAGTCACTTTGTGATTCTCCCCATGCTCAACGTAAATAAACCTTTCTTTTATTAGTCTGCCTTAACTGTGAGTTGATCTTTCAATGAACTTTTGAGAGCAAGGGCAAGTGTCCCCTCACTCCTACAACTGCAAATTTAGCTACCTTTTCATTATACCAAACTACACGTGTTTAAACACAGCAAAGAAATGTAAAAAATTGTTATACTGTGTAATAATGGATTACGTTCTTAAAATTATTTTGTTCTCCCTGTTTGAAATAGAGACCAAATGCCTAAAAATAGTTTTAAACATATTAAAACTTAAACATTTTAAGTTTTATATATTTATATATTTTTTTCTTTTGAATACACATTTAAAAATAACTAACTTTGACATTGTAATGATTGCACTTTGAAATTATGGTAGCATTTGGTTGCATAAAATATTTATTCAGTTCAACATCAATGAAACCATTAGCACTGAGTGTTGTAAATAAGAATGATAATTGAAGGTAATCTGATATATAACAGGTCATTTCTTAATATAATACAATTTCAAAAATTTAGGATTTGACCTTTAAAAGCACTAAATATGACCATTAAGGACAGCAAGCAAGGATCTATTTTAAGGAATCCTTCTCAATTTTGCCAAATTATTTCTTATAATAAACTGCCAAGTTTATTTTCTCCCTTGTTTTAAATATTTTAAGGGATAGCATTTCCTCAATTTCATTATAAGAAACAATTTCAGAGGTTAATAGATTTCATAGTCAGGAATTTTTTTCATGAAATTTGGCCTGAATTTTCTTTTAAAAAAAAAATTCACTCTATTAGTCATAGTCATATCATCCTGTAGCTTACTAAATAATTTCTCTTCTGCCTTGATGTTTACACCACCCAATATCAGTAGGCAGTTATTTTTGTCCTTCCATAGTCTTTGCCTCACCAACCCATATATATTTAATTCTCTTAATCTCTCCTCATGAATCAATCACCTCAGATCTTCATCACTCTTTTTTTAAATCATAAAATGGTAGTATTTTATTTATTTATTTATTATTATTTTTTTATTTCAGCATATTATGGGGGTACAAATGTTAAGGTTACATATATTGCCCATACCCCCCTCCCCCCTCGAGGCAGAGCTTCAAGCATGATCATCTCCCAAACGTTGCACATCTCATTCATTATGTTGTATGTACGCATCCCCTCCTCCCCCCTCCCACCTGCCCTACACCCGATAGATGTTATTCCTATATGTCCACTTAGGTGTTGATCCGTTAATACCAATTTGCTGGAGAGTACATGTGGTGCTTGTTTTTCCATTCTTGAGATACTTCACTTAGTAGAATGGGTTCCAGCTCTATCCAGGAAAATGCGAGATGTGCTATATCACCATTGTTTCTTAAAGCTGAATCGTACTCCATGGTATACGTATACCACATTTTATTAATCCACTCATGTATTGATGGGCACTTGGGTTGTTTCCACAACTTTGCAATTGTGAATTGTGTGGCTATAAACATTCGAGTGCAGGTGTCTTTTTTGTAGAGTGTCATTTGATCTTTTGGCTAGATGCCCAGTAGTGGAATCGCTGGATCAAATGGTAGATCTACTTGTATCGTTTTAAGGTATCTCCATATTGCTTTCCAAGGAGGTTGAACTAGTTTGCAGTCCCAAATCTTCATCACTCTTTTTGGATGTCTTCTAGTACTTTCCACTGTGTTTGTATCACTCTGATAATAGAGCATCCAGAATGAAACACATTTCTTTGTGTCCTAGGTTGGATATAGAAAGGATCATTTATTGAAAAAATCTTTTATGATATACTTTCACTTCATGTAAGTAGATGAGTTCCTGGTAACTTTTGTACAAATCCAATGATTGTACACTAAATGGTAACTTAAAAGCACCTGTTCTATACAGAACTTTTTTTTTTTTTTGGTAAGGCAAAAAATAAATATTTACTCTGTGTGTGTGTGTGTGTGTGTGTGTAGGGAAGAGGGTTAGAAATCCTCTTTATTTAATAGCCAACATTAATAGAGTTATTAAAGTGTTTTTACATGCTTTTTATCTCTTTTTGCCTTCTCACCCCTATATGAAGTATGTAATGCTATTTCCATTTTATGAACAAGAGAACCAAATCTCAGAATGTTTCATGAACTTGGTCTGAGTGATAAAAGAGGAAATGGAAGAACCATATCCTACCAAGGTCTGTTGCTTGCACGAAACAATTTTTAAAATAGGAAGCCTGATATATAAGACTAGGGACAGAATTTGGGATCATGCAAAGTGTTTGGAATCTTGGTTCTTCCATTGACTCTAGGCTACTATGAGTAAATTGGATAGCCATTGTAAACCTGAGTTTTCTCATTTAAAAATGGACAGAATGTTCTATACTTTCAAGAGAGGGTGTGAGGGGTTAGATAAGACAACCAATGAAAAAATGTAAATCACTCAGTGGAAGCACACCCTCCCTCTCCTGTTTCTACTGCCCAGTACAATGAAAGTATAAATTTAGATTTTCTAGAACTCAGTTATAACTGTCATCTCAGGTCTCGATATGGTGTGGCAGAGAGGTTTTCACAGTATAATATACATCTCCAATGTCCCATGGACACTAGTCCCATGGACACTAGATATTCCTTAAAACAAGAAGACATAAGTAGAGTAAACTTATTTATTATTGTCTATTATATAACTTATGTTTCTAAAATTTAAACAATAATAACAAAAATATAAGCTACATTTTACTCAGCAAAAACTACTGGTAGTCTGAAACAGTGTTTTTTACACTAAGAGATAGTTGTAACAAACATTTTCCCAGTGCAATCCAGGCATGAATAGCTTCAAATAGTTCTTCTCCCACCATACAGAAGACGGCAGAGTATGCATCTATTGCAGATCATACTTGGTGTGTTGCTGTGGGGTATGAACCTCCCAGAGCCCCAGACAGTGAGACATAGAAATACTGGGAGGTGATGCCCTTTCAGTACAACTCAAGAGACCTCAAACACTCAGCACTTCCTGTCTTTTCCTCAGGATACATTGACCCATATTGAGATACTCTGAATTCAGAGTATAGGAAACAGTGAAATAGTATAGATTAGTGACATTTAGTTTTATCAGTGCAATGGAATATTTACAGAAAATGTTAAACTTTGCCTCAGTTCTCTAATTCTGGCAAACATAATTAAAGAAATTTAAAGAAATTCCCATCTTTTTTTGTTGTTGTTGTTCTGGGAAACTGCTTACAGCAAAGAACTATTCATTCTCACATGACTTAGATAAATTCTATGGATGAGTCATTTGTTTATTTAGCGAAGAATGGGCACAGACCCTCCAAATTTACATTCTTTGCCTAATAAGTAACTAGCTGAACTTTGCATCCCCACTGATCAATCAGAACAAAGTACTTGTTGACCTGACTTGACCAAACTTTAGTTAAGCTTCTCTTTTCCCCATTGGACCTTGCACTTTGACCCACCCTCAGCCTGAGCCAGCTGAATAGAGGACAGACCTTCTTTAATGACCTTGCCCCCAAACTAGTGGACCACAGAGAACTATATTCCCTGATCAACTGCCTGATTCAGGCTCTTTCTAGTCTTGTTTACTCCTCCCTATGAAAGAAAAGCCCTTTTCTGCCTGACCTTCAAGGCACTTCCCCACCTTGTGGTCAGAATGTTCTCCCTATTGCAATATCTTTCAAATGGTCTTTCTTTATATAAGTCTGGATTTGTCTTTATTTGACAACACATTGGATAAAACAGATAAAATTTTATGAGACTTCTGTCACATCCGTTTAGCTTTATTTAATGAGATATTTGAAATATATTTAATCAAATTACATTAAGAAATATGTATTCTAGTTACAGTGAATTCTCAGTGTTCATAAGAAATGAACTTATTTAAAACTTATGATGAAAAATTTTAGATGCCAGTTTAAAATATACAAGAGGGTACATAGTTTTCCAAAATTATTATAGGAGTTACATGAGCAAAAGAATTTGAGGACCTCTGCTCTAACAAATGGAATCTAGGAAAATAAATCATTGGGAAGATGTGGTTCTATTTCAGTTTTGCCACCAGAGCCTTTTTGATTTATAACTTCTCCCTCTGAGAAAGGAGCAAGACATTTGTATTTACATCTTTTGAAAAGATGTCTTCACATGGGTTATTTGGATTTCCCTTCTGGGCGAGTGGGTAGTGTGTGCATGTGGGAAGTACCAGGCGTGCTGCTGAAGCTGGAGTTCTGGGAGCAGGGCCAGGGTCCTGTAGCTTCTGAGTGTGGAGGAAAGTAGAACTCAAAGCACAGACCTGCACAAACGTGATCTGGGGAAGCCTAGGGACAGCCTCAAGGGGACGATGTATGCAATCGCATGGCAGAGATGGAAACCAGAGACATTGACAGAGCTAGGAGAAAGGGTTTGGTCAGCAGGAGCGGCCAAGTATAAGTGGGAACCTGGGGTCCAAGGGCAGAGAGGGATTTATTACATTAAGGGCCTTGAGCTGATTAGGGTGTTCCCGAGACCCAATGGTAGAGTAGAATGTTTAGAAATTGACTTTACATATCAAGTCTCACATTTTAATGATTTTTCTTGCTTATCCCAGCCCTTGCAGCTTTACTTTACTGGTGATATAAACAGAAAGGAAGTCATGCTACTACTTTCTAGGGTTTTTGTCCCAATTAAAGTACCTCCTCCAATGAATATTTTGTAGTGTATGTAGCTCATGGATTATCTCCTTATCTCTCTCTAAATTTTACTTTTGTTAAGATAATTGGCATCCTTTGGAAGTCTTTTTTATATTGGTCACAGTTAGGAGATGTTGGTGAAAGACTAACTACAGAGGCTTGGGCAGGGTAAGGGGACAAACAAGCAATACTGAGGTGCCAAGAGACCAGCAGCAGCAGCAGGAAGCTGTGACTATCCGTAAGCCGGAGGGGCAGGGGATTGGGAGAGCATGACCAGTGCCCAGTGAGCCAGAGACTGCAGGGGGGCTGGGGGCTGGAGCCACAGCTGTGGAGCCGGCTGGGATCTACCAGAGATGCTGCCCCTAAGTGGGTGAAGTCTCTCTCCCTCCACGTTTTGACTTCCTCTGGTGCCCCACACACTGGCCCAACGAATGAGAAGCCAGCAGGCAAGGGAGCCTAGGGGAAGCAGCCCACAAGAGGCTGACCTCCCAGGACTCACAGCAGGGCAGGTGAGGGTGGAGAATGTTTGGGAAGGCAAATGGAGGGAGCCTAACCTTCGACGTACTTCTTAAGGTTCGGTGCCTCATATATCTTACTGATTTACTTTTTCTATTTTTTTTATAAGCATGATGGGAAATGCGAACCACTCTCATTTTCAAATCCCAAACCTCCTTCACTGAATATGATTTGAATATCTTCACTTTGTTCCCCTTCTATGCAGAAAGCTTTTGTGTGTACTGATTTTTATTAATTTGGAGAGACATAATGCTCAATATAAATAATTATGACAAAATATTACAATTTTTATTAGAAGCATGACAGAAATTGATTTGGTAGACCCACTTATCTACTAATCTTTCACCTTTATTAAATAATGAAAAATTCTAGCATTGATTTGTTCTTTAAAATTTATATTAGGTCAGTGAAATGTCCGATTTCAAATCAAAAGTTTAGTTTATTATGTCTCAGACAAGAAGCAGTACATGAAATGTCCGATTTCAAATCAAAAGTTTAGTTTATTATGTCTCAGACAAGAAGCAGTACAATTAATCAAAGTTGTGCCTAAACTATTGACACAGTTTTGTCTTCTTAATGGTACCTTGTTTATGCCAGCAGCAAAGAAGCCTGGAGAGTGAGTGGCAATGAAATAGTGAAAGATGTTTTCCACAGTGTTTTGAGAATTGAATATTTTTCCTTGCAGGAAGTGGTCCAAAGCCTGGAAGAAGTGGTAGTCAGTTGGTGCAAAGTCTGGTGAATACAGTGGATGACAGAGAGTTTCCAACTCCAACTTCTGTAGCAGCATTGTTTGTGCGACATGTGGTCAAGCATTGTCTTGCAAGAAGATTGGCCTGTCTCTATTGACCAATCTTGGCTGCTAATGGTAAGCATCCTCATCATTTCATCCAATTGGTTGCAGAAGACATCCGCTGTAATTGACTGAAAAGGTTTCATGAAACTGTAGTGGATAACACCATAGTTGGACCACTAAACAGACATCATTAGCTTTTTTTTGATGAAAATTCAGTTTTGGACTGTGCTTCAGCATTTCGTCTTTATCCATCATTGTGCTGAATGCTTGTGATTGTCAAAAAGGATCCATCTTTCATCCCACATAACAATATGATGTAGAAATGGTTTTCCTTTATGTTGTGACAGCAAAGAAAGGCAAGCTTCAAGATGATTTCTCTTCTGACACTCCTTTAATTCATGCAAAACCCATCTATCCAGGCTCTTTACCTTACTAATTTGTTTCAAATGGTCCAATATTGTTGGAATAGTAACATCAAACCTTGCTGCTAATTCATGCACAAGTTGAGATGGATTCACTTCCACTACAGCTTTCAGCTTATCATTATCCACCTTGGCCTCAGGTCACCCACATAGCTCATTTTCAAGATTAAAATAACCAGAATGGAACTTCCCAAACAATCCACGTACTGTGTGTTCATTAGCCACATCCTTCCCAAACACTTCATTGATATGTTCAGCTGTCTGAGCTACATTGGTTCCACAAGGGAACTCATATTCAAAAATAACATGAATTTTTGACATATCCATAGTTTCACAATTGCTGTAAAAAAAATTGAAAGATAATCACAAGCCAAAATGTGCATGTGAAAGAATGAGGATGTACCTTCACAATAAAAATAAAATATGAAAGTGTCAAAGTGAAATATCAGAGATTTCAACTGTCAAACTTAATATTTAAGGAACTCAGACATTTCATACTTAATAACCTACTGTTTATTACCTCTGATTGAATTAACTTATTGGTATTTCAATTTTTAAAAAGATGATGAATTTCCAGAATTGTCTTTGTTTACTTTCATGAAATTAAGTACTGGCTTTTTGTGCTTCCTATTTCCCTTTTAATATCTATAATATGTATTTTTTAAAAAATTTTTTATTGTTAAAGGTGTTAAAAGTCACCTTAAATTTCTGTAGTTTTGTAATACGTCTTTTAGTGGTAGATATTTTTTTTTTTTTTTTTTTTAGAGACGGGGTCTCGCTCTTGGTCAGGCTGGTTTTTGAACTCCTGACCTTGAGTGGTAGATATTTTAATAACATTTTAATATTCAATATATTCAAATAATATTGGATCCACTAAAGTTGAACTTGAAAGTAAACTTGAGACATGAATTAATTTTACTATACATTTATTCAACAAACATCTATCTATTGAGCACCCATGCTGTGCAAGATATTAATGGCTAGCATTTGCTGAGTGTTCAACTTGTGCCAGACATTGTGGTAAGTACAGTCAAGGGATTATTTCACTTAACCCTCACAATAACTCCAGAAAGTAGGTTTCATTATTATCATAGATTTTTTCTTAAAGAAACTGAAGCAGAGAGCAGTTAAATGACTTGCCCAAGGACCCAAAGCTAGCGAGCAGTAATTGGTATTTTAACTGAAAGAGTCTGAGTCCAGAGGCCATGTTTTTAATCATTGTGATTATTTTTTTCTTTTTTCCAATGAGAAATACATTTTTTTACTCCTATAGTGTAAAAATATGTGCTTCAGGATTTGTGGAACACTTGAGAAGCATTTTCTGCATCCTTAATCATTATTTTAATGAGATATGGTTTAGAAGAAATAGTGAAGAATAGCTCCGCCATCACTGAGCTTACAGCCTGTTGGCATAGACAAAAGATGGACAATCTACAGCTCAAATCTGGTTTGCTGCCTGCTTTTATAAATAAATTTTTATTGAAATACAGCCATGCTAATTTATGTGTTGTCCATGATTGGTTTTGTGCTACAAGGGCAGAGTTGAATAGTTATCACAAATACTGCAAACTTGCAAGGACTAAAATATTTACTTCCTGGCCCTTTACAGAAAAAGTTTGACAACACTTGGTAGAGATGTCTACAGAATTAACCATAAAAAAAGGCAGTATGTATTCAACATTTTTTAAAAGTGCAGTTAAACTACAATGATTAAATGATTCATTACAGCTTGAAAACATGAAGAGTGGAAAGTTTTTATGAAGATGACAGTTTTAACCAGGGTTCTCCAGAGAAACAGAACCAATGGTATATAGAGATAGAAAGATAAGATGGAATTTATTATGGGAATTGGCTGATAAATTGGCTGATAAATGCTGTCTGCAAACTGGAGAACCACAAAAGCGGGTGGTGTAAATGAACCGGAGACTGAAGGCCTGGATCCTGGGGGTTCCTGGTGTAAGTCCTAGAGTCTGAAGGCCCGAGAACCCAGAGTTCTGATGTCCAAGGGCAGGAGATGATGTTCTAACTCCAGAAGAGATAGCTAATTCTTCCTTCCTCCACCTTTGTGTTCTATCCAGGCTCTCAATGGATTGGATCATACCTGCTCACTTTGGTGAGGATAGATCTTCTTTACTCAATCTACTGACTCAAATGCTAATCTCTTCCAGAAACACCCTCAACAGACATACCCAGAAATAATGTTTTGCCAGCTATCTGGGTATCCCTTAACCCAGTCAAGTTGACACATAAAATTAACCATCACAATGACCATATGATTTGTACCTTGAAAAGTAAATGGAGCCATGTAAGCATTTACAGTTACCTGAAGCCAGTGTCTCAGAGGAAGAACCAGGTACCATGACTCTCCTCCCCTATTTTAAGACTATTAGAATGACTCTGTTTTTACTCCTTCCCCATCACTACACTTGCCAGACCGAAAGTCCCAAAGTATTTACAGGCGTCTCCTCAAAAGACCAAGAAATTCTACCCACAAGATGTCTCATTATTCTCACCAAAGTGTTCCAGACATGGGCAGGCAAATGTAACTCTTCTGCCTCCACTGCAGATCCCAATAATTTCAGTACAGAGGAGGAACAACCCAGGTTATGTTCCCAAGGTTATGTTTTTGTTCAATTCTACATTGATGGTTATACTTCTAGAACATGCACATCTTCTGTTTCTGGCTGTTGCAGCCTTCTCCTGTTACCCTCCTGATGGCCGAGCCTCAAAATGATCTCTTTTCTCATAAGAATTAGTGACAGTCTAATTGTTTTTGGTTAACAGAAAAGTCCTTTGTAAACTTAGATTATTTTTTAATGAATACATCTTTTTGGAAAATTTACAAACATTTATAAACATACAATGGAAGGTAAGGTGGCAAAGGGCACACTCAGAAAACTCTTTACCAGAGCCATTCCTACTGAGTCATATGAAAGCCCAAAAGAGTTGTATGTCAGAATAAATAGAAAATAAAGTGGGAGGCCACAGAGACCAGAAAAGAGAAGACTCTGTGACCCTGTAAGTCCTTACTTGACATGCCTACTTGGCCACAGTGAATACTTACAAAGCTTTGACCTCTTCCAGTTGTTTTCCTTCCTATGTATTTCCAATTTGCTAGAGGTTACTAAATATGCAACATACCCCTCATTTCCTAAAAAGAGAGATATGACTTTCACCTGAAACCAGAGCTATGAGAAACCCAAAAGGAAATCCTTTGTTGAGAAGGGATGAGAGTCAGCAGGAACTAGAAGGTGAAGGAGGAAGCTGAATTGTCATAGGAGGGGCACCTTGGCTCTAAGTCCAAACAAATCTTACTTCTCTGGAAACAAATGAGGAGTTGGCAGGAAGGCAGTTTCAGTTAGGGCTCAAGCATAGAAAATTATGGCATAAACTTGGATCCCTGCCATGACACAAAAGATTTGGAAAATTAGAGCACATTTTCTTGACTTAGATAGACTCATTCCATAAATCAAGTAAACCTAAGTAATGGATTGGCACTATGGAAGTGTAAATATAATAATTCCCAAATTTATTACTTGTTAGTTCTTGCTATCAGCCTAGTTTTGATCCTTAGCTATGAGTTATATATAAGTCAATGAAAGATGACTTTTATTATAGGCATCATAATTTAAATCAAAAAGGAGCAAAAGAGAAAGGACTATGTGCCTGGGAAGTGAGGCTGAGAATATAAGAACTAATTCTAGAGCTACAAGTAAAGGACCCAGGCTTTCTCCTTTGATTTCTAACATAACCTCCGAGAAAGCAGTGGATGGCGAAATAGGCTGGCTTCTCCCAGTTGTCTTTCTGTCCTATCACTATTTCTCTATACCATCTTCTAAGCTAAGTCTGAAAGAACTGGAAAAAGAGAGGAAGCTGAAGCCTGATCATCCCAAAATGTAAGAGCACAAATTTCTATTTCCATGTATAACTGCCATGTTTGCTGTAATCTTTTGTAAAGTTATGTTTAAAGGTAAATGCTTCCCTATGGTTTGATTCCCTGTATCTGTGGATACTCCTAGAGCTGTCTATCAAATTTGATTGTCTCCATCTTCTATGGCAGGATAGTTGTGGCTGGCTACTTGGCTGCCGAACAAGGGGGTGAATTTCCTAGCTCCCCTTGCCTTGAGGGGTGGCCATGGACTAAGCTTCTACCAATGGAATGTGAGCCCAGTTGATGTAAAATGTTTTTTCCTTACTTCTCTCTCTAGCCATAGGTTTCAACTCTTTGTCCCTTCCAGCTAGCTGAAATGATTAGAACAAACATGAAAGCCATGCATTGAAAACAGGATAGACAGGCAGCCCAAGTTCATGAGCACATCAAGCAAAGCTGTCCTCCAACTTCTGCCTATCAGGGGAGAGAGAATAAGCAAATTTATTCTTAAGCCACCTTTTCATTAGATCTTTTGTGGTAGCAGGTTAGCCTTTTACTCTAACTTATGTCCATTCACATTTAAAGAAGACACATTTTTTATAATATATATTAAAATCAATTTTTTATTTTAACAAAAAAATGCAATCAACTATTTTTTAATAAAACAGACAATTTTAGAACGGTAGAACATAAGATAAAGTACCAATTTCCCTCCTGAAATTTAGTTTCTTTCTTAGCCTTTCCAATACCTAAGTCTTACACCTAGTATTAATAATGATTTTTTATCTATTTTTATTCAAATTTCCCCCAAGTTTAATATGGACTCAAAACTTCCATGGCTTCCTTATTTAGGTCTCCTGTGTGAGGATCCATATATATATAATATATGTTTTATATATATATATAATATCACCATATAATATAATTATGGTTATATGGCCTCAGTTCCTACTGACCCATCTGCAATAACAGAAGTCCCCATTCACTGACCCCAGAAGTCTCTAGCTATTTTTCACCAGGTCTAAGTGAACATCCTCTAGTCCCCTTGCTATTAAGTTCTTAATAAACCATAGAAATAGATTCCTTGTTTAAGAAAGTTTAATAAAAAAGCACAATTATTTGAATTATTTTGTAATTCACCTATGAAAATGAAACACTTTTGCATTTCATTTTCATAGTTGAATTACAGAAATAAGACACATTGCAACTTTTATCAGCAGCATTGGTATACTAAACTATCACAGAAATCCATACCCTTTAATCATTTGTCTTCCATGATAAAAATACCTGAAGTCAAGAATGAGATCTGTCTTGTTCACCATTTTTTTGCCAAGCAGCTGGCACAGGGGCTGGCTGTTACAGACACTCACTAAATGTTTATAAATGAATGAATAAAGGATGATTTTTTTCCCTCAATAACAAAGCTCAGTAGCTATTTTTATTAATGCTGAATTCTTGTGAAGGTGTTCCATGCATTTTCTTGGTTCTGGCAACATAATAGGCATATGACAATGGGTGTGATATGAATGTATTAATAGAATGTACTTTGGACCATTTATATGTGAATGCTCATGACTGATTACTGCTTCCAAAGGTTGAAAGTTACCCTGATGGCTGGGCGTTGTGGCTCACGCCTGTAACCCTAGCACTCTGGGAGGCCGAGGCGGGCGGATCGCTCAAGGTCAAGAGTTCGAAACCAGCCTGAGCAAGAGTGAGACCCCGTCTCTATTAAAAAATAGAAAGAAATTAATTGGTCAACTAAAAATATATAGAAAAAATTAGCTGGGCATAGTGGCGCATGCCTGTAGTCCCAGCTACTAGGGAGGCTGAGGCAGGAGGATCGCTTGAGGCCAAAAGTTTGAGGTTGCTGTGAGCTAGGCTGACGCCATGGCACTCACTCTAGCCTGGGCAACAGAGTGAGACTCTGTCTCAAAAAAAAAAAGAAAGAAAGAAAGACAAAAGTTACCCTGATACAGGGAGAGTTACAGGTGAGAATCCAATCAATACTTCCTGGATATATATTTTTTTAGATACTATGTTATGGTCTGAATATATGTGTCTACCCCCACACTCATTCATATATTGTAACTTAACGCTCACAGTGTGATGGTATTAAGAGGTGGGGCTTTTGAAAGGTGATTAGGTCATGAGGGCTCTACCCTCATGAATGGGATTGGTGACCTTATAAAAGAGGCCCCAGAGAGCTGCCCTGCCCCTTTCACCATGTGGGGGACACAGTGATAAGGTGCCCTCTATGAACTAGGAAACAGGCCCTTGTCAGACACCGAATCTGCTGGTGCCTTGACTTTAGACTTCCCAGCCTCCAGAACTATGAGAAATAAATTTCTGTTGTTTAAAAGCCACTCAGTCTTTGATATTTTGTTATAGCAGCCTGAAAGGACTGAGGTACAAGTTATGGTACCTGTCCTTCTTTGGTGTCTGTTACCTGGCTTGATACAGTCAACTGAGTCTTCAGCCTTAGTGCAGAGGGTTAGCATACCAAAAGAAAGTTCAGAGATAGGATCAGTGTCTCTTCAAAGTTATCAATTTACTTTTTTCTCCTTTCCATACACTTTACCAAAACATGGCCAAGTGATTGGATGACACTGTTTTCACGGGGAACTTGACTAGTGATGAAACTGGTTCGGAAACTCTACATTAACTAGTGTCAGAATAACAATGGCTCCAGTGAATTCAGCTCCTTTTTTTTTTTTTTTTTAACTCTGTCTCAAACTGTTTTTGCCTAGTAATGATTTCTATTTTGCATTTTGTTTCTCTCTCGATTTCTCCCTTGGCTCTTAGAGAGGAGTAGGGAGAGAGAGAGAAAGAGAGAGGAGGTAAAGCTCCATAACAGGAAAATGAAAATTAAGAGTCGAGATAAATGACTTCCTGGGAAGTAGGGGCAGGCTAGAGTACTAATGGATGGACAAGACTGTAAGGTCAATGGCCAATTGCTGGTTTGGGCTGGTTGAAGTTGGATTTGGGTTTCTCCACTCATTGTCTGCAGCTATGCTGCTGCCTGCTATTAACCAGATACTCAATCGTATTTGTAGTGTGTGATTATTCCTCACCCACCACCACCTGGGATCTTTCTACTGCAACACTACAGCCAAGGCAAAGGATTGAATTGAGAATGCCCAACCACATCAAACCCAATTTAGGATAGAAAACTAATGGATAGGCAAGCAGGACCAGTTGAAAAACAAAACTTACAGATCCAGCAGCCTATGCTGAAACAATCCTGTCAGGAGGGAGCAGGTGTCGGGGTCTCCTGTAGCTCATTTCTAGAAAGCAAATAATCAGAGTGGCTCAGCAGTCTTGTAGCTCAAAAGCTCTTTCCCCTTCCACTTCCCAAATTTATATTGCCGTCAAATTTGCCCTAAGCCTGAGGATATCGCTTCCTACCTAAATGGGATTATCCATAAAAGCCTTAATATAGTTCAGGTCACATAGCAAATCATCAACAAATGTTAGCTATTATCATCAGTATTGTTATTAATTTTAGCCAGGTGTTCACCCTCAGGTACTGAGAGGAAGCAATTTTGGGCTAAGATCCAAGTATCAACTATAACTGTCATGAAACATGAAATATCTATGATAGCCTGTGTATAAGACAACCTTGCAAAGGAGTTGAGTCTAATAAGTTTTGTATGTCTGTTGCTTTATTTCCATTAGACAGTCTAATTTCTCTTTGGCCAATATGGGAGAAAACTATAATTGGAAATATAAGAATTGCATATTTCCATTTAATAATAAAAAAAATGTATGTTTTCAAAAGGCTTGGTGGTACTCAGATGGTTTAGGAATTCTATTTATCTATCGTCTACATTTTCTTAGAATCTGTCTCCATAAAATCAGATGATTCAGAAACTGTATGCAGGAAGGGAAAAAAAGAGGAAAGAAAAATAACTTGAAGTGTGTACAAGTAGACATTCAACCCATTAGCAAGTAATATCCAGAAAAGACAGTTACCATATGGACTGCCGTTACTGCAAAACTTCTTGCTCCCCTTAAGGGGAGGGGCTGCTAAGAGGCTGAGGGATGGTTGTTAGAATGAAACCTCACCCTTATTGCTTCTCTCAGGAGCAAGTTTTTTTTTTTCCCCTTGGCTGACAGAGGCTGTTGCCTTTAAGGCTTCATTTTCTTTGTAAGCCTTTTTGAATGTTAATGTCTTTGCAACTCATTAACCTGGGGTAGTTGTTTTGCACTCTGAGCACCAAGACATCTCATCAGGATGAACTGGGGCAAGGCAGCCTCTAGAAACACACCTGGGTCTCTGGGCAGTCATCTGCAGGCGATTGCCTCCAGGTGTTTGCCAGTGGGAACCCATTGAAAGTCAATGCAATTTAGAGCAATTTCTCTGGCAGTGGAAATTAACCTGCAGGAATCTGCCGGCAACAGGTATATTTTAGGGCAGTCATACTAGCGTCCTGCACTGCGGAGACAGGACCTCGACTACCAGGTGTAGTGCAGAAGGCTGGATAATTGGAGGAGGCAGGAAATCAGTGCAGAGAAGATGGCCAAATTACAGGTCAGCATGGGTTGGTATAATTATTGGTTAACCCTCTCCTGCCTGTTAACCAAAAACCATTTGTGTATTTGAGGAACCGGGAAATCTTTGCTGAAGAGGAAAGAATTATCACTCACTGCTCAAGCAGACTGAATTTTTTGATAGCTGAGGTTTTCAGCAAATTGTTTTTGGTTTAGTGTTTTATACTCAGAATTGACGATTGCTAGAAATCCACGGATCTTTAGGAAGGCACAGGAGAAGTGAATTTTAAGTGCTTGAAAGCCTCCTGCTTCAGAAACAAACATAATTTTACCCAGTGTGTTTGGCCCTTTCTACCTCTTTTGGAAAGACAGGGAGAAATATGCAGATTCAGGGAAGGGTATCTGTGCTCTGTACCTTCATTTCTCTTGGAAGTGTATTTCTATCTTTGCTCCCCCTCCTTCCTCATAGTTTGACTCCTTGATATAATTATTTTTCCCCCAGGTTTTTAATGTCTATTGTTCCTTCCATGTAATTTAGTTCCTTAAATAATTTTGAAATTAAAAATATCCAAAGTCCTGAACCGAACAAATTTCTAGCCATAGCATAAAATTTAATCCAAATCTTAAATCTTGATATAATATCCATGACATATACCAGTGGAATTTGTGTGATACAGGCTTTTGGCATTCTGATCTAAAATTTATGATATTCTTAAGAATGAAATAGAAATGTATATTTATTATTGCCAAAGTGCTACCATAATTAATGATTATTGTGAAAATAGTTAATTTTATCTATAAAAGCAATTATTTAGCATTTTCAAAGAATTGAACAGGGCAATAAATTGATAGTTCTTACGAATATAAATAAAGTGTTGGATAAATAACTTTAGGAGGAACATATCCTTTTTTAAACCAGTGCATGCTTATAGAATTTAAATAATAAAAGAGGATAATTAAGATTAGTATAAATCATAATTTTAATTTTTATAAAATTGTTTGACTTAGTAATATTCATAACATTAAACAAAATTATACTTAAGTTTTGTATTTGGTATTTAGCTAATTCTATTTATGCCAAGATTTCTGTCAAGAAAAATTTCTACTTGGAATTTCTGATGATTTTTGAGGATGAATTGAAAGCAGATGTCAACTTTGCCACCTCAAAATTTTCATGAGAAAAATTTCCCAAGTATTTCTAGTTGATCCAGACACAATAAGGAAAATGACATGAAGGAAATAAAAAAAAAAAATACTCTACACATTTTGTTCTTCCTAGTGAAACTTCAAAGCAAGAGACATTGCAAGACTACTTTAAGAAAACAATTACTTGTAATTTTGAGTCTACAGAGGTTGAATGTCCTAGTCCAGTGTTCTCAGAGTGTTGTTCCTGAGCCAGCAGGCCAGCGTCACCTTAGGTAGCTCTTGTCGGAGCCCTCCAGTGGTCCTGCGGTGTGCGAAGTATTAGAATCACTCTCTAGACTTGCTACTCCTTTTCAGGGCTTGGAAAGGAAGAATGTTTGAAGATTGCCCTAGCTATAAATCTGAAGCACAAAGTTCTTCTAGAAAGGAAATTGCTGAAAAATGAGTTTCTGGATTTCTTTCTGCGAGATAGAAAAAGGTTATTGTATCTGCTAGATACAAAAAGGTTATGCTGAAAGCACGCATAGCTTAGTGTCACAAATGTGCAGTGTGGTGATGGTGAGTACGGTCTAGCAGCTGGCAGTCTTGAACTGTTCTCGCACAATAATTTCAAACTTTTCAAATTTGACTATCAAAGTTTTGATGGTAGAATTGTAATCATAATTAAATTCTTTTATAATTTCAAATTTATTCTTTTCTTCCACGAGGTGTCTTCATGATGGTGACATTCACTTTCAGTTGACTGTTGGTTTTAATGACTGGTCTCCATTGGACCAGCATATTTGGTGTATCTATAGTGTGAAATTATAGTTTCCTTACAAAAATCTAATCCATGAAGAAATCTGTGTTTTTTTTTTACATTCATTTATGTAGACCCTTTTGTTATTCTCTATCTTGCCTCCCTACTTCCTTCATAGCATGTTCTGCAATTTATAATTATTTTATTTATTAATTTACTTAATGGATTGTTTGTGTCTCCTACTTGACTATCAACCTTATGAGGCAGAGACATGTTTGCTATTTTATCCCCAATGTCTAGAACAGTGCTTGGTTCAAAGTCAGCATTCAGTAACTGTTGAATGAATGAATGCCCACATCTATGCATTGATATGTTCAATTAGAATATACTGAGTGCTTGATGTATGAATCAAATGCCAAAGTTCACGGTGAGTACTCAAGAAATGCTTTGGTATAATAGTTTCTAGTTCTTGAGTATGTAAAATAAGTGGTTCAACAGCTCTAAAATTTATAGATTGAAGGGTTCCCACATGTAATTCTCCAGACATGCATCTATTGGTGGACTATGTAAACTTTAATAATGATAACAAATATGATTGCCTGATTCTTATCCCAGCTGCTATTTCTTTCATTATCTTGAAGCTACACACACCCTGCTCCTCTCAAAAAAACTTTGTTTATATCCCTTCTGAGCAAGTATATAATACAGCCTTGTAATATGTCTGAGTACATTGATCAACAACTCTTTCCCCATTAAATTATAAGCTCCCTGGGGGCAAAAACAAGTGCTATCTTACTTATCTTTGCGTCCTCTGGTGTCTAGCATATTGTCATGCTGTCCACACCGAAAGAGAGAATTAAAGCTGGCAGCTTCAAGAATCAATGCCAGCTTTATTTTCTCTTCTGCCTTTAACCCCATTGTTGTTGGCTGTGGTGAGCAAAGTGAATCACACAGCAAAGACATCTGAACCTGCGAGGAGCCAGTATTCTGACAACCGAGAGAGACAGAGAGAATGAGACTTCAGAATCCCCAGACATAAAAGTAATCAATGAATTCCAAGTAGATGAGCTAATAAGTGAGCCTCTTTGGGGATCACAGTAAAGTCTGATTAAAGTGGCCAGCCCTGTCTTTCAAAAATATCCATAGCCAACTACAAGTGTAAAACTAAAAGCTTGCTAAGCATTAAGAAAACGAAGAATGGTGTGTAATCTGAATACCCCCGTCTGGTGCGTTCTCCTTCCTAATTTGCTGTGGGGACACAAGGAGGCAAGGTTTCTAGTCTATACTCTGACACCCATTTGCTGTGAGATTTTACTCAATATGATTTAGATGTAAAGTGAAAGTCCTTAGATATCATGTTCCCAGTGTCCTCATTTGATTTCTTTAGGGCCCAGTTTTTTAAAGGTTTACTCTAAGTTTACTTTCTTTTATTCATTTAGCAAACTTTTTGGAACTTCTATGGAAGACATCATAGTTTAGTTCAGTGGTTGAGAGAAAGCTCTAGTGTCTGCACAGGTTGAAATCTCAACCCTACCCTTATTCATTATGTGAACTTGAACAATTTACTTTCTATACTTCAGGGTCCTGACCTGCAAACGGAGCTTAACAAAAGCCTTGATGATTATCAAGGATTAGAAAGTTGGATCATGAAAAGTACATAAAATAGTGTTTGGAACGTAGTAAGAGATCAGTAAATGTCAGCAATCATTACATATCTGGGAGAAACTTCCTGCGTATGTGGCCTATGGCTTAAAATCAGGAGATAAATAGGACATAGATCCTATCCCAAAGGTGCAAGCTCACAGATTAATGGCAGAGAGCTCAGAAAAGAAAACTAACAATTAGACCTTACGGTAACAGTCCTACACACATGGTCTCAATTAGGGGCACCAATTTCACTTTATAAAGGTCAACAATTTTTTCTAAGAGGAGCAGCCACTTGGCTCTAGGAGGACACATTGGTGTAATCCTGGCATAAGGGAGGGAACGTAATTACCCATGAGGGACTGTTTTCAGCAAAGGAGACCTAGAGGTTTTGCAAGTTGTTCTGCCTTTGGGAACTGCCTCAAAATGGTTTTCTTATGAATCTCTGTGCTGTAATCCCCCAGCTATGAAAAGGACTTCATAATCCTTTACCAACATCACTGAGATTTAGTGAAAAAAGTATTTATAAACAATAATGGAGTAATGTATCTTTTAGAATGAATAGGAATTTAGGAATTAAACAGATCTGGGTTCAAATTAGGGCTTCATGTCTATGAATTTGAGCTAGGTATCTAACTTCCCAGGCCCTCCTTCCCCATTGATGAAATCAGACATAATAATACCTACCTTGTGGGTTACATAGGTTCACGGGTGAGAAAACACCTCACACAGCAGCGGCTCGGTAATCACTGGCCTTATTCTTTTCTATTGAAAGCTTTCAAAAGAAAATTTATTTCAAATGCAAAAGAGCTGTAAAGATTGTTTATCGATGCAGTCATTTATCTCATCTTAGTAATAACTATTTGAAAATATAGTTCTCAGAGACATTTTGTAGTTCTTTAGTGACAGAGGTCAGAATTTAACAGTACAGAAGTTAAAGGAGGAGAAGGAGGAGGAAGAAAAGGAGGAAAAAAGAAAGGAGAGGATGAAAAAGGGGGTGATGGAGGAAAAGAAGACAGAAGTGTCTAAATCAATACATCTTGTTCACTGTTGCTTAAGTGGTAATTTTTTTCTGACATTTTATCACATGATATCTTAAATAGTTTTCAGTTGTTTAGGCTTTTCCAAATCTACATTGACCCCAGTCAAAATAGATCCTTTCTCCTCACTCTCACATTGCTTTAAAGCTAAGCATCTGACAGAAGCAGGTCCACGCATTTCTATTAAAAGAAAAAGACAACATAAAACTAAAGACATTGCAAAACATATTCCATTGAGTCCAGCTGCCCTGCACAATTCTCTGGTACCCTAATACACAGTTTCCCAGGCCTGTCCGTATTTCCTTGGGACACTGAAGCGGAGCATAACTCTCTGTGTTCCTTCAAGCATAGTATTATTCCCATTGTAATGAAGTTAATTGCTAAAATAGAAGTGGTAGACAGCCCAGCTGTAATCTGCTATCTTACTAAAAGAAGCCAGTTTCAGGAAGATCTCTCAATAGCTTAGGCATTATATTTCGTTTTTCCACTTCTATCCGGTCCATAGACAGCTGTTCTCCCAGGCTACGCCAGGAAACATCGGTATCACAAGATTGCCAGCTCAGCTACAGAAATTTGCTACAATACCTTCATTTTTATCATAGCAGTGATTTTACAGCCCCTCTTCTTTTCCTGGAAGTGTATGCACATTCGCGCAGTGTTGTGCTTAGTTAAAAATAATTGTGTAATGAGCTAAAGCGAAGAAAGTAGAAGGTGTGATTTGTATGCACAGAATTCTTCTAGGAAGCATCAAAACTTGTGGATGAAGAATGTACTCCTCCTATCAAATGTTTCTCTTTGTACCAGTGCAATTAAACTGGAAAATGCAAAATTCTATTTTCGAAAGTAATAATAACGATAAAAAGAATTATATATATATTTTAAAATGAGAAAATCTCTGGCTCAATCTCTTTCTTTGGACTGTTCCTCCTTTGGCTACATGTGTCAGTTTTCTGACTAGTCTCAGTGGCAGACAATTAGCACAAAGTACTTTCTGTTTGGGTGAGATATCACTGTAGTGAAAAACACAAGGAGAGGTGAAAAGTGTTAGACAGTGTTGGGGTAGTAGAGTGCATTGCTGCAGAGATAGCAGCTCAGGCAACTTGTTATTATGAAATGTCCCTGGGTGTGATAGAGTACCCAAACAAAGGATATTTCTTTTCTTTCTTAATTAACAACTTGAAGATAAATAATTTTCCTCTTAAGCTCAAATCAGGATCGAGCAAAAACCCTTGTGTCCTTTGACTTCCCAAAGCTGCTGCATGAAGCATTGCAGCCATTTTTTAAACCTCCTTCTGATTTATTAACTTAAGATAAATGGCTTTGCTATCATAACCTGTCAGTGCCATGCAATGAAAAGGAAATCAGTGGCGGTAACTGCGTGTGAAGCTGCTCAGTGTAGCCAGCCTTAGACACTAGAGTCAAATCTTCAATAACTCTACCACCTCCCCCCACAGAAAACAACCCACCAGCACGTTTCCCATTCATTAACTTTCTAAAGACATCTGTCCTTGCAGAATCTCCAATGCAGGTGAACGTGATGTATGAAATCCTGCTCACCTCATGCACACAGAGCAAAAAAAAAAAGAAAAGAAAAAAGTGCTTGGTGGAGACAGCAATATTGTATATGGAAGCTTCAGCAGGCACAACTGGCAAAGCTGCCCACTCGTGAAGAGAAAGAGAAAGGAGTTTCTATCTATCTGTTTTTCAATTCCTCAAGTTTGGCTCATTCCTTTTGAGCGTGAGTTACCTCCTGAGGCAGCCAAGGAGGTACAACTTACTCATAATAACAATAATAAAAAAATAAGCAAATACTACACCAATATAACAAACATTAATCCTCTTTAGCCAATGTACTTAGAACACACTTTAAATGCAGTGATTCATCAATACATGTGCCAATCTCCTTTTGGATTCAGCAAAAAAAACCTCAAAAGCCAGGAGGGCGCTGAGGCAAAAATGTATGATTTGGTTGGGATTCTTACTCAGATATTTAGAGGATCCTCTAAGCCCATAGATGTCACTTGCAACATTTATAAGGACATTTATAGTAACACAATCTCAATAGTACGTATGTGGAGGTTTTTTTCACTTACCATGGAATTTTTTTTTCTTGTTGTGTTCATAACTGGATATCATGAAATGTTATCTATAAAAGTGGACTGCCAGACTGAATAGGACTTTATTTTTTTACTTTACCATCTGCAGTTTCTGAGGTCCTCAGAGAAGGTTTGCCAGAGGCTTTAGCTTACCCAAGGGAAGTCTGTAAAGGGGCCATGTGTTCCTTTTGAGAAAAATATCTCATTTGCAGAGACATGGCTGCCGTCACCAGCCAGGGCCTTCACAGTGAGTGCCAATGTGTTTCATCATCTGTGCTCACCTCTGGTAATTTCTAAAGTCTGTCACCAAAATGATCCAGATAGCGAAGTCAGAGAGAAACAACCCACACTGTCTTGTCTGACCTCTCTGATAGCCTGTCTATAGGAGTGACCCTATCTCAGTCTCATGGATGCTATTCTTCATATCCAAATGATATTGCCACTTGTAGCATTTGTTCTACCAGGAAAGGCAGCAGGAAGGATTCATTTTACCTGTGACCAGGTCTCCAGAGATGTCTTAATTTTTATTAATGTTGGTTGTAATGGATGTTCCCCAGGTTTATAAATGAAAGAATCGAGACCAGAAGGGGAGACGAGATTAGACAAGGAAGAGACCAGACCAGACGAGGAAGAGGAGACGAGGCTGGAAGAGGAAGAGTGTGCTAAGTTCTTAATATGCAATACCTCTTGCAGACTTCATGAACCATCCTATAAGATAGGTATTGTTCTTTACCTTGTTTACAGATGAAGAAACTAAGGCTTAGAGGAGTTATATAATCTGCCCAGGGTAACACCTTAACTCATGAAACTGAGAATCAAAACCAGGCCTGACTCCAGAGTCTCTGCTCTTAGCCATTATGCAAGTCAGATACCTTCTTTCTGCCTATATGGTTGTTCCCAACAGCTTCCTCCAAAGGTGTCCTCCGTCTGGCCCTGGGGCTGAACCACAGCTGCTGTCCTGCTGATTTCCAACTCCAGACTATTTTTACTGTGGATGGGGGAAGGGGCACAGTCCTGGGCTGGAGGGCAGAAATTGGGCTTTTGTGCTGTTCCATCTCTGGACACAAGAGGGTGAACTCTCCACAGGCATCTCTTGCACTAAGCCTCACTTGCCCCATCAGTAACATGGGAAGAATAATCCTACTCATGGTGCCTGCCAAAATTACTCTTTTTTGAGATTATATGTGGATGGAATCTGCATAAAGGATTAGCACTCATTAGATTGTGTATAGATCTAGCCCCCAACCAAAGTTCCAGACTTAATTCTCAAAAGTTCCCAGCAAACTTGGAAGACCTCCAAAGGATCCTTACCTCCCTGCCTTTGTTCGTGCCTTTCCACATATCTGAAAGGTCTCCTTATCTTCATCTACCATAATCCTACCTGTCCAAAAGGCCTGGTTCATAGGATTCCCCCTAGAAGTTGTTTGTGGACAGCTGTCCTTGAAGTGATCCATTTCTCTTACCTAATCTTTGGCTGTAAGCACTTAAGACAGGCATCCATCCTAGCCTTACCATATAATTACTGATGTATAGGACATCTTCCCTATGGAGGACATGTTGGTTTTTGCTTGCCTAATATCTTCTCCCACTTTTAGTAATAGCAACTTGATTTTCCTCTGGTGAACAACATTCCCTCACTTTTAATCCATATAATTTGGATGGAGTCAAACCCACTTCCAAATCCAGAAGTAGGCATGTGACGTACACCTACTCAGAGTTACTATAATGGGTTCAGTGAAGGGCAGGTGACTCAATTAAAAGCATTGAGAATTACTTCTAGGATTTTTGCTAGGACTACTGGCATAAAAGCCTCTATTTTTGCTACAATTGAATGTAAACGTGGAGCTGTGAGGGGCTTTCACATGGAAAAAAAAATTCCTGAGAATGAAGCCACCCAAGAGCAGGGTATAGAAAGAGACCTAATCTGGAGAATAACATTGTTGGAAACTCTTGGATCTTAGATTCATGTCGCGCGCCCCTCGCCAACAAGGACCACGCAACACTTGGAGTTCTTCTGTTGTGCTTTATTGGGGTTCCCTC
>VBSM01000529.1:72873726-72915010 GCA_008086735.1 Cheirogaleus medius
GATAGGAACACATCCTCAATTTGTTTATGAACTTTAAGGGACCAAAGGCCTGATATTTTTAACTTTACATTTCTTAGCATGGTACCTGATAAGAGAGAGGGTCCCCAAGGTGTGATGATTGATTCATGCAATTCACTTGCCCAGAGCACCTATGATGAGCTGAGCTAAGCACAGGAACCACAAGGAATAATTAGACATAGTCCTTGCCCTTGTGGAGGTCTGAATTTAGTACAAGGAGGAGGTATGAAAATAAACACTTTATAATATAACATGGGCTATAATAGAAATCTGAGCGAATTTTTGTGAGATTCCAGAGAGTTGGAGGTTTGGGGAGATGGGAAGTGGGAAGGCTCCTCAGAGGAGGTGACATCTGAGTCAAGTTCTTAAAGAACAAATAGAAGTTCCTAGGCAGAGAAATGGCATGGGGAAAAGGTGTCCCAGGGATGAGGTATTCCAGGTGGAGAGAACAAGATTATATATTAATAATTATAAAATTAATAATAATATCACCATCTCCTCTTCTTCCTGTGGCCTCTGCACAAGCTCCTTCCTCTTTCTCTTCCTCTGCCTCATCTATCAGTGGAACCATCATAGTGGTTAAGAGCACAGTCTCTGAGCTCTGAAAGATTTTGTTTCCACCAGATGGGGTGCCTCATACCTATAATCGCAATGACTTGGGAGGCTAAGGCAGGAGGATCACCTGAGCCCAGGAGTTTAAGATCAACCTGAGCAACATGGTGAGACCGCATCGCTACAAAAATAGAAAACTTACCCAGGCATGGTAGTGCACGCTTATAGTCCCAGCTACTCGGGAGGCTGAGGCAGGAGAATCACTAGAACCCAGGGGTTGGAAGATGTGATGAGCTGTGATGACGCCACTGCCTTCTAGCCAGGGCGAGACTTTGTCTCAAACAAACAAACAAACAAAAAGATTTGGTTCTGCCACTTACTGCACACATGACCTTGAGCAAAATCACCTAAGTTTTACAAATAAGGACAATAGTGTATTTGCCTTATAAGATTGTTGAGAACATTAAATAAAATTACAAATATAAAGAATGTGCGGGGCACAAGGTAATTCTCAAGAAATGTTGGATGCTATTATTTTTATTATCATAATCAAGAACCTTTAAACACCAAGGAATAAAAAACCAAACTCGAACTGGCATAAACAGTAAGGAGATTCTTCATTGTACGTAATGGGGAGTCTCGAAGTGCAGCAGGCTCCAGGCATGGAATAATCAGGGCTCTGACTCCTTTTCCCTGCGGTGCTCCCAGCTCTGCCCTCTTCTTTGCATTGGCTCTGTCTCCAGGCTTCCCTCATTGTCCAGAGATGGCTGTGTCGCCAAGTCCTGTGCAATTGTGACAACATTCTTCCTTGTTCACATCCATCATGGACAGAGGAAAAAACCTCCTCCCCCAAACAGAAATATAAACCTGCTTAGGTCAGCTTAGCTTATGTGCCTACTCCTGGACCAATGATAGTGACCAGGGCAATTCCCTGTGTTGATTGGCTTAAACCTGGCTTCCTGAACCGGTCACTGGTGAGGTTGGGTGGCCATTATTGGCTTAGACTAATTGGGATCCACCACTACGGTTAGAGATGGATTGCAGCTTTCTCCTGATCACATGGCTGCATTATGGCAAGGGAAGAAGGGCTCTGCTAGAGAGAAGGAAGGAATAACTGGATGTTGGATGGATAACCAACAGCGTAGCGTCTTCTGTGATGATTACTATTTCATTTTTTGCATGCTGGTTCACATGGGTATCTTAATGCCTTGGCTCAAATGGTTCCTTATCAGTGAGGTTCTCCCTGACTATACAAGTTAGTCAGTCAGTAAGTCAGTGAGTCAGTCTGTCTCTCTTCACTCACAGAGACAGACCTGTTTTGTTTTATAATAAAAAGCTGCTCATGTGGAAAAATAAATAAATAAATGAAAGAATCTCTGTCTTTGGATCCTACTTAAGTCAATAGCATGATTCACCTAAGATTCCTCTATTTAATGCCTCCATGGTTAAGCAGGGCAGTGAAGCAGAAGTTAGAAGCTTTGTCAATGGTCACTTTCTTTTTTCTTGAGTCTGTCCTTAGCAGCAGTGGAATAAATGACAAGTTACTTAACTCATCTCAGGGCCACATTCCTCTTCTGTTAAACATGGGAGGCGTTTGTGTGAACTGAATGAAGCAATTAGTGCAAAGGTATCTTGAAAGCTATACATTGCTTCATAAATGGCAGGTATTGTATATGTTCATTTGAGAAAAATTAATCAATGCTTTTCTCAAAATTAGGCTAACCACAATACTGATTAGCATGCTAGGAATAGTATAATGATTTGCTCAGGTTAAGGCGGCCTCCGGAATCAGACTGCTTGTATTCAAATCCTGGCTCTTCCACTTCAGCTGGGTTACCTTGACAAGTTTCTTAACCTCTCTGTATGTCAGTCTTCTCAGCTGTAAATTGGTGCTAATTAAAGTGCCTATCTCAAAGGGTGGTTAGAGGATTCATTAATAATGATTGGTATATCTAAAGTACTTAGAACATTTTGTGGCATAGAATAAGTGCTCATTAAATGTTAGCTATTGTCATCATCATTGCCATTATCTCAGGTGACATTTGAGGTGCGAATGTAAGTGATGAAGCTCTTTGTAGGAGAGCACTACTTTCACCTTGGGGTTTACTCTGGAACAGAGTAACTACCAGTACATGTATTATTACATTACTACTACATTTATTATCAATTAATCATTATCCCCACAGGAGGTACCTGAGGCTTAGATATTAATATTGTCAAGTGGAACACAATTCCAGAATAATTCTTTTCTAATAATGTAAATTTATTTCTTTTCAAAACAAACGAGCTCAAATAAGAGCCTTCTATAAGCCCATGTTCCCTAGTCAAATTCTCCAATTCACAGGACTAATCTGTTAATATAAAGAGTTTAGGCATTTGGAATCCCCACCTCTGACTTTGTATTTTATGGTTAAAACAATGTGGCTTTCTTTGGCATTTAAATCTTGATAATGTTAGTAAATATTATCCCTGATTAATTATTATGTGTTTTCTTTCAACAGCTATAATTGCCCAATTTGGGAATAAGCTAGAAATTCTCCTTAGCCCAAGTTGAACTTAAACTGACCAAAACTATGAAAGTCTTCTCTTCATTTCACTGTGATTCAATCAAGGCACAGTTTGGAGAAGCTACCTGATATATGTTTACAATCCTCTTGGACACAAGTAAGATAGAAAACTAAGCAGACTTTAAAACAGGTCCATGATAGGAAAAAAATCAAGTAAAATAATATTTTAAATTTTTAAAACATTTTCAACAGAAAAATTTCTTATGATATACATTAAAATGATACTAAAATGATAGCAATGACCAATGAATTCTAAGGTATAGATTATTTATATTCTTTTCTTTACACATGACAATAATTTCAATATTTCCTTTAAGCAATATGAATTACCATTATTATCTGGAATAGAAAACACAAGTATGAAAACAACAGTAAAATATTATTTTAGGTTTGGTTCAGATAAGTAAGGAAGAGATACAGATATACAATGCCTAAATTCTCACATTTCTAATCCTACTGGCCAATTCCTTTGGTAACTGATGCAAAAATATTTGGCATAAGCAGTCTCTAACTATTCTCTAACGTTAACAATTAAGTTTGAATAAGATTTTAACCAGGCACTTGTTGCAAAGTGCTGTAAAGAAATGGGTCATACAGAAAAAATGAAAATTTCACAGGTGAAAAAAGGCTTCTCAAAGGATTAGGATTTTCAAATGGTTATTGGGGAAAGTGCCATTTGGAGTTTGAAGGGAGTTTTCTGGTATTATCTGAATACAGAAGAGAAAAAAAATCAAAAGGGGAAATGCATGTCATAGAAGAAAATAAAGTTAAAGGCGTGTAAAAATAACCAGAGATAGACTGAACCCACCTCAATCTTCCATGCTTCCTTTCTTACACGCCTTACTCTTGCTTAATACTAACATACAGTGCTAAGAAACAAGATCCTTGACAACTCAGCCCAGAAGTCCTTCTTACCACTATCTCCACTCTCAGGGCTATCTCTAGTTATATGTTCCACTCTGCCAGGGCTCCCTGGTACTTTCTTTTGGATGCACAAAGAGCCTCAAAGTGTTACTCACAGAGAGCAGAAAAATCTGTACCTTTCACACTGTTTCTAGGCTTTGCCAGGTGCCCTGGGTGTTGGAAGGTTTCAGGTAATAGAAGTTCTGAGCCACAGTAGGTGGATCGTACAGCTGGGAGCAAATGTGTGATAACAGTAATTTTAGATGTGAAAGGGAGGGAAGAAAACCAATGCCATCCCATTAATTACTTCATTCATCTGATTGTTAAGTCTCTACTACGTAATCTTGTGGTAGGTGGAGGAAAGAATTTAAAATGCATAAGGGCAGTTCTGCTCTTGATAAGGTAGAAATGGCTCCCAGAAGCCCAATTGTCTCATAGATAACTATCAACTCTGGACAAAAATATAAAAACAACTATCTGGAGGCTCTGGAAAGTAAACAAAAGCAGTGCATTTTGGAAGGGAGACAAAACTTCAAAAAGGAGGGGCGTACAGAGTATGCTTCCCACCTCTGCAGCTTTAGCCTGAGAGTGCTCGGCAGGCGCAGGGCGATGTGGCTGGGGGTGCTGAAATTCCAGCAGACACTCGCCATCTTCCCGGCTCGAGAATGACAGAGCCGGGGGCAGCTCCAGCTATGGCAAAGGAGTGGGTATCCTAGAAAGGAGAGAACTGGAGTGGGGGGGAATGATCGGGTGTGTAAAACCTGCCAAAACCCTGGGCTCTGCCTGACGGGGCAGACTGCAGATAGCCCAACTACGAGAATTTAAAAAAAGAAATGAAGTGAAATTGGAGCTTTAACCACATCAAGCAAGAGAGAATTAGCAGTTAGAGAAATAGGATTGTAGCTTTTCTCTTCTCATCTCTGTAAGGACAAGGGAGGATGTTCCCTTTTTCTAAGAGAGGGTTGTGGTCCAAGACACACAGTTCCAAGGATTGCAGTGTGACAGGTGGCCTTCAGGGAAAAGTGACATCTCATCTCCTAGTTGAATGCTTGCTTATGGAGTGGATTTTCTCAGCTCCCTTCTGCGTATATTTGAACAAGGGAAAAGAAATTGAGGAGGAAAGACCAGGCAATAAGAGGGAGCATTGGCAGGGAGGCCTATACTCAATGTATTGGGCATAGAAAGAAGAATAAATTTCCTGAGGACCAATAGGCAGGCTTGGGCTATTTTTCTGGGACCAGGCCAAGAAGGCTACTCTTGGGCAAGAAGCTAAGGTAGGTACATCGAGAGGCAGGAATTAAGGTAATGTTGATGTTGGAACACATCTTATGCTTCTATGAGGAGCCAGCGCTATGTGCTGGCCATGCACCAAACATCACCAGTCAGTGAAGATCAGTTAAGAAAAAAGACTTTTTAGCCCGTTTCTCCTTTCTCATGCTCCAAGCTTCAATATATCTGAGGATCAAAGGCCTAAATCAAGGAGAATCTCAGAAACTTGAGAACAGCCTGTGCCCTGCCCCCCGGTAGAGAGCCAGGAGTCAGACCTGTGCTCTGAGGAGGAGAAGAGCTATTGTGAGGACAAGCAGGAGTGTCCAGTAATTTCAGCTGCCTTTAACACTGTCTCAAGGTTGCCTGGTACTAAGCTAACTGTCCTGGTACATCCGTTCACCACCTCCCCACCCAAGGAAAAGCTGCCTTCCACTCAACTTCTCATGAAACCAGAGCCCCCCCAAGCTCTCCAGGTAGGGGGCAGCTGGCATTTCCCAGAATTCCCTTAAACACCTGACACCTAAACTAAGAATACTTGGTACCTGCACCACAAATGTTTATGAACCCATGCCAACCACTTGCACTCTGGCCCCATGAAAAGGGAAAGCAACAGAAGACCTCCCTCTTTTTGGAGCAGAGTGCTACAGTGAATTTAGCAATGCCCTGCCTCAAAAACTCTCCTCTTTGGGCAATATGCTGAAAAAAATAGGACCCATCCGTCTGCAGAAACTTCTATCTCTGAGTTTCTACCTGGTTGCTTACAACGCTCTCTGTTATTCCCAACCACATTAAAATAAATGTGGGATTCAAATTTTAAATTGGGCTATGCTGTCATGAATTGGATTTGACCGGGTTTATTTTAAATAACAAAAAGTGACCAGAAAGCTATGGGATCCACCCAAGACGATAAGGCATGGCAAAGGAAGACCCAACATAGCACGGCAAATAGTTGGAGACAAAATAAAAGCATTTTACGTTTGTGCCCTACAACACTCAGGCTGTTCAACACACTGATATCACATGTACAGTCCTGTTTAGTGCCAACAATAACCCTAAGAAGTGGGCACTATTATTAGATACATTTTACATGTAGAGTGACTTAAAATTGGAGGAGGGAGTATGTATTTTCCTATTTTTTGGCTGCCTAGCATCTGAAGCCCTTTTCTATGTTTGCAGGATGCCCTGCCTTATGAGTAAGTCTTGCTGGAAAGCAGAAATCAACTCCAAATATAGAAGTTGAAAATACCAAATACTCATCTTTCCCATATTCCCTGATAGCCATATACTGACATTGAAAGAGTCTCCGCCAACAGATATGCCTATGTCAGAATTTTTCCCAGAAACTAAAGACACAAAGAAAGAGGACTTGTGTGGGAAACGACCAGAGAAGGCAGCAGCGGGGGTCCTATGCTGCACCCGGTCTCCAGAGGCAGGAATCTCAGTGGCTCCAGCAGCAACGCCAGGCGCTCTGTGACCGTGGGGTTGGGGACGCACACACAGCAGCTGCAGCACGTGGGTGGAGAGGTGGCTCCATGGGCCTTGATTCGTAATACGGCTTTGGCTAGCGATTCTCCATGCTTGTTCTCTGGCCCTTTCTAAGTTTCTGTTGGCTGTGATAACTTCAGTAAATTTCTTTTCTGATTAAATTAGCTTGAGTTAGTTTCTGGAACCTGACTGACTGAGAATGTTAAGTAATTGCTCTCTAATCACACGGAGAGTAAATGATAGAGCTGCGACTCCAGTCTTCGCTAGGCCACGCTGAAGCACGGGATAGTGTTATGGGCTGAATTCATAGGTTCATGTCTCATCCCCAGTAGCTCAGAATGTCTGTATTAGGAGACGAGTCTTTAAAGAGGTATTTAAGTAAAATGAGGTTAATAGGGTGACCTTAATTCAATGACTGGTGTCATAAGAACAGGAAATGTGGACACAGAGGCATACAAGCAGGGAAGACTGTGTGGAAATATAGGGAGAGGGCAGACATCTGCAAGCCAAGAAGACAGGCCTCAGAAGAAACCAACCCTGCTGACACCTTGTAATTGGACTGCTAACCTCCAGAACTGTAGGACAACAATGTGGTTTAAGCCACCCAGTCTATGGTACTTTGTTATGGAAGCCCTAGCAAACTAATACCAGGAGTGAGGAATAGAAAAGAATCCAAGATGACCTCCAAGTGCTCTATTAGGTGGTTTGAAGAAAAATGAAGGGTTGGTATGAGAGGAATAGCCATTGGAGAGAGAGAGAGTAAGATCATGAATTCAATTGGGATTATTTTGATTTTGAGATCTCTGCAGGAGAATATAAGAGATAGCTTCCAAGGCCTAGCTTCCTTCTGAGACTCCTGGGAGAGGCTTAAGGTTGAGGACTAGAAAGAAGAGATACCTCCGGATATTCACTGGTGCTGGATCCTGGGCTTTAAGAATGACAAAGGCAGGTTTACCCATGGAGTTATTCAGTAAGCAAGCCCCCACTGACAGGTTCCAGGCCTATTCTGGCAGCTAGAAGAACCTCAGTTGTAGCAAAGGGTCATGCCAGTGAAGGGTCATTCACTGGAGAGGGGCATTGTTCAGGGATGAGGCAAAGGTGTATGCACTTTTTGGCATGGAGATGAACAAATCAAACACTCTTAAGGCAGAATTCCAGCTGACAATGGTGTCTGTCCTTCAAATTTCTGTGGCAGCCTTTCCTGACTTACCACTGAAATGCCTATGCAGATGGACTCATTGTTTTAATAAATAATGTTAAGTGCCTACTCCATATCAGGATTCTGGATAAATGGTAGGCAAATCTAGACCTGGTCCTGCCCTCAGAGAGCTTACTGTTTAGATGGAAGGAGAGAGGAAGACAATGAGGCCAAATAGGAGGCTGTCTACCTGCAGAAATGTGTGGGTGGGGGCAGGCTCACGGGTTACTCCAAGCCTACCCGGGTAGGCCCGCCTGGCTGGGTGCCATGCAATCGCCATGGATGGTTTCAGAATTCGAGGAGAAGTCCTGATCATAGGAATAAAAACCTCGAAAATCCAAATTCATAGATGAGGGGATGAAGCTGCCACATAAATGAGTTTCAGCAAAAACAACAAATAATATTTGAATTATTTCTGTTTCAATATCCAAGGTGGTAGTGATGGGAATTAGAGGGCAGGAGGGTCAGGGCAAAGAGACTCACTATAACAGTAAAATGACTTTAACGATGTGATGTTGGGCAGTGTGATCACTGATGGACAGGACAGGACAATTGGGAATGAGGTGGGGACCAAGGTCCAGCAGACACGGGGGGCTGACCCCACACAGCTCTGCTCCCTTCATCCTCATCCCAGCCCTGTCCCCATCCCCAGACAAACAGAAGCTATACACAAAGATCCCTCTCCCCCGTCCATAACTCCAACTCTCTCCTTCTAAATGGCTACAAGGATCCCAACAAAATAACTTACTTAACCACGTTAGTAGTATCTTAAATGATGCAATTTTATCTTGTCCGTGAAATGGCTGCAATTAAAACAAATTATCTCTTTACATTCATAGCTTAATTCAGATAGCACATCTGATAGAGGCTTTTAAAATGTTCACTTTTATTGGTCTTTTCTTATTTCAAAATTAATTCATGTTTATAGTATAGCATTTAGAAAATTCCGGTGCAGGGCAAGGCCACGTGTGTAGTTCCCCGTGGCGTCTCCAATACCCCTTGCGGTGCCAGCACAGAGGATGCCGAGCACCGAATGCAGGTAATGAAACCACTCAAGAAACCATCCACACTCTCAATGCCAATGGATAGTTATTTTTACTTTGTAATGTTTATTTTTCAGTCACCTGTATTTGTAAGCATATGTAGGCAAGCGAGTGTGTGTGTGTGTGTGTGTGTGTGTTATGGAGTTTGTTTTATAAGAAAGCACAAAGTCAGATAGCTGTTATAGGGCATCTGTGGGAAATGCCATATGAGGATGAGACTAAAACATTGGGACCACTGCTCTGAATCGCCCTAATAGCTCACCTTCCACAGCTGCCCTGAGATACAGTAAATGGCTTCTGCAAAACACCTAAATCTCCTGTCCTTGTTTGAGGTACCATGCTTTCTTATTCTTGTGTTACTTAATCAGGGAGAAACATCCCTTTATGTCACAAATAATATGAAAGGTAGTTGTGATGACATTTCATCACGTGCCCTGAGTTTTTCCACCTGGGAAATGTAAGGAACTGTCAAAACGTCCCCTCCTCTTACCAGGCTATTTACCAAATGGTCTTTACTCTTTCCTGTGGGCTGCAGATGAGATCATAAGTCTCCCAATCAACAAGTGAGACAACACCACTCTGCAAGCCGGGAATGTTCAGGCAATTGAAGATTCCACTTGTAAAGACGGCAGTTCTTCAGCCTAAACGTCCAGGGAAATAATGAATAAATTGTGGTGTATTTATGCAGTGGGATGTGCCAGTTAAAAAAGGGACACACTTGGGCTACATATAGCAACATGGATAAATCACAAATGTAGAATTTTCAAAGAAAAGGTAAGTTGTAGAATTATAGGTACAGTATAATACCATGTATATAAAATTTAAAAACAAAATCTTGCTATATACCTTTTAGGGGTAAAATATAAAATATATATGAAAATTATAAAGACAAATTTTAGTAGATCCATTACCTTAGGGAGAAAAGGAAGTGGCATCACAAGGGTTAGCTTTGAGTAGAATCTGTAATAGTTTGTTCCTTAAGCTGAGTAGAGGGTATACAGGTGTTCATATACTCAAAACTTTTTTTGGTACCTGACATATTTCATAATTTTTTTAAAAAGGCTAGATGATATGATTGACATCTCCAGATACTTGAAGATCTGCCATGTTAATAACGGAAAGTATCCTATGACTAGTGGGTAAAGCTATTAGGGAAGAAAATTTTAGGTCATTCTTTGGAAAAACCTAAGAGGGCTGTCCAGAAATGAACAGTGTCTTCTACATGGCTAAAGAGTAAAACAGAGTTAAGATCTTCTGGGGTAGCAAATTACTGTGGAAACAAAGTTCACTTGTCTTTATCTTAATAGTAAGGATTTCTTTTCTCCTTCAAAATTCCCAGGAATTCCCAGGAATCAGCTTTATCCTGATTAAGCTTTCCATCTCAGTAGTGTCAGTTTGGTTACTCTTCCTTCAATTTCTATCCGTGGAAGCCCCTAAGCCCTACTCAACTCCAGCTTTGTAGGCCAGAATTTCCTGCCACTTATGTCTTTGACATTGTCATTTGGCAGTGCCCAGGCTGGCTAGAACTGCTCCCTGGTTCTGTTTCCACTCCCAGCTGCATCACTGTCACTCCTGTGCCAGCCATAAGGATTCACTGGCACCCCTGCGAGATTAGGAGTTCCCCATGTCTGGAGATATTTAAAAAAGAAGTAGATAGTCAGGGATGCCATACAAGGGATTCTAATACTCTCTGGTATGTTGGAGCAGATGACATCTGAGTATGTACATTCATTTAATCAAGAAATAGTTAATGAGTTTTTACTTTTTGCAAAGTACCTTGCTTCTTCAGTTTCTATAGTTCTAGGATTTGTCTTTAAAAATGTGTCTCCATGTTTATAAAAATGAAAATTGAGATACAAAGGGAGAAGAAACTTATTTTAAATAAGCAAGAAGGCAGGCAGGCAGGCAGGCTGTGGTTTGCAGACTCACCACTTTTAGTCTTATTGCCAAGAGCACTATGAGAGTCACAGGAACATTTTGGAGATAATAGTTAAATTCACAGACTCATAGATGTCTTGCAGTGGAAGAGACCCTAGAGGTCATCCAATTCAAATACTTCATTTTACAGATGAGGAAACAAAAGCCTAGGGAGGTTTGGTGGCTAACTGATTGCAGAATCTATTCTCAGATATGGTATTTCCTTTCCAACCTTGAAGGTTATGTTCCTGAAAATCTCCATGGTAAGAAGAAATTACATTTGAGGAACTTATGACCTTGAGAAGAAAATAGAGTTTGAGGAGTAAGATAGTCAGTGAATCTGAGAAAGTTATCATCGTTGTTATATATTTACTCGCAAAATAATGCAGGTGCCATTGACATCCGCTTTATCTTATGCTGAACAAATTTGTGACGACGAGTCCTGTACAACTGATTTTTATTTACTTCCTGGTATTCCTTATTACCAATTCTCTAGGCTCTCCCTCCACATAATATTTTAAAACCTTCTTGTCATTCGTTTTCCTTTTTCATAAATACTAGTGCAATGGATAGTTTTCTGTTTCGGGTCCTGTTGTCTCTACCGTTATGTGCCTTTGACACGATCCTTCCTACTTATAATTCTTTCTTAACCTGACTCTGTCACAACTTGGCTTTTTGCTGCTGCTTCTCCTTCCTTTCCAGCTGCCCCCTCTCTCTGCTGCACTTTAATTGCAGCTACTCACCAGGATTATGCTGCAAACTTTCACCTCCTCTCACTGTTTACTCTCCCTATATAATTATCATTATTTGACAACTAGGTCCTGTCAAATAAATCTTCTTACTATCTTTCTGATCTGTGCTTTCCGTTCCTGCAGCTGCGGTCTTAATTCAGAATACCATCATCTCTCACTTGGACCACTGCAGTAAGCTCCTTGATTTGTCACTCGTTTGACATCCTTCAAATCCGTTATTTGCATTGTGGTCTGAGTGATACTTTTCTTATGATTGTTTACAGTTTCCAGCAACTCCATGATGCCCGGAGAACACTGTTTCACCTCCTAAGCATTTCATCCGAGGCCTTCATCTTAGCTCTTGTACCCTTTGCTCCAGCCATATTAATCTGTTGACTCTGTTTAATGCCGTCTAATGCACCAGGCTGTTTGGCATCGCTGTGGCTTTGTTCACTAACTTTTCTCCCTCAGAATTCCTTCACTCTGCTCCTCTCATGCTACCCATTTCCCCTCCCATGTGCCGCCATCTTCCTGGTGAACATCTACTCTTCTTTGAAGATTCTGCTCAACAACCATCACCTCTCCCTTGAGGGCACCACTCTCTCCTCCCGCTTTCTGCTTGCCTCACAGCTCACTGAAGAGAATAGAGGATTTCTACCACAAGATCGGAAAGCTTCCTGCTACGGTGCCTGTCTTCTCTTTCTTCTTTCCTTATAATTGGGTGTGTCCTCTTTCCAAAGGATCATCCCTCAGTTCGTGCTTGGAATCCCATTCCTCCCACCTGCTCGGGAATTTCAAGCTTCTGTTAGACTCTCTCAAGTGGATTGTTCCCATCAGCATATAACTGTAATCTAGTATTACTGTCCTAAGAAAGGATACTCTGTATGGATCCACATCCTTCTCCAGCTAACATCCCATTTTTCTTCCTCTTTCACAACAACTCCACAAAGTAATTGTGTACTCACAGCAACTTTATGTTCTCACTTCAGGTTCACTCTGTAATTCACTTCAGACTGGCATTCACCCTCATAATCCAATTGGTCACTAGTGACCTCTATATGGCTAAATCCATATTTTCATCTCACTAGAACTCTCAGCAACATTCAACAATTGACCGTTCTCCTCTCAAAACTCTGTCCGTTCTTGGCTTACATAATTCTATATTTCCCTGACTTTTGAACTGCTTCTCTAGCTCTTCTAAGTCTCCTTGACATCTCCTCTTCCTCTGTCTATAATACCTCTAAGTATTGAATTTCCTCAATATTCTGCTCTGAACACCAAGCCTTATGTTTCCATAAGTAATCTTATTCGTCCTCATGCTAATAATACCATTTTCAAGCCAATGACTCTACATCTGTATCTCTAGTCCTAACTTCTCCTGTGACATCCTGACTCACACACTTGTCTATATAACACCCTCTCATGGATGCTTCATGGGCATCTCACATAAATATATCCCAGTCTCAGTTCGTATTTCCCTCCAAAAACCCAGTCCTTTTCCCATCTTCCCTTTTTTTTGGACAACATCATCCACTTTGTTGCTCAGGTCTGAAACCTGGGAGTTATTCATTATTTCTCCCTGTCTCTCTTCCTCTATATCCAATTCATCACTAAATCCTACCATCTCTGTCTCCTAAGTATATTTCAAGGTGATGCACTTCTCTCCATCTTTATTGCCACACTCTAGTCTGAGCTACCATTATTTTAAACTTCAGCATCGCGATACTTCCAAACTGCTCTCCATGCACACACGACACCGCCACTCCCTCTGTAGTTGAATCTCTACACAGCCGCAGAAATACTCTTTCCTGAAATGTAAATCCCGGCATGACACATGCAACCTCCCTTTGCACTTTGTCTCAGTCCAGGCACAGCGGTGTGGCTATAAATCCTGCCGGTCAACCTCCTGTTCTGCTCCCTGAGCTCCTCTTACTCCAACGTCCCCTCACCCTCCACACCCGACTCCTGCCATTTCCTCATCTCAATCCTTCTCATGGAGTACAAGGTGCTCCCTGAGCTTAGAACTCCACTCTCCCTGATGTCCTCAGGAAGGACTCATATGTCCCTTGAGTCTTGGCTTAAATGTCATCTTTTTAAAGAAACTTTCCCTGGAGACCTTATCTTAGTCAATCTTCCATACATTCTTTATTTCTGTATCCTATTTCCATAATCCACAATTATTATATGTATTTGCTTACTTTGTTGCTATTTGTTTCTTGCTATTTCTTCTACTTGACTCTGTCGAAGGCTCTGCATAATTGACCAAAATATGTACAGTGCTTGTCAGAGTGCTTGTCACCTAGTAGCACTGAATAATTATTTGTTGAATCACTTAATGATTTTTGCAGTCATAAAGTGGTTTTTTTGATTGACTGAAAATAGATTGCCTAAGGTGACATGAAGGATCAAAGAGTGAAGAGTTGAAGATAGCACAACTTTGGGATAAAATTTTACTTCAAATTCAGAAACTCCTCAGGAGACAGTTACCAGCACACCTGGGATGACTATGCCATTATCTACTCTACCTGACTTGTCCTCTAGCCTACTTTAGTACCTCAGCATCTCAACTCACTGACTTTCTCATAATAAAATAGAAAGTGGCTTGGAACCATGGATATCTAAAGTTTGGCATTTCAAAAATCATCCTCATAAGAAATAAAATCCTGGTTATCTTTATGCTAAAAGATTCTTTTTTGAACATGGTATTTTATTTTAAATATATAACCCATTGGCAATAGATTCATGAGGTTTAAAATGAAAAACTCCATAAAAAGGTATATATTTAGATATCTTACAATTAACCCTGTCTCTCTTCCTCCCATTCCTTTTAAGAAACAAACATTTATTAGAGTTTTATATATTCCTCTGGTGTCTATTTGGGCAAATATAAGCAAATGAAAATATCCATTTTGATTTTCCTCCTTTCTTGTTCATAATTTGATACATCATATGCACTACTTTGCATCTTACAATTTTCACTTAATAATATATTCTGGAGAGCCTTTTATATTAGCATACAGAGATTATCCTCATTCTTTTTCACAGCTGCATAATATTCCAACATGTAGTTATATAAATGTTTATTTAACCACTATCCTATATGTGAATATTTGGGGTGTTTCCAATCTTTTATAATGAATATGTACAAATAAAGGAGGGAAGTATAAATTTCCAGAAGCTAAATTAATGGACTAAAGCATAACATATTTTTAAGTTTTTATGAATATTGTCAGGTTATGAGAGTGCCTTTTTCCTCTACAGCCTTCACAACAAAATATATTGCCAAACTTTTAGAGTTTTTCTATTTTAATAAGTCAAATATTATATTTTAAGGTAGTTTTTATTTGAATTTATGATGAGTGTTGTTGAACATCTAATTTATATATTTATTTTTCTGTGAACTAACTATTCATGTTTTTGCCTATTTTTATTTGATTAATTTGACTTATTATTCTTCCATATAAACTTCAAATTTGGCTTGTAAATTTCCACCAAAAATTGATGGTTCTATTAAAATTGTATTAAAAGTATAAATTCACTCAGGAATAATAAATAGACTTGTCTTAATAATGTAGAATCTTCCTATCCTAAAACTTGGTAAATTTTTCTATTTTGTCAAGCCTACATGGTGTGTTCATCAAGCAAATTTTATAGTTTTCCTAATATCGGTTGTCTACATTTCTAGTTAAATTTTCCATAGGTTTTTTTTGTCTTTTGCTATTATAAATGAGGTGTTATTTTGTTAATATTTTCTATGTGGTTGTTATTTGCATACATACAAGCTAAAAACAGAAGTAGATTTAATAATACACTTCACATTAAATAACAAATTCTTTCCGGTTTTTGTCATCTTCAGCGGATTCTCTTGCAGTTGTGGCTAAATACTCATATGCAAATAATTAACATTGTATAATTTTTATCTCCAATTTCTTCCTATTTTTAAATTTTATTAGTGAATACTTCTCATAATATGAGATCATAGTGGTCTTAAAGAGAAAAGCTGAGAGGCTAATCATGTTCCTGATTTGGATGGGAATGGTTCTAGAATTTCCTCATTAACTATGATGCTGGTATAGAAATATCTCAGAGATGAGTTGCAGCAAGACTAACATTATGCTGTGGTATAAAAGAAACTCCCAAAGACTCAGTGATGTAAACACACTTTCTTCTACCTTGTGGATTATGTTGTTTGGGTCCTCTCTATTTTTACTTATTTTTTGCTCATTTGATCTGTCTTGGATTGGAAGTGGTAAACTGAAGCCTCCTACAGCTAGCGTCATGCTATTTCTCCATGTATTTCCTGCAAACTCTGCTTCATTGTAGTTGCTGCCATTCTGATACATATTCATAGCATTATAACTTCATTGACCCTCCTTAACATTATAAATTTCCTTCCTTATTCTGTTATGCTTATTAGCCAAAAATCAACTTTGATGCTAAGAATGCAACCCCTACCCAACTAGCGTATGCCTCATCATTGATCATTTGTAGTTAGTTTTCTTAGTGCCCTTGCATCATGCAGACTCAGTCTCCTTCCTTCCATTTCAGGAAAGGTTTTGTAAATTATGTTTAATTTTTTTCTGTTTTATTGTTTTGGTTTTCTTTTGGGGAGAATTCACGAAGTTATAAATTGCACCCCCCTTGGTGATCTTCCATATGCTCCATTATTTTCTATGATTACTTTTAAATCTCTTACTTCATTTCTGTTTCACTTTGTTTGCTTTTTGAGTTTCTATTCTCTGCCTTTTATCCTTTGTTATGTCTATTGTCCCATGTGCTAATAAGTAGTCTTCATTTCTGAAATAGATTTCTCTTGTTCATCTGTTTCTTTCCTGCATTCTGCAATAACTGCTTTACCTCCTCTAACTGTTGACACCTTTGGTCTAAGCAACACTTCCCTGATTTCTTCTATGTTTTGTGGTTTTCTTTGATAACAGTAGTTACTTCAGTACCACGTGGCTTATAATTTCATCTGCTTTGGGGATAAATGTTGTCTTTTGAATTTTATTTATTTTCAGAAAAGTTTTCTAATTTTTAAAACATTTTTAAGGTCTTTGTATGTATGCTGTGCCTATTTTTTCTTTGACATTCATATTGAATAAGTTGGATTTTTCTGGACTTGGTAATAGCCAGAGTTTCCTGGAGCCAGGGAGGGGGAAAGAGGAAAAGCATCCTTCAAGTCTATGTGAGTCAACAACACCATTTTTGTTGCTACAGAGATAGATATTTTTAAAATATGACGTCTCTTTGTTCCGGAATCTAATTTAATTCAGCCAGTCCTACACTCGCCTGGTTCCGTCATGAGCCACTGCCCTTCATGGGCACAGGCCTTCTCTTCTAAGATCATCTATTTAATTATATGCTATTGGTTTATTCGCTTTTGCCATAGCAGTCCAAGATCTCCCTTTGGGCCCCACAGGGCACTTTCTTTGCCTCTCACTCTGCCTCTTCCTCCATTTTGTTCCTATTTGATCTCAGCCTAGCTCGCAGCTATTGGGTTGTGTGTGTGTGTGTGTGTGTGTGTGTGTTGGTATGTTTTCTGGGAATTTCTAAGAACATCCACCCAGCCCCTGACCCTGCCCACACCTTCTCGCCATACTATCTTAGTGTTCTGTGGGACAGCCTATAATCTCCACTGGTCTCAGGTACTTTAGCAGATTTCTGTGAAAATAGATATGGCTAGTTTTGTACATTCTCTCCTTTCTCTGTTTTCCAGGAGGAATCATGGAAATATTCAGAACTAAACTGCTGCTGCTCTCCTGCAGAAAACCCCCTGAAAAGATTCTTTGTTGCCATCAAGCCTGTCCCTAACACTTGCAGTTCCAGGAGCAAAAGTACCGATATTGGCCAACACACCATACACCAACATCTTTAAGGGCTAGAAATCAAGCTGACAAATCATCAAGTGAAACGTGTTCCAGTCTCCTTTAACAAATACAACTTCAGAATGACCCAGACGGCCAGATTCAAATGTAGAATTTTCAGACTCTGCTGTTCCACTCCTGTCCTCAGCCCGCGGCCCAGCCCACCTCTCTTACCACCTGAAACTGTTCCCGCACCATGAAGGGCCTTGTAAGCACCCCCGGGGACATCGCAGCCAGATCGTACACCCTCTCTCCACATCATCTGCAATCAGCTGCCCCTCGGCCAGCCTGCAGCCCTGAAAGCATCCCCATCTGCAATGCAACCCACTCCTGGGATGCTCGGGGAAGATGCAAAGGCCTCTGGCTTGTGAATCTGGACCCTGGTTCCCCAAAGCATGTTTTACGAATTATCTGGGGCCCTTCCCCTTTGGCCTTGTGAACTCTTTATGCAGTGTGGACGACTGCTGGCTGAAAGGACAGTATTGCTAAGGGGCTAACAAGGAAAATGAATTTCTAGCTGGCAGCCACTTAGAGTGATATGAACTCTGTTCCTAAGGTTAGTAACCTGAGATGTTTACCTAGCAACTAAAAGAAGCTGAATTAACAAAGGAAAGTGTAAATCTTCATTAACATTCTCCAGAGCTGGTCAATTCACTTTTTCCAAAAGGGAAAGGAGTCTCTGGGAGAGTGAGAGGTTGGGGAGAAAAGAGTAAACAGTAAACAATCTGAGCAACTGTCATTTTAGATTCACTACCTATAGACAAAAATATTTTTTTTTTTTTGAGTTTGTTTAAACAGCCTTGAAGACTTCCTGGGCGGACAGCCGAGGCAGGCGCTTCTCCCATCTCTTCAGGGAGAGACAGCACCAGATGTCTCCCACTGTCGAGAAGGAAAAATAGAAAAAACCCAATTCCTGTTCTCAACCTGCTACGTGAGAGACAGAAAAGGACGAACTCAGCAGTTTCTCAGCTGTCCTCCACTAACTGGTCTACAATCATAAATCTCCCCGCCCCTCCCCAGCCTGCCCTGGTAAAGAGTTAGAGTCCTTTGGCCTCAGGGCCAGCCCTTCTCTAGATTCCCTGGTGCTCTGCTCTCTTTCTCTTCGGAGAAAGAGTAAAATAAACTTGGTGCTTCTTTCTATCCTAAACTCGTCTAAGAATTCTTTCTCACCTGCCTAGGTACTTCACACCCTAACACTGGCCAAAGAAGGGCCAGGATTGGGCTGTTAAAATTGTGGACATTATTTTCCAGTGCTGTTTGAGTTTTTATCATTGATCTTAATTTATTTCATCATAAAAAGGTTAATTTTTTTAAATGGGCTTTAAATGAGTCAATGCTATTTTGTTCATTTGTTTTTCTATGGGAAATTTAAAAGCTAAGTAATTAGTGGAAAGTAGGATTTCTGATCATTTTAATTTTTTTCTTTGTTCTTTCCTGCAGGCTATGTATTTTCTACTCAAACATGGACTGTTTTCTGAATAAGAAAAGAAACATATTAAAAATGTAAAAAGGAAGCCTTCAAAAATAAATAGTGAACTCCCCAAAAGAGAATTTAATGCTAATATTTACAGGTAAAAAAAAATAAATAAATTTCCATCTTTCTCGAGTGAACCCAGAACATATTTTCCAAATGTTTCTCTTTTTTCTCCCAACACACACACACACACACACATTGTTTCCAGACCTTAAGAATTGAGTGATAGTTAAAAGTTTCACTTACCAACACAGCTGATTTGGCTTTGGATTTTTGGACACAGCTGTAAGATATAAAAAATGTGAACATGTGCCTGGACAACCCCTGTAGCTCTGACCCTCCTGCATTGTCCTCTCTGAAGTTCAGGTCTATGGTCAGCACACAGAACATCCACAGAGAATGGCCAACTGCTCTCCTTGAGCCCCCTTTTACCTGCCAGGTTGCCCACAAGCCCATCTCTGTTCCAAGCACACGAAAGCTTCCTGCAGTGTGTTCTAGACAGGAAACAGAATGAGTATGGAGCTGCCAATGTCAAAGAAGCATTAGGTCCAGTAATCTCCCAGAATCAGTTCTAAAGTTGGGGTAGGGGAGGGATGTTTCTAGTATTTGATTTATGGTCCTTTCTGTCTTGGTTCCCAGGTTCCTCCTTTTGAAAAGCTTTTAGAACTTTTCCTTAGAACATTTTCCCTCTCCACCCTTAGGTGTCTTAATTGGATAAAACTGTTAGTATTATGAAATTTTTGTTTTGCTAATTCTGAATCCTTGTACAGAATACAAACAAGACTTGATTTTAATATTTCAATTTTTTGTTTGTTTGTTTGGTTTTGGCCTGAAACTAACAGTAGGACACCAATTTAATTCAAATTTACCATCTCTCAATTTCTCTAATTCACCACTTGTTCTTCAGCTATGGGATTGTTTTTCTTAAGTCAGGGTCTTTGGGGATTCATATGGCAAAAGACCTATATGAGATTATTTGTGATTTTAAGTAAGTCTTATAGGCCCTGAGTAAATGGAGTTCTTATGAAGAGGTCATTTCTCCCTCCTGAGAAGTGCAACTCCATTTTCAACACTACGCCCTTATGATCTGTAGCTTTATTTCACCAGTAATAAAACAACACAATCACCCTCATGATCAGATAGTTTCTGTTCATCCCATAAGTGTGTCTTCTATTAATACTATGCTAAGTGCTCTGAAAAGCATTTGGAAAGTTTATTTTGCATGTTAGTAATTTTTGTGGATATTGTCTTGGTTTTGTTTTCTTTTCCTAAGGATTCTTTCAGAAAATGGATCTCCAACTTTTATATTTTAATTTTTTTATACTTTTTATTTGATACAGTCTTGAAATGTATATTATATGAAAATTAGGAAGATTCTTTAAGCAATAAACAAGTAAACATAACAAAAGAAGAAGAAAAGGGGAAAAAATCATCCATAAATACACTAAGATTCGTTGTTACTATCTTCATTTTAGTGCACAATGAAAAATGAAGGGTTTTGTCTTTCTCCTTTCCAAATATACTGCTACACATAATGGAAGCCTCTCCAAGGATAACCCTATTCATGAGCAATTATTCTAAAGTGTTTCATTTCTAAATATAGAATCTAGAATCTGAAAATTTACTAAATGCAAGGATGACATCATATAAATAGACATCCAAACCTCTTATGCCATATTCATGAAAGTGCTCATTTCTGTGTTTGAAGACATGTGGGTCTTATCTTTTTATACCATGTTTTGCCTGAATTTTATTTCTCCTTTCCACATGATCCAGCCAGCCATACTGCCTGTGTAAATACAACTCAGCCTTTTTTTCCTTTTGATACTCAGAAATCCATCTTCAACATTTTTGATCAGTGTGCAGTGCATTAAATACTACAGCAGATGGTGCTTTTTGATGATGTGTTTCTACATGAAGCAACATTTTGTCTTGTATGCTGCATTATCAAAAAATCAAACATGTAATTATGCAAATATGTATGCCTTTATAATAATCAAGTTTTATTGTAAATGGTTGATGCACATCAATTTGATCCTGTAGTGCTGTTTTAAGTGCGGTTTAAGTGGCTTTTCAGTGTACCCAGAGGCAACACAAATGCATCTCTGGAATATTAATAAAATCCTGAATCTTTGAGACCCCAACTGGAATCTCATTGCTTGTACTGATTGAAACGAAATGCTAATCCTTTCCTTTAAAAAAATCCCCTTTGTTATTTAAAACACTGATATTAGTATGATATGAAGGACCATTTTATTTTAAATTGTATTTTAATGTAGTTGTTAAAATAATGCCTAATCATACTATATTCAGTCTTCACAATGTAAATTTGATGAGACATGAATCCAATCATTTTGCAACAATGAATGCAGTCATGTATTCTAACCAGTCCGGTTTTTCTAATTCCATAAATTTCTACTGCCAGTGGCTGTTTACCAGTTTCACTTTTGGAAGCATTAGCTGTCCTTTGTGGGGACATGTACTGTGAGTATTCATTTCAGAAACAATTGACTTCTCAAAAAAAGGAGAAGAAGAAGAGGAAGGGGGACTCCTTAAGTTTAATTCCTCTGAGTATTTTCAAGCAGGATTGTAACATAGATAGCAGAAATTTTACTGAACAGGATCTGGGCTTTATATATTGGATTGTGTCATTGGTACGTGATCGTGCCCACCCGTCTCTCCCTAGATACAAACACTCACACATTCTGCTGTGGTTAAACTAAACAGATGGACTGTGGGTACCGATAATCTATGATTGTAAATTATTTTTGCTTGTTTGTTCCTCTTGAAGAGAAATAAAAGGCTGAAAAAAGCAGAGTACAAAAGGAAGCACAATGTAGCTTTAAAGGGAAGAAAATAACCACGTAATTTCCTGTTTTCTATTTCCATTTCTCCTTCTCTTTATATTTACTTTGTTTATTGGGTTTACTGTAATTATGGTTGTGTTTTCAATGGCCACCACTCCCTTGCAAGATGAAATATGCACGTTTTTTTTTCCTTTGGTCTCATGCCTAGTTCCCCCTGCGCTATCCTTCATCTTACCAGAAAGCATTTCTTTCTTCTAAATATGTGTATTCATTTGATGTTTTCTTTCTTTTTCACATATTGTTCATATGCTGCCATTAAATTTCTGGCTCTTTTTATTTGCTTTGTGCAAAACTCTGATTCACAGTCCCTAATGCACAGTGTCCGTATTCACCATGTCCTCCCTATTTTGGTCATTCTGAGAGTGACTTGTTTGCTGTCCTATCTGTAGTGCGCATTTCTTTCTACATTACACCTCCTTCAAATGTTTGTATCTCCATTTGCCCATTTCTCTGACCCATCAAGATCAAGAGAGATCAAGATCAAGAGATAGATAGATTTTTTTTTTTTTTTGGACAGAGGTGGAAGGCATGATGAATTGGAGAGTCTTGTATTGCCTAGGTATCTATCTGTAACCATAAGTTGAAATAAAACCTCAAGTATTCATATCTGAATATTTAAAAATAATTTTAATACACTATCACTTTCTAAGAATCTTTAAGAGCTTAAAATTCCCTGTAATTACTCTCAGAGATATCAATTATCGGTGTCCATTTTGCTTCCTGCAGGTCACATTAGTGCTATTCTTGATGGTTGAACCATGGCTGTTTGGGTAAGTCATTAAAAATACTATGAGTTTATTACTTGCTGCTATAGTAGGATTTTCGGTATAAAAATGACATGATCCCGGGGCTATTTAAATTGCACATGCACACAAACATCGACATTAATATAGCTGTTAAGTAATGTTAGTGGCCATTTGTAAAGGTCAAAGTAAGCTCTGAATGGTTTTCAGATTCCAATCTCCATGATTTCTTTCTCTGTCCATAATCAGAGCTCGAGAGATGGCTCCTGGACTCAAGAGGAACTGAATCTGAATTTATGTTTGAGTGAAAAATCCAGGATTTTACAAATTACCATGTTGTGAGTGGGTTAGGGCTGACCTGAAGACTCCTAGAAAAACTCATATCCTCAAATTATGTTTGCATAAAAGTTATTTAATTTTGAATTTATAACCTTGTAGCTAAGTTTTACAGAAAGCTAAGAACAAGGACCAATTAGTTTTGTTTTTTTCCCAATAGCTGCCTTTGTTTTTGCAAGGCAAGATTCATGTATGATCTGAAGCATATGTTGATGCTTCCATCAAGCCTCTTAATCTTTATCAGGAAAATCAATAGTATCCCTGGCCTTTTGATTGCTTTTAAAATATGCAAATGCAATGCAATACTTTTTTTAGCTTTTGAATTTAACTTTAGATGACATGACATTTCAAGCTCAGTTTAGAGATAAAAACACGACAGTAACATACACAACTGTAGCATTGATTTTAATAGAGTAACAAGAAATGTAGTCACATATTCTGCTTAAGTTTCCCCAGCAGAAATTGCTTCTGCATCAGAGCCTATTTCAAATGCGATTCACTAAGGTCTTATGGGTGACAAAGCTTTAATTAGCATCACATTGTTTTCTAATGTGATTTTGCACTCGTAAAAACAGGATTAGGAATCAAAATATACTTTTATAAATGCCAATTTTAATTGCATTACTGATGGTGTGCAGGTCTTTAAGCACCCCACACAGCTTCTCACATAATACCTCTCTATTTGAAGGATTAAGTGTGAAACATAAAGCAAAAATGGCATATATTGTCCAATAAAACACCTTTAAATCAAAAGAGGAAATGTAGTCACTTATGGTACACAATACTCCATCCAATATCAGCACCTTCTGAAGTCTGTGCCCCCACACCCATCAGCGCCCACAGGTAATGCTTAGTAATTTACTGCTTTATTTCAAAGCAGGGAAATTAGAACAGTAGTACATGATGGGTGCACCTGCTTGAGAACAGATCTCAAGACCTGCTACCTTCTTTCTAGGTCCTTCCTTAGAAGACACCTGCTTTTTTTTTTTCATTTGATATTCTTGCTGCCTTTGTTTTACTTTTGTGTTTTTTGTTGTTATGTGTGAGCCTCTGTCTTCCACCGCCCGGGTGGGATGAGGTCAACTTCTTTTGCTCAGGGAATTTTTTTCTAGGCGATCATGATTAGTAGGTTTGATCTTCGAATTAAAGATTTGCTGTAAAAATCACACTATTTCTTCATCACATCATAAATCTGTTCTGAGCACTTAATAGACTTGTGCTCACTCACCTGTACCAGACACTTTCCACAGGTAAGCAACAACTTTCCCTCACCTTTTAAACAGAGGTGGATCCAATGATACAGTGGGGTTAAGCAATTTATCACAGGTTAGCCAACATTTCAGTTGGAAAAATAAGACCAAAGTGTGTATTTCTATTTCTCAGCTCACAGCTACAATTACTAGACCCAAGAAAGATAAAAACTGGATACTATATGAAGGGCTCTTGTTTTTTTTTTTTTTTTAAATCCTGTTTTTGTTTTGTTTTGTTATTTTTGTAAATGAAGTAAATAAATAGTGCATCTAAGCTTTGGTTATTTGGAGAGTGATTGCAACCGAAATGATCTTTGTTAAAAGCAAGTTTTAATTTTGAAATGTTGCCTCTGTGCAACAAATGAAATGATTATTTGGAAAACTGATTCTTATTCTAAGCAGCTTTACATAGTCACAGCTATTTCCATAAACTATGTTTGTGTCCATTTAGCTATTTGTTTAAATCAGTGGGTAGAGAAGACATTTTATATTCTAATACAAATGTAATTATTATTTATTGTTTGAGTTTTTAGAACTTAAAGTTCTTTATATTTTTACTGCTTTTTTCTAACTTTTTATTTTTAAAATTTTCAAGCCAACAGAAAGAATGCAAGAACAGTACAATGCATTCCATTGTTTTTAAATCTTGATTTTCTGGTAGGAAAAAAAACCTTACTGCCAGGTCAATGTAAAGTTTTAGGTTTTTTTTTTTTTTTTTTCATTTCTCTTTAATTGCTTCTTAATTTCTTATTGATCCACTAACTAAAGGATTATTGTTTGATTCACTGAGTGAGCCTGCAAGATTGTCTGGGTGAAATTAAATCAGTTGACCTAGCCTCTTTTGCTAGAAATTGGGTTGTGCAATCATAATAGCTCCATGCACTCAATAACACAAGGCAAGGAAGGACAGCACAGTCAGGAAGCCCCATAATGTGCATCCTATTTTAATTCATTGCCACACTTTGCTGTACCCATTAAGGCAGTAGGAGAAATCCAGATTTGTAGGAGAAATCCAATGGGGCTCAATTGCCATGAGATTTTTTTTTTTTTACTTTGTTTATAGATTATAATATGGAAATACCAAATAGAAAGGCCTGTCATTAAACTATCCATGAGAGTCCATATACCCTGTCCAACCTTAACTCATACCTTTCAACATCAATTTCTGGTTTAGTCTCAGCTGTCTTTTTTCTGCCCCTCACTGTCTTTCCTTCACCCCACTCCATGCTCATTCTTGTCTCTGTGCCTTAATTCCTCTTATTTCTCTCGCTTGTATCTCATTCAATTAATGCAGTGAGCACCTACTTTTTTCTGCCCGTATAAAGATTCTGAGCACTTTTGAATATCAGCTCAAGTCTTGTGGCTTCTGGAAAGCCCATCTTGATATGGAAACCAGTAGCTACCACTCCTTTCTGTAGTTCTGCTGTTGTCATATGCCATCTTGTGCAACTGAACAGTTTAATTCAATTGTTTCATATATGTCTGTCTTACATATGCTCCATGTCAGTAGGTATTTTTTTTATATATCTCTTTTGTATTACCTTCCTTTACTTTGCATAGGAATAGATCTTATCACACATGGAGAAACAGGGAGTGGCCTGAGATCTCAGTTAGGCAGAGGCAGCAAGTTAGAAAAACCAGGTCCTGGAAAGGAAGGAGCTCAAGAAGGACAAGAGCAGGAGTGAAGAACCCAGCTCAAAAATACAACATTAAGAAAGTCAGGACCTGAACATAGTCACGTGTGTGATGTGATGTTCCAGCAGGGAGGGAAAAAAAAAAAAAGCCTAAGTACTAAGATGTGTCTGGACCCTCTGTGATTATAAGTATGTAAGGACCAGTCTTTAGGCTGATCTGAGAGGGTTGGCAGGTCTACACGGCTACTTGGAATCAGGTGGGAGCATCTGTAGGGCATTGGGAAGTGAGGAAACAAGAGCCTGGCAGTTACTGACAGATACATAAGTAGTGCTTAATAAATGTTGGCTTATCAATTAAAGTCCATTCAAAAGAGCACTAATGACACTCTTCTCCCCCTGGATGCCGGCTCAAGCTATGACAAATGAATAATATTCAAGTTATCTACTAGCATATATTTTCCTGTAGTCTATCTAATGTTTTATCCTACCTGCCAAGTTTTCGGACGTTATATGCAAGGACCATTGACCATCTACCTTTGAGGACAGAAATAAAACTTTTATATGCATCTTGTTTCAATAGGTTACCCCAGATGTCTTTTAACTGCCAAATTTCTTTTCTTTAAACAACTCTCCACTATATTCTAGTGAGGACTGTAAGTATATTCTGGTAGCCACAATCTGTTTATAGTCATGATAGAAAAGTTTCTTTCCATTACTTTTATGAGCTATGGTCCTATAGGTGTGTATTTGGCCCCTATATGCCTACATTTCAAGTATTCTTAAGTGCTTTTCCTAATACCTTTGTGGTAATACTTTAAACATCTCACACATGTTGTCCACACTGGAGAACTTTCAGTGTTAGATTCTTACACCACCAACTGATGTGAAGACAAGTTCTGGAGCTCATTTTTACCTCTGTTTCTCATATCCATTATTCTCACCCATGCACATGAGAATAATGGCAAATGCGGTAAATGTAGGTAATAGAAAGGGTGCTAGCTCTGTTGCAAAGAGACCTCAGTCCTAACTCTGCCTCTTTTGCCAGTTCTGCATTTGGTCTTCAATGTGTTGCTTCTTCTGTAACTTCTCTGGGCCTCAGTTTTCTATCTGTAACAGAAAGGAGTCAATCAGGATTGACTAAGGTTCCACGTATGAGATACAATGTTTTTCCTTCAGAAATAAATCCAAAATTTTAAGGCGTTTAAATTTTATATAAATATATTAAAGGGCATACGAAATATATCCAAAGCAACCTTATAAAATACTTGACAAGTCTTTGTAATTTTCTGGCAATTTTGATACTGAGTAAAGAATGTTTCCCATATGGTTTAGTAATCCTCTGGTGGCTGGGTTACTCTCTGTTATAGAGTAATATTTTTGCCTATTTTATCCTTCATTATTTGATATTATGCTTAATAGGTTTGGGTTTGTATATTCACAACTTAATGATAATAATATTGATCACAGTTCACAGTTTTTAGCACTTCTTTTGTGTCAAGCAGCATTCTAAATACTTTAAATCTGTTAACCCATTAATTCCTGAAAACAACACCATTACACAACTTCTATTATTATCTCCATCACCAGATCAGGATACTGAGGCATACAGAGCTTAAAATCTTGCCTGAGATCACCTAGCTAGAAGTTAGGAATCTTCAACTGGAAACCAGACAGCATAGGTCCAGTATCCATGTTTTCTAATGGTTTTATTACATTGCATCTCATTGTTCAAAGTGTCTGAAAAGAAAGCACACCCTTGGCTAATGTTTCCAGAGTAGGTGAAACTTTTCACATATGCTATAAAGTCACAATTTACTTGTAGAGTAGCAGTTAACAGTACAAAACAGTTGGTTAAATTTTCATACTTTGCAACGCGTACCAGCTAGCAGGGACTCGGAATGTAGATGCTGATGCTCTGAGAATGCCACCCCATTTGGAATGCAAGGGAATGAACCATAACAATCAACAGGGACACAGAACATCCCCACATCAAAGAGGTGAAGTTAGTCACAAGTGACAATACAGTGTTAAATAATTAAATTGTTTTAGCTGTTAACTGTAAGTGAATGTTGTTTTTAATTGCACTTTAATAATGCCATGCCCTTTATAACCAAAATTAATGTTTTCTGTCGCTCTGTTTTTGAAGTATGTGTCAGTTTAATTAAACTATTAATGGTAGACAGATTTTAAGTACTTTATATTCTTCATTAAATTGTATCTGTTCAACAAGCGTAAACAGGAAAATCGAGTCAGTGAGGAGCAGATTCACGTTCTGCCTGATAAATCACTCATCATCAGATGAGATGATGCCTCGTGCTTGTTTAGGTACTTGCTCCCCGTGATAAACAAATCCACTTCCAGGTTATAATATTCACTGGGTTCATTTAAAAATAAAGACGACCGCTCCTTTGGAAAAACCGGGACTGAAGAAAATGATTTGTTGAGCTTTTGTGAGACAGACAGCCAAAAATGCAAGCCCTGAAGGACTGTGGTGATGATAACAGCTTCAGTTCATTTGAGATCATGGGTACCTTTCTTCTATCTAACTCTGACAATTTAGGGAAGGGGTCTGCAAGAGGGATTGGCTTCCTGGCCTTTTTACTTTCTGGATTGCCTAATTATAGCTGAGTCTCCTGCAAAACGCATGAAACCAACCTAACACAAAGCAGCCATTTGTTTTTATTGCCAGAAATGACAATTGATAAAGTAAACACTGTGTACACCCCAAGCATCTCCTGGATTCAATTCAAGAGAATCGATTGAGTCTTGGTTAAAGATCAGGAATGACTGTAGCAGGATAATTTCTTGTTTCTTCAGCTCATTGATGACACATGCAAATAGAAAGGGGACCCTAATTGGCAAACACTTAAAAGGCAGGACAGTATCGAAATTACACTTCTCTAGCAAGAGGAATGGCTGGCTACATCTGCTGCATACAGTCAAAGATGTAACATGTTATAATAGAGACAAGTGTGTCCTTCCTTTGTGTGGCAGATCAATCAATAGCTTTTCATGTGATCTTGTTCACTATTATGTTAGTAATGAAACCCTCGTGTGATGTGACAACTGTGGAATAACATTTGGTCACAAAGCTGGTGTTAACAAGCACAACTGGCACTCTGGTAATTAGACTGATTTCTGGTCTCTTCTTTCACAAATTGTCGATAAGTGCAGTAAACAGGCCGTTGATTCCTCTCCAAACAGCTATATTAAGCTTCATATTCTTGGAAATTCATCTACTAGATTTGTTTATGGCAGTGAAGCCATAAAAGAGAAAGATTATATGACAATCTTTCCCTCATAGGTAGCCTGTGCATGTGTAAACACATGTATGTATGTATCTATCTCTCTGCTATTAAATTTTATCAGTAAAATTCAAAGTGTACATTAGCATGTTTTGTTCTAATTAACTAGCAGTTGGCTGAGAACAAGATCCATACAAACAGGGACCTGGTCCTATCCCTGGGTTTAAGATTCACTAAAAGAAGCAGAGAGATGTAAATATACATCAAATGGAAAGCAGAAATATAGAAAAAAAAAATCTATATCCTACATACTTTTGTACAAGAGGAGCTCTATTTGCAACTATAATTAATTAATCAGCTTAACCTTGGAAAGAAACTTAAATATATGAATCTAATATATTCTTTATCATCCATTCTGATAATTATTTTTTGGTCTTAATGTTTTCTCCTTCTATATGGATTTTCTGCCAGAGAGCAGGGTAAGCTATTAAATATAAAGCAAAATGGAAATTTGATCCATCCATGGACAATCAGTGAGCTTTTCTCTGAAAACTCCCCCACTGTTATCAAAAGGCGCTAATTGCATTTAAATGTGGGTGGCACTGAGCGCTGGGTGAAGCTTACCCAGATGAGACCCCGGCTTCATGGAAGCTCTGATCTGAGCAGGCAACGCTAAGAAGGCTTGGCGTGCCTTCAGCCAGGCAAAAGGCAACTTTGTTTAAGGAAATCACCATTCCATGATAGTGGGAAGCATTTGGAAGCCAAAATGAAATCCTGGTAGAGGTCCTTTGGGAAGATTCTGCTTAAAGCCCCTCTGTGTTTCAGTCCATCCCTTCAATCCCAGATATTTGTGTGCTGCTTGGCACACAGATACTCAGAGATAAGACATATTTTATCATGTCAAGTTTTGTTGGGTTTTCTCCCCTTGAACCAGGAGGTGTCCCAGTGAAGGGAGGAAGGCCCCCTGAACTTACCAAGTGGGTTCTTGGCTTTACACAGGAATGAATTCAAGAGCAAGCCAACTAGCTACAGAAAGTTTATTGAGAGAGAGAAAGACAATAATAGATCCTACTCCACACACAGAGTAGGGGTCCTCACCCAAGTAGGAGGGGGACCCTTTATGGGGACAATGGTAATGTTTTTAAATGTTCAAAGCCCCCTTATGTGACCAGCATTGTCTTGAGGTCAGGCCACAAAGTTTAATCATAAATCGCTGTCACAGACAGGTAAGCACAGTTTGTAATGCATCCGGCTTAGAAATTCATCCATCCTCGAGTGGTCCCGGGCCAGTGACTTGCTGGCCACGTCCTTGTTCATGGTGAATAGGGTCTGGAATCGGTCAAGGCTGCTTTTAGGCTCTCTTGACCTTCCTTTTCTGCCTTATCCCTACATTACCCCACTGCACACCAGACTTGGAATTTCATTCTCTGACAGATTTTTACATGTCATTTTTGTTGTCATTGAGGTCTGGTGAATATTAAAGTATTTAAATGTCCACTGCCATCCTCCATCCACAAAGATGATTTTTGCATTAGTTTCCATGTGCGCTTTCTCCTGGCTTCCCTAAAATAATGGCTCATCCGTGGTTATTAGCATGACAGGCTGAGAGGTCTTCCTAGCGGTCAAGCTTGAACCCTCAGCCTCACGAATGTGGTTTTCTGACCACGTGTGCTCACAAGGCTTATTTCCTCATACGGTGAGTCCCACAGTTTTATGCAAAACATTTTCACAAACATTTACTGGGTGGCTAATCACTGGACAGACGATGGGGGAGATGACAGGCGCAAACCCCTGTCCCCACAGAGCTCACAGGACAGGCTCTGTGGAAGAGAGAGGCAGGTATAAGCTAACGATTTCAAGAAAGGATGCTAAGTGAGAACATGTAGGAAGTACACCTGAGGGGAATCAGACTCAGCTTGGGGAAAAGGAAAGGCCTCCCAGAGAAGGTGGCAGTATCGAATCTTAAATTACCATAGAAACAAGCCTGCGGGACAAAGGAGGGACAGGCATTGCTAAAAGGGGAAACAGCTTATACAAAGGCTTGTAAGCTCGTGGTAACAGGACACATTCAGAGAATCTGGAGTAGTTTGTATTTTAAGGCCAGGGCAGATGAGAATGCAACCATGAGAAATAGGCAGAGACCAAATCATAAAGCTGTTCTGTATGTCATCCTAAGAGGTTTGTCTTCATTCACAAAGTGATGATGAGACACTGAGGAATTAAACCAGGAAAAATTATACGGGTTTGAGGAATATTTATGTAGGAAATACACAATTTCCTGGCGGCTAGTTGATTGATTAAACAAAAATTTAAAAGTTGTTTCTACAGTTTCCTTTTTTTTTTTTTTCTTCTAAGCAGTGGGAGTGACTGAAAGAAATAAGACAAGGTCTTCTCCAAAGGAGTGTAGCTGGTGCGGTCTAGTCAGGCAGAAAGGGACGCAGAGACCATGCCGCAGGGCGAGAGAGGTGCTGAGGGAACAAGGACCAGGGTTCCATCAGGTATGGCAGGCGTGCTTGCTGCTGATCCCTTCAGTGTTAGTGTTCTGGGTTCTGGGGCACCCTAAATCCATTCCCCAATAAGATAAATTAAACATAGCCCTACATGAAATCTTATTTAACCTTCCTAACAATATTTTGAGGCAGTTGTCATTGTTCTCATTTTGTGAATGAAATAAATTATAGCTCAGAGAAGGTAACTTATTATACTTGCCCAAAGTCTTACAGCTAGTAGGGGATGAGTATAAGATTAGGACAAAAGCCAGTCTGACAGCAAAGCTACGATGCTTTTTACCACACCAAAATTTTCAGGTACTCATGGATAAGCACGACTTAACTTGGGATCCTTGGGACACAGGCTGGCCACCTCTTTCTACATTTCAATGATGTAAGTTATAGAGGGTTAGTCCTCAGTTGGCACAGCCTGGGCACTAAGGGAGGTCAGGACTTTGAATTTCTCCTCAGACTAGCCCTGGATAGAGCATTAATTTACAGATGTTAAATTAAAAAGTGAAATAGCCAAATCTAAATAGCCAGCAGTATGTTCCCACATAAAAGCTTAGACCTTGCTTTAGACAATTCCTTAATGATGGCAAATCCCTAACTCTTTTGAATGAAACAAAGACAACAGCATGCCCACTGTGTGACTGTTGAATCTAGAGTCCATTTGTCAATCTGCCACATGCTGTAAATCTTACCATAAGAGAACTTTGTGTTAGAGTTAGAACTTCACACTGAAATGTTATATATGAATATATTTTGTCCCCATCATTCATGGCCCTTTACCTATAACTGTCTCTCCTTTGCTCTCCAACTAGTTATTAATAGCCACAATTTGAACCTACTTTGTGCTAGGCAGTGTATATTATCTAATGTTTTCCTAACAGCTACCTTACGAATCTATTAAAGGGAAACTTGAACCTCTACAAACAGTGCTCTAGGTCATGTTGTTCCATGTAGTGGTACGAAAATTCAAACCCAGCCCTACCTAGCCCTTTTTATTCTGCTACTCACCCTCTTAGGGATGAGAAAAAAAGTGGCTTAACAGATGTTGTGCTAGGATATTTGCCAGAAATGCTCCCCACATCCTCCCCAGCTGCCATTTGATGCTCATCTCTATTGTTCCCTGATCTCTGGCTTTGCAAATCTGCTCTTGGTCCTTGAATTTGGTGACCATAGAAACTTCCCTTATATTTTTCCTACTTGTATTTGTTTGTTAAACATTTTCTAACATTATCATCTATTCTTTGCAGGACTACATTTACCAGACCTAAGCCCACGGAGCTGGAGGCTCTATGCCTTTGTGAATATTTTTTGCAAAGGGAAAAAAATTTAGATGCCATGTAAGGATGTTAATAAGGTAATGATGAGATTGAAGATGAATTTTTGAAAACATTTTAGTTGCAGGATGGAGAATGGATTGTGGGGAGGCAAATGTGGACACAGAGAGACCAATTAAAAGGCTGTCTGCAATAATGCAGGTGAAGAAATGGTCTCAGTTCACACCAGGGCAGTTCTAGCAGAGGGTAATGACTAAGAACACAGACTCTGGAGCCAGACAGCCCGGGTCCGATTCCCAGATTTGCCATTCTCTAACTATGTGGCCTTGGGCAAGTTACCTAACTCCTCTGTGTCTCAGCTCTGTCACTTGAAAAATGGGGTTAATGTATAATAGCACCTGCCTCCTAAGGCTATAAATATTAAATGAATTAACACATTTAAGAGTGGCTGGCCACTAGTAAGTGCAATAAAGGTGTTAGTTATTATTGAAGGCAGTGGAAATGAAGAGAGATAAGATGTAAGGAGGCAAAATATATAAGCCATTTAGTTGCTTTGCTGTGGGTGAGGAATAAGAGGTGTCTAGAATGATTCCTAGGTTTCTGTCTTGAAGCATTGCTTTCTGAGGCTTCAATCCCAATAGGTGTAATTTGGTAAGGAGGGAAGGTGGGGATAGGAATAGCACTAGGTGTGAGCACATTGTAGGTGCCTGTTTATGCATAGATTAGCTAGACTCATTCACCAGTTAAGATACTCACAAGTTAATACATGCCTGAGACCTTAGAGAAATTTCTCCCTCTTAATAGAAACCATGAATGTTAAATTTATGGATTTCCTGTGTTTACTGTATCATTTTCATCTTATAACCAAGTAAGCTGGGATTCAGAGGAATGGCTTGCCAAGTTCAAGCAACTAGAAACTGCAGGCACACACATTTCCCTGGTTCTAGAGCCTGTGTGTTTTCACTGGGCCCACTGCTCTGTGAGCCCCCCAGCAATACCCAGATCTAGGACTAGAGGCCTAGGGACAGTGGATGGAGGAGAAGCACCAGGTTAGGGCTGCAAGATGATGGATGAGGACGATGGACTCTGAAGGGTGCCAGTGGAGTAATTCATAAAGGACTGACTTAGCACCATGATACTTGGGGCGTTTGATAATTTATTTATTTTGTTCTTACTCTCATGTGGTGTAATTGCATTGATGAGATAACAGTTATTAGAACTATTCTGTCCCAAGAATGGTTTGTGTCATCTGCTCTTTGAGAGTTTAGTTGTTCATTTGTTTGGTTTTTAGCTACATGGCATTTAAAGTGAAAAGCCAGATTGTTTTTCCAAAATATGTAAAGAAGATTTAAGAAAGTCATAGTTGACTCTATTCAAGGAAATTAAACTATTTTTATATTAAAATTCATAACATTAAAATATACAAAGGATAGAAGCCATCATAAACATGAGGTAAATTCTATTAATCAGTATGTACTAGAGAGCATGATTCCTTATTAAGTGTTATAAAAAAGATTTGTTAGGTAACCTTCATCATTTGCTATATTCCTTTAAAGACGTTTCTATCTTGAAACATCTATCTGCCCTATTATAAATGTCTGCCATATTATAAAAGTATATGATATCTTTCCTGTATTCATTCATAGAGCACCCACTGTGTCCTAGGCACTATTACAGACACTGGGATGCAATAGTGAACAAAATCAAGCGCCTGCTCTCATTAAGCTTTGCTTCTAGTGAGAAAAAAATAACAAATAGCCAAACAAATGAGTAATATAATGATATTACATCTCTCTATGTATTAGAGTAAGGACCCAAAATTACTTAAATCATGTCTTTTTCTTTCAATAGTCTAAGGGTGGTAAGCAGCTCAATCCCTGCGCACATTAAGGGGTGAAGATTCTATCCAGCTGTCTGCATCATTTCCTCTGTAGCATTGTTGTTGACTGGTTAAGCAAGCTCACCGTTACACCCAGGTAGCAGCTGGTGGGAAGGTCTTAAGCTCCCAGTCACCTCCCTGCAGAATATGCTATTGGAGAGAACCTGGCAAGGAAGGACAGCAGATAAACATGTGGCTGAGTAACCGTGTGGTCAGCTTCAATTCCATTACTCTGGATGAGAAGAGAGACAGTTTTGATGGATATCCGTATAATTTTGTACCTTTGTTTAACTTCACATAAAAGATGATTATAGTAAATCATCAGAAAAGTTTCCGTTACAAGCATGACAAAGTACAATAATGACAAAGCATTAATCCTTGATGTATAAAAACTTATTCAATGCAATTCAAATATCCTGAGAGGTAAATGCAAGAAATGTAATTACCTAAAAAAAAATTAGGAAAAAAATTGGACTTAAATAGCAATCAAAGAAATGTACTTTAGTGTTAAAAACGTTTTATTAGGTAATCTTAATCATTTGCTATATCCCTTTCAAGATGTTTCTATCTTGAAACATCTATCTGCCCTACCACTCTTCTGGAGCATATAGTTTGTTTCCAATGTTTTATTATTATAATAAAAAGAAAATATTTAAGGGTTAAATTATTTTATTGTTTCCATAAGACATATTCCTAGAACTGTACTTATTGGCAATATTTGGAAGTCTTTGTTATTTGTTGTTAATAATTTTCCAAAACATTATATACATGTTTCATTTACCCATAGAATTTCTTTCACACTCTCGCTAGAAAGGAATATGAACCTTGTTATTTATTAATATGAAAGACAAAAACACTCTTTCATGGTTTTAATGTGCATTTCTTTGATTGCTATTTAAGTACAATTTTTTTTTTGGTAATTACATTTCTTGCATTTACCTATCAGGTTATTTGAATTGCATTGAATAAGTTTTTATGCATCAAGGATTAATGCTTTTTCATATTTATTACCAGTATGTGTTTTTCTTAAGTACTTCTAAAGATTTTTATTTGAAGATATATTGATAAAATATATAATTATGCTCCAGGATTAACACTCATTAAAACTTTTAATATCTCTGATCAGTAGTATTCAGCAGTCATGCTCTTCTATTGTTTGCGTTTGGATCTTTCAGACATACAACTCAACACAAGCTGACTAACTTTGTATTACCTGTTCTTAGACTGAATCAAGTACTATTACATTCAGGGAGAGGACGCCTCCTGTTTTCTGTTGTTTCTTCATAACATCACCTCAAGTGTATGCTCTTAGATGACATTGGTCCATCCTTATTCACTGTATTTGTCCTTTGAAATTTGCAAGAAGAAGGTAAAAGTTAGCAGGAGATCTCTCCTCATTGCTGAGCCTTCTCTGCATGTTTAGTTATCTCATTCATTTTCTCTGTAATATCCCAGGTGGCTTATTCTCAAACAACCTTCTTTTAACCAGTCCTATCACTAAACGATGTGTTCTTAAAGAATTAAATATTTTTCTAAGTTCACAGTCAACATTTAAGCATGAAAGTACACGAAAATTCCCTTTCTCAAAAATACATCATTGAATTTTTGTAGGAATATGTTATGATTCTAAATGTACCAGTTAATTTTTGCTAATTTATGTTGTGGTAACAATGCTAAATCTCAGTACTTTTGCAAATTCTCCAGAACAAAAAGTTTTCTGAAAGTTAGAAACAAAATGAAGTAAAGATAATTTTAAGAATTAAGAAAAAAAAACCTTTCAATAATACCTAATCTTACTACCTTATTTAAAAATGAAACCCTGGGGGGAGGGGTGATAGGGGCAATGTATGTAACCCTAACAATATTTGTACCCCTATTACATGATGAAATAAAAAAAATAAAAAATAAATAAAAATAAATAAAAATGTAAACCCTTACCACCCCCTACCCATTGTTCTTTTCTGATTAATTTTTTCTCCATCATATTATTTCTTTTTAATATTATTTCTTTTTAGTTATTTCATTATCTCTACCATTCCAGGAGAATGTAAGTTTCATAAGGGCAAGCTTTTGTCGACTTTGTTCACTGATGTGGCTCCAGTTAGAGCAGTGCCTGGCCCATAATAATTGTTAAACTAATGGGGAAAAAATTCAGTGGCTGACAACAGAAAATGATTTTTGTACTGCTGTCACACGTCTTTCAAGGAGTGGAGGCATGTGTGCTCTATGGCCTTCTCATTCTGAGAACCAGCTCACAAAAGAGCCAGACTCTTGGAAACATTGGCATCATTGCAGAGAGAGAAAGAGATGATGGAATTCAAGACAGCTCTTATGTTTCTGCCGGAAACACAGGTCACTTCCACTAACATTCCTGTGACCAAGGCAATTAACTTGGACAAACAGTTTATCAATGGGGTGGTGATGAACAGTCCTCTCACAGAGACAGGCAGTGGTTATTCCAGACAATTATTCAGTCTCTCACACTACTATTTTCCTTGTTGTCCTTTCTGATAACACATAGGAAAAAAGTTACCTGAAAGCAGAGAAAATTCTTCATAGTGTATTTATGTTCTCTTTAAAGACCAACTACAGTACAAAAGGAAGTGATAATGGGACCTAATCTATATTTTGGGGATAACTAGGTAAGAATAACTGCTCTGAAAGAGATCACAAATAGGAGTAAATTTAAGTTCTTATATCTGTGCAATCCCATGTGCCTGCTCTTCTTTTTTCTCTTGTTGTTGTAAGACATTCCATTCAGAGATAGTAACTTTTTGAAGGTGCAATAATCATAATATTTCCTGTTTTAGATACTAAGCAGAATTCCCAATGCAATATTCAAAGTAAGAATTGGTTATACATGTAACCATTCTGAGGCTTAAGAAACCCCAAACCAAACATACTGCAAAGGTTGATTGGAAAAAAAAAGAGAACTTTTACAGTGACAAAGGTGAAAACTATGAACTTCTATAAAAGTTAAGAGTCCTCACTGAAAATTACTTTAATTTTGCATATTCATAGAGAATATGTGGCACAATTTCTAACCCAGTAGTTCAGATAGATTCCCCAGGGACTTCAGGGGTTAAATTAGTTATTGTGGAAAAGAGCAAACACATATATCCAACCCAAAGCACAGATAGCAAACTTACCTACACAATTTATTTACACTAAGTTGATTTTGAGGCAGTAGTATGGAACAAGCAAGTATACGTATATTATCAATTTAGCCTGAATGCTTCCTATTAATAATGAAGCTATTCATTCCCTTCTATAAACGTATTTACTAACAATATTATTGTTGTTATTATGACTAACCCCTTTTCATTCTTACTTTCTCTATCATTATTATTATTTTTCCTCTTCCCCTTTCCTTTGAATTTGCCCTTATACACCAGGAAGTATGAAGGTGCTAAGGATATGTTCCCTACCCATGAGGACTATACAGTCCGGTAGAACAAATGGGTAATTAAGTGAACAACTAAAATTAAGAGTGACCAAAAAAGACGAGCCAAAAACAGGCACCTCACCGAAGAAGATGTAAAGATGGCAAATAAGCATTTGAAAAAGATGCTCCACATCATATGTCACCAGGAAAACACAAATTAAAACAATGAGATACCACTGCACACCTATTGGAATGTCAAAATCTAGAACACTGACACCTGGTGAGGATGTGGAGCGACAGGAAACTCTCATTCTTTGCTGGTGGGAATGCAAAATGGTATAGCCATTATGAAAGATAGTTTGGCAGTTTCTTATAAAAGTAAACATACTCTTATCATACCATCCAGCAATCCAAATCCTGATATTTGCCCAAAGGAGCTGAAAACATCCACACAAAAACCTGCACACAGATGTTTATAGCAACTTTATTCATAATTGTCAAAACTTGGAAGCAACTAAGATGTCCTTCAGTGGGTGAATAGATAAACTGTGCTACATCCAGACAATGCAATATTGTTCAGCTCTAAAAGGAAATGAGCTATCAAACCATAAAAAGACATGGAGAAAACTTAAATGCATATTACTAAGTGAAGGAAGCCAATATGAAAAGGCTATATACTGTATGATTCTTACTATATGATATTCTGGAAAAGCCAGAAGTATAGAGACAGCAAAAAGATCAGTGGCTGTAGGGGGCAAGGGAGGAGGCAGAGAGAAGGATGAACTGGCAATGCACAAGGATTTCTAAGACAGTGTAAATTATACTCTATGTGATGCTGTAAAGGTGAATACATGTCTTTATATACTTGTTCAAATGCATGGCATGTACAACCCCAAGAGTGACCCCTAATGTAAACTATGGACTTTGGGTAATAATGATGTGACAGTGTAGGTTCATTAGTTGTAACCTATGTACTGCACTGATGGGGATTCTGATAGTGGGGGACGCTGTGCTTGTGTAGGGGCTGGGGGAATATGAGAAATCTCTGTACCTTCCACTCAATTTTTCTGTGAATCTAAAACTGCTCTAATCATATCTAATTCTATCCAGAAATTTTTGGACTCTATAATATCCTGACACAGATTTATTATGTATTTGGTTAAGAATTTTTTAGGAAAAGAATATCTGTAAGGGATCAAATCAGTGATTTTGTCCCGAATTTAGTATTAACAGATTACTTGAATTGTTTTTTTGAAATTCTAGACAAATAGTGCTGCTTTATGGTGACACAAAATAAAGCTACTAGGTTCAGTAGATCCTTCAGATTTTATCCCTCAATCTTGCCTCCTTTCCTAGCATTGTATTTTTTTGTTTTGTTTTTTGTTTTTGAGACAAGAGTCTCACTCTCTTGCCCTGGGCAGAGTGCAGAGGCATTGTCGTAGCTCACCTACAACCTCAAACTCCTGGGCTCAAACGATCTTCCTGCATCCACCTCCCGTGTAGCTGGGTCTACAGGCACGCCACGATGCCTGGCTAATTTTTCTATTTTTAGTAGAGACAGGGTGTCACTTTTGCTCAGGCTGGTTTCCAACTCCTGAGCTCAACCAATCCTGTTGCCTCGGCCTCCCACGGTGCTAGGATTACAGCCACCATGCCCAGCCCTCCTAACATCATATGTTTGAATTCTCTCTTCCTCTCTAAAAGAAAAAAAAAAGAGTCTTCTTTCCAGAAATGCAGGAAAATAATCCATTTTAAGGAGAGTCTTAATGCCCCATGATAATCAAACTGCCCCTTGTCTCTCAACCAAGGAAAGTTCCTATTTTTGGTAGGATTTTGTCTAAAGTTATGATACATATCGAATGCACAAATGAACAAATTAATTACATAAAAGAATGAAAACTATTTTAGTTACAACAGACTTTTGCATCAACACAGTTGAACCACTCAATCCTCAAGTGGTTTGGCCAATAAGTAAAACTACTCCAAGGTTCTTTTGGTTACATGGTTCTCAGTTACATGGTTCTCAAGAATTATACTATGGCTAACTAAATAATACATAGAACATACATTATTATATTTTGTTATACAATGTACAATCACAGATCAAATAAAGCAAAGATAGTGAAACATCCCTTTTTAGTAGAGTCTGTTTTCTGTTCATTATTAGAATTAAGAATGAAACTCTGGCACATTTTAGGTCTTCTGAAATAATTCAGGGAGGCCATCAATTTGTACATAGGTCCTCTCTCTGCCTCAGCTATGATTTATTTCTCTCACATTGAAACTCTGGATAAAGTAAGAAATATATAAAATTACATATGCAGCTTTCAAGGTAATTTTCCTTGTCTAATATAAAGAAAATCCTGTTTTGCCAAACTTTCTGTTGGAATTGGTTAAATTTACCCCCAATTGTTGTTTGTGGTTTGCCGATTAATTTTGCTAATGAATTAACTAGTGCAACCGACCACTTGCAGAGCTATTCTCAGTATAATGAATGCAATTATTTAGCACTAAACCGGGACAGCATCTTTCTTTTTCTGTGACAAGCATAATTCTTTATTCTCCCATTAGCCAGGTGCCCTGGTCTCTGTAAACTAGTTATTGACCTGCTCATTTAAGGAGCTTCACTCTAAATGCTTCTTTCCTTATTTAACTCAAGCCAGCTCCTATAATTTCTCCTCCCCATATGGGGTTAGCATGTAAAGAGTTCATTGTTCATTTATTGTGAGTAAAGCAAGGCGTCAGGGAGCTGTTCTTAGATAGATGCTCAGACTCCTGAGCCCTGCTTACTTGTCCCTGGTTATAATGGATACAAAACCGTATGGGGCTGAGCAAGCATCATGTAAGCTCCATAGGAAATCCGAGGCAATGAATCATGGAGTTGGACTCCTGCTGAGGACTGTGTGTCTGAACAAACTACAAATAGACAGAAAAGCAGCTTAAGCAAGTAGCTTTCATATGACAGGAATGCATATATTAGACATAAGAGGAGACTATTTGGATAAGGATGTTTATATATAAAGGACAATAATAATTCTTCGAGCCAGACTCTGAGAGAGCAAACTGTTAGTGAAGAACAATGCCTCTTGGGCCCACATTGATGTGTTTCAGACCTATCTTCTGCCACTATTTAATATCCTTTTTTTTTT
>VBSM01000529.1:72922167-72940047 GCA_008086735.1 Cheirogaleus medius
CATAACCATAATATTTGTACCCCCATAATATGCTGAAATAAAAAAATTTAAAAATCTTTTTAAAAAAAGAGCTGAAATAGAAACAGCAATTGATTGTTTCACACTCGAATTTTACCACGCTTGCAAAGAAGAACTGGTGCCTATCCTGCAGAAATTATTCCTCAACATTGAGAAGGATGGAATCCTTCCAGAGTCATCTATTTTTTGGATGAGAAAACTAAGGCTTTTTAAGGTGCCTAAGGTCACACTGCAGGGAAGCAATGAATCCAGGATTTGAATACAGATCTATCTAACTTTAAAACAGGTGCTCTTTGTCTTCTGGTAACATACAGTCTGCAGAGAAAGTATGTGTAAACAAATAATAATAATTTGTAGTATGTCATAGTGTATAGTAAAGAATTAACCTTGCTCTAAAAGAGGTCTGCCCTTTGTCTTTGGCTTATGGGGAGTAAACTCTAAACCCTTGGAATGTTATACCTGAGAAAAGTATGATCTTTGTATGAGGTCATACTGGATAGTGTAACAATATGATTTGGGATAAGGGCTGGCTATAACAGATAGTATTTAGGGTGAGGGCTACCATAACAGAAAGACCAACAGTGTTATTTAGAGTAGGGGGTTTGGGTCAATAGAGTATCAGTTGACTTGGTAACTGAGATCCACCACATGGGCAATGAATCAATCAATCATGTTTACATAATGCAACTCCAGTGAAAACTCTGGACGTTGTAGTTCAGGGGAACTTCCTGAGGTGACAGTATTTTATGCCTATTGTCAGATATTAATGCCAGGAAGGCATTGTGCCCTGACTCCATGGGGAGAGGTCACCAGAACCTCTTTGATTCTTTGCTGGGCTCTACCCTATACCCTTCTTTCCTTAGCTGATTTTAATCCAAATCTTTTCACTGTAATAAATCATAACCACAAATGTGATAGCTTTTAATGAGTTCTGTGAGTCCTTTTGGAGAATTATTAAAATCGGGGGTAGTTTTAAGACCTCCTACAACTTGGAGTTGGTGTCACAAGTGAGTGTGGTCTTGTGTGGACTGTGCTCCTTCTAACTGTATAATTGGCTAACTCTAAGAACATAGAGGCTTAGAAAAATTGAGCCATGGAATCGTAAAAAACTGAGAAAAGGGAAATGTCTGGGTAAGTCAGAGAAGCCTAAAGTATACCTAGAAGTTAAGAAAAGAAAGTTAGTTTAGAAAAGATTAACAGCATATGAAAAGATAAGGAATCAGGAAACAAATATCACATTTAATTTAATCAAACACATCATATTTAAATGCTACCAAAAACAAACAAACAAACAAAGCCCCCAATTAAACTAAGATATTTTATTAATTATAAGATGATATTAAAAAATATCTTAGAATCAATGAAGATATAAGGCAGATTAATTAGAAACTTAACTTCGTTAAATTTTTCTGGTAAGCTTCTAAACTACTTTTCTGTGTTGTCTTAAAGTTCATAGAGCTTTTTTTTTTTTTTGAGACAGAGTCTCACTCTGTTGCCCAGGCTAGAGTGCCGTGGCATCAGCCTAGCTCACAGCAACCTCAAACTCCTAGGCTCAAGCGATACTTCTGCCTCGGCCTCCCAAGTAGCTGGGACTACAGGCATGGGCCACCATGCCCGGCTAATTTTTTATATATATATTTTTAATTGTCCAGCTAATTTCTTTCTATTTTTTTAGTAGAGATGGGGTCTCGCTCTTGCTCAGGCTGGTCTCGAACTCCTGAGCTCAAACAAACCTCCCACCTTGGCCTCCCAGAGTGCTAGGATTACAGGTGTGAGCCACCCTGCCCAGCCCACTGAGCTTCTTAAGAACAATTATTTTTAATTCTTTGTCTGAAACGTCACATATCTTCATCACTCTGGGATTGGTCTGTGGTATCTTATTTAGTTTGTTTGGTGAAGCCATGCTTTCCTGGATATTCTTGATGCTTGTGGATGTTCATCAATGTCTTAGTATTGAAGAGTTAGGCATTTATTCTAATCTTTACAGTCTAGGCTTGTTTGAACTTGTCCTTCTAAAGAAGGCTTTCCAGGTTTTCAAAGGGAATTGAGTGTTGTGTTCTAAATCTTTGGTTGCTGTAACCATATCAGCACTAAGAGCACCCCAAGCCCAGTGACACTATGACTCTTAAGGACTCTTAGTGGTGCCACTTTGGTGGACTTAGGTATTATATCGGAAAATTCCCTGGATCACCAGGCAAAGAGATTAAGCTCCCTTCCCTCACTCTCCATGTGGGACTTGGGGGAGGAGTGACATGGACACTCCCTCATGGCCACCATATCTGGGACTCTGCCAGGTTACACTTGAAGCCAGCCCAGTCTTGCCCAAATCCCACGGCAACTGCTGCCTGGCTACTTCTGATGTTTATTCAATGCTCATGCACTCTTTAGTCAGCAGGCAGTGAATCCTCCTAGGACTGGGTCCTTCCCTTCAGGGCAGTAGGTTTCTTTCTGGCCCAGGGTGGGTCTAAAAATGCCATTTAGGAAGTAAAGCCTGGAATCGGGGGCTTCAGAAGTCTGCTTGGTACTTTATTTTACTGTGGCTGAGCTGGTACCCAAGTAGTAAGGCAAAGTATTTTGTACTTTTCCCTTTCCTTTTCCCACGTAGAGGAAGACTCTTCTAAGCTGCGCTGCCTGGAGTTGGAGGAGGCCTGACACAGGCACTGACTTGGCTGCTACTTCTGATGTTTCACTGGGTCACACGCACCCTAAGTCCACTGGCTCAGAGCCAGCATAGCTGCAGGACTTGCCCCAGGACTGCAGATTTTGTGGGCTGACTGCCTTTCAAATTTATTCTGGGCCCTAGACTGTTTTTGTCCTCTGGTGGTGGAGCTAACCGGAACTCAGGTTCCTATCACTGGGGTGAAGGATTTCCCTCTGGCCAGGCTGCTCTAAATCCTCCCTCTGTTGGTGCTGGTGGAATTCTGCCCTGTGCTGTGTTCCCCTGAGTTCCAATGCAAAGTCCCATGATGACTACACTCTCTTTCCCACCCCTCGGCACACAGATTCTGTCTCCACCTGGGGCTGGAACTGGCACAGCACTGACAGGAGACGGGGGAGGGGTGCCATAGGCCATGAAATACTGTCTTTTCTGCCCTCTTCTGTGACTCTTTCCTTGATAAAATGTTAAAGCCAGGTGCTGTGATTGCTGACTTGATTTTTGGTTTTTCTGAAAGTGCTTTCTTGCATGGATAGTAGTTGATTTTGGGGTTCCCGAGGAGGGACGATCACTGGAGGATTTATTCGCCCACTTTCTGCACCCCCTTCTGTCCCAACACATATTTAGATGTAGTTGATATATGTTCAAATTGAGGACATACAAGGAAATGACATCACTCAAGGATGGCATATAGAGGTAGAGAAAATGAGTAAGGCCAGATCCCTAAGAAACACCAACATGTAAGGGCAAGCAAAAGAAACGACTAGACCTGTCAACAAGGAGGCATGAAGAAGGTTGTCCTGCTGGGATTTAGGAAAAGGACAGTCAAACACCACAATGCATCAAAGAAGGGACATACGGTGAAAATCACAATTAGGTCATTAAAATTGGCAACAGCAGTCACTATTTAGTGATTACAATAAAATCAGTTCATTGATGAAGACCAATACTACATTGTAATGAGTTAAAAAGAAAGCATCAGCTAGTTATTGTTGTGCTTTAAAACAACAACAATTTGGTTAGTTCAATTCTGTGGGACAGTAAGTTAGGCCAGGCTCAGCTGTGTACTTTTTCAGGACTCAGTTGGACTTGTGCATGTTATTTTTAGTCAGCTGGAGTGATGATGGTGACTGGGCCATGTGTCTTTCATCATCCCACAGGCTCGCTCAGGCTTGCTCACATGGCAGCTCTGCAGGGATTCAAGAGAGTCAGTGAAACATGCAAGGACTTGAGATCTAGGCAAGGGACTGGCAAACTATCACCACTTCCTACTCTATTGGCCAAAGCCAATCATAAAGGCAACCAGATTCAAGGAAAGGGGAAATGTACCTCACCTCTTAATTAGAGAAATGGCAGGTACATTGCAAGAGGATGCAGAAACAGGTAAAGAGTTGTGACCATTTTTACAGTCAACCACAGAGAGGGAAGTGAGGAGGTAAAATCAAGGACTGTTGGCTGCTATTATCAATGAAGAGGTGATGAAATAATAATGCTGAATCTTTTTTTTTTTTGTTTTTTGAGACAGAGTCTCACTCTGTTGCCCAGGCTAGAGTGCCGTGGCATCAGCCTAGCTCACAGCAACCTCAAACTCCTGGGCTCAAGCGATCCTTCTGCCTCAGCCTCCCAAGTAGCTGGGACTACAGGCATGCACCACCATGCTCGGTTAATTTTTTATATATATATTTTTAGTTTCCAGCTAATTTCTTTCTATTTTTTTAGTAGAGATGGGGTCTCGCTCTTGCTCAGGCTGGTCTCGAACTCATGAGCTCAAACCATCCCCCCGCCTCAGCCTCCGAGAGTGCTAGGATTACAGGCGTGAGCCACCCCGCCCAGCCAATGCAGAATCTTAATGGGGAAGGAAGTGCATGGCAGAATTTTATTCCCATAAATAGGATAATAAATTTCACCTCTAAGGTTCTCGCATCTCCACCTTCTTTTGGTGCTCAGGCGCATCATTAGTACTCATCTTGCTTTCAGTTACAAGCCACTGCACACGTGAGCCATTCTCAACTTGGGGAATGCCTGAATGTGAATATTGGTTTGAAGCAATAAATCAGAGTAAAGCATTTTATCTGATCTGGTAAGGCTTGTTTCTGTCAAATTCCATTTTCCAATGCTAATTACTGGAGTAATCTTTCTAAACTGCATTTTCTACTGTGTTGGTTCAGGTCCTTAGAGAAGCAGACACCACAACAGAATTCTAAGTGCAAGAGAAGTATCAGAGAAACTCTCACCTAGGATTTTCTACACATAATTTTAATTAATGATCACAGGTGCATAACTGGTGTTTTATCAGCCTTCATCAACATTTTAATCTGATCAGTGTAGACATTTAAACTACCTGATTTGCACCAAAATCATCTGCTACAAGTCTTGAATTTTTGAGAACATTATTCTGTGAACTGCGCCAGTGATACAGCTTAGGCGTCCTAGAGCAATGAGGATTCAGTTCTTTCTTCCTACAGCTAGTTAGTATTCAAGTATAGGGTTTTGTTTATGATGTCATTATAAAGCAACATTTTCTTGTAGGATGATTTAATGATACTTTTTGAGAAGTAAATTTAATGATATTTACTAAGAACTGAGAAATCTGTATCATCAAGTAGATGTGATCTTTTACACGGAGCAACATCATGATATAGCTAATAATAATAACAATAATAATGCTGACAACAAAAGGTAAACAGTTATAAGTGAATGTGATATTCTTTTCTCTACTACTCATCAGGCAGAAGGAAGAGTTGGTCTCAGCATGCTATAAGATGATTGTTAATTTTTAATAGTGTTAATGTTTATTAGTGACAGATGATTAGATTTAAGTGTCTTATGAATAATAAATAAAGCAGGTGGGTGTCTGGTGTCTGTCAAATGTGTATTCAAAGCCAATGAAGCTGCCCTTTATTTGGCTTTGGAGGCCTTGCATACACAGGCAATAGCAGAATGTACCTCCAGGAATTGAGGCCTTTTCACATTTTAGCACTAAAAACAGTGGGGGAATTCTTGGCACTTTCTCAAGCCTCTTAGTTTCTACTGAAGTCCTGAGATGAAGGAAAGTTCATCTTAGATGTTTTAGCAAATAGAAAACTGCTGGAAAATGTTTCTCTTGTTCCCTGGCCCTGTTGAATTCATAACACTTAAACACCTGTGTCCATCAAATAGAACACACAGGATCACAGCTAGAGCTGTTCTTGACTTTGCAATTTCATTGACTGACAGTTTAATATCTATTTATTTTCACATCTGACACTAGTAAAGACAGGCTGGCATCATGAATGTCAAGACATTATGCTGACAACTGTATTTTTTTTTTCATCCTTTGGGTGGGGGGGTAGAGAAAGGTTCAACATTCTCAGAAAAAAAGTGTTCTTTTCACGCAATGCAGCTCCAATAAAGACCAAATTATAGTTCAGATATAATTGGCAGTAACTATTGATAGGTTACCTGTACATATTTATATAGGAACTGGTACATTCAATTTGAGATTTACTAGTAAACTAACTGTTACTGTTATACTCCAGAATGAAATGTGTAATTATACTATTTAAATAGCTGAAACAGCTGCCATTACTGTGGACTGCGTAAACAGTATTTTCCATGCTAAAATTGAATGTTTAGAATATGGTCCCTTATTTTCAGCAGCTCTTGTTTAGTCTCTGAAATACAAACAAGAGGTCTAGCTCCATCCCAGTTCCATGATATCAGAACAACACTCTAGATAAGAAGCATTCACACAATGAAAGTGAGATGGATTTTTAAAACATTAAGCAAGATCACAATGTTCTTCAAAATTAACTGCAAAGATAGAGAACATAACGTTCACATTCGGCGTGGCGCAAAATGCATTTAGTTTCCATATGCTGAAGCAGATCAGAAGAAAAGTTCTTTGTATCTCTCATTTACACCTGCTATCTAAACAGAAAATAATTCAATTTTACTGTGCCTCTATGTATGGCTGGGGAAATATTACTATGATGCTGAGATCACTGAACTTTTCAGGCTGCTATCTTGAGAATTTTCTCATGGCTAGAAGTAAGGTCTGATAACTCACAGAACCAGTTTCACCGTGCAACCATTAAGGAGCTGCCTTATAATCAGGCAGCGTTGAATGGACTGACTTTATTGCCTTTATAGTTTAGGGTTGAAGTATACTATTACATCTTACTGTTCTCCTCCCCAATGTCATTTTGCCAAGTACTCTAAGAATGAAATATGCTCTCTAACTGAAATTTTGTTCAGAGTGCATTCATTCACAGAAATTAGGCCTGAGATTGATTGTGGATTTCCACAAAATCACATTAATTTCAGTTCTTGGCAATTACAGTATAATTAGTGTTATTGATGTAGCAGCCTCATAAATAAATATTTGGTAGCTATATAGGGGTTTTTTTTTGTTGTTGTTGTTGTTGTTGTTTTATTTCTTTGTTTAGGCTTCATTTATGGCTGAAATTAGACCTGGGTGTCTAAGCTCTTTCTGCAGATGAATCACACAGGGAGGGGGAAAGGATGAATCAGGACCCTCTCTTCCAATTTACTGAGTCCACCTCAGCAGCATATTCCTGCAAGCTAAATTCTGACTCCCCCTGTCTTGAGTTCTCCATTTCCCATGCCCCCCACCCACAGTCAATTTCCCTGTTTCTGTCACTATCAACCTTCATTGGCCCCTGCAAAATTATGAACTAAGATGCAATATTCTTAGGCCTTTTTCTACCATGTTCCTCGTAGTTTCCTCCAACTGCTCTTATTCTGTACCATGTCTTCATCTTTTACAAATCAAACTGTCTTGATTTGCAAGGTGAATTAGATTTGTAATCAGAAACTCTGGGCTTGAATCCATACTCTGCCACTAATTTATGTGACCTTGAGCAAATGTTTCTTTCTAAAATGAAGATGATACTAATTCATTCATTCACCATATGTTTATCGAACAACTACTATGTGCCAGGTACTATTTTAGGAACTAGGAATACAGCAATGAAAATAAAATCAGTCAAGACCCCTCACTCATGGGTCTTACTTTCTAAAACTATCTACCCTTAAAGGATTAAATGGAAACTATATATGAAAATTTGTTATAAACTATAACATGTATCTACAATGTATTTTATGCTGTCAATAAATTAGAAAACACTTGCGTTTACTTCTATCTTGCCTATTCCACAAATAATCAGCTTGCTATCTCACAAGGTCTAGCTTTCTAAAGTTGATGAAAAGAAATAAGTGTAATAGAAAATATTTATTTATAAGAACAGAATGTATAAAAAGTTGTTGTGAAAAGTAGGAAAAGAGGAAAATGAAGATACAGATGATCAAATTGACAATATTAAGTGCCCATGCAGAGGGTATGTGTTTTTTAATGCTGATTTTACTGACAAAGACAGGACAGTATTCCAGAAAGAGCCAAGACTGGGAGGGAAGAGACTTGAGTTTCGAGTCCCCTGCTGTTCTACCAACTATGTGACCTGGGGCCAGTCACTTCACTTGTTGGGCTGAGTTGTCCTCATCTATGAAAAAGAAAGTCTGCATTGCTTGATGGTCAAGATGCCCTGCAGCCGCTGCCTATGACTGTAAACAGGAGTTCGTGTCCTTGAGTTTAGTCTTCTACTAAGACTCTTCAAAATGCCTGCCCCATGAGAGACCCATGACACTTTTTCTATAATAGTGGAAATATTTACTTCACTTTTTAAAAATTGTGGTAAAATAGACATAACATGAAATTTATCGTTTTAACTATTTAAAAGGATACAGTTCAGTATTGTTAAATACATTCATATTGTTGTGCTTGTTTCACTTGTAAATGTCAAAAAAAGAAAGAAAGAAAATGAAGCTGAGCACAGTGGTACATGCCTGTAATCCCAGCTACTCAGGAGGCTGAGGCGGGAGGATTGCCGGAGGCCAGGAGTTCAAGGCCAGCCTGGGCAATATAATAAGAACCCATCTCTCTTTAAAAAAAAAAAAAAAAAAAAAAAGTCATACTATCTCTTCATTTAGAAATTTATAGAAAATTAATCCAGTGAATTCTCAATCTCTGGATTTTTCTATAAGCTATGTATAGTTTTCAGCAATACTAGTTTTAACTAAAGAAATAACCCCAAACACTAAATATTGACAGTCACTAATTGCAACTCAAGGCATTTTGCATATTAGACTGAAAGGTATTCTTGATAATTTTTTTCCTATTGTCTGATAATTTATAAAAGCTTGTAGCAGAAAAAAAAAGTTTTAGGATAGGAAGTAGTTTTAGATTCTCAGTCAAATTTAACAGTGGATTTTATAAATGAACAGAAAGAAGTGGACTTTCATATTTGCAATATATAATAATGAAAACTTAACTCTCTCTTGATTCCATCTTGTACACACCCCTGCAAAAAAAGCCAGAATGACAATTTTAATCAAATTATGAACACACAGAAAAACAACATACTCCATAAGTAAGAAAGTTTAAGTAGATAAATAACATTTTATGCCCAGTGGGGAAATCCTCATCAGTATTGGGTAGAAGAAAAGAGTCACATATGTTATGTGGGTGACATCAATGACCAAAAACTGTCCCCACCACTGCTGCCTACTCTTGCAGCGAACAGTGACGGCACCTGTCCCTTCCTCCAGGCAGCTCCTGCCCTTTCCCAAACCCAGGACCTCAGGCCACATTTGTGGGTCTCTAACCGCCCTGGTGCTGGCACCCTGCTGCCATTCCACCGCCAGCCTGACATCACGTGGAGAGTGTTCTCAGTAGAATGGGAGACAGATGAGACTGTCGCATGATCATAATGCCATTGTTTATGTCCTCATAAAAAGAAGAACAGAGTTTTAAGGGCTAATATAATTTTCCATTATAATGTCATCCTTAATAACAATGCCATTTTGCTGAAGAGAGATAAGCAAACAGAATGAAAAATGAGGCAAAGCCCTAAAGCATGTGCTCCATTTGGGCACTTGGAAATACTGCTGGGCAATATTTGCTAACTTTCAACAACTTAAAAGGGCTACTTTTTTGGACATGAGCTCGTAGAGCTTCTCACATAATTCTTCCTGCCACAACCGATGTCCAGCATAAGCAGTATAAGAAACAAATCTCAAGCAACCGCAGCAAAAATTAATGAAAGGTCTACCTTCGCAAGTGTTCTATGTGAAAAACCCATGTTGCCTTTTAATCAATAACTCAGTGCAAATGTATTCAAGGTATTCTTAAATCACCACCTCTGGAATTAATTTAGGGAATGGAAAATTTGCCACCAGGCTTACCATTATTTTTTTAAATGACACCCATCACTGGGGCGTGTCTACTTATGAGTATGTTATTTGCCTATATGAACATGATTCTTAGGGCTATAATAATAAGGTAACACAGTATTTTTTCATTTATAAATCATTTAAATATCCAATATACTCTTACCCATATGACTTATTATACTACCTATAATGTGCTATGAAACTAGCAGTCTAATAAGTAATATCTCAAAGCCATTTGGAATGTGGAAAGTTCTGAAATATCCTTATACATTCAAAATGGTTCATTTGTTAATCAAATGTCTCTAGTATGATCATTCCCAGAAAAGAAATAATGAAGACACCAGTAATTCTGAAAACCTATAGGAGAGATTTATCTGCTTTTCTTCTGAGATGTTCTGAATGATTACTATTTAGTTCTCAAAAGTAATTACCAAAACACTGTGACTTTTAGGTATACGTCTCCAAGGATGGCTCTTGGCCTCAGGATTACGGAGTCCATTTGAGCTATTCAGATGGCAGACATAGCAACAAATATTGTTTAAAATTAACTGGATATTTGTTCTATAATCAGCTTATGGATGGCAAAGTCAGATGAAAAGGGAATCTGATGACAATTGAGCACCACCTAGACCTCAGTAATTTTTGGTACTAATTAAATTAGATATTTAGTTGGAATGCTTCAAATAATTTCTTTCTTTTCAGGCAACATAGGAGCTTCACACCACTTAGCCATACTGGTTATTTGGGATCTAGCATTTAAATGCATTGCATTCATCTTTATAGTTATCTTGAAGGAGGATGAAGGTAAAAAAGCATTTGTGAGTAATCTTGAACTTCCAACACACAGAGCAAAAGTTTAGACTGTGGTGTGACATTTGCTGTTGGGTGTGAAAAGAATCTGTTAACTACAGAGTCACTTGAAATCCTCACTCCTACAAAATATTTCACAAGGAAGAATGTGTATCTCCAATTTACTTTATGGCCTGATAAAAGAGCAAACATATGAAAATAATTTAAAAGGAAAGCATTTTAAAAGAAGCCAGAAAGCAATTGGAATACTTAGATATGCACCAATATTTGATCCTCTCACATAATACAATCTTTACTTCAATTCTTAATGGTTTTTAGGAATGTATAGGTAAGTATTGCCTTTCTGGGTTATGATCTTTGGTAGGATAGATGGTTTGTCTTTTTCCTTGAGAGCCAAATGCAGAATCTTATGTGTATGGTGGTACAAAATCAGAGATATTTTGCCCTTTATAAAATAAGCAAACATATTTATCAAAATTGACCGTCTAAAACCTTAAGTTAGCCTGAGGTATTGGATTCATACTTTCACCACCAAATAGTGTAGAGAATAGATTGATGTTTTTGAAAGGAAAATGATAATGAAAGAATTTAAATGATTTTATTTAAAAAAAAATCCATTTTTGCCCAAAATTTTGGTTTCAGGTATTTGTTGCTACTAAAAAGGGTGTGTCAAAGACAGCATGTCTTTCTTTGCAATTACCAAAGGGTTAAATTTTCAATTCAGGGGTTTCTTTCAGATCATGTTCATGTGCTATGTAGCTTCTCAAAGTCAAAGATGGAAAAGAAATTCATAGAATCACGGAAAATCAAGAGAGGTGGAAAAAGTTATGAGTCTTTTTCCAGTTGAGGAAACTAGCTTCACATTGTTAAGTAACTCAGCTCCCTTTTCATGACCAGCAACACAGTTTTAGGATATTTCTGGGGGGCTTCAGTCAGCGGGTGGGTTTAAGATTTTAGTTTAATTCACAATCTTTCTCTGCTGTTTATTGGGATTTGAAAAAGGAGAGAGACAAGGAAGAGAGAAAAAACTTGTGATAGATCCATCTTCTTAAACCAAAAACGTTTGAAAGTGCATCCTAATCCTAGCTGTCTCTCCCCAGAATATTCTCCCTTAAATAGTAGGTACAGCGATCTACATCACTATTAAAGACAAATAAGTATAGCACTCAGCTAGTCATTTAGGATGTACTTCTTGAATGCATATAAACATTTCCATAAAAAGATTAATCTATCCACTAATCCCAATCAACCACCGACTGCAAAGTGATGGAAATAAAATGACAAGTATTTAACGCCACTAAAATGGCTTAATCCTACAGTGTCTTGTTGGATAATGCTCCGCTCAAAGTAATTCCGATTGTTCCTGTTGTTATTATGCTGTTAATATTACTAAATTTAATATCAGTACCCACCAAGAGGCTATGGTTATTTTTCATGAAAACTCCATGGTTCCAATTTGTACCAATTGGATATTAAATAACTCACAAAAATAACTCACAACAAAGGGCAGGAAGAAATAATTTAGGTATCACAAATTGGATACTATGTTACGATGAAAGCTAAAAGCAACTGAATGTATTTAACGTTTATGAAAGAAAGCTGTGCCTTTGAATTCAACTAGTTTGACTAAATGCAGTTTAAAAAAAGAAAACAGAGATGGCAATAAGGGAGGGGAATGAAACTAAGCAAATTTCTCCTTGTCTATCTCCAAATAAAAAGATTTGACTAAAGTATTTCTTTTCAAGCAGCTGTTTGTGTATCTAAAAATAATCTTACCTTTAAGGAGGGCTCTATCTATAGTTGTTCTGTAGGAAGCCCTGGGGGCAAAGAGAAGACTTTTACTTAAGTGAAAAGCTAGCCTGAGAATCGCCTCAAGGCAAAAGCCATTATACACTTCTCTTCCATCCTTAGACAAGCAAAAAGCAGAGCTTCCCACTGATACAAATCAGCCCACAACTTGGCTCTCATTAGCTGTAAGTCTATGGAAATCTTCAGCACCTTGGATCACCCTACCAAGCTCATTAAGTGTTTAAAATTAGGCATTCTTTTCATGAGGAGCAACAGGAGTTCTTCCTGTAGGACAGATATACATATATGTGTGTATATATATCCCCAAGGCTTTGTTAGGTTAACAAAGTGCATTAAAAGTGCTCACTAAGCCTCCTTGGCTGTACTTGTTAGCCCAGATTTTATACTTAGCACTAAAATAGAGCAGTGATTGATATACCTAAATCCATTTCGATTCTAGACACTAGATATTTGATTTTTTTTTTTTTTTGGTATACTTTTAATCCTAAACCTATCTATTTGTTTACCTCCTATTTCTGACTGTATTTTGGGGGAAAGAACATTCATTTACTAGTGTCAAGCATGTTAAACACTGTAAAGAAAGAAAATTTCCTCCAAGAGGGAAGTGATTCAAGAATATACCTCCGACTCAATTTTGCTTTATAACAAAGACTGGATTTTTCAACTTCCATAAGACCAGAAAGTAAAATTTCCTGTGTTCTCTTTGATATAATTATAGTCACTAAGCGTCCAAAGTCATTTTATTTATGTCAAATGAAGGCAGATATCCATAACACGGAAGCTCGCTGAAATGGTTCTGTTTAATGTGTTCCATATGACTCGTAAGAGTCCAGGAAGCAGCGGGGGCAACTAAGGAGGCAGGCTGTGTTCACGCACAGCAAAAAGACATCCTAAAGAAAAAATCCTGCTGGCAGATCTGCAGCTCTGGATCATGGGTCAGCCAGTGCCTGCAACCTGATAACTCTGCTGCTCTGCTCCCACCATTTCCCAAATTATCAGGACAACATAGAAAAGCAGTTCTCCTTATTATAAAACAATGCTGCAGTACATAAAATGTCAGCCTGCTGCCCCATTACCTCACACGATACAGGTGTAAATCTCGCAGAGGGCAGAAAGCTCAGCCTGCCTTCAGCAGGGGAAAGAAGCAATTACTCAGCCGTTGAGGAAAATCCTAATATCATTATCAGATGACCCTAATAGCCGCCTGATATCTGGCTATTATTTTAAATGGATTTAAAATACACTTTAAAATCTCAAATTCAAATCATATGGAAATAACATAAGTTATCATAAAGGTGTTTTGAGATAATTCTAAATGTCAATTTAGCATATTTTCATATATTGGTTTTCTAAAGTGAATGAATAGCTTCTTTATGAGGTAAATGTCATTTGGTCAAATGAAAAGGACAATCATATTTAAAGGTCAGTTAATATAGTGAGGTAGTTGTAGTTACTAGTGTTAAAATCTCACTATATTATCTTTAAACAAGAGGACCCCACTATTTTGCCTAAAATTATGTACAGTAGCTTGGCTGCTTATCTTCTGTGTTCCCATTTTTGCAACCATGTTGATCTTCTGGTATCTCTCTTTTAGCTCTAACCATTTTGTCCAGTGAATCTCACGAGATTATTGTCTCTATTTTTTGTACAGTAAGGCCGAATGCCATGTATATTTCAATGGCAGCCTTACTTATGTATGTATTTATTTGTAATTTGAAAGAGCTACATTTTTTTCCTTATGTCAGAAAAATAAGAATTCTCTAAGAGTCAGGGAACTAAGCTTCTAAAGAAATACCCAGAAAATCTGAAAATGTAGACATGTGCGTCCATTCTAAAAACTGAAGTTTTCAAGCCCTGCCCTGTGCAGAGACACTATAACAAGCACTTAAACTGAGCAAAGTTTCTTGCTTACAAAACAAGATGTCATTGCAGTAAGAAGTAATTTGTCTTTTCTTCCCACTCCTAATGTGTGTGTACACAGCACATACACACGATCACCTGGCCTTGTTTACTTGACTAGCCATTGCTCTGAATTGGCTACATACAAGACAACTTCATGGAAATACAGAGTTTGTCTCTTTTGGAGGAAAAATATTTTCAATAATTCTAGGTTTTGAACTGGAAGCATAAAATAATTACTTTTTAATAACTATTTTAAAGATACAGACAGTTACTAAGAATTTATTTAGGCTTTCTCCTCTGATGCAAATATCTCTGTGAGATTAATAACAACAACAACAAACAAGTTAATACAGTGAATAATTTGAGTACAGTGGTCATTTGCTCAAGAGCTTTTTTTAGCTCTAATTTTTCTCTGTTTAAGTATTTGTTTTAATGCTCTGTCATCTTAGCTGTGGCTCTCCCAATTCACAGATGGTCACAGTAAGCAAAAGGAAATGAAGGCCGGTGGCCACAATGTGTTTTTAATTTTCATCAGAAGTCAATATAAACATTTAAAAATACCAAGTTTCATCATAATTATATTATTTACTGGATATTCTCCATATCTATTGTAAGGACAAAGGAAACTTTCCCTTCCACCCTCTGAAGTTTCAATAATTGAATCTGCTGAAATAAACTGACACTATACAAATGAATAGGAAGAAAGGTATACAAATTTATTGCATACCTTTTATGCATATGCATGGGAGTCTCACGAAGGAGATTCAAAGGAGGGCCAGATGCCTGAAGCTTAAATAGCATTTTGAGCTACGGAAAGAAATGAGAGGCTTGGTGCATGATGATTATGGAAGGTTGAAGGCTGGAAACACACGGTGAACAAAGGCTGTCTTGTTATGCAGGCAGATAAAGTTTTTCAGGTAGCAGTCCTCAGAATAGGTGGTATTGACCTTCAGTCTCCCTTCTTGTGAATTAATCCTCCTTGTTTGATGAGATTATAGGGAGGAGGCTCAAGACAATTGCAATTCTTCTGGAGGACCCTTAGTCAGATAAAGGAACTTCAGAGAAAGGCCCCCTCCCCTGCACTTGCTGCTCCCCAGGTGCCCTCAGTTTAAGGTATCATTTTCTGAGCACCAACACTGTTCCATCTTGACACTCAAGTACAGAAGTATGTTTTAATGTTTGCAACCTTTGAATAATCCAATTCGCGTTTTAGTATAATTTCTTAAGTATTAATAGGGATTGATAAAGAGGCTTTGCTTCACCAGTGAGTGTGGCTATAAACTATAATTGATAGCTTATTCACAGGTAAACTATAATATAGGTGTACATACTTTTCAAGTAGCAAATAAAAATTGCACTTAAATGAGAAATTGGCTTTGAGCTGTTGAGCAGACAGTGTGTTAATAAATGTGTGTTGTTTGGAGCCACTAAGTTTGTGGTTATTTCTTATGCAGCAAGAGAAAATGGATATAGCTGAGCAATAGGATATTTTGATATGAATCATATGTGGGAGGTCAATTTGTTTATACTTATAAAGGAGGCTGAGAATGGGAATGGGATTGGGTTTGAGAATTTTAGGAGTCCCCTCTCAAACTTCTGAGCATTAAAATTCTCCTAAAATTGAGGAAATAGAAAATGGATTGAACACATTTTCCCAAACTGGTGGCTAGGGGACAATTATGATATCCTGCAACCTCACCCACCTTACCCTTACTCTTACCAAAATGATCATGAAAAAAGATTTTATGGTCAAATATTTTTGACAGACGTTGTATACATCCCTCTTACCACCAACTACAATCTATGCCAAAGTTTCTCAGACACCTTGTAGTAATTAAAAAAAAAAAAACCCACATACCTTTTCCAAAAATAATTTGATCATCAAACTGTAGAACAGAGTTCAGCAGAACACCCTTTAAAAAACATCGGACATGGAGGTCCACTAAACAGAGGCTGGGCTAACTACAAACCACCTTGACATGAGTAGGAGCTCTTTGGGAAAGTGGGTGTCCCTAGTGGATAATGGCTCAAGTAGAGCCTGCGGTAGGAGACAGAAAACATTTCAGACAGCAGAGGCTTTCATAGCATGACAAGTCACAGCTCCTTCATAAGGAGGTTTTATTTACATATAACCATTTCTTTATCCATTTTGAAGGAGATGCCACATTCTCCTATAGCTATTCTTGTTTTCATAACCACTTTTTCCTTGGAAGGTCTTTTCCTTCATATTTCTCTCTTCAGCCTCTCCCTGTCTGAACCGCCCCATTATGTTCTCCTGGCTCTAAGCCAATCATTATTTGTATTTGAAAGGTAATCAAGTATATTTGTTAGTAGCCATTAGAAATTACTGTTTGCCACCCAGCCCCAAAGCAATAATGAAAAGAATTATAGTTTAGGCTCAAGTATAAAACCAAAACATCTTCAGTAGAAAAACTTAAATGTCACTATGAAAATGGAGGAAGAATTGAATCTCAAAGGCCAAGCATCTCTTTTTATTCTTATTTCATCCTTTCTTGTTTCTTACAGGCATTTCTCTCCACCTACCCTAACCTTACTATCAGCTGCACCCCATAATAAATGCTTAATGCAGCATAATCCTTCTGTATTTATCTAATCCCATAGTACTCTGGGGCAGGGATTGTAGTTGCTAGGAGCTTCACACTCTTGTCGTGTGCACTGATGTCATTGCTGTGGCTTTTCAGCAGAACAGTAGATGGTCAGCCAACACAGATAATTAGTAATGAAAGGATGAAAGTACAGAAGTTCTACAGAGAATAGCTAATTAAAGGACAGAACCTGAACTTAGGTTCTCTACTTTCGATCTTTATAATGCTTACTTTTATTCATGAACTGGATTAGGTGCCACAATACAGAACATCACTTTGACTAACAGATACAAATATTGTGCAACATAAATAATTTTCTCTGATTCAATAGAAAAAGAAAAATTTTTCTGGTTAATGAGATGAATAAACTTTGTTTGTGGTTAGATAATCAAGCTTGCAAGTAACTTGTTCTTCTTGCAAGTAGCTTTGTACCCTTGCAAGTTTAGGATGCAAAGCTGTTATCTGTACTTGCCAACAGAGCTAGGACCCAGGGCAATGTAAGGTGAATCAGGCACCCAGCGCAAAATTTTTTTTTCAAGAAAATATGAGAGTACAAACATTTTGGTTGCATTTTATATCTTTGCCTCTCCCTAGCAAAGGTTAGAGGTATGCCCTTCCCCTCCACAATGCTCACCACATCCCTCAGATGTGGGTCTACCCCCCTAACCCCCGAATCCCTGGTGAACACCACCACCATTTGAGCACCATAGTGTTAGTCAGTACCAATTTGATGGCAAGTACATGTGGAGCTCATTCTCCTTATCTTGTGTCACTTCACTTCGGATAATGGGCTTGAGCTCAATCCAGGATAATATAAGCGGTGCTAGCTCACTGTCGTTTCTTAAAATT